>CM028378.1:47079040-47582036 GCA_013146195.2 Codonopsis lanceolata | reverse complement strand
TTGGACATTAACCAGGGGGCTGATTGTTTTCGTTTTTGATGATCCAAGATCGATGCCATTCATCCAGAAAAACTGGAAACCATTACAAATGTTGGCAATTGACGATAACCTCTATGTGAAGTTTGCCAAGAGAACGTTGTAAATGGCAACTTTAGGATATTAAATTAATTAGACTGCTTCATAACTGCCTCGTATCATTTTACCATTTCTTATGTAATATAACTAGATTTTGTAACCGTGCCAATGACATGATGTCAGTACGAAATTTCATTAATGTATAGAGCGGACAGTATCCGAATGATTCAATATATGCCTGGGATTTGTTGAAGTCGGATCAATGAATACTATACGTAGCGAAAAGAGGACAACCTAAAAACTAAAAAAAAAACACATTTTATTGACAACAAATGTACGAATTCTCACGTCTTTAATCTAGTTCGTGCTTATGACACGATATTAATAAAAGGACCGGACAATGTATGCTCAGTGTTTTGTATGAGTTGAATTCAATTAATATTTTAATCAATCACTCCTTACAAATTATGAAAATACAGTCGAGTTTCCACCGTGTCAAGATACTTATAATGCACAAGGAGGGTAGAGTTAAAAGATTATAAAAATTCAAAGTAAATAGTAAAGTTGAATGATTATGGAATAACTTTTAAAAGTGAACTATTTGAGTGTAACATTCTAATTCGATATCATTGAAAAAGCCATTTCATGACTCCATGGTAAATACTACATTTCGATCCCAGAACCAACCATCATCGTTTGCTATATTGTACAAATAAAAGGTTCCAACCTTGATTCATGAGTACATTTTGAGAACATATTGGCATTGGTATAAGGGGTTGGGAGATCACAATCAACTAAGCCTTGCCAACACCTGCACCATGAAAGAAAACATATATGAAAATTGGAAAATGATACATGGTAATGATATGAAGAGAACAATCAGTTAGCATTTTAACTACTTTCTCTTTTTTCTTTATTTTTGAGTGCCTTTGATTCAAGTTGTGACTATGTTTTAGAGGTTGCTGATCATATTGAAGAGAGTTCGCATCAGATTAGCATCCCTTAAATCAAATTAAGTAATATACTATTGCTTAATTTCTACCATGAAGTAATTCAATATTACTCCTTTGTCAGTAAAAGCATAGATCAATGGTTGAAGGTACTCACTGGATTTGAGAAAAATGACACATCATAGGGTTCCTAGCAATGTTGCTGCTACTGGATAATATAAATCCGCACAAAGCCAACCATAATATGGTAATGTGTACAGTGTACTCCAGTGCGGAATTTACCTGATATTTAAACAAATCAGATGAATCTTGGGAAATCTTCAATTGTTTAGACCTTCAAAAAGGAACAGAATCAGACTAATACCTATACCCTGTTTAGACCTTCAAAAAAGAAATCATATATGTTGCCTTAAGTAACATTTACAGTCTGAAAATTAATAACTCTTCAAACATATTCTTAATCCTATGTTGCATGCACGATTAGCAGAAAATAGTCATCAAACTGCTTTTATATGGCCACACCTTTTTTTTATTCAGAAAATAGTCATCAAACTGCATTAGTAAAATAACAAAAGCATTCAACATTATTAGTTAGTTGGGTATATCATAGCAGTATTAGTTACGTTAGCGCTTGCAGGGGACAATTACAGCCCGCAACTCTGTCCAACAACCGGACAACCGGTTTAATCACTCTCTCCAAATAGAAAGGTCTCTCTCTATGTCGAGGCATACAATTTGGGAGTACAATGTCAACGAGTGGTATCATGCTCATTATAATAACAATGCTAATATGACAATCATGGGATTCTAAACCTTTCAAATTCTCTCTCTCTCCCCAAACCTTTCAAGCATTATGTTCTCTAAGCCCATGCAATAAACTCCAAAAGAAGAAATAAATTGTAAAAAGTCAAACCCATGCTCATTATAATAACAATGTTTACATATCTTCGAGAAGCTAATATGAAGAAATTACACTAAATTATAATAACTCAAAAGTCAAAGCCTTCAGAAGCTGGGAATAAAGAGACGAAGAAAGAGAAACTTACAGTTTCCAGCGGAGAAGGCGGCGAGCTTCGATTCCGGTTGGGTATTGTGCATGCAGAAAACCCTTGGAAGAAAGAGACGGAGAAAACCGGTGGAGAATCGGCAGCACCAAGACGTAAACGGGTGGAGAAAAAAGCATGTTAGAGAGAGAAATCAAATTAGGGGTAGTATGAAAAAATTGATGGAATTAAAAGCAATACTAATACCCGTAGATCTTAATCTTCACATAGGAATTACCCGAAGCAATAATCTAGATGCGGAAGCGTACCTGAATCCATGAGAATGATTGTCCCTTGGTTATGCGTCTTCCAATTTGTAACGTAGTATCCTTAGGGTTTCTCTTACTAATGGGGCGGCAGAGAGAAAAGATTATTAACCCTACATACAATTGGGGACCATAACCTTTTTATAGGAATAGTTTGACCTAATTATCAACCATCCCATTATAAGTTGACAATTAGCACCCATAAGGTCTCTACACATTCAACTAAAACCCCATACTTATCAAAAGATGACTTACGCCCATTTAGCTTAGCAAATCACTTCAATCAAGCCTATTAACTTTAGATAATATGAATATACGTTAAGCCGCAGTGCATACATTTCTGTATGCCTAAATGCACATATTTATCATATGCACATACATATAAGTCCATAAAAATTCTTACAATCTCCCACTTGGACTATACGTACATGTGCATACGTATAAATCTAATAATCGTATATCATATTATATACTTTAGTAGCTCGAGCAATCCTTTACTTTTAGTCATCTTAAACCAATCCCATCCATTAGTCAAATTAACATAGGGATCAAAGAGGCTTTCATCACATTTATCGCAACTAGACCCATCAGTGGTCATATACATTAACATAACTAACAACATGGATCAAGTATGGATGTGTAGCATGGAAATTACATGTTATGTGATCTTCACATGTCTATCTCCAACTGGTCCTACCTTAGTCCATATGAGATCAAATAACAAGTGCTGAATACTGAATAACTTTATGCTTTAACAAAATCCAAAATTACAGAATTGTCATGACAATAAAAAAAAATGTCAAGCAAATACTCAATACAAACTCCCACTGAAACTATGCATAATCTAACTGCATAATACCCATATGAGCAGTGTGCTTGTGAAAGACCTTAGGTGTCAAACATTTAGTGAGCGGATCCGCTATCATAGAGTTTGTCCCAATATGCTCAATACAAATGTGACCACTCTGAATTCTTTCTTTAACAACAAGGAACTTGATATCTATATGTTTAGACTTAGAAGAGCTCCTGTTGTTGTTTGAGTAAAGGACTGCAGACTTATTGTCATAAAATAACTTTAATGGTCTTTCAATACCATCTACTACTCGCAGCCCAGTGACAAAATTTCGCAGCCAAACCCCTTGATTTGATGCCTCATAGCATGCTACAAATTCAGCTTCCATAGTGGAAGAAGCAACGAGTGTCTGCTTAACACTCTTCCAAGAGATTGCTCCTCTGGCTAGCAAATAGATGTAGCCCGAAGTAGATCTTAGACTATCTTAGCATCCCGCAAAATCGGAATCAGAATACCCAATGATCTCAAGTTTATCCGACCTTTTATATGTGAGCATGTAATCCTTTGTTCTCTGTAAGTATCACATAACCCTTTTGGCTGCTATCCAATGTTCTTTACCTGGATTGTTGAGGTATCTGCCTAACACTCCAACAATGAATGCCAGGTCCAGACGGGTGCAAACCTGTGCATACATCAAACTCCCTACAGCAGAAGCATAAGGGATATCTTTCATTTCTTTAGATTCAATTTCATTCTTAGGGCACTGATTGAGACTGAATCTATCTCCTTTAGCCATTAGGGTATCACCTGGTTTACAATCTTGCATGCCAAACCTTTTGAGTAACTTTTCAATATATCCATTTTATGATAATCCAAGAATACCTTGAGAACGATCTCGGTGTATTTGGATTCCTAATACAAAAGATGCATCACCAAGATCTTTCATCTCAAATTTCTTAGTCTCATGCAATAGGCCTATATCATTTGTGGCAAGCAGGATGTCATCCACGTATAAAACCAGAAAAATGTATTTGCTCCCACTGAACTTATGGTATATACATTCATCAACCACATTGATCTTCAAACCAAATGATAATACAACTTGATGAAATTTGTGATACCATTGTCGAGATGCTTGTTTGAGCCCATAGATGGATTTCTTAAGTTTGCAAACCATTTGTGTTGAATCTTTTGAAACAAAGCATTCTGGTTGCCCCATATAGATAGTTTCTTCGATGTCGCCATTGAAAAACACAGTTTTAACATCCATCTGATGTAACTCTAAATCAAAATGTGTCACTAGCGCCATAATCGTTTTAAATGAGTCCTTCGAAGAAACCGAAGAGAAGGTCTCTTTATAATCGATGCCTTCCTTTTGAGTAAATCCCTTAGCAACTAGACGTGCCTTATATCTTTCCACATTGCCATGTGAATCCCTCTTGGTTTTAAATACCCATTTGCAACCAATAGGTTTCACTCCTTCAGGCAATGGGACAAGATCCCATACGTAATTGTCTTTCATGGACTTGATTTCCTCATTCATGGCATCCATCCACTTTTGAGAGTTTGAACTTTCAATGGCTTGAAGAAAGGTGATTGGATCATCCTTCATCATGCCAATACTTGTCTCGTGTTCATTGAGAAATACTATAAAGTCATCTGGAATTGCATTTCTCCTCTCTCTAGTAGATCTCCTTAAAGGCACTGGTTCTTGAGGTTGTTGAGCTTGTTCTTCATGAAAAATTGGTTGATCTAGATAAAGGGGAATTTCAACATTGTCTTGTTGTTCCAAATGTTGTTCTTGAACAGTGTTAGGAGTAATATCCTGATCATGGTCAAGAACAACTGTAGGAAGAGGAATAGTAACTGAATCCTCTTCGAAGACAAAGTCTCTTACCTTATTTCCTCCCCCAAGCTCAATATTCTCAAAGAACCGGGCATTTCGCGTCTCAAAGAAAGTTCTTGATTTGAGATCATAAAACTTAAAACCCAGTGATCTTTCAGAGTATCCAACAAAATAGCTACTAATTGTTCTTGAGTCCAATTTCCTTTCATTTGGCCTATAAGGCCTTGCCTCAGCTGGACAGCCCCGAATGTGTATATGTTTTAAGACAGGTTTCTTGCATGTCCATAGTTCATAAGGGGTTTTAGTCGTAGCTTTTGTTGGAACCCTATTAAGGATATAAATTGCGGTCTTTAATGCCTCTCCCCAGAGTGAATCATGTAACGTAGTATGACTAATCATACTTCTTACCATATCCTTTAAAGTCCTATTTCGTCTTTCAGCCACACCATTCATGCTAGGTGTATGGTGTATGGGGACGATTCCACATTCTTCTAGGAATTTGGCAAAAGACCATGGGACGATTCCACATTCTTTGTTCACGAACCATCATTTCTGCCATAGTATTCACCACCACGGTCAGACCTGACCTTCTTTATGGTTTTGCCATGTTGGTTTTCAACCTCAGCCTTAAATTTTGTGAAAACGTCCAAAGCTTGAGATTTCTCATGTATCAAAAATAGGTAGCCATAACGAGAGTAATCATCTATGAACGTTATAAAATACTCTTGACCATTCCACGAAGGTGTGGGAAATGGTCCACAAATGTCTGTATGTATTAGTTATAAGACATCCTTAGCTCTCTCGGCACCTAATTTTCTCTTGTTTGTCTGTTTGCCTTTAATACACTCAACACATATTTCAGTTTCCATAGTGTCAATTGTATCGAGAATCCCATCTGACACAAGTCTTTGAATTCGTTGTTTTGAAATATGACCTAAGCGCTTGTGCCATAATGACAAAGAGTTCTCGTTTGTTAATTTTCTTTTAGTGCCGCGTGATTCAACAAGCAGGTTTTCATTAAATGAGGTAATTATATCAAGCAAATATAGGTTATCGAAATTTGATAAAGTACTGGATCCAATAAATTTAGATTCATAAAAGAGACGACATCCATTATTACCAAAAGAACAAACATATCCTTCTTTGTCCAAAGTAGAAATGGAAACCAAATTTCGTCTAAAAGACGGTACAATGTATGTCTCAAATAAATCCAAATAAAATCTAGTCTTAAGCAATAACCTAAATGTTCCTATTGCTTCAACCTCAACCGAATTGTCATTCCCCACATAGATGAATCTTTCAGTATCACTTGGTTTGCGGCAACTCAGGCAACCCTGCATAGACATACTTATGTGAGTAGTAGCACCAGAATCCAACCACCAAGTATGTCTAGGCACTGAAACCAAATTAACCTCAGAACAAACAAGAATGAGAGGTTTACCTTTCTTCACACGCCAAGCGTGATATTTGGCACACTCTCTCTTCACATGAGAAGGATCCTTACAAAAGAAGCATGTCATTTCCTTTGGACACCTTTCGTTGCTTCTTCTTTGGGTCCAAGCCCGCAATTTTCTTACCCTTCCTTTTCTTGTTGCTGCCCGAGGAAGATGATACCAAATGAGCACTTTCTGTCTTTTCATGTCTCATTCTGTCCTCTTCTTGTGCACAATGCGAAATGAGCTCGTTAAGAGTCCATTTCTCTTTCTCGCGATTATAACCGACCACAAACCGAGTAAATCGTGCAGAAGAGATATCAAAACTAAATGAACAAGCAAGTCATCAGACAGCTCTAGCTTAAGGCCCTTTAGTTTTGATGCCAAAAGCGACATTTCCATAATGTACTCTCTTACGTTCCCTTTGCCTTTATACCTCATAGAAACAAGACCACGTAAGATAGAACTTGTTTTCGATTTTTCACTCTTGGCAAAGCGCTTTTCAAGCTCCTCAAGCAACGTCGTAACAACTTTTTCCTCGGACATAGTGCCCCTGAATGTTTCTGGAATTGCACGCCTCATGATCATCAGACTCATGCGATTTGAGTGGTCCCACTTCTCCATTTCCCTCTTTTCATCAGAGGTACTAGAAGCCGTAAGATCAGTAGGACGCCGCTCCCTAAGTGCAAGGTCTAGATCCATGCAACCGAGAACTATCATAACGTTCTCTTTCCAGTCCTTAAAATTGGTACCATTAAGTACCGAAATGGAGTTGATATTAGCGATACATTGCAGCAGATTGCAGAATAAAAATAAATAAATAAATAAATAAACCGTATAAGCTCACATAAACAATAATAAAACCTTAAGCAGACAAGTTAAAATAAATTCAAAATGATGACTCCCATTACAAGAAAACCGGTACAACACTAATCCTAGTCTTTTGACAGATAATTAATTTGCAAGTGATTTTCTTGGTGTAGTAATCAAACATTGACAATAAGATCCAGTCAAATGTTGAGCCTTTCTTTTGACTGACTCAACACCCACAAGGACACCTAATAATTATCACATGTTTATTACCACAGGTGTGTTTGAATTTCTGCCAGACGAAAATAACCTTCCTTTTGGCCGGTCATTACCCGCATGAAAATTGCACACACAGACATCTCAGTAAATCAAAATTTAAAAATATAAACAGGATAGGTTACTTTTGTAACATGTTGCATCAATTAATTAATATGAATTACTAGACGTGCTCATAAATAGAGCAAAACCTTCGTCATTTTGAATCTAAAGTTGAATCCATGATACATAAAATCATGGCAAATAAAATATAAATCGCATAATCAAGGTCATTTCTCATAAATTTATATCATAATGTATAATACATGTCATTGACGACAAGTTTTAATAAATTATTAAATAAATAAATAACTAAGCATGCCGACACAATTATTATTATTATTATTATTTATATTAAAGTGTCCTTAATCTGAATTACAAAACTGGTTCCGTCGCCGGCATCAGCATCATCGGCTGAATGCAATTAATTGAGGTATACCTCTTTTCACAATCTTTTCCTCCAATTGGGCTCTTTTTCACATTTAATCCATATATACATAAGATGAATACATGAACTAAATTGGGTCACAAAAGTAATTATTGTCCATGAAGAATAACTTGGAAGAATAACATGGAAGAATGGAGCAGTGCACGGAAAAACAACATAACCTTTTTTGAGCAGTGGACTGGAAAAACAGTGCACGGAAAAAAAAAACAATGCACGGAAAACGTGAACAGTGCACGGAAAAAAACAAACTTTAAGCCACTACAAAATTTATAAACCGGCCAAAAGACTAACGTGTACAGAAAATCGGATGCCATATACTCATGTACATGTAATCTTCAGATAATCCTAACGAGAAGGTGTTCTGATACCACTTGATGGAATTAAAAACAATACTAATACCCATAGATCTTAATCTTCACATAAGAATTACCCGAAGCAATAATCTAGATGCGGAAGCGTACCTGAATCCATGAGAATGATTGTCCCTTGGTTATGCGTCTTCCAATTTGTAACGTAGTATCCTTAGAGTTTCTCTTGCTAATGGGGCGGCAGAGAGAAAAGATTATTAACCCTACGTACAATTTGGGACCATAACCTTTTTATAAGAATAGTTTGACCTAATTATCAACCAGCCCATTATAAGTTGACAATTAGCACCCATGAGGTCTCTACACATATTCAACTAAAACCTCATACTTATCAAAAGATGACTTAGGCTCATTTAACTTAGCAAATCACTTCAATCAGACCTATTAACTTTAGATAATATGAAATATACGTTAAGCCGCAGTGCATAGGCGTCTGTATGCCCAAATGCACATATTTATCATATGCACATACATATAAGTCCATAAAAATTCTTACAAAAATATGCCAGAACAAATGCATGTTAAAAAAAGCTGGAGCAAATTGATTAAAGGTTATATTGATTCTTTGAGCAAAGTCTAAAAAGCAAAAAGTTGAGATGCAAAAAAATTGTTATTTATTTGTCAAATTTCTACAATGATTCTTTCAGACATAAAATTAAACAGTTTAGATGGAAAAAAAAATTGAACAAAATTATTGAAGGTGGACGGAACTAAAATTCAACATGATAATCAAAAAAAAAAAAAAAAAGGCAGAGGGAACTACCGGAAGATGCAAAAAAATTTAAATAATATGATAATTAAACAGCTGAGATGAAAAACAAAATGAAGGCAAGGGTTTTGGGCTTTTTCACCAGAATTTTTTGACCAAAAATACTATTGATCCTATTTCTTAGATTAAGGATAAAATGGATATCTGGGGTTGAGACCGACACAAGCTACTGGAAGCTACACCAATCCTAAAATTTGCAATTCACTCATAATTAAATTGCAAGTGATAGGAGCAGTGGAAGTATTGAAAATGATAAATTGGTAGGGAAAGAAGAAAGCGAAAGCTTGCTGGTTGTAGCTCAGGCGACAGAGAGACAGAGAGTTATCATCGGCAGTAAACAGAGAGAGAAAGATCGAAAGAGGATGAAAGAGAGAGAAAGCGGATAGTTGCGGCGGCTGGAGAGGGATGAGGAACTGGACTGCGAGGGATGAGAGGAGGAACCAGACTAGGGGAGATATTCCAAAGGAGGACGAAACCAATGCGATGAGAAATAGTCGCTTAGGAGAAACCGTCCCCCGCGCGCACACGTGAAGGTAAAGTTTAATGCCTGACGTAAAACAGTAAATCTCAGCCATTTTTTATAATAAGTCAATTATGAATGTGTTTCCTAAGTTGTTTTATTTATTTTTATTTTTTTACAATTTTTTTTCCTCCTAAGGGCAAAATGGAAAGGGATCGAACCTGAGACCTCACACTTTGTGAAGCCCCATGTCTACCACTGGGCCACCCCCTTAGGGGCTCCTAAGTTGTTTTATAATATAGCTTCTTATTAACAATCTACAATTATCTATTCCAAAAAAAGGGAAACTCTCCCCCGAGAGTCCCCACACCCCGTATCCATAATGGTGAAACTCTCCCCCCGAGAGCCCCCACACCCTAGCCCCATAAGAATGTGAGAGGGAAAATCACGGTCACTCAGCGATTAAGTAGCTAGGAGGACCTGTGCCTAGTAACTACAAGGAGCCACCCCCACAAGAGGATGAAACCCCCACAATGCGGTTGCTAGGACTCGATCCTTGGTCCTGTATCCAAATCTACTAGCTCTTAACCAACTGAGCTAAGCCCGTGAGGGCGAGTCCCCACACCCCAGCCCTATGAGAATGTGAGAGGGAAAATCACGGTGACTAAGCGATTAAGTAGCTAGGAAGACCCGTGCCTAGTATTGTAGACACCCCAATTTCGTACCCCTGATATGTAACTCTGGCATGTGATATCAAGAACTGTTTAAACTTAACAAAATGTCAAGTTACAGGGTTGAAAATGCAAAAGGAAAAGTAGGATGCATGAATAGTGAACTACAGGGGGGAAAGTGTCAAAAATTGAAGCTGGAATAGTAGCTTGGCGCCGCGCCCAAAGTGTTGTTTGGTCGCGCCAAGGTCCTGAACAGTGCACGATCATTAACGCATTGTACAAAATGTCAAGCGCGCGGTACAAGCCGATGAAGCACGAATCCAACTATAAATAGAGGTGCCCGACTACGCTTTGAGACACAGTTTTTCGACGAAGGCTTGAAGCCCAGAGTTATGCTGCGTATTTTTTACGCGTTGTGCGATCAGTGAGCGAGTGATCCCTCCCCTCTCATAAAGCCTCAAAACCCTGCAAAACCTCCTCCAAACACAAATCCAACCGGTTAAAGTGATCCCTAGCCCTTTAGTTAGGTATCCACCATATTTCCTCGGCCCAAAAACCATAAAGTAAGCCGTTACTCTGCCTGAGTAAATAGGCTGAAACCACCCTAAATAAGCCGTTATTCCGCCCAACCAAATAGCCAAAACCACTAAAACTAAGCCGTCATTCTGCCCGAGTGAGTAAGCCAAAACTACCATATATAAGCCGTCACTCTGCTCAAATCATCAAGAATAAAGAATAAAAGTCTCCCTCTCCCGAGAAGGACAGAGCGAGCACACCCCGCTCTAAAAGGTAATAACCTTTAGGGCGTTTTATTTATTTACTTATTTATTTATTTATTTACTTTTTATAAAAGTTGTTATTTAAATCCGGCCCAATGTAGACAATATAAGCTGTTGTGCTGCCCGGATTAGATTATGAAATATTATGTAAAAGAGCCGTTATAATGGCCAAATATTTTTAAATACATTTGTAATTATCGTAAAGAAATGGCTGCAAGTCCGTAAATAATGTAGCCACGGATGTATTTGTTTTATTTTCATGTCTTTTAATGCTTTATTTATTTGCTAAATAAATATAACAATAAGCATACTTTAGCCAAAAACTATTTTGAGACCGAAAGGGCGAGTTGGGTGCCTAGCACCTTCCCAACTCGTAACTTAGCCTCCGAACCCGTTTTCTTTTTCTCCGGTTTATTTTTCTTTTTCTGGTTTTGCTTTATTTTTGCCTTAAAATAAAGATGGCGACTCTAAAACTTTTGGATCCAGTTGGGCCTCACAACACTCCTTCTTTGCACTTTTCCGTTTTCTCCTAAATAAAGGAGAATGAGAATGGAAGGGTGATGTATTCTCATATCCTGGTATCCCCTAAACAAGGGATAACTTGATGCGGGAAACCCAAAACTCCCATAGTGATCCGAAACGGGCCATAAGGCTATTTTTAATAAAATCCATAGTGGGGGCGTCGCAATATCCTTTTTTGCACTTTTCCGTTTTTCCCTAAAAAATGGAAAATGGGAATGAAAGGGTAATGCATTCCCATATCCTGATATCTCATAAAAAAGTGATAACTTGATGCGGGAAACCACAGGTTCCCATATTGGATCAAAAATCCACTAAAGGAAACTGAAGCGCATTCCAACGCGCTATCATAGACAGCACTCCTCTCGCACTCTTGATTTCATCCTCCCCTAAACAAAGGAGGGTGGAACGAGAGCAGTGGTGTCCCGCATCCGCACGTACGCGCACCCCTAACCAAGGGCGCACGGGGCGCGGGCGCATGTCCCGGGAGCCCACAAGTACCTACAAAGAGTCATCCCTACAAGAGAATGAAACCCCCGCATTGCGGTTGCTAAGACTCGATCTTTGATCCTATTCCAAATCTACTAACTCTTAACCAACTGAGCTACACCCGTGAGGGCCACAACCTGTGATTATCTATATAGACTAAATTGTTATTCATTTAAGTTAACCAAAATGCAAACATATATATAAGAGCATGCTGTGATAATTTACTGTTCTCCTTTTCGCTTACTCTATGTTCCATATAAGTCATTATTGAAGAACTGAACCGACTGCCAAACGGAATTGACAAAACTTCACTTAAAACCATAAAATTATGATAATTATATTCAATTCAAAAATTAAAATAAAATTATAATAATTAAATTATAATTAGTGTGTTATGACAACTTACTACTTATTGTGAGCAATTACAAAACTTGTTTGTACATTTCATTTTAGTGCTTGTTTGGTGAAACGTTTTGGTCAAAACGTTGGTAAAAAACGTTGCGTTCTCTCTTTAAAAGTGTTTCTGTTAAAGAAGGCAAACTAAATTGCAACTACAAACTGAAAACTGGAATGGAAGTGAGGGCTGATGCAAAATTTGGAGAGCTGAACTGCAAACTGAGAAGATTTTTGAAATCAATTACATTACAAAATACAAGGGGCTGGTTGTAATTATGTATAAGTTCATAAGGAGGCTAGTTGTATTTTCAGAAAGTTTGTAGTTAAGGCAGTTAGTTATGTTCTGTTATTCTGTTCAAATGTGAACAGATTTCAACATTGTAACGGCTATCATCCTGATATATATATTTGCAGTATGAGCAAGAGAGCAATCAAGCTTTTGATCGCTCATATTTTCCTTTTGTTTTCTTGTCATGGTATCAGAGCAATAGATCTTTCCCTTATTTTCACCAATTTCTTTCATTCCCCGAAACCCTAAACAATGACAGAAGGAAAATTAGCCGACCAAGCCGATCAATCCAATTCGAAAAACAAAGGGATTTCCATGGAAATTGGAATTGATTCCAATATGCATCCGTTATATCTACACAACAATGATCATCCAGGATTAGTTCTTATCGCTACAAAACTCACAGGAAGTGAAAATTATAGTTCATGGAAGAGATCTCTCGAAATTGCTTTTTCGGCAAAGAACAAGATCATGATCTTGAATGGCACCTTTGCAACACCTGAAAAGGACGATCCACTCTTTCCCTTATGGGCCAGAGCAAATGACATGGTCATTTCCTGGATTTTTAATACAGTTACAGAAGAAATTAGTAACAGCCTTAAATTTGTGACTGATGCCAATTCAGTCTGGAAAGAACTTGCAGAAAGATTCTCCAACATTGATGGACATAGGGCTTTCCAGTTACAAAAGGAATTGCATCGACTTGAACAAGGTACAGCTTCTGTTGAATTTTATTTTCATAAAATGAAAGGCTATTGGGATGAAAAACCTTAGATCCCATTACAACTGTAAGTGTCCTTGTACGTGGTTACGCCAAGATCCAAGAATCAAGAGATCAAAGAATCAAGTTGATGCAGTTCTTGATGGGGTTGCACGAAAGCTATGTGAATACAAGAGGACAAATTCTGAGGATGAAGCCATTGCCCACTATTTCTGAAGCTTATTATATAATCAGGCAGGAAGAAACTCAAAGACAAGGATATGTCCCTGAGTTTAGTTCAATTGCAGCCAACATTAATCAATCGGGGCAATCTCAAGTCATGGGAGATAGATGTAATTTTGGCACTTCACAAAACAAGACAGGATACACTAGAACTATTTTCAAGAAGGGAATATTTTGTAACTATTGTAACAGGGAAGGTCATGTCAAGGAGGAATGTTATAGACTCAAGGGTTTCCCAATTGGGCATCCTGGAAATCCTAGTCATCCAGCACACAAATTCAGGGCTAATACTGCTGGTAGACAAATTGGGAAAGGACAAGGGAATCAGACAGAATCATCAAACTCCAAGGTTATGCAAGTTCAGGCTGCATCAATGGGAAATGCAGAAAGTAATGACAAAGCTAGATTGGGAGTGTCCAAGATTGATCAGTTGCAGGAACAAATAAACCAGGTCATGGCCATGCTAAAAGCCAAAGACAGCCCTGAAGATCACAGTGTTGATCAAAGTGGACACAAATTTGCTGGTATGACACACATGGCAGGTAGTTCTATTCCCAACCATCAGTCTAAACTTTTCCATACCTTGCATACCTGGATTATTGACACAAAGCCATCGATCACATATGCACATCATTATCAGTCATGTATGATGTAGAAATTGCTAATCACCCTATTTTTCTGTCTCTTCCTAATGGTACTAAAGTAAAAGTCACTCATATAGGAAAAGTTTATATTAATCCTCGACTACTCTAGAAACCTGTTTTACATACCCGACTTCCATTACAACCTTTGTCTCAGATCAAAACTTACTATGCAAGCCGATGTCACACACTTATTATTGGAAAACAATGTTTTTTCCAGGACCTTCAGATGACCAGGACCTTAGCTATTGGTGATATGATTGATGGTTTATACCTTCTGAAGGCAGATCAATGTTCAGACTCTAAACATGTTTGCACTATTGCCTCTAAACACAAAGATATTGTTAGCTGGCATCAAAGACTTGGACATAGTTCCTTAAGTACTCTCAAAAATATTGTTGGTTTGAATTCTCTTTGTAAGCATAAAAATATTGAAATTCAGAGAATTTTATCTTGTGATATTTGTCCCCTTGCTAAACAGCACAAATTACCTTTTATGTTAACACACATTAAAAGTAAAGCTCCATTTGATCTCATACATTGTGATTTGTGGGGACCATACAGGAAAACTACCATGAATGGTTGCAAATACTTCCTGACTATTGTTGATGATTTTTCAAGAGGGGTATGGACTTTCCTCATGTCAACCAAAACTCATGTTTTTCATTGTTAAAACAGCTTTAATGCCTATGTTCTAAACCATTTCAAAACCAATGTTAAATTCGTCAGAAGCGATCATGGACCGAATTCTACAATAATGAGGTTATACCCTATCTTGCTAGCCTAGGCATTTTACACCAAAGTTCTTGTGTTGATACTCCCCAACAGAATGGGGTTGTTGAAAGAAAGCACCAGCATCTCTTAGATATGTCTAGGGCTATTAGGTTCCAATCTGGTCTTCCTATCAATTTTTGGGGATACTGTCTTTTGGCTGCCACCCACATTATAAATAGGATTCCTACTGCAGCCCTGAAGTTTAAATCTCCATATGAAATGCTTTATAACACCAAACCTTCTTATGATCATTTGAGAGTCATAGGCTGTTTAGCCTATGCTTCCACTCATCCTAGTGACAAGTTTGCCCCCAGGGCTGTGAAGTGTGTCCATTTAGGGTATCCAGCAGGACAGAAGGGATATGTTTTGTACAATCTTGAAACCAAGAAGGTTTTCATTAGTAGACATGTCATCTTTCATGAATCAATTTTTCCTTTCATTAACAATGAATCTGTGAAACCTAATCAGCCTGAAATAGACATAAATCTTTTCCATGATAAGGTTCCTGAAAGTAGGAATAGTACCAATTCTGATATCAAAGAACAAGATCATGATCCTGTTAACATGAGGGATGATGACAAATCTGATGATCATACAGATGATAGAAAAGATGACAACCCTGAAGTTCATAGTAGGGTTTCAACAAGAATCAAATATCCCTCTGTCAAGTTAAAAGATTACATTGTGTCATCTGTTTTTACCAAACCTGTGCATTTCTTTAATCAATGCAATGTGCAGCAAAGTAGTGTCAATTCCATAATGCTAGTCCAAGAGCCTCAGTCATACCATGAAGCTGCACAAAGTAAAGATTGGATTGAAGCTATGAATAAAGAAATTACAGCTTTGGAGTCAAACCAAACATGGGATATAGTGAGTCTGCCCCAAGGAAAGAAGGCTATAGGATGCAGATGGATCTACAAGGTCAAGTACAATTTAGATGGCAGTGTGGAGAGGCTTAAAGCAAGATTGGTTGCCAAGGGCTACAGCCAAAGAGAAGGTATTGATTACTCAGAAACTTTTGCTCCAGTGGCAAAAATGGTGACTGCTGTCGCTATACTAGCCGCTGCCGCCGCATTTACGAAATGGGAGGTTCATCAACTAGATGTGAATAATGCATTCTTGCATGGTGACTTAGAAGAAGAGGTATATATGCAACTGCCATTAGGGTACAAGTCTCATGTGAAACCAAACAGTGTCTGCCTGCTAAAGAAATCTCTGTATGGCCTAAAACAAGCATCTAGGCAATGGTTTTCAAAGCTAACTGAAGTTCTTCTAAGCCTTGGATATACACAATCCCTAGCAGATTACTCCTTATTCACCTTGAAAAGAGATGCAAAGTTCACAAGTGTGCTAGTATATGTTGATGATGTACTAGTGGCAGGCAATGATTTAGATAACATTGTTTCTTTAAAGAATCTGTTGCATGAAAAGTTTAGCATAAAAGATTTGGGGCATGTGAAATATTATTTGGGTATAGAAGTCATGAGATCTGAGCATGGTTTCCATCTTAGCCGAAGAAATATGCTTTGGAGTTAATTGAGGCTCGCAGATTGTTAAATGCCAAGCCACTTACCATTCCTTTTGATCCTAATAAGAAACTCCTGCTAAATGAAGGGATCCTTCTTGATAATCCTACAGAATACAGGCAACTGGTGGGAAAACTCATTTATCTGACTGTGACCAGACCAGACTTGGCTTTTGCAGCACAATGTTTGAGCCAGTTTGTGCAAAATCCAAGGGATACTCACTTGAAAGCATTGCATAGAGTTCTTAGGTATGTTAAGACTTCACCAGATCAAGGGATATACTTACCTTCAGACAATCATCTACAACTTAAGGGATTTTGTGACGGTTGATTGGGAGGAAATCCTAATGACGAAAAGTCCATAACAAAGCTTCAGATGATGCTAGGAAACTCTCGATTTCATGGCATTCTAAAAAGCGCCTGTGGTTTCTAGATCATCTACGTAATCGAATATAGGCTTTGGCCACTGCTAGCTGTGAAGTGATTTGGTTGACCAGTTTGTTGAAGGATATGGAAGTCAAACTGCTAGAGCCTGTCACTATCTACTGTGACAATTCATCTGCCATAGCAGTGGCCAACAATCCTGTATATCATGCTAGAACCAAGCATATAGAATTGGACTGCCATTTCATTAGAGAAAAGATTTCTAGTGGTTTGATCACCGCAAAGATATACCAACCAAAGGGCAAATTGCAGACATATTTACCAAATTTCTGGGAAAGGTGTTGCACTGGAGATTCCTTTCCAAGTTGGGAGTAGTTAGCATTCACCTACCCTCAACTTGTGGGGAGGGTGTTAAAGAAGGCAAACTAAATTGCAACTACAAACTGAAAACTGGAATGGAAGTGAGGGCAGATGCAAAATTTGGAGAGCTGAACTGCAAACTGAGAAGATTTTTTAAATCAATTACATTACAAAATACAAGGGGCTGGTTGTAATTATGTATAAGTTCATAAGGAGGCTAGTTGTATTTTCAGAAAGTTTGTAGTTAAGGCAGTTAGTTATGTTATTCGCTCAAATGTGAACAGATTTCAACATTGTAACGGCTATCATCCTGATATATATATTTGCAGTATGAGCAAGAGAGCAATCAAGCTTTTGATCGCTCATATTTTCCTTTTGTTTTCTTGTCAGTTTCAATACAGCGTTTTAAAACGCAACGTTTTACAATTGTGGAGCGTTTTAAAACGCTTCAATTTGTAGCGTTTTAAAAATATGCTACGTTTATAGCTACTCTGTTTATGAAAAATGGCGTTTTGAAATAGTTTTCCAAACGTGTTTACAAAAATAAAACTGCGTTTTAAAAATGCTGCGTTTTCAAAACGCTGCACCAAACAAGGTCTTACTTAATATTGGCCCACATACATGGAAGTGGAATCTCTTACCATTTAAGGAACGGTTTTCTAAACATGTTTATGCCATCCAGAAATAATATTTTATAATAAATACTCCTTCCGTTTAGGGTAAATAATTCATTATTCCATTTTAGAATGTTTTATTTAAAGAGTTCATTTTAAAAAAATTAAGGTATAAAAATGTCATTTTATTACTAATGAGCTTCTAAAAGTGTCATTTTCTTAAAAAGTTTGATTTTTAAACGATGACTCTTTGTCCAAAATGAAAGGATTATATGTTAAGTTAAGGAATTGCATATCTAGCATATTAGCTCATTTGGTTGGAACATCGTGCAAATATGTAAAGGTTGCAGGTTTGAATCTAGCGTTTGACATTACACTTCTTAACTCATTAGCCCAATGTGTAAGATGCTGGTCTACAGAACCAGAGATTCTGGCTTTGATCCCCAGCAAAGTCGATTATTTTTTGTAGCTTCAAGCTTCAAACTTGGGTCTGCACTCTGCAAGGCATGACTACCGGTCACCCTAACTTATCAGACCTATGACTATGAGCTAACGTTACCATTTTTTAATAAACTTTTGTAAAGTTTAGCGATACTTTCTCGAAAAAACTTTTGATGATGCTCTAGTCATTCACAGGATGAAACTGGAAGTTCTACAAATGATTTCTCTTTTCTTTTGTTAGAGAAACATCTTAAATAAGCTAATCTTTTCATTTTCTCAAATGAGTCAGGGACATAACAAAGACTCGACAAAAGATGAACATGAGTGAATTTATGTTTTTGCACTAGGTGTTCCCGGCCCTTGCAACCTTAATGTAAAACCTGGGCAACAAGCTTTAGTAAAAGGCGAGACATTTTAGTATTTCTTTTCTTTTTCATTAATTGTACCAACATAAAATTAAATAAATAACTAAAGAGGAATTAAAGAATGACGTTCATTTGACTATTTTCTATATAAACCAGACAATTTCTACACTTGGTTAGCAAAACATGCAAGTAAGTGAACCTTACTTTATTAGTGTTGGGTCGTTGCTTTTGTACCCAACCTGTTGCGTTCCTTTCTTCTCAACAGCAGTGTGGGCTACTAAACACAAAACACCTTCCACTTGTTTCGGTTGCCCTTTCAACACCTATGGAAGTACCCCTCATCAAATTCGCAAGTATAAGTGTTTGCATACTTTGTTTGAATCATCTTGTACTTAAAAGTGTGTCTTCCTCATCATCCAGGCTATAATGTTGTGTTTGGGTGTACTAATGATCTTAATTCCCGAACTGAAACAAGTCCATGAGCAAAAACACTATGTTGTGACATGTTCACAACTCATATGTACGGGGGGAAATCAGATTCATTGAAGTTACTTGTCTAACATGAAAAAGATCTGTGTTACTAGATGGTGTCTTCTGAAATACTAATCGATAATGGTCAGGATATTTTGTTAATTAGAAAAGTCAGAATCGGAATGTGAGAAATATGGCATCATATACTTACATTTGTATATTTCTTGAACTCGATATGTATTTGCATATTTTACGAGCTAATTTCTTGTAGTTGTTCTAAAGTTGCAGACTTTGATTTATTTGACGAGAAACAAGTTGTATCTCAAACTAGCTAGCTGGCTAGAAACATAATAGAAAAAGGAAATAACGTGTTTCACTTTTAGTCCCCTATTTTTGTAATTAAAAAGTGACAGATTCATAAAAAATTTCCTTAAATGCCCAGATTAGTCTTCTTCCACAGCTCCATACCCTAATCCCTATAAAATTTGGCCAAGGGACTTTCCATCACTTTGATGATCGCGAGAGGAGGATCAAGGAGGGGAATCTGAGAGACAGTGGTTATTAGGAGGACATGATTGATGATAGTAATCTTCCCGTATATAAAAGACCGTCTATTCAAAGTCAATTTGGAACCATATGCTCTAATGTCTTGGAGACCATCTCATCTAAATATCTTACCTTTCTCAATCAACTTATAGTCTCATCGATTTTATTTTATTTTTGTGTGTGATTTAAAATAGAATCACTTTGTGTGTATTGTTGTGCATGTAAATTATTCGATGAAATGCCTGAATATAAACTTGTTGGTTCTTAGACACCATTTTGAATCGCGCATCAATTTTGAACGCGATGCATCACCATGAAATGAAAATAACAGTTTCACAATTTGGAATCATGCATCACGATTTAAAATCATACATCTTGATGCACATAATTATACATCACGATTAAATGTTGTAGACTGCGATGCATGAACGAATGTTTGCACTCGTGGGTTCAGTAAGGGTATAGTAATCATTTCCCATAAAAATGTTTTTTTTTCGATTAAAAAATGAGTGGGACTAACCACACCCCAATTTCCTCTCTTTACACCATATGTACTGCATTGTACAACGTAGGGTAGATCATCTCAATGCAATACATGGGGTGTAAAGAGATGATATTGGGGTGTGGTTAAAATTAGCCTTAAAAAATTATTGGGTGAAAATTGTTGGAAAGGGACCAACCTGCTTTTGACCCAAAAATTTACTCCTTTAATTCCAAAATTATTGTCAAGTTTGACCTTACACATAATATTGATTTGACGTGTAATTTTATTTAAAGCTCATGTATATATAGTCCATAATTAAAATGTGATGAAAAAATAAAAATAAAATGATAAAAATATTATCTAAAAAGAAAATAATTGATAAATATTTTGAAACGGACTAAAAATGAAAACATTACTATAATTTTGGGAAGGCCGGGAGTATTAGTCTTGCCAACGAATTCTAATTCAATGTTATCAATCATCTGTCTGAACAAGGCCAGCATTTTATATCAAAATTAATATCAATGTATTACTGTATTAGAGATAATTTTCAAATACATTAATAAGAATTTCAATTCAAACTATTTTTATGAATAGAAACCGTAACTACCCAAGGTGCGGAAGCAAGTGGAAGCCTTTAATACGGACACCTACACAAACTCAAACCACAGTCCACAAAAACAAAAGGATTCTCTCATTACTAGCCGTATCTATCTCCTTTGAATAAATTTTCTCGAGAAAATTCCAACTTTCCCATCTCTTTCATCCCCAAGAAAATCCACTTCCTTAACTCTCTTCCTTCAGATCTCTCTGTGTCTGGGTCAATACATTCAACTGTAATGTAATTGCTTTCCAGGTACTTTGATTTCTTCGTTTTATTCTACGCTTTCAAATCTAATGTAGTATTTGTTTAGGTTTGAGAAGCAGTTGACACTGTTTCTGGTCTTAGGTTGTTTGATATTTTATTTGTTGTGGAAGTTTTAAAGATATTTAACTTTTAATTATTTATTTGTTACTTTTAGTTTGGTTTGAATCTGTCGATGATAAAAAGTAAACAATCAATTTGATGTGGGTTTGTTGTCTTTTTCTGTTTTTTGATCAGCTCTGAAGTTGATGTGTGAGTGTGGATTGGGAAAAAGGTGCGACCTTTTTGTGGAAAGGTTCTTGAAATGGAAACCCTAAAAACCCCAGAAACCCTAGAAGAGGGTTTAGTGATATCTGAACTGGATCAAGCTCAGTATCCTTGTAATCAAATCTTTGAAGAAGTTTCAGAGGTGGCTGTTTCTGTTGAGAAGTATAACGCGCCAGTGTCGCTGTCAGTGGGTCAAGCTCAGAATCCTTGTGCTGAAATCCTTGGGGAAGTTTCCGAGTTGTCTGTCTCAGCTGAGAAGTGTATGGGGCCAGTGTTACCTGCGGTGGTTTCAGTGGAAGAGAATGCTCGTGGGGTTGATTCTGGCAGTAAGGTTGAACTTCCAAGAAATGGTATATCTCTGTTTGTGGAATTGAATGGGAGTGTTCAAGGTGGCAGTTCAGATTTGGGGAGAAGTGTGTCACTGGAAAACAATCTATTTGATGGTTCATTGTTACAGGACGATGGAAACTTAAGTGCAAAGATTGGGAATGAAGTGGAGGGAGAAAAGGCTATTGGGGCTGCAGAATGCCGGTTCAATGTGGATGATCTTGTGTGGGCTAAAAACAAGACTCAGTTTTGGTTGCCCGGAATTATCTATGATCCTTCAGATGCACCAAAAGAAGCAGCAGCAAAGCCCGAGCAAACAGACAGCCTTCTGGTTAAATGTTTTGCGAATGGAAGTTATGTTTGGTGCCTTCCTTCTCAGTTGAAGCATTTTCTTGAGTACTTTGAAAAGATGTCGAAGCAAAGCATCTCTAAAAGCTTTCTTGGTGCCTTAGAGAAAGCTGTAGCGGAGGTTGGCAGGCGTGCAAAGATGGAAATGACTTGTTCTTGTTTTTCAAGTGGATCGAGGGATAAAATGGGTAATTTTAGTGAGTTCTCAATGACCCAGTTTGAACCTGCAAGTTTTATTGCATGTATCAAAAGTCTTGCTCAGGATGTATCTGGTCCCGATAAAATTGTGTCCATTGTCGTCCAGAATCGTCTTTCAGCTTTTTATCGATCCATTGGGCATAGCCAAATACCTCTGCATCAGCTCAAGCCAGCAAATGTTGGAAAAAATACTGCTCGAGCTTCAGAGGGTTCAACGCTAGAAAAGAAAAATAAAGAGCTGACTAAGCTTTTTGGAGAGAACACAAACAAAGTGAATAAACTTGGATCTTCAAAATCAGTAAAGATCAGAGATTTTAGTCTGGAAAACGGCGATATGAGTGGTGATGGGAAATCCGGAAGGGAAAGACGGAAGAGCAGGTACTTATCATATCCATACGTAAACCTAGCTTTGGGGCGGAAAGGGTTGGAAGAAGATGAAGTAGAAGACTCCAAGGAAGTATCTCCTGTAGGAACGTACGCGAAGAGTAGCCAATCCGTTGGGTCCCCTTCCACATATATAAGCGATGGAAAGAAGTCACAAAGGAAGTGGTCAAGAAAAGACAGTACCGGAAATGATGTATCAGGTCAAGCGGTGGAAATAAAATCATCTCCCGCTGAAGTGCTGTCTGAACTTCGATATACAGCTATAGATTGTCTTTATCCTAGTGGAAATAAACAGTTTGGTTCGGTTGTGAATTTTCTTTCAGGATACAGGAATATGGCATTCCAGGATTTTCGCAGCGAGATAACTGGTGAGCACACAGTTGGACAAGAGTTTGACCATTTGGGCCCTCCTTCACAAACCCAACCTGAAGTTGAAGTTCAGTCGGACAAAGGGATGGCTCTATCCATCAGAATGGCCGGTAATGATTTAGTGAAGCATCCTTCGTTGAATGCTTTACCAAAGAAAAGAGGGAGACAGAAGAAGGATAAATTATCAGATTCAAAGACTTTTCCTACTTCTATCTTACCTGAAGTTAAAGTTCGGTCGGAGAAAGGGATGTCTAATTCCGTTGGAATAGCAGGAAATGATTCAGTGAAGCAACCTTTACCAAATGCTTTACTCAAGAAAAGAGGGAGAAAAAGATGGAAAAAATATCAGATGCAAAGTCCTTTCCCACTCCTATCTTATTGGGCCCCACTCATGACTCGGTGATGATAGATTTCCAGAATATTGTGCCTGTAGCAGGAGGAGCAAATCAGGGGATTCAACAGATTGAAGAAATGCCTTTGAATGGGAAGACTACCATCTTGAATTTTGAAGACTCGCATGTTACAGGACCTCCTCAAGGGAAACTTCAGCCTAAGAGGAGAAAGAAAAAGGAGGAAGATGCTTCCAACCAGGGTAAACGTGACTCAATGTTGCAAGAGGTGCACGTAATGGGCCCATGCTCGATCCAAACTATTCCTGAACTCAATAATAAGGGAGTAAAAGAATCTGTTGCATTGCACCTTAATTTTGAAGTGCCGGCTGGCCACACAGATATTACTGGGAATAATACTGGCCAATCACAGATGGGCATTCTTGCTCCCGCCGGTGGCATGGAGCCTATGAAGAGAAAGAGAAAGAGAAAGGAGAAATCATCAGAATTGCATGATAACGTTGCTGCAGCAATTCCAGATTTGAATGGAACTGGCGCTGAAGGTAAACCACAAAAAAGAAGGAAGAGAATAAATAAAGCTGAAGCATGTATAGATTACAATAAGCTGCAGAATAATGGAGAGGTTTCTGGGACAGTACTTCTATTGAAATTTGGGCCAGGGGAACCCCTGCCGTCGAAAGAATCTCTGGTCTCAGCATTTTGTGGGTTTGGGTCATTGAAGGAACCGGAAACACGAGCTCTGGATGGCTCAGATATTGCCCAGGTTGTATTTGAGAGTTCTTCTAATGCACGAGATGCCTTTCGGAGTTTGGAAAAGAATAGCCCTTTTGGGCCAGGCCTTGTTAATTTCCAGCTGCATAATTTTTCGGGTGATGCTTCTCAGGGTTTGGAGGGAAATAAGAGCCCTTCAATAAAGCTTCCTGGAGAGAAACCTCAGCAAAAGGAGGCACAAGATCTTCCTGGAATAAGAAAGAATCTGGAGATGATGACATCAATGCTGGAGAAGGCTGGGGCTAATCTGTCACCAGAGATGAGAGCAAAGCTGGAAAGCGAGGTTAAGGGGCTGCTGAAGAAGGTGAGTGACATGGTTGGTACCTCTTCTTCCTAGTAGTGTGTTTTCAATCTATTTAGGCTGTTTATAATTCTAGAGACCCATTTCCATTGCTGGGCTGGGGGACCGGGGTTGTTGAAGCTCCCTCTTTTTTCTTTTTCTCAGTATTAGCTCTTTCCTTCTCTCTGTGTCTATCGTTGCTGATGTTTATGTTAGAACTTAGAACTAAGAACTAAGAACTCTCTGGTTGATTGAGGTGAATTTTATCTTAGACTGCAAGAAGCATGTCATCCAGTGCAAGTTGGCAGCAAGTTGTTTTATGTCTATATCTTTGAACCGTAAGCAACAGTATCCCATTGTAGGCCCATGCACTCTTTTTTTTTCTGAAAGCTTGAATCTTAGGATTCTTGCTTCTACCATAACTGGGTTGTGTGCCGGTATTTCCAGTGTCCCCCCTGCTGAATATGATACTGATTTTGAAAGGAAATAGATAAATGCACTTTAGTTTCGTGATGAAAATACATCAGTTTCGGTTGCTATATATCCTCCCTCCAATGAGTTTACCCATATTGTTGCATGACATCTTACGAATCTGTTAGAACAGCTAGGTTGATGGTTTATTATAAAACCTGGAAAAGCCGCTATACCGGACCTTCAGACTTCAGTACCAATTGATATTTATGAGTAAAGAGTTAGGCTTGTTGTCCCATATATAGCAAGTAATATGGTCTAGTTACATGAGATTTACCTTCAATGTTGCTCCTTGGCCTCAAATGTTTCATCCACTTGTTTGGGTTACAATTACCCTTACCCAGGTCCCTGGATCACTTCTACTTTCTAGATAACCAATTGCAACGGTTGACCACCCAGTAAAAATTGTCCGTAAGATAAGCTTGTAGCCTCAAGATGAAACCCAATTGTGTCATCCGTCCTTAATTGGTGTCAGTGACACCACGGTTGAATATGGCTTAACGTTTCAAACTGTTTTCTCTTTTCATGTATTTAACTCGACCATCAATATTTTAAATTAGCGTGGCAAACAAAATGCAATCAAATCTTCCAATACATAAATCGAAGTTAGATCATCATTGAGTAGAAGAGACGCTGTGATCAGAAAGTGGTTTTGGCATCCAATATGACAGTGAACTCTCACTGGAAAAAAAAATCACTTTTGGGGTAAAAATACAACGATACCCTTGATGAACATTAGGCACACTACAGATCATTCACTCACTCCTGCATCTAGTTTAATTGCAACAGTTTTTGTACCACGATGCATCAATTTAATTACCTAACCCAATTTTGCATCACACTACGCCAAATTTTATATCGTGATGCATCAATTTTACTCGCTTAATCTAATTTTGTATTGCGTTGTTTCAATTTTTGTATCACGATGTATCAATTTTAATTATCTAATCTAATTTTGTATCGCGCTGCAAAATCATAATGAACCAAACCTTTATGTCTTCTATTTTTTTCTTCCTTCTTTTTTGTCATAAGCCTTCTTCCTCCCGTGGTGAACGACTGGCGAAAAATGCTTGAAAAAAGGTACCCGCATAATTTCTCCTTAAAAAAAATAAATTTGACCTTCTCATCAATGACAAGGGGCGAGCTGAGCTTGGAAAAATTCGAGCCTTTTACATTTCGGCACTGTGGAGGCCCAATCTTAGTTTTCATCTCAACCGTTGACCAAACTTCTCCTTATTCCTATATAGCACTATTTATAACGTTTGGATAATGAAATGCCTTCTCTTCTTAATTCTTATTTTTATACTCCCTTTGGTCATAAATTATCGTTCTTCTTTTCTTTTCCGTCTGTTTTAAAATAATTGTCCAGTTTGAAACTTATATCTTTATAGAGGTGGCAAATAGCTTGACGCCTAAATCAAAAGTCTTCATTTAATAACACGAAATATATATAGCTAAATGGGCATGAGCGCCCATTTACTTATTAAAATGCATTTATCAAATAAATACAAAAATTACTAAAAAAATAATTTCTTTTTACAAAAAATTATCAAAAATTACAACTAATCATATATATATATATATATATATATATATATATATATATATATATATATATATATATATATATATATAACCAAAAAAAATAATAAATAAATAAATATGTACTTTTGTGTATGATTATAAGGGCCTACTTCACTACCATTGGACACTAATATCGTTTATAGACTTTAAGGCGTGATTATGGTTGATAGGTTTAAAATCTAAATTGACCTAGGAGCTAAGTGACCTAGCCGATGGGTCATGCGTAGAATCTAGACATTCGGACTCGAGACGTCACATATATATATATATATATATATATATATATATATATATATATATATATATATATATATGAAATTAGTAATTTTCAAAAAATCTTTCTCGACCAATTGCTAGTTTTCATTCAAATTTTTTTTCTCATATAGTAATTTTTAGAGATTCTAATTTGTAAAGTTAACCAAAATTAAATGTTTCATGCTAACTAGATTGTTGGACTAATGTTGATTGATAAAATAATTGATTGAACGTTAAAATATGATTTCACGAATTCAGATAATTTGAACCTCTGAATTCATCAAAGTACAACAATTACTTTGAGAAGCTTGCAATAATAAATTACAAAAAGATTACTTTGAGAACGAGAGCCTACAGTGGCGGATCTAAGTGGGATTGGGGGTGGGGGAGGGGGGATCCAACACTAAACATAATTTTGTAATATATATATCTAAGTGAGATCGAGGGGGGAAGGGGGATTCAAAACACGATATAATTATTTATATATATATATATATATATATATATATATTTATTTATTTATTTATTTATTTGTATATATTTATATATATAAAGTTTTAGAAAGTTATAAATGAAGTTCTTCCATTCCTAAGAGAATTAGTTTAGCAAAAATGTAAAATTTAAACGTTCAATTCTTACTTTCTTAGTACCGGTAAAAGAAAAGGGTAATTTAGGAATTTTGCTTGGGGCGGTCTTTAGTGGTTATGTTAGCGGTCTTTAGGGTAATTGGATCAAAATTTGAAAAACAAAAGAATAAGTTTTAGCACGGGTGTTCAAGTGGGCGTCCAATTTAGCCTATCATAATTAATAGTTTTAAATGAGTATATCCATTTGTGCCCACTTAAAATGTTGGGTGTACCCATACCCATTATTTATTGGACGGTCTGGACGGACAAATGGGCGCGGACAAAATTTGCCACCTCTATCTTTTTATAACATCACTTTTACTATTTTACCTTTACTTTTTCATTCTACTTTAATCATGAGTCACATACACATGAAATTTAAAGGAAACTACACATTAAATCAATATAAATAATCAAGTCAATTGTTTTTTTTAATCTGCAAGTCGAATCAATTAGAACGATAATTTAGGGACGAAGAAAATAGTTTTTTTCATTAGCTTGTACTCCTTTCGTTTCACTAATTAGAGTTCATCATAGTTATTAAATGTTGAGCATACTCAATATGGTAATATTACATGTAGAGGATAAAGTTAAAAGTTTATAAAGATTGTAGACTTCTTTTTTAAGATGGACTTTTTTAAGTGTAATATTTTAAATATAAAACAATTTTTTTTAAAAAAGTAGATTTTTTTGTCTAAAACAGAATGAGTCATGCATCACGTGGCTATTTATGGAAAAGACCAATTGACCAAATGAGCTTCACACACTAAAACTGAGCGCAAATGAAAATGGGCCAATTGCTACTATTTTACACAATCCATTATATCTCTAACATGGGTAAAATTCGGACGTGTCTATGTTTTGAAATTTATAACACCCCAGCCCACTTTAAAAAAAAAAACTGCAAAAAGATATTTTTAAAATAAATATTCCTATAATACCTAAAGTAAAAAAGCTTTCTAAATTTTTTCTACTTCTTCTCCTTTTTCCTCGGTCTCTTTTTGAATCTGGAAGAAGCTTAAACGAATGGATCCCTCTGCCGGAGCCCTCCAACCTCATTGTTGCTTCAACAAATCAAAGCCATTGGAATTAGTGGCCTCCTCGAAGATGAGTTATCTCAGGTCTGTACGACTTTGGATATACATACATGCATACATGAATTTGGATACATCATTTTTGAATAGCCCCCGACACAAACAATCAGCAAGTTCTGTGTAAATGGCAAATCAAACTCATGACCACATAATCAAAAGTCAAGAAATCATTCAATTAACAGAAAACCCAGAAACTAAACATCTTTTAACATACACACAAAAACAGAGTGTGAGAGAGAGGGTAGGGGGACCTGGGGAGTATCAACATCTTTAGCTGCAATGGGGACTTTAGATGTTTGGACCATCTTTCACCTTTTACTCTATCAATAATAATCTGAAAGGAAACACAGAAAGCTTACATAGAGTTGGAATAAATTGTTTGAGAGAGAGAGAGAGCCAAAGAGGTATAGTGGGGGGTTTTTCTTGAAGAAGACGAGAATACGGAGGGTGTGGACTAAGGAGCCCCTCAAACTTTATCTTATATTGTTGTAATTCATTTTCAAAAAAAATTGAATAAGGGTGCATAAATTTTTTAATGCGCAGTGCATTTTCAAAAAAAATTTGAATCGCGGTGCATTTTTTATTTTTTTTAAAAAGAACCACGGTGCATTTTCAAACCTTAATTGATGATCAAGCTTTGGAGACATGGAGAAAATGGGAGGAAACGGTGAAGAATGAAGTGGGGGTTGTCTTTTAAATTATGGCCACCTGGGCATATATAGAATGAAGGAAAAAGTGGCAAGCGCGTAATAGGGAGAACAAGGAGGAATAGGGCCGGAAGTATTAAAATGGAGGGCAAGGAGGTAGGGTGTAAGTGGTTCGGTTTGGTTTGGTTTATGCCAAAACCACAAATCGAACTGTCTCTTAGTGGTTCCAAAAATCTCAAACCGAACCGAACCGAGTAAGACTTAGAAACGAACCGAACCGAACCACTCGGTTTGGTTTGGTTTGGTTCGGTTCGGTTCGGTTTTGTAGTTTATATAAATTATTTTTAATGAAATTAACCAACATTAAAAATAACAATATAAATAAGATTTTAATTTGGAATTAACATCAAACAATGGAAGAAATAATAGTTCTCCAACAATCAAGATTTTGTTTGGTTTAGTATCCGTCTATATATATATATATATTATGAATAAATCAAAGGTTCAAAATAGTTAATAAATGTAATATAATATATATTATATAATAAATAAATAAATAAAAATATATCGGGGTGGTTTGGTTCGGTTCGGTTTGGTTCGATACCAAAAATCGTGAACCAAACCGAACCGCGTGGTTTTTCAATTCTTGAAACCGAAACCGAACCGTCTTCAACAAAAACCTAACCAAACCGACCGGTTTGGTTCGGTTCGGTTCCGTGGTTCCGATTTACACCCCTACAAGGAGGTATCGGTTCTTGAGGGCTGGAATATAATGGAGGAATTGGCCGACAAGCATGATGAGTAACGAGGGGCGGCTTTTGGGTATTGGCGTCGGCCTCGCCTGTGAAATTGGGATGTGCGCCGGAGGTACTTGAGTTGTCAGACTTCTTTGAATCGCAGTTCATAAAATTTTTGAACCGCGGTGCATTTTTGTAGCGCGACTCAGACTCATTAAGGATATCGTAATTTTTTCACCACCAAAAGTATCATTTTCCGATTGAAAATAAAAAAGTGTACTATAACAATTAAATACTTTAGAAATTGGATTGGCACGCAATTTCTCCCTCTAACATCGATAAATCCTTATGTAGTGACCCTTGTAGAGTTGTAGATCTTTATTTTTATTGGGAGAAATTCGGACCGATCTCTTGTGGAGTAAAATAAAATCTCAAAAGTCCACGATAATTTTTAAAAACCGCTACAGTACACTTTTGAGGGAGAAATGACGAAGGTACCATTAATGAAGGAAAGGTGTGCGGCAATGCCACTGCCCAGATTTGGTCATCGCAAGGAAAAAAATTAGGCATCGTTCAAAATTTTGGGTGTCGTTCAAAATTTTGGTCGTCGTTCAAAATTGGGTGTCGTTTAAAATTTTGGTCATCGCAATGCAAAAACCATTGCTCAAAACTTTGAACGACGCCAAAAAATTTTGAACGATGCCCAAATTTTGAAATGTACGATGCTAGAAAGAAAGATAAGAAAATAAAGAACAAACAAAACAAACACATTAACCTCACAAATCATATTTGTATTGCTCCCACTAATTTATTCAATAACAGTATCAAAACAATATTGGTAATGCAAACAATCTGTGGAACAAAGATTGAAATTGAAAAACAAGAAGATAGAGATTTTGGAAAGGATCGAAATCTACGACGCCGAAGCTTAGTGTTCTACCTGTAACAATTAAAGATGAGGTGAAGAAGAAGCTGAATGGTGTCGGTCCTCATGAAGGATCACAAATGTAAACTAAAACAAAGGGAGAAGAAGTGGAAATAACTTTTACTCTTATCAAGAAGCTTTTGCCGGAAGCATGAGAACAAACAAACAGAAATGAAACGCACACATTGAATGATTTCTCTCAAAGATCGTGTCAATCCTTATGAAGTGTCACAAATATAAAGTAAAACAAATGGAGAAGTGGAAATGACTTTTTCCTCTTTACTTTACTTTTCCGAAAAAATGGGTAGAGTATGTGAGAGAGAAAGTGATGAGGTTCGATCGAATGTGAAAAAGACAGCCAATATTGGAAAAAATTATAAAATTGTACTTAAGCGGTTTTTTTATAAAAAAAAATTGTGGAGTGATTATAATTTTAGAAAAGTGTACTAGCCCGCAATTAATCAATTTTTATTTGCTATATAATTTGGTGTTTGAAGATTTTGGATTTATGGGTGTATTTAAAATTATCACTCAGTCTAAATATACTACTTTGAGATATTTCATAAAGAGTCTTACTTCTAGAGGCATCAAAAGCGGGCGGGTTTGCCCATGACTGAAACCCAGTTGTGAAACAGGGGTGGGGCCGAATATAATCTGGCCCGAAAACTCTAGCCCAAACCGCCCGCGTAGGTAAGCAAACGGCAAGCAAGCAAAAATGGGTTTATTTAAATTTTTATTTATTTATTATCAATTATTTGAATTTAGGATAGATTTGAATTTTCGACAGATAAACCATTAAATTCATAATACTTCAAATAACAAAATTACATATCCATTAATATATTCAAAATATTTAAAATACAAAATAAGTAAATAACAAAATAACAAAATTAGTAAATTACATATCCATAATCCATTAAATTAAAAATACTAAATAACAAAATTATATAACCAATTAACCATTAAATTCAATAGATGATTCTGGATGAAAATTGAAATGGCCAAATGGGCCTGGGCCACTTGATGATAACTCATATAAGTTATTACTTATTAAGTCATAACTTAGTAATAGACTAATAGTAACTTACAGATTTGAAAGTTATAATACAAATTCAGAATATGCGGGCTGTCCATGCCTCGCTCCGTCTCAACCCGTGATAGCCCGCGGCCCGCACAGGTAAAGCCCGAAAATCTCGCATCCTAACGGATATTGAATACACCAGCTCAACCCGCCTCCAATAGGTGGCGGGGCGGGCATGCCCGCGTGCTTTTACATTTTCATAACATTTCAATTTTACCATCCATAATTGATATTAACATATTACTTATACTCAAACATTTTCATAATTATAACTAGCTATAATGCTAATTATTTATCCATTGATTATTAGATTTTTTAAACATAAACTGTTTAGGTGAGATGGTGGGAGTAAATTTTAAATACGATTTGAAAGAAAAACAAACAAACACGTCTGTTTCTCGAGTTCTTCTTGCAACTATCTAACAAAAGGATGAAACCTGATAAAAAGAGATGGGAAAATATGAGAAAATTTACGTTTGACGAATGTGATTTTTTGGGGATACCTATTAGGAAAAATAATCAGCTGGCTATAATTGATGTACAGTACGGATTTGTTGAAATAGAAATGAGGCTATGATGATTCCTATGGAAGAGTATTGGCGATGGTGTGCAGAATCAAGGTTTTATTTTACATCAGGTAGCGCAAATTTTAAGAGGACATCTCCAATGGTTAAGCCATTTGCACAATTTTTTATGTGCCACGTAAATCAACAAACTCGTTTTTTTAAAAACCTTTCTCAACAATAGTTAAACATATTTTACAACTTTTTAAAAGTCTCTCGCTATCACAATCATTAATTATCTCATTTTTGTAAAAAATTTATGGACTTATGTATGTGCATATGATAAATATGTGTATTTGGACATACAGACGTATGTGCACTGTGACTTAACGTATACTTCATGTTATCTAAAGTTAATAGATCTGATTGAAGTGATTTACTAAGTTAAATGGGTCTAAGTCATCTTTTGATAAGTATGTGGTATTAATTGAATATGAGGAGAAACCTTACGGGTGCTAATTGTCAACTTATAATGAGTTGGATGATAATTAGGTCAAACTATTCATATAAAAGGTTATGGTCCTCATTTGTACGTAGGTTAATAATTTTTTCTCTCTGTCGTCTCATTAGCAAGAGAAACTCTAAAGATACTACGTTACAATTGGAATACGTATAACCAAGGGACAATCGTTCTCATAAATTCAGGTACGCTTCTGCATCTAGTTTATTATTTTGGGTAATTCCTATATGAAGATTAAAATCTATAGGTATTAGTATTGCTTTTAATTCCTACAAATGATATTAGAGCACATTCACGTTAGTATTATCTGAAAATTATATGTACATGAGTATATGACATCCGGTTTTCTGTACACCTTAGTCTTTTGGCCCGGTTTGAAAATTTTGAAGTGGCTTAAAGATTGTTTCTTCATCCGCTGCTTAGGAAGGAAAATAAAAATTTATGTATGCTATTAACTTTTTGTTTACGGTAACTTCCAAACAGTTTATTCATGATTATTCTTCTATTTTTTTTTTATTTGTGTGCTCATGTTTCTATACTTGATTCCATTCAAACATTGTGGACCCATTTTGAATTATGGATTCAAACTATATGAACAATATACGGATAGAAATCAATTAAAAACCCAATATCTATCGTGGCGCACACTGTAATTTTTTTAGATTAAGAACACTTCTATATATATATATATATATATATATATATATATATATATATATATATATATATATTGTAGGCTTGCTTAGTTTTTTAATACTCCCTCCGTTTCTAAATAATCGTCTTAGTTGATCCGATACATAGTTTAAGAAAAAACAATTTACTTGATTATTTATATTGGTTTAATATATAGTTTCCTTTAAAGATCAAGTGTGTGTGGCCCATAATTAAAGTAGAGTGAAAAAGTAAAAGTAAAGTGGTAAAAGTGGTGTTCTAAAAAAGTAAGTTTCAAACTGGACAATTATTTTGGGACGGACGAAAAATGAAAGGATGACGATAATTTATGGACGGAGGGAGTAATTTATTAAAGCTTGTCATTAATGTCATGTAATATACATTATGATATGAATTTATGAGAAATGACCTTAATTATGCGATTTATATTTTATTTGTCATAATTTTATGCATCATGGATTCCGTTTTAGATTTAAAATGACGAAGGTTTCGCTTTATTTATGAGCATGTCTAGTAATTCATATTAATTTATTGATGCAACATGTTACAAAAGTAATCTCTCATGTTTATATTTTTTAATTTAATTTTGATTTACTGAGATGTTTGTGTGTGCAATTTATGCGGGTAATAACCGACCAAAAGGAAGGTTATTTTCGTCTGGTAGAAATTCAAACACACATGTGGTAATAAATATGTGAGAATTATTAGGTGTTCTTGTGGGTGTTGAGTCAGTCAAAAGAAAGGCTCAACATTTGATTGGATCTTATTGTCAATGCTTGATTACTACACCAAGAAAATCACTTGCAAATTAATTATCTGTCAAAAGACTAGGATTAGTGTTGTACCGGTTTTCTTGTAATGAGAATCATCATTTTAAATTTATTTTAACTTGTCTGCTTAAAGTTTTATTATTGTTTATGTGAGTTTATACGGTTTATTTTTTAATTCTCTGTTCAGTTAATACATCTACTGCAACTGTGTTTACTAATATCAACTTCATTCCGGTACTTAATGGTACCAACTTTAAGGACCGAAAAGAGAACGTTATGATAGTTATCGGTTACATGGATCTAGACCTTGCACTTAGGGAGCGGCGTCCTACTGATCTTACGGCTTCTAGTACCTCTGATGAAAAGAGGGAAATGGAGAAGTAGGACCGCTCAATTCGCATGAGTCTGATGATCATGAGGCGTGCAATTCTAGAAACATTCAGGGGCACTATGGCTAAGGAAAAAGTTGCTACGACATTCCTTGAGGAGTTTGAAAATTAGCGCTTTGCCAAGAATGAAAAATCGAAAACAAGTTATATCTTACGTGGTCTTGTTTCCATGAGGTATGAAGGCAAATGGGACGTAAGGGAGTGCATTTTAGAGTTGTCTGATGACTTGCTTGTTCATTTAGTTTTGGTATATCTCTTCTTACACAGTTTACTCAGTTTGTGGTCAACTATAAATGCCAGAAGGAGAAATGGACTCTTAACGAGCTCATTTCGCATTGTGCACAAGAAGAGTAGAGAATGAGACATGAAAAAGACGGAAAGTGCTCATTCGGTATCATCTTCCTCGGGCAGTAACAAAAAAGTAAAGGCAAGGAAATTATTGGCTTGGACCCAAATAAGAAGCAACAAAAGGTGTCCAAAGGACAAGATAAGGAAATGACATGCTTCTTTTGTAAGGATCCTTCTCATGTGAAGAAAGAGTGTGCCAAATATCACGCTTGGCGTGTGAAGAAAGGTAAGCCTCTCATTCTTGTTTGTTATGAGGTTAATTTGGTTTCAGTGCCTAGACATACTTGGTGGTTAAATTCTGGTGCTACTACTCACATCAGTGTGTCTATGCAGGGTTGCCTGAGTTGCCGCAAGCCAAGTGATACTGAAAGATTCATCTATGTGGGCAATGGCAATTCGATTGAGGTTGAAGCAATAGGAACATTTAGGTTATTGCTTAAGACCGGGTTTTATTTGGATTTATTTAAGACATACATTGTACCGTCTTTTAGGTGAAATTTGGTTTCCATTTCTACTTTGGACAAAGAAGGATGTGTTTGTTCTTTTGGTAATAATGGATGTCGTCTCTTTTATGATTCTAAATTTATTGGATCCAGTACTTTATCAAATTTCGATAACCTATATTTGTTTGATACAGTTACCTCATTTAATGAAAACCTTCATGTTCAATCACGTGGTACTATACGAAAATTAACAAACGAGAACTCTTTGTCGTTATGGCACAAGCGCTTAGGCCATATTTCAAAACAACAAATTCAAAGGCTTGTGTCAGATGGGATTCTCAATACAATTGACATTATGGAAACTGAAATATGTGTTGAGTGTATTAAATGCAAACAGACAAACAAGAGAAAATTAGGTGCCGAGAGAGCTAAGGATGTCTTACAACTAATACATACAAACGTTTGTGGACCATTTCCCACACCTTCGTGAAATGGTCAAGAGTATTTTATAACGTTCATAGACGATTACTCTCGTTATGGCTACCTATTTTTGATACATACGAAATCTCAAGTTTTGGACGTTTTCAAAAAATTTAAGGCTAGGGTTGAAAACGAACATGGCAAAACCATAAAGAAGAGGTCTGGCCGTGGAGGTGAATACTACAACAGAAATGATGATTCAGGTGAACAACGTCCAGGGCCTTTTGCCAAATTCCTAGAAGAATGTGGAATCGTCCCACAGTACACCATGCCATGTACACCTAGCATGAATGGTGTGGCTGAAAAACTAAATATGACTTTAAAAAATATGGTAAGAAGTATGATTAGTCATACTACGTTACCTGATTCACTATAGGGAGAGGCACTAAAGACCACCGTTTATATCCTTAATAGGGTTCCAACAAAAGGCTACGACTAAAACCCCTTATGAACTATGGACAAGCAAGAAATATGTCTTAAAACATTTACACATTTTGGGTTGTCCAGCTGAGGCAAGGCCTTATAGGTCAAATGAAAAGAAATTGGACTCAAGAACAGTCAGTAGCTATTTTGTTAGATACTCTGAAAGATCACTGGGTTATAAGTTTTATGATCCCAAATCAAGAACTTTCTTTGAGACGCGAAATGCCCGGTTCTTTGAGAATATTGAGCTTGGGGGAGGAAATAAGGTAAAGAGACTTTGTCTTTGAAGAGGATTCAGTTACTATTCATCTTCCTACAGTTGTTCTTGACCATGATCAGGATCTTACTCCTAACACTGTTCAAGAACAACATTTGGAACAACAAGACAATGTTGAAATTCCCCTTGATCTAGATCAACCAATTGTTCGTGAGGAACAAGCTCAACAACCTCAAGAATGAGTGCCTTTAAGGCGATCCACTAAAGAATGGAGAAATGCAATTCCAGATGACTTTATAATATTCTCAATGAACATGAGACAAGTATTGGCGTGATGGAGGATGATCCAATCACCTTTCGTCAAGCCATTGAAAGTTTAAACTCTCAAAAGTGGATGGATGCCATGAATGAGGAAATCAAGTCTATGAAAGACAATGACGTATGGGATCTTGTCCCATTGCCTGAAGGAGTGAAACCTATTGGTTGCAAATGGGTATTTAAAACCAAGAGGGATTCACATGGAAATATGGAAAGATATAAGGCACGTCTAGTTGCTGAGGGATTTACTCAAAAGGAAGGCATCAATTATAAAGAGACCTTCTATCCGGTTTCTTCGAGGACTCATTTAGAACGATTATGGCACTAGTGGCATATTTTGATTTAGAGTTACATCAAATGGATGTGAAAACTGTGTTTCTCAATGGTGACTTCGAAGAAACGATCTATATGGTGCAACCAGAATACTTTGTTTCGAAAGACTCAACACAAATGGTTTGCAAACTTAAGAAATCCATCTATGGGCTCAAACAGCATCTCGACAATGGTATCACAAATCTCATCAAGTTGTATTATCATTTGGTTTTAAGATCAATACGGCTGATGAATGTATATACCATAAGTTCAGTGGGAACAAATACATTTTTCTAGTTTTATATGTGGATGACATCTTGCTTGACACAAATGATATAAACCTATTGCATGAGACTAAGAAATTTCCATCAAAGAAATTTGAGATGAAAGATCTTGGTGATGCATCTTTTGTATTAGGAATCCAAATACATCGAGATCATTCTCAGGGTATTCTTGGATTATCACAAAAGGGATATATTGAAAAGGTACTCAAAAGGTTTGGTATGCAAGATTATAAACCAGGTGATACCCTAGTGGCTAAAGGAGATAGATTCAGTCTAAATCAGTGCCCTAAGAATGAAATTGAGTCTAAGGAAATGAAAGATATCCCTTATGCTTCAGTTGTAGGGAGTTTGATGTATGCACTGGTTTGCACCCGTCCAGACCTGGCATTCATTGTTGGAGTGTTAGGCATATACCTCAGCAATCCAGGTAAGGAACATTGGATAGCAGCCAAAAGGGTTAAGCGATACTTTCAGAGAACAAAGGATTATATGCTCACATATAAAAGGTCGGATAAACTTAAGATCATTGAGCATTCTGATTCCGACTTTGCGGGATGCCAAGATAGTCTTAGATCCACTTCGGGCTACATCTATTTGCTAGCTGGAGGAGCAATCTCTTGGAAGAGTGTTAAGCAGACACTCGTTGTTTCTTCCACTATGGAAGCAGAATTTGTAGCATGTTAAGAGGCATCAAATCAAGGGGTTTGGCTGTGAAATTTTGTCACTGGGCTGCGAGTAGTAGATGGTATTGAAAGACCATTAAAGTTATTTTGTGACAATAAGTCTGCAGTCCTTTACTCAAACAACAAAAGGAGCTCTTCTAAGTCTAAGCATATAGATATCAAGTTCCTCGTTATTAAAGAAAGAATTCAGAGTGGTCACATTTGTATTAGCATATTTGGACAAACTCCATGATAGCGGATCCATTCACTAAAGGTTTGACACCTAAGGTCTTTCACGAACACACTACTCTTATGGGTATTATGCAGTTAGATTATGCATAGTTTCAGTGGGAGTTTGTATTGAGTATTTGCTTGATATTTATCTTTTATTGTCATGACAATTCTATAATTTTGGATTTTGTTAAAGCATAAAGTTATTCCGTATTAAGCACCCGTTATTTGATCTCATATGGACTAAGGTAGGACCAGTTGAAGATAGACATGTGAAGATTACATTACATATAATTTCCATGCTACACATCCATACTTGATCCATGTCGTTAGTTATGTTAATGTATGTGACCACTGATGGGTCTAGTTGTGATAAATGTGACGAAAGCCTCTTTGATCCTTGTGTTAATTTGACTGATGGACGGGATTGGTTTAAGATGACTAAAAGTAAAGGATTGCTCGAGCTACTAAAGTATATAATATGATATAAGATTGTTAGATTTATAAGTATGCACATGTATGTATAGTCCAAGTGGGAGATTGTAAAAATTTTATGGACTTATATGTATGTGCATATGATAAATATGTGCATTTGGGCATACAGACATATATGCATTGCGGCTTAACATATACTTCATGTTATCTAAAGTTAATAGGCCCGATTGAAGTGATTTACTAAGTTAAATGGGCCTAAGTCATCTTTTGATAAGTATGAGATATTAATTGAATATGTGTAGAGACCTCATGGGTGCTAATTGTCAACTTATAATGGGTAGGTTGATAATTAGGTCAAACTATTCCTATAAAAGGTTTTGGTCCCCAATTATACGTAGGTTAATAATCTTTTGTCTTCTCATTAGCAAGAGAAACCCTAAAGATACTACGTTACAATTGGAAAACACATAACCAAGGGACGATCGTTCTCATGGATTCAGGTACGCTTCCGCATCTAGTTTATTGTTTCGGGTAATTCCTATGTGAAGATTAAGATCTATTGGGTATCAGTATTGCTTTAATTCCTACAACTTTATTTAATATTTCTTTTTATTCCTCCATGAATCATTCATTTTTTATGAAGCACTTTTTCTTTATGATCTTCCACTATGATCAAGTTTTTTATGAACCAAATCATACTTCTAAAAAACGTGATAAATCTTACCATTGGTGATACCCGAAGGCACCCCTCTCTTTCAAGAGGATTCGCAGGTTTAACAGTAGATCTTTCTAACTTTCCAAAAATTGAATCGAAAAATCAAATTGTTATTTTGGTTCAACAATTGCATGCTTGAATTCTTTGCAAATTTTGCATGATTAGTGGCTCCATGGGGTAATTTGGACGGGTTTTTGGAGTTAGCTCCCCCTCGCCTATTGTGATTGGTATGTGGAGTATCAATTTAATGCCTTCGCTGTTTATAAACAATTAGGATTGGGAGAATTAAAACCCACTACTATGTCCTTGCAGTTAGCCGATCGTTCGATCAAACATCCCTTAGGAATAATAGAGGACATTTTAGTTCAACTAGATAAGTTGATCATACCACTCGACTTTGTGGTTCTAGAGATGGAAAGGAATATATGTACTAATAATGAAGTTCCTATTCTGTTAGGAAGACCTTTTATGGCCACGGCCAACACCATGATTAATGTGAAGAATGGTAAGTTAGTAATGTCAGTTATGGGAGAAACTGTAGAGATTTCAGTTTTTGATGCATTAGACAGACCGAGTGACATGAATGCCTGTTTTTCAATTGATGAAATTAAAAATCTTACAGCCAAAAGCTTTTAAGCAAATTTAAATGATGACGAATTAGAGAAAGACATGTTTGGAGAAGACTAGGTTCGTAGAGACTTCCCCGATTTAGCAATTGATATAGAAGAATTAGAAAGAGAACTCCTCGAGGAGGATATTAGAAAGGAGAAGGAAAAACTAGAAGCTTCTAAAGATGAAAATAAAAGTAAAGAAGAAATAGAAAGCCCTAAAATAGAAATTGATGAAGATTTAGATAAAGAAGAAATTCCTAAGGAGGATTAAAAAAAAAGTTAAACTTGAAATTCCTAAGTTTATCACATCCATTAAATCCCCTTCTGAAATAGACTTAAAGCCATTACCATCCCACTTGAAATATGTGTTTCTTGGGGAAGGCAAAACTTTACCATTATAATTGTTGTGGATTTAACGGAAGAACAAGAGACAAGCTTGTTAAAAGTATTATGGACACATATAGAAGCTATAGGTTGGTCCTTAACAGACTTGAAAGGTATTAGTCATTCTATGTGTATGCATAGAATTCATTTGGAAGAAGGTACCAAACCTTCTAAAGAACGATAAAGAAGATTTAACCCTCATATGGAAGAAGCAGTTAGGAAATAAGTGCTTAAGCTTCTTTAAAAAAACAGGGGCGGCACCCTGCGAGATATTATAAAATAAGAAGGAAATACAAACTTGAGGGGGACAACCAGCCTTGTCCTTATAAAAGGGAGGACGAGGGAGCACGACCTCGAAAAGGAAATACAAAGAAAAACAATGCTCCAACACTCTGAAAGCAATCATGTCTATACCGAAAAGTGTGAAAGCCATAAGCATCCAGAGATAGAACTTTCTTCATAATGCCTGGAAGGACAACCCAAGACACATACTACAAGCTACTCAAATGAACATAAGCATGGCTAACCGATCCGCAACTCTATTCTGCTCATGAAAAGTATGATTGATCCAAAAACAAGAGCTTAATTGACAACACTCCCTAAGATCGTAAACATACTACCTTGGAACCGCACTTCTGCCCATCAGCACCTCCATTGCCACAAGGGAATCAGACTCCACCTCCACATCTACCAAACCCATCTGCCTACAAAGAGCCAAGCCTTCCTTAAGGGCCAAAATCTCACCTCTCATATTAGAACCCTCACCATAGAAACTAGAGAAAACACCTAAAAAAAAACCCCACATCATTTCGAACCACTCCCCCTCCCGAACAAACACCCAACTTTGAGGAACCATCAGTTTTAAGTTTAGCAAAACCTTTCTGAGGAGGCTGCTGTCGCAGCCAAACACCTTTAGGACAGTGAGGCTTAAGGACTTGGATATGCAAAGAAAGCATAGCCATGCTTTCCCCCACACCACTACTTGACTTCAGAGAGTATATCGTGAACAGATCTCAAATAGCCCCAAGCACTCTAGCTCCAATTTGATCAGCCAACATAGATCCATTATCATAAGTAGCAGCACATCTAGCCTTCCACAACTCCCAACAAGTGAAAGCAAAAATCCCAAAAAGACAAACACCAATCTGCCGACGAAGAGATCCGGTTCCCCAAATCGAAAAAAGATGTCCAATAGACGTGTAAGTATTAACAAGTTTAAATATGTGAGCGAACCTTCCCCATAAAACTCTGGCCACGTCCGAATATAGAAAAAGATGCTCTAAAGACTCCTGAGCAGGAGCCAAAACATAGCATCTACACTTGGAAACCAAAATAATTTTCCGAGATTAAATGTTGGCATCTACTGGAAGCGCATTATGAAACAACTTCCATAGAAAACAACTTATTTTAGGTAGAAGCCAAGTTTGCCAAATTATCTTCGTCCATGGCAATGTAGGATTACAAACTTTATAATGATTCCAAAAACCTCTAGCCTTGAACTCCCCGAAGCCGAAAGAGTGTAAATGAACGATCATGAACATCCTCATACCGAACTTGACGAACCAGATTATGCAAATCCAAGTCAATCAACGGAAGAAACTCCTCTCTTCTGTCCAAGGCCGCATTAACCCGCAACTGTTTATCCCTAGGAAGAGGACCACCAAGACGCCTCCCACACCAATTAGAGTCCCAAAAAGAGATGTTACCTTGACCCACAATCCATCGACAACATTGATTAACCTTCCATAACTGTGCCATAACATCCTGCCAAGACTTAGAAGCAAAACGACTAGCTTCACCTTCCAAATCAGGCCCATATTTTTCCTTACAAAATTGCGCCCACAAATTATTCCCATTAATTAAACGCCAAGCAAGCTTTACATGTAACGACTCCATTACTTGAGTGAGCGAATGGATACTAAGACCACCTTCTTCTAGGGGCCTACAGACCGTATTCCAGGCAACCCAATGAATTATGCGCTCCCTATTGGCACTCCAAAGAAAATCTGCCAACTTCCTTTCTATGCGAGACAGAATTGACTTTGGAACATTCATAGCAGCCATGGAGTAAACGAGGATACTACATAAAATAAATTTAAGTAACGTGAGCTTCGCTCCAAGAGATGACAGTCTAGCACGCCACCCACTAATTCGATTAACCACCCTATTTTCCAACTCTTCAAAGAAAGCCCTTTTTATTCGACCTTTAAATAAAGGAATACCTAGATACTTCATAGGCCAAAAGCGTTGACCACAACCCGCCCATTGAGAGATTTGAGTTGCACGTCTGAAAGAACAATGCTTCGAGACATAGAAACCACTCTTCGAATTGTTGATAAGCTGCCCCGAACTTGCCTCATAAGAAGCCAAAACCTTCCCCACTTCAATAACATATTTTTTTCCAGCGTTACAGAAGAGCAGAAGATCATCAACGTAAAGGAGATAGGAGATTGGAAGCCCACCCCTACCATGCATATACGGCAGAAACCTTTCATTCTGTAAAGCCTTATTGATGTAAATTGAGAGAACATCCTGAGCAAGGATAAAAGGAGCGGCGATAGAGGATCCCTTTGGTGCACACCACACGATGACTTGAAAAAACCAAAAGATTCCCCATTAATCTTCAACGAATACCAATTGTTACTAATGAGCTTATTAATCAATTCACAAACTTCCGAATTAAAACCATACACTGCAAGAGCCCTATAAAGGAAACGCCATTCAATTATGTCATATGCCTTCGACATATCCAACTTGAAAACCATGTTGCCTCCACGGACCTTCTAATCAATACGTTGCACGAGTTCTTGAGCTAGCATGACACTATCCTAGATTTTCCGACCTTTAAGAAAACCAGATTGTTCTGGCGAAATTAGCCTCGGCAGAATTGTAAATAAACGAGTAGCAAAAATTTTAGATATAATATTCGAAAAGAAATTACACAGACTAATAGGCCATAAGTCTCCAAGATCCTCCGAGTGATCGACTTCTGGAATAAGAATCAAGGTAGAAGAAGTCATCCCCCTATGGAGAGGCGCCCCAGCATAAAATTCTAAGATTGCAGCAGTTACCTCCCATTTTATAATCTCCCAACAACCTTGGAAAAACCAACCCGTAAACCCATCCGGACCCGAAGCACTGTTAGGGTTAAGGGTTGTTATGGCCTCCTAGATCTTCACCTCTGACGGCAAAGAAACTAAAATATCATTCTCTATCGTAGAAATTGAAGAAGATATATTATCAAATAAAGTCTCATCCATCACAAAAGCAGTAGAACAGAAAAGATTCAAGAAAAAAGTCCACAGCCATAGGACCAATCTTCGACGAATCCTCACTAAGAGTGCCATCATCTAACCTTAACCGAACCCGAGAAAGGCGAGCCGATCCTGAATGCTAGCATGGAAAAAAGATGTGCTCTTGTCACAATCCTTAAGCCAAAGTTGACGCGACTTTGAAGCAAGCAATTCCTCCTCTCATTTTAACAGCGTCCCTACAAAGACCTAGCCGTAGTAAGATTATCCTCCACCAACGAATCACCACCCAACTGTAGCTCAAGTTCCAGACGCAGAATATCATCTTGAGCCACTTCAATCCGATGATGAACATTACCAAAAACCTCTCAATTCCAATTCTTCAAAGCTACCCGAAGACACTGCAGCTTTCGAAAAAGAACATCCATAGCATTCCCATAACATGGCTTCTGCCACTGTTCCTTGACAAAAGAAATAAAGTTCGGATGATCCAACCACATCCTTTGAAACCGGAAACCACTCCTAGGCCTGGGCACATTATTCAACTCAACTAAAAGAGGGACGTGGTCCGAAACATTAGTGGCGAGATGAGTCACTGCCAGCCCCGGGTATAACAACTTACAAGCCCCATTGACCAAAACCCGATCAAGCCTCTTCCATATTCTGTGTCTTCCTTTGTGATTATTACACAACGTATACCGAGTACCGACTGCCTACATAGCCAGAAGCCACCAAACCAGCATGTAACATAAGATTGTTGAAATCATCCATCTCATTAAAATCACAAGGGGCTCTGCCAAGCTTTTCCGAGGACTGGGAAATCACATTAAAATCACCTCCGACCATCCAAGGATTATCATATTTACTAGAGAATGAGACAAGGTTCGCCCATAAAGCACGTCGCTCCTCCCGATCACATTTAGCATAAACAAAAGACACCACCACTTTAGAGCCCAACTTTATCTGAACTGACACCGAAATATATTGATTTGAACTTTCCAACAACGTAACATCCACTTTATTATTCCACGGTAACCAAATATGGTTATTAATTGGGTTGACATGTAAACTTTGAATCAAAACGTAACTGGCTGCATAACTTGGCCAGACGATCCCCTTGAACCTTAGGTTCTAAAATGGCACAAAGCAAAGGATTGTGTTGCCTTTTAAGTAGCCGAAGATAATCCCGAGTAGACTTATTACCAACACCCCGAGCATTCCATATGATTATCGACATAAAATTATTGGGAGGTTTGAGAAAAAGACTTGGCTGCAGCCCTTGTTAATCTTACATTTTCTTCAAGAAACTTTCTTTTCTTGACCTGTTTTATAAGAGAACCACAGTAATGTAGGAAGGCAGGTCTAAGTTCACTCTTATCAATATCATCTTCTGTAAAAAACCGAGTGCCTTCAGCCAGACTCACTCCATAAAATCCTCCTTTGAGTGTGCTTTACCATCTTGACGTGGCTTTTTGTGCAAAATTTCATTCAAAAGCTCACCTAAATCATCTATGGAATTGTTAAGACCAACTGGGTATCACTATCTTGGATCACAATTATCAGACAGCGGAGCTTTCCCATTCCTAATAAAAGACTCCTCCTCTCCTTCAGCCGGCAAATCTGACAACACACTAAACGGGTTACTAAGATTGACCTCCTTAACATAATCGATGTGGACTCTAGACCCCTCAACTTTATCTCTCGCCCCGGCACTACTAGCAGAAGCATTAATATCTATATGTTCCACCTCAATGGGACAACCCTGAGAGTTTTTTGCCCGAGATCCCAAAGGCAAGCTATTAACTTTTGATGTACCCACTAGCTCCCAACGAACAGAAGTTGACTTCTTAGGAATAAAAATAGCAGGAACACTTTGAGTTTCTTGAGGAGTAGGAACATTCTTGGCCTGCCCTCTACCCTTGACCTTCTCTTTACCCACATCCTTATTCAAGGCACCATTGTCATCCCCCCTATTATCTTCCTTCCTAACTTGCTCTGTAGGGGTTCGGCGAATTCCTTTGCGACATCTGTCTTTAGTGTGGCCAAGCAAACCACAACCCACACAGTAATGAATATTACCTTCAAAATCTAGAGCTTGCCAAAAATCGTTATCATTAGATATCCCAATCCAGAAACGAGATGGCAGAGGCTTGGCAACATTCATCTCTACGCATATACGAGTGAACATAAGACAAGACAAAGCTAGGGTTTTGTCATCTGCTCGAAGGAGTCTTCCCAAGGAATTACCAATGCATTCTAAAAAAGAAGGATTAAAATACGTCATAGGTAACTGGTGCAAACGAACCCACACTGCAACTCGTGTGCTATCTTTCCGAAACGCCAAGTCCGGTGACCATCTGAAGGATCTGTACATGCACGACTGCATCATATGAGATTCTTTTGATAAAGCAAGAATCAAGTCTTCCGCCGAAGAAAAGTGAACCATAACATGACGTGGGTCTAACAACCCTATAACAAAAGGCCTATTGAGCTTCCAGGATCGAGCAATGTCTTCCGTAATGGCAAATACCGAGGGCCTTCCAATAGAAAACTTTAAGATTAAGGTGTTAGCAAACTGCTTTTTAGATGCCTCAATCTCCACCGGAGAGAATAAACAACCAGGCTCCCCATTAAAGGATATTACCTAACGAGGGACTAGGGGAACAGTTTGAAGTACCGGGGCATCCTTACCCACAAAAGGTTTCGATTTCCCTACCATGTTCGCCTAGGACCGAAGATGCGGAGGAGCCTCAGTAGCCAAAGGAAACGGGACCGGGACCGGATCGGGATCGGGGTTACGAGTGGTTGAGAATCGCTAGGATTAAGATTAACCACCGGCGGAACAGGTTGTGCTGCCGTAGCAGCCGTCATTGAAAGGACGGTCAAAACCTAACCGTCAAGCAGAGAGAAATTCTTAGTTCAAAACACCCAACTTGGTAATCATTTTAAGCTTCTTGATGCGAGTATAATTTACCCAATATCTGATAGTAAATGGGTTAGTCCAGTTCAAGTAATTCCTAAGAAATCAGGAATTACTATTGTGAAGAATGAGAAAGACGAGTTAGTTCCCACAACAACCATTATTGGCTATAGAATGTGCATTGATTTGAGGAAACTAAATGCGGCTACAAAGAAAGATCACTTTCCTTTGCCCTTCATTGACCAAATCCTTGAAAGATTAGCTGATCATGATTACTATTGTTTTCTTGATGGTTTTTATGGTTATAATCATATTCCACTTACACCGGAAGATCAAGAGAAGACCACATATTCATGTCCCTTTGGTACCTTTGCATTTAGAAGGATGTCCTTTGGTTTATGTAATGCACCTGTCACTTTTCAAAGATGCATTATTTCTATATTTTCGGATTTAGTTGAAAGATGTGTGGAAGTGTTTATGGACGATTTCTCAGTATTCGGAAATTCTTTTGATAATTGTTTAGAAAATCTAACATCGGTTCTTAAAAGATGTTGTGAGACTAATTTGACCCTAAGTTGGGAGAAAAGTCATTTCATGGTTAAACATGAAATAGTTTTAGGTCATATTGTGTCTAACAAAGGAATTGAGGTCGATAAAGCCAAAGTTGAAGTTATATCACAATTACCTCCCCCAACTAGAGTCAAGGGTATTAGAAGTTTTCTAGGTCATGCAGGTTTTTACAGAAGATTTATAAAAGACTTTTCAAAAATCGGTAACCCTTTATGCAATCTTTTGGCAAAAGATACCGAATTTATTTTTGATCAAGAATGCTTGAATGCATTTAATTTGTTAAAAGAACAATTAACAATAGCTCCTATTTTAACCAGCCCTGATTGGTCTCTCCCTTTCGAAATCATGTGTGGTGCATCGAATTTTGCAGTTGGAGCTGTGTTAGGACAAAGGGTAGATAAGAAACCCCATGTGATTCATTATTCGAGTAGGACATTGAATGATGCATAACTTAATTATACAACCACTGAAAAAGAATTTTTAACAGTTGTGTTTGCATTAAAAAAAAATTCGATCCTACCTGTTAGGTTCTAAAGTTATTATATTCTCTGATCATGCAGCCCTAAAATATCTATTGAGTAAGAAAGAGGCGAAGCCTAGGCTCATTAGATGGATGTTATTATTACAAGAATTTGACATTACTATATATTAAAGATAAAAAGGGAACAGAAAACGTTGTTGCCGACTATTTGTCTAGGTTGGAATTTTTACCTTTGCTTGAACGTCAACTTCTTGATAATAAAATCCCTATGAATGAAGATTTCCCCGATGAACAATTGTTAGCAGTTAAAAATTTCGAACCTTCGTATGCTGATTTTGTCAATTACCATGTTGCAAATATTATTAATCCTGATTTTGATTTTTATCAAAGAAAGAATTTTTTGACAGATGCTAAAAATTATTTTTGGGAAGAACTTTGTTTATTCAAAATATGTTCAGACTCCTTAATTAGAAGATGTATTCCTGATCAAGAACAACAAAGTATTTTGGCATTCTGTCATGAATACTCCTATGGTGGTCATTTTATTAGTAGTGAAACTGCTAGGAAAATCATACAATCTGGTTTATATTGGCCTACCATTTTTAGAGATTCTGAAATATTTTGCAAAACATGTGATAAATGTCAAAGGACTGGCAAAATTAGTAAAAGAAATGAAATGCCCTTGCATAACAATTTAGTTGTTGAAATCTTTGATGTATGGGGTGTTGACTTCATGGGTCCTTTCCCAGTCTCAAATGATTGTGAATATATTCTAGTTGTTGTTGACTACGTGTCAAAATGGATAGAAGCCATTGCCACCCAAAACAATGATGGCCAAATTGTTGTCAAGTTTTTGGATGATTATATATTTACTCGGTATGGAGTACCGAAATCAATAATTTGTGATCAAGAAACGCACTTCACCAATCGGTTGAAAAATGCATGCCTTAGGAAACATGGTGTGACACACAAGTTGGCTACACCATATCATCCTCAGACTTCTGACCAAGTAGTAGTGGGTAATAGATAGATAAAGGCAGTCCTTGAAAAGACTGTTAGACCAAACCGAAAGGATTGGGAATCAAAACTTAAATATGCTCTTTGGGCCTACCGAACTGCTTATAAAACCCCAATAGGCATGAGTCCTTATAGAATGGTGTATGGCAAAGCATGCCATCTTCCAGTAGAAATTGAACACAAGGCATATTGGGCCATTAAAACTCTTAATTTCGACCTAGCTTTGGCCGGTGAAGAACGGCTTTATCAACTAAATGAGTTAGAAGAGCATAGGCTAAATTCATATGAGAATGCGAAAATTTATAAAGAAAAGACCAAAAGATGTCATGATATGAGAATCTCTAAAAAAGTGTTGCGTACTGGTTTAAAAGTGCTTCTTTTTAATTCTAGACTCAAATTATTCCCAGGAAAGTTAAAATCGAAATGGTCTGTCCTTTCATTATAGTACGAATTTATCCGTATGGAGCAGTTGATATTAAAAATCCAAAGACTGATGAAATTTTTAAAGTAAATAGTCACCGACTCAAACCTTATCTTGAACCCATGTCAGTAGAAAGAACAATTGAACTCATTCGTCTCTCTGACAACGAGCCCCCAAAAGATTAGGTTTGCAGTTAAGTCGAGCCAAAGACATTAAACAAGTGCGGTAGGTGGGAGGCAACCCACTTTGATGAAATTTTAGTTGCTTTCGTAGAGTAATTTAAATAAGTTGTTCTCCATCTTATTTGATTATTAGCATTGAAATTAAATGTTTTCTAGTATTGGCATAATTCAAGTTTGGGGGAGAAAAACATCTTAGGGTTGTATTTATATGTTTTCTAATATTTTAGTGTAGTAGTTTTGTAGAATTTTCAGAGTGCAGGAAAGAAACGTCCTTAACGGAATGTAACAGAAGGACTAAAACGAAGACAACTCAAAATTGTGAAACAACTTCCCAAGGAAAATATTATGTGACCCTTGCGGACGTAAGGTCTTAACACCTTGCGGCCGCAAGGCCTCATTAATAACAGAAAATGTATGATCCTTACGGACGCAAGCCCCCCAGGCCATGTGTCCACAAGCCCTACCTCAGCATCAATGTACGTTTACTGTGACCCTTGCGGACGCAAGGTATACACGCCTTGCGGCCGCAAGGCCTTCTTTATAAGCAAGATCGAGGCGGCCACCAACATTCACAGAAATTCAAGCTTTCAAACTTTCTCACAAAATTTCGGCGATCTCTCTCTCTTTCTCTCCAAAACTCCGGCGAAGCTCTCATTCCGGCCAAGATTCAATTGATAGCTTCTCTTCTTCAAGCTTCCATCCTCAATCCACCCTCATCTCACTCCATTAAAGCTTTGAAGAAATGTTTCAGCCACCATTGTTGCCGACGTTAAAGCTTCGAAATTTTGACAACTTGCAGTTGAAGTATAAGCATAATCCAAGTATCTTCTATCCCTTTTCTATTTAAATTTTGATCCGTCAAATATTTGCATGCTAGGGTGATAGGAGTATTTTAATTGTTTATGTGCATGCTTTAATTTTTTTTAGTTGGGTTAGTTAAATTTTAATTTTTTGAGAGTAGATAATTTTTTGTGTCCCTAAAATGGCCCCCAAGCGTAGAAACCTCGGACCTTCTTCATCCCGTCCCCAAGATGAGGAGCAAGAATATGACCCGTTTTGGTTCATATCTTTTGAGGCCTTGGAGAGCTACACCAGGAAGCTCTCTAAGAGCATAATCCCTAAAAAGGGATTTAAGGTTAAAGACTTTGCTCTCCCTGCCCACTTCACCTAGCGAAGATGGGCATCTCTTTGTGCGACTCTGGGCGTGGCCATCGTGGCCATTGTCCGTGAATTCTACTCCAACGGGCGTATCTTCATTTCTGGCGAGGTGCATGACAACAGCTCTGTTAAGGGTAGGGATGTCGACTTTTCACCCATTAGTATTAACCGTTATTTCGGCACCCTAATTTTGTGAGGGATACTGACCATTACAGTATCCATCTCATCAATGATGTCCTTCTCGAGGAGATTAATGCAACTATCGCAACTCCTGGGTGTAATGGTTTGGACCTTTCATCAAGGTCCGCCGTTCGGCCCCTGCACCATGGACGAGTCTCATTTAACAAACACGGTCAAAGTCGTGTTCGAATTTATCTGTGCACATCTTATGCCATCCAGCCACCAGCATACAGTGTCTTGGCAAAAGGCCATTTTGATCTACACCCTCCTGACCGGTGGAACGCCCAGATTCAAACCCTCATTAGAGGAGGACAAACTCGGGATTCGTTTTCCCAAGTTTGATTACAGGATTGTGTGGTGGGGCTGGAGTTGTTTGGACTCCAGATTCGGAGAGAGTTCGGGAAGTACCCGACATTACCGCGGCGCTTCTTTTTTATCACTCGCGCCAGCCACGTGAGAGGGAAGCACGTGAGGAGCCTCAAGGGGAGGCTCACATTGAGGAGGAGACGGATCCTTTGGAGACTATCTCCAATAAGCAGGAGGAGATCTCGTTAGAGAACCAAATGATTAATCAACAGTTGGCGTAAATACGCGCCGACCAAAATAACTTTTATGGTTGGATCAACCAGGTGGGGAATAATTTGTCCACATATTTTGGAATGACACCTGGTACGATTCCCGAGTTTCGTCCTCCTTCGTTATTCCCTCCCGATTCACCATGAGTCGAAGCCCAAGTTTCTTTCTCTTTCGTTAGGCGGGCTAGATATTTCCTTTTGATACTTCTCCTCTATCAACCCTCTCATAGGATCATCCTCAATTTTGAGGACAAAATAAAATTTAAGTTTTGGGGGGGGGGGAATTCTAAGCCAGGACCTTTGCAGGTCCCAACCTAAGGAATAGTGGAGTTGGCCCTACCACTTTTCTAGCGAATGCTTATGTGAAATCCAGTGATGCTAAATCTTCAATTCCACAACCTTCATGATGGACATGATATTTTATGTGTTTTATTTTCTTAAAAACTGGCATGAGTATTTTGGCATTAAAATATGATATAGGTCATCTTTGGATCGTTTGAGCCTAAATATTTCTCGACCTTACTAAAAATCCCTAGTGTTCCCTTTGAGCTTTATTAAAAATAATGGAGTGTGCTAAGCACATATTGAACCCCCATTCGACTTCGTTTCTTTAACCCACATTAACTTAACCCCTAAGCTTATACACTTTAGCATACCCTTTGAGAAAGTATGATATGGGTGAGAAATTGATTTTTAAGGGACCATTTTTCAGTTAGAAAAGTTTTCCGAAGACTGCTTCTTCCCAGTCGCATTCAAAAAAAAGTGATGGAAAAGAAAAAAAAATTATTGATTCAACGAAAAAACAAAATAGGAAGAAGAAGAGTGCAAGAAGATTCAAATGAAAGCATAGCTTTTAATAGAAAAATATGGTAGAAAAGTTCTTCTGAAAATGAAACACTAGTTATTTTTAGCTTGATATATTGTACCAAACAAGTTTGGGGGAAAAGTCCACACCTGTGGTCTTTGCAGGTCCTTGACTAATTGGGAAAGACTTTCGTGCTCTCTCACTTTGTATTCTATTCCCTTTCCATCGTATCCCCCAACACCAAGGCCTTACATTACAAGCTTATTAAAGTCATATTGATCTTTTTGTCAATGCTTGTGTTGGTCAATTTGATTGTAATACATGTAAATTGATCTCCACTTCATATATTCATATTATTCGCAAGCTCACTGTGTTAGCATAATCTTAGCTATTACAAGTAATTGGGGTATGAAAGCATTGTATGTCATACATAGGAAGTGCATAGGATGGATGTATAAGTATTTGAAATCCATGGTGTTCTCCCTTTCTGTGATAGACCGGGTTCGGATGGTAGATCGCATACTCTGTGTTGCATTTATTTTTACTAAAAATCATGATTTTTAGAATGAATGTTGTGTTTAGTTAAATAAAACTGTTTAAGTTAAGATATTTTCTATGACTGGTTAGCACACACACACGGAGAAGTTAAGACCGGTCGCAGTTTGAGTATAAGTCAGTTTGTTCTGTGAATAAGTCTGCACATATGTGGTGAACATCTTTCTGAGACAAATATGATATGCCACTGTGACTTGAGAATGAAACCAAAAAGATTTTTTTTGTTATTTATTTTGTATTTTTTGTATTTAGAGTAATTCTTACCTGTTTTTGTATTTATTATTTTTTGTATTTATCTGCATAGTTGAGTCGCTCGTTAGAGTCTCCTTGAGTTTGTGGGTTTCTAGAGGAGTGTAAATAGTGTCACCCTCCAAAAAGATTTTCTTAATTTTTGTAATTTTAATTGCTTTTGTATGTATTAGCATTGTTTACTCGTGGATGAACAAAGTCTAAGTTTGGGGGTATTTGATAGACGTATTTTATACGCATCTATTAGGTACTTTTATAGCTTAGAAATAGCAATTTCACGAGGCTTTTAGCTACTAATATGTGTTTTTGAGCTATATTGTAAATTTCATGGTTTTAGGTGAAATTATGGGATTTACAAGGCTTTTATTGAAGATTTCAAGGAAGGGTGCAAAGTGCAAACATTGAAAAGAAGGATTAATAGGATTCTGAAACCCCTTGCGGACGCAAGGGTAGGAGGCCTTGCCCCCGCAAGGTCTCCAGTGTATCTGCCCAGCCAGATCAAGGGCTTTGCAGCCGTATTCCATCACCACCTTGCCCCTGCAAGGTGCCCAGTAACCGCCTTACGGGAGTCTGACCCTGACTGAATTTCCTCATTCTCATCAAACACCCTAGTATATATAGAAGACATGTAGCCTAAAGACGAAGAGACGTTTTTGTACGTTTTTAGACGGTTTTTAACACCGATTTAGTATGTAATACATAGTTTTAGTATTTGTAATTATAGTTTTGAAGATCGATTCATGTATTATTTCATTCCGCTGATTTGTTCATCTTCAAGGATGAACTAACCATTCATTAATCTAGGAATTGAGAGGTAACTTGTATCGAATCTATTGCTCAATATATCTTTTATTCAATTAATTCTTTTTGATCATGATGTTTATCAATCTTTTTATTGTCTAGCTTTGACAAAATGAATGGAATCGCAAGTAGTAATGACCTAGAGGTGCGGATAGCTGCACCGCCAAATACATATGTCGTACACTGGATCACCATTAATTATGATAAATTGACCTTATCGATTCACGAGAGTGATAAGTTAGGGTCAAGTTCAAATATATGATCCTAAGTGACATATAGGAATTTCATATGTTATTGTTCTTAGGATATAGATTGGATGAATTATTTATGATGGAGACTGAATTATAATTTGACAATCTATATCAATCTTTTGTAAACGAACCCAAGATATTGATTGATACTGTATTTAAAAGAGCAATATAGTAGATGCAAGTGAATCCATATTCCTAGATTTCCCTACTACATAAGATCTTCATAACTGTGATTGCTGCTGAGACTATTAATTAAATTTCTTGTTTTAGTAGAATAAATTAGATCAAATAAATTAAAAAACCCCATTAGTTTAATTGCTGTACCGGTTACTTGTTATCTGATTTTTCTTGTCTTTTTGGTTCGACCATTGCTTCCATAACTATTCTGTAATAGTCTTGTACATTTACAAAGTATAAATTTAAGACGCAATCAGTGACCTATTATCAAAATAATCTAAAAATCAACTTCTTAATTATTGCATATAGCCAAAAAAAAAAAAAAAAGAAGAACGCCGACATTGAAATGAGAATAGTACTTTTACTTTTGTTTCCAAAGGCTATATAGTTTTATTTTCTCTAACCAAGTAAAATTACATTAAATATCCATCCACAAATATCAAATAGACAAAAAAATATCTAAATGTATCTCTTCAATTGGAAGAGAGGTGAACTACTTTAAACAGTTACTAGTACTTTTGCCCGTGTCGATGGTCCGGCGCCAGTTTGTGAATTTATCAATAAATAAAGCAGATAATGTGGAAATGAATTAATATTTACCTCTAATTTGTCTAAGTTAATTATGATAACAGTTAAAAAGAAAAAAAACAAATATTTCAAATTACAAAACTTGTGAATTTTTTTTTGCATAAAATTGATTAATTAATTAAAATATCGAAAAGAAAAGGGGTGTGGGTTTGGTGGAGGAAGGATTAGCGGCCACCAACCATGAATAGTGGGGGGGGAGTTGGAGAGAGAGAGAGAGTAGTTGCTCAACTGCCGTTCACACATGTGAACTCGGGGAGTGATAATGACCGTAGGATCTCAGTAAAGGAATCAATCTCAGCCCCTAAATAGCTTTAGTCAATTGCACATGTGCGACTATGACCTATATTGTATTATAGATTCCAATTACACAATTTATCTTTTAACTATAAATATTACCCAATATTTATTAAAAAATTATTTATTTTATTTTTTATTATAATATCTTTGAAATCCTTCAGGCAAATTTCAAGTGGTCCAGTTGCTAAGGCGGACACTTTTGGATCCGACTGCCCCTAAGGGGAGAGAGGGAGAGAGAAAGAGAGTCTTAATGAATGTAGGTTGCTCTTGAGTCGAGTCGAACTTCACATTAAGAATTGAACCATGTCTTCCAAGAAGCTAATGGATGTACTGACTTGCCAGCCAAAGAAGGGTGCAAACAAAAATCAGCTGCCTTTTGAGTTTTTTTTTCCTTTTCTTTTCTTTAACTCAACTCCTTTCAGTTTTCCTAATAGTATGGATAGAGATGTTAAAGGGGTCGAGGATTGCATAGCCGACCCTGTTAAACCCTAACCGGAAAAGGTTAGGGCCGAGAAAAAGTACGTGATCATATTAAATTCAGGACTAATAGGGTTAATCATGTAGGGTCACAATCCTATAGGGCCAGGTTCAACCCAATTAGTGTTGGAAGTTAATGCACTTCCTCATACATTGTTCATTTATCTAGTTCATGAACCATGTTTCATTTCAGTTCATGAACATTCTAGTCCTACTTTATCTAGATAAGTCTCTAATAATGTATTCTAGAGTCATCTCTTGGCAAGTATAAATAGCCATGTATTCATGACTTGGAAAATCAATCCGAAGAGCAATAACCAATTCTGAGTTCATATTGTTTTCTTTCAAATTAAAAATAGATTCCTTCAAATTGGTATCAGAGCTTTGTTTCGATCTACTCTGGGGTTGAAATATGGCTTTTATTCAAAGTTCTTCCTCCACAAACACTCTTCTTCCATTTTTTGATGGAGAAGATTATGACCATTGGAAGACAAAAATGAAGACCGTTTTACGAGCAGAAAACCTATGGAGTATTGTCGAAGATGGCTTTAATGAACCGGAGAACGGGAATGGACTTACGCAAGAACAAAAAAAGGCACTTGAAGTCATAAGATGCAAAGATGCAAGTGCGTTGAACAAGATTCAGATGGGTATTTCAAGGTCCCTTTTTTCAAGGATTTCAAGAGCGGAAACCGCCAAAGAAGCGTGGGATATTCTTGAAGCTGAATTTCATGGTGATGAGAAGGTACGGAGTATCAATCTTCAATCTCTTAAAAGAGATTTTCAGAATTTAAAGATGAAAGATTCTGAAAATGTTCAAGATTTTCATACTCGAGCTATGGAGATTGTTAATCAAATGAGAACTTATGGTGAAACTGTTAGTGATCAACAAGTAGTGGAGAAGATTTTAATTAGTTTGACAGATAAGTATGAGTATATTGTTGCTGTGATTGAAGAGACGAAGGATCTCACCACTTTGTCCGTCAAAGATTTGATGGGTTCTCTTAAAGCTCATGAGAAGAGAAGATTCAAGTAGGCCAAAAAGTCGAGCGAGAATGCGTTTCAATCCAAGGCAAAACTGGTGAAACAACAAGAAGACTCAAAAAATGGAGGCAATAGTCAAGACCAAAAGAAGCAGGATTGGAGGAAGAAGAAAGATGAAGGTTCGGAGAATAAAAGCTGGGGAAATAATGAGAGAGGTACGACTTTCTTTAAATCAAAATTCTTTTGCAATGTGTGCAAAAAGACTAGTCATACTGCTGAAAAATGTTGGTTTAAAGGAAAACTCCAATGTCGTTTTTGTAATAGATTTGGGCATATTGAGAAAGATTGCAGATTTAAGAAAATGGAGAATGCTAATTTTTCTGAAAAGCAAGAGGAAAGAAAAGAAGAAAATTTATTTTATGCATGTCAGTCAGCCCGTCATGAAAAGGAGAATGTTTGGTATCTAGATAGTGGTTGTAGTAATCATATGTGTATAAATGAAGAAGTTTTTGTCAACTTAGATACTGAAGTCAAGTCGAAGGTCGCAATGGGTAATGGGGTTGTTGTTGATGTTAAAGGTAAAGGTACCATTGGTGTTAATACCAAAAGAGGTCTCAAGCACATTCATGATGTCCTCTTGGTTCCAGATTTAAAAGAGAATTTGTTAAGTGCTGGTCAGTTGTTAGAGCATGGCTATCATCTTGTTTTCAAAGATAGTGCATGCAAAATATTTGATAAGAAGAACCTGAATAATCCCATTGATGAGGTGAAGATGGAGAGTAATAGGAATTTTCCTATTCATTTTCACTACAATGTATTCAAGTCAGAAGTTGTTGATGACTCTTGGCTTTGGCACAAAAGATTTTGCCATTTAAACTTTCAAGGATTGAAGCTTCTTAAGTAAAAGAACATGGTGAGCGGCCTTCCGGAGATTGAATCAAAGACGGATCCGTGTGAAAGTTGCATAATGGGGAAGCATCAAAAAAGGCCATTTCCGATAGAAAAGTCGTGGAGAGCAAGGAGACCATTGGAACTTGTCCATACAGATATATGTGGTGCAATGAAGACATTGTCATTGGGCAAACAAAGGTACTTTTTGACTTTTATTGACGATTTTTCAAGAATGACTTGGGTTTATTTTTTGAGTGAGAAGTTAGAAACATTCCTGGTGTTTAAGAGATTTAAAGCACTTGTGGAAAAACAAAGTGGTTGTGCCATAAAGACCATTCGAAGTGATCGTGGAGGAGAATATACTTCTTGCGAGTTTGAAGAATATTGCAAAGATGAGGGTATTTGGAAGCAACTCACAACTGGTAATTATAATCCGCAACAGAATGGAGTTTCGGAGCGGAAAAATAGAACAATTGTGGAGATGGCTAGATCAATGATAGACGAGAAGCATCTACCAAAGAAATTTTAGGCTGAAGCTGTGAATACAGCTGTGTACATCCTCAATAGGTGTCCAACAAAAGCAGTGAGAAATATGACACCAATTGAAGCTTGGAGCGGAGCAAAGCCTTCTGTAAGTCATTTCAAAAAATTTGGGTGTGTTTGTTATGCCCATGTACCAGCTGAAAAAAGGACAAAACTTGATGAAAAAAGTGAAAAATGTATTTTTCTTGGATATAGTCTTGAAACTAAAGGCTATAGATTATTTAATGTCAATACTAACAAGTTAATTGTCAGTAGAGATGTTATTTTTGATGAAAAAGCTGCCTGGAACTGGAAGGAAAAAGAAGAGGAAGACATTGATGTGGTTCAAATTCCAAGTTCTTCACATGCCGAAGAAGAAGAACAAGCTCCCCCAAGAGAAGACAATTTTGAAATAGATGATAACGGAGAATCTCCTCCAGCAAAAACAAGAAGACTGAGTGATATTTATAGAACATGCAATTTTGTGGTTATTGAACCTCAATGTTTTGAAGAAGCTATCGGGGAAAAAGAATGGCATCAGGCAATGGAAGAAGAAATATACATGATCGATAAAAATAATGCTTGGGAGCTGGTGGACAGACCTATGGGACAGGAAATTGTTGGGCTAAAGTGGATCTACAAGATCAAGTTAAATCAAGATGGAGAGATTCAGCGGCATAAGGCAAGACTCGTTGCAAAGGGGTTCACACAAAATCCCGGTATTGATTTCTTTGAAACTTTTTCACCCGTTGCTAGATTGGAAACTATAAGAACTTTAATTGCTATTGCTGCACAAAAGAAATGGCAGATTTTTCAACTTGATGTGAAGTCTACGTTTTTTAATGGAAAACTTGAAGAGGAGATATATGTTGAGCAACCACAAGGATTCTTGGTGGAAGGGGGAAAAAGTAAAGTTTACAAGCTGAAGAAAGCATTGTATGGGTTGAAACACGCGCCCAGAGCTTGGTACAATGAGATTGACTCATACTTTCTCAAAAATGGTTTTGAGCGGAGTAAAAGTGAGGCAACACTATATGTGAAGAAAAAAAGGTGGTAACATACTTGTTGTTTGTCTTTATGTGGATGATCTGATTTTTATGGGCAGTGATTCCAAGATGTTGCAAGAATTCAAAGAAGACATGATGAAGGCATATGAGATGAGTGACTTGGGGCTGCTTCATTATTTTTTGGGCATAGAAGTCTCTCAGGTGAAGGAAGGGATTTTTATATCTCAACAAAGGTATGCAAGAAGAATTCTTGAGAAGTTTAATATGACGAATTGTAGGCCCGTCACTACTCCATTAGTTACAAACGAAAAGCTAATGAAAGATGATGGAGCTAAGAAAGTTGACAACTCTCTTTATAGAAGCTTGATTGGGAGCTTATTGTATCTTACAGCAACAAGGTCAGACATTATGTTCGCTGCAAGTCTGCTCTCACGGTTTATGCAAGAACCAAGTCAAGTTCACTTTGGTGCTGCCAGGAGGGTGCTAAGATACTTGCAAGGAACATTGGATTATGGCATATGTTACAAGGAAACAAAAGGCCCACTTCTGACTGCATATTCAGATAGTGATTGGGCTGGAAGTATCGATGACATGAAAAGTACATCTGGCTATGTTTTTCTCGTGGGTTCAAGTATTTGCTCTTGGTTGTCGAAGAAGTAAAATGTTGTCGCACTATCAACTGCATAAGCGGAGTATGTAGCTGCAGCCATGGCAACATCCCAAGCTATTTGGTTAAGGAGAATTCTTGAAGATGTTGGAGAAACACAAGTAGAAGGAACCACACTCTTCTGTGACAATCAGTCAGCCATTGCCATTGCAAAAAATCCAATCAATCATGAGCGAACAAAGCATATAGCCATCAAGTATCATTTTATTCGTGAAGCAATTGAAGGAGGTGAGATTCAGCTGAAGTATTGCAAGTCACAAGAGCAGCTTGCGGATATCTTCACCAAGTCACTTCCAAGAGAAAGGTTTTGTTATCTTCGTGAGCTCATTGGAGTTGTCAAGCAAGTGCATTAAGGGGGAGTGTTGGAAGTTAATGCACTTCCTCATACATTGTTCATTTATCTAGTTCATGAACCATGTTTCATTTCAGTTCATGAACATTCTAGTCCTACTTTATCTAGATAAGTCTCTAATTAATGTATTCTAGAGTCATCTTTTGGCAAGTATAAATAGCCATGTATTCATGACTTGGAAAATCAATCAGAAGAGCAATAACCAATTCTGAGTTCATATTGTTTTCTTTCAAATTAAAAATAGATTCCTTCAATTAGCATATCTAACTAGAGATGTTAAAAGACCAAAAACCACAGGATCGACCCTATTAAACTGAAACCGAAGTTTTAATATCCAGAATTGACCCTATAGAATTATGGTTAACCCGATTAACATCTATAAGAATGGATGACTTTAGGAGGAAAATTTCCATAGAATTTGTATAATTTCTTTCTTAGAGTGTTATGCTACTTGCCTTAGTTCCATTCCAAAAACAAAAAAGCGTGAGATTCAGATGTCAAAACCATCTTCCACTCATTTTATATCCAATCCTTTAAATATTGGCTTAGGAAGTAGACGTCGTATTAATGAGATCTCATCCAACAGCTCACAAAAGAAAGAACACGTTAACGAAAATCTTAACAAGTGAAGTAGGCACTAGAAAGACCCTTGCAGTATTTACTATTTATAGTTTTATAATTATTACTCCCCATTCAAAAATTATTCTCTTGTTTGATTTTTTTTGGGTTAAATATTATAGTTTTCAAATGAAATCTTAATATTTATTTTTTATTTTTTCAAAATAAAAAAATACATTATTTTTAGTATTTTAAAAATTCAACAAATTACATGTTTTATTATTTTAAAAACAATAAAATTTATACGTTCAAAAAATATTTTGTTTTACAAAAAAAAAACAAATAAGACAATAAACACACAGACATCATCTATAATTCTATATACATAAAGGACAATAAATGGACTGAAGAGACGGATCAACCGCTTGCAATAGAGAAACCCTTGAATCCCATCAAAAATAGAAAATTTTGCTTTCACTGAAAACTCTGCCTTAGATCTACCCTGTCTCGGCGCTTCTCCTTCCCGAAATAGACAGTTAAACCTTTTTATCACTAATTTGTTGATAACTAATTAACTATACTCACCAGATCGCTAAACAGTAAACACACAGACATCATTTATATATATACATAAAGGTAGCTACCGCCTATAACAAAGTACAAAACACCTTCTTTTCTAGTATTACTTTAATTAATAAAAAAAACACCAATAAATCTTCCTCGATTTGCCACAAAATCCTATAACTTTGATTAATCCTCTTGGTAGTAAAATAAACTTCAATCAACTTCACATTAAATAGAAGATTACGATCTAGATAAAGATGAAGGCCACCTAAGCAGTCACTTTTAGACTCTTACACTCCCAGCATTCACACTCCAGCTCGTTAAGTCACATACCAACAAAAAAAGCATACCCTTAATTAATCCGAATAATTAAGTAGTACTTGGATAACCCTAAAACTAATACATCCATTCTGGCCCCAAGTGATTAGATTAGACTAGTGGGTTTGTAGTGGATGGTCCGTACCCGTTTATCATCCCGGTCCATGATCCAAGACCCGATAAATAACCAAAAGAGTCCTTGCCAGCATCTGAGCAGCCCTGATCTTGCCATTCTAGTGAGAGAAGCTTGGTGTTTGGCTTCACTTCGATTGCATTATGTTGATCATCGATATTTCCTTCATAAGGAAGCAACGCCCTTTGACAAGATGTATCCATGAAACTCCCACTTTGCCCTTCAAGAGACATCCCAAATGGAGAGCAATGGGTACCATGAAAATTGGGAGCCAACCCATGTGTACTATCCATATCACCAAGCCCACCTCCCATCATACCCAACTCACCACCATTTCCCAGAAAATGACCCTCATATTTAGCAGCACTCTCCATGAAATCAATAGCCCTAGGGTTGTCAAACATGGCATTGTACTTGGTCTCCATGAAATTAGGGTTAGCAAGCGCTCCATGATTTCCAAACAAGTTGGAGAATTGGGAAAACTGCATATCGGGGAAGGAGAGCTGAAGATCAGTAGGATTATGATGATGATGAGGATGAGATGAGCCGGGGATTTGGTTAGTAATGGGTTGATTTTGGTTTTCGTTTGATTTCTTGGAATTAGTGGAGACTTTCTTGTTCTTTCGGCAGCCACCGCCCACGGGGATGTTCCTTAGGGTTCCGCCTTTGGTCCAATACCTTCTGCATGTCTTGCAGAAGTACCTGGGCTGGGAGAGGGAGTAGTTGTTGTAGTAGCAGAATTTGGTGTGAGTGGAGTCACACCTAGGGCACTTGAGGGATTGGTCATGAGGTGGCCTTAGCCTCCTCTCTATTAAGGGCCTTGAACATGTGAGCATGTCACCTCCTGATGGTGATGAAGAATCCTCCATTCCTGTCTCCTCGTGAATTGTACCCTGACGTAAAAGAATTCATAATTAAATTAATCAAACTATATCAGGGCGTGATTTCATATCAACGCATGCTACTTATTTACTAACTGCACATTCCCTTCCCTGTCTACACTACCCTATAAATACAGTTATTCCAATGCAAGAAAAAAAAACACACACGCCTCCCTGCTGAAGTCGGCTGGTCAAATAAATAATGAGTGACCCTAAACCTAGTTAGGTATTTTTATCATTAGAATTGTGTTATGTTTAGGGATTTAGGTGTTACGTTTAGGTATTCTAATAAATAAACTCCATGTATGTTTGATTTAAAATTTCAATCAACATCAAACAAGTGTAAATAGTTGACAAAATTAAATAACTAGGAAATTAACACACAATGTGAATTAATTTACTACATATTACTTCAGTACGTACGTTCAGATTGACGAGTCATATAATTAAACGTTTTTTAGTTCCCATGTACTTTGTGAATTAGATAATTCTTCATTTGAGTGATTGAGGAAATGAAAAAGAAGGCAATAATTACGCTAGTACCTGCAGCCAATCAGTGGAATCCATGCAAACTTGAAGAGAAGTAAGACCCATTAAACCCAACTGAATGTATAACTATTATATATGAAGCTATCTATCTATCTATCAAGAGCTCAAGAAGAAACTGTTTAGTTTGCAAAACACTTTCACTCACACAGCATTTCACCTAGTAGATGCTGTTTAGTGTTTAGTTCTACTGCTATGTAGAAAAATCCTAGAGAGAGAGAGAGAGAGAGTGAGATTTGTATGCTAAGGTTTGGGTTGGCAATGAGGGATAGTGAATAAGAAGGAAGAAAAAGGCAAAGAGTGGTGGGAGCAGCTGCTACCGTCGGTGACAACTTAAGTGGGGTCCCTGCCCCTGTCTGTCTAATGTCCCCAACACTGGCCCCACTACCAATATCTGTGCTTGACTATCCAATTCCGCATCAAACGGTTTAGATTAGACAACTCTTCCTGATGATAGTTGAATTGCGGGAATTGCAACCGTAGATGAGCCCTGTCGTCAGAATTCACGGCGTCGTATCGTATCTATTTATAAGTCATGTCTGACGTGACAGAAGCTGGAATATTTGAGCTCCTCGATAAAGAACAAGCCAGTGAGTATATTAGAGCAAAACCGAAAGACCACTCCGCTTGCGGGACCCTTGCTTCAGGACAAACTTGGTCCCCACTAGGTCTCTCGTCACACGCAAAGGATAAATTCCCTTGCCACGTGTCTCTTCATAAACGTGGGAACTATTTAGGGGCTTAGTTCCCGTCCACACTAACCGCAATTCATGATGATTGAATGAGCTTTGTTCTTTCTTTTTCTGTTTTTCGTGTTAAAAGTTTTCCATAAAATAAAAGAATGCAGAAAAAAAATAAATGGATGGTTGTTTAATGGTTGAGTGAGATTAATCGCACCCCATTTTTTTATTTGTATATCCTAATGTATTGTATTGTATAGTGTATGGATATAATATCTTAATGCAATATACGGAGTGCAGAGATAGAAGATTGGGGTGTGATTAGCCCCACTCTTAATGGTGATACCTAGGCTTGATAATTACAACTCATTACTTATTAACTCACCCAACTCAACCCACTAATTACTCAACCCAAATAATTAATATTTTTGGGTTAAAACGGGTAACTCATTTCAACCTAATAATATAATATTAACGAGTTGTGGTAGGACGGGTTAAAGCGTGTCAGACCCGTTACCCATTTCGTCCCGCGAATTTTTACAACATATCTTTATGTTTTTTTTTTTTGAGAAAAGACGAGTCTACCCGTTTCAACCAGTCTCGTTTCGACCCAACTCATTTCAATATGTTTAACATTTAGGTTCTAACAGATTTCGACTCGTTTCAACATCTTTGGCCAGTGTGGGCTATGTTCTAACGGGTACCACGGCCTAAAATTTGGTAAACTAAACATAGCACATCCACTCATCAGCAGTCATCTTGGCCAACTAGTCCAACCACTAGCCCATCAGAAAGTCAATAAATAATATTGGTGTTTAAAAGTAATAAGTGTCTATTTTATAAAGTACATTCAATCTCACATCTACGTAACCGATTTGAATAGGTTTATTACACACATTATGTTGAAATGTTTTTTTAAATTCAAATAGTTGAATTTTAGTAGGAATAATATCATTGTAACAGAAACCTTGCCTCTCGATAATGAAGAGAGTAATTAATATTCATCGGCCAATTGTTAAAGATACTTGTAATGCAAAGTGACTTGCTATTTGGAGTACGTGCAGGATTTTTTCGGAATCGGACCAAACCAATAGAATCGGACTGAACCAATTAAAATTGAACCTGACTAATACTTTGGTTTGGTCATAGATCTGAATTTTCATATAATCGTCATTTGGGTTAGTCCCGATTCTCGAACTAATTAAAAAAATGTGGAATCCGACCGAACCGAACTAATATGTTGTTTATTTATTTATTATTATATATATATATATATATATATATATATATATATATATATATATATATATATATATATGTGTGTGTGTGTGTGTGTGTATTGTATTACTATATAAAGTATATATATTATATATATTAATTCCTAATACTTTCTTTGTTCTACTTTTTAGTTGGTACTTTTTTATTATTTTGTTTCTACCGGTTTGTTATGCTATGAGTTTATAAGTTCGACATTTTTAATTGTTGAATGTACTTTTATCGAAAGTTTTTAAATATTTTTATGAAGTTTCAGCCTTATTTTTATTATGTATTTGTATTCAATAGTTAAAAATTAAAAAAATCATAGTATTGGTCCGGTCCTGGTTCTCATACATCTTTGATTGGTTTTGAACCGGACCAATGTTTTGGTTCTCATACATATTGGGGTTGGTTCCAGTTCTAAATTTTTTTGAGAACCAAACTATTGGTTTGGTTCCGATTTTCTCTTTTTAAAAAAAAAATTGGACCGAACCTGACCAACTTCACCCTTACTTCTATAGCATCTGCATTGGACAAAGCGGGTGTCAAATTTCTAAAATAGTACGATTTTTATTTAACAGAAAGAAAGATAAAATTAATTAAATTATTGCTTTCAGTAGTAAAATGTATTTCAGACCTATTGGTGGTCAGCTACACCTCTCATAGTCCATGTGGTTTCCGCACAGTTTTTCACTTAAAATGAGATCACTTTTAGTTTATATAATTAAATTATGAAATGGATATAGTTATAAGTTTAGAGCATTACTTATAGAGATGCTAACTGCCAAACTGGTATCACCCTTTGTTATGTTTGTCTTCTTTTCTTCTTCTTTTTTAGATGTTTTTTCAGCTGCGCATAACTCCAACATAACTGGTTTCTGCGGAGGGAGTTTGGCACACCACACACGCCCAGTTTATACACTTGGAATCTACTGCGATCTGATCACATGAATCAAACTCAGATAAAATTAGCTTGGGTACAAATTCAATTACCACCTAGCTAAACTAGCCCTTGTGGTTTGCCTTCGTTTTGCTGTGACAAGAGAGTCTAGCTTGGGGTAATTGACTATTGAATTGGCCGGGTAGTATATTTTTACATAATTTGGTCGCTATGAAATGATGAGAGATTGTGCATGGTAATTATTATCCTTAAAAAAAAGAGAGACTTTGCACAGTAAAACTTATATATCTCTCTCAATTGATCCAAGTTAACTACGTTTTCTATTTTGCTTAAATCTATATATATATATATATATTTAAAGTTGGTGAGGAGCACTATGGTTGTGCCACCTCACCACCTTTAGATAAATATTCATTCTAAATCATACATATGGAAGTTTTAAAAACCTTTGGTTTTCTAGTCATTAGCTAATAATAATACCTAATAACAATCAATATGATAAAGGGTATTAGTATTAGTATATATAACTTCTTCTATTGTCAATAGTAGAAGATTTATATTTAAAAACTTTTACAACTAACATTACTTCTAAACAATGTGGGATAAAACTCTTCAAGGTTAGATATTACTTCTAATGACTCACTTTTAACATCATACTTTAAGCTTTGATATCTTATTCATCCAAAACTTGATTTGGACAAATAAATATATCATTTCGATGTTCTTGCCGAGTAGAACACGTTTACACAATTACTTTTGTCAACAAACAAATGACACGTAAAGAAATTTGTGCCTCAAGTTGCACAATTTCTTTTACTAAAAACACTAATTTTTTTAATAAGTATTATACTTTAACTCTTGATATCTTATTCATCCAAAAATCAATTTGGACAAATAAATATATCATTTCGATGCTCTCACCAAGTAGAACACATTTGCATAATTACATTTACCAATAAACAAATGACACGTAAAGAAATTCGTGCCTCAAGTTGCACAATTTCTCTCACTAAAAACACTAAAAAAAATTTACAAGTATTATACTTTAAGTCTTGATATCTTATTATCAAAAACTCAATTTTGACAAATAAATATATCACTTTGATGCTCTCACCAAGTAGAATACATTTGCGCAATCACCTTCGTTAACAAACAAACGATACGTAAAGAAATTCGTGCCTCAAGTTACACAATTTCTTTCACAAAAAACACTAATTTTTCAACAATAGAAGAGATGTATCCCACATTGGTTAGAAATTGATGTTGGTTTAAAAAATTCTATTATTAAGTACCAATAGAAGAAATGCATCATGCATCATACATTGGTTGGAAAGTGATGTTGATTTTCAAAGTCACTAGAAAACCAAAAGTTTTTAAAGCTTCCACATGGATGCTTTAGAATGAAGATTTATCTAAAGGTGGTGAGTGGCACAACCATAGTGCTCCTCACCATATATATATATATATATATATATATATATATATATATATATATATGATAAAATATTTTTACAATTATTACCAATAGAAGATGTATATCTCACATTGGCTAGAAAATGATGTTGAGTTTAAATTATTTTATATTATTACCAATAAAAGAGATGTATAACACATTGTTTAAAAAGAAAATGTTAGATTTTAAAGTCTTTAAAAGACTAAAGACTTTCACTTTTACAAGAGATGTATCTCACATGGTTACAAAATATTCTACTATTATTACCAATAGAAGAGATGTATCACACATTGGTTAGAAATTGATGTTTGTATTAAAAATATTATTATTAATTACTAATTGAAAAGATGTATCATACATTTGTTATAAAGTGATGTTGATTTTTAAAGTTTTTTGTTAAAAACTTCTACCATTATTACCAATAGAAAATGTATATCTCACATTGGTTAAAAAATGATGTTGATTTTTAATTATTTTAGATTATATAAAAGACTTACTATTATTAGCAATATAAGATATATATATACTTTTGGTTTTCTAACCATTAACTAATAATAATACATAATAATAATCATAATGATAATGGGTATTAGTATTAGTATATATAACTTCTTCTATTGTCAATAGTAGAAGACTTATATTTAAAAAAATTACAACTAACATTACTTCTAACCAATGTGGGATAAAACTCTTCAAGGTTAGATATTACTTCTAATGACTCACTTTTAACATCATACTTTAAGCTTTGATATTTTATTCATCCAAAACTTGATTTGGACAAATAAATATATCATTTCGATGTTCTTGACGAGTAGAACACATTTGCACAATTACTTTTGTCAACAAACAAATGACACGTAAAGAAATTTGTGCCTCAAGTTGCATAATTTCTTTCACTAAAAACACTAATTTTTAATAAGTATTATACTTTAACTCTTGATATCTTATTCATCCAAAACTCGATTTGGACAAATAAATATATGATTTCGATGCTCTCACCGAGTAGAATACATTTGCGCAATTACATTCGCCAACAAACAAATGACACGTAAAGAAATTCGTGCCTCAAGTTGCATAATTTCTCTCACTAAAAACACTAATTATTTTAACAAGTATTATACTTTAAGTCTTGATATCTTATTACCCAAAACTCGATTTGGACAAATAAATATATCATTTTGATGCTCTCACCAAGTAGAACAAATTTGCGCAATTACCTTCGTCAACAAACAAATGACACGTAAAGAATTTCGTGCCTCAAGTTGCACAATTTCTTTCACTAAAAACACTATTTTTTCAACAATAGAAGAGATGTATCCCACATTGGTTAGAAATTGATGTTGGTTTTAAAAATTCTATTATTAAGTATCAATAGAAGAAATGCATCATACATTGGTTGGAAAGTGATGTTGATTTTCAAAGTCACTTGAAAACCAAAAGTTTTTAAAGCTTCCACATGGATGCAAGTATTTCACATTGGTTACAAAGTATTCTACTATTATTATCAATAGAAAAGATGTATCACACATTGGCTATAAATTAATGTTGGTTTTAAAAATACTATTATTACCAATAGAATAGATGTATCATACATTTGGTAGAGGGTAATGTTTGTTTTTAAAGTCTTTAAATAGAAGACTTCTACCATTATTATCAATAGAATATGTATATCTCACATTGGTTAGAAAGTGATGTTGATTTTAAATTTAGATAAAAAAACTTTTACTATTATTACTAATAGAAGAGATATCTTACATTTGCTAAAAAATGATGTTCGTTTTAAAAGTCTTTAGATAAAAGACTTTACTTTTTTACCGTCAATGTAATAGAAGAGATGTATCCCACATTATTTAGGAAGAGATGTTGGTTATAAAATTTTTAAAATAAAAGACTTCTTCTATTATTACCAAATGAGGATATGTATTACACATTGGTTAGAGAGTGATGTTGATTTTAAAAGTCTACAATTATTAGCAATAGAAGAGAAATATTTCACATTGGTTATAAAGTGATATTGGTTTAAAAAGTTTTTAGATGATGTATCTCACATTGGTTACAAAGAAATGTATCTCATATTATTTAGAAATGAGTATTGGTTATAAAAGTCATTAGATAAAGACATTTTTTGTTATTACCAATAGAAAATATGTATCCACATTGTTTAGAAATGAATATTGTTTAAAAAATCTTTTATCCACTACTATTATTACTAATAGAAAATATGTATACCACATGGTTAGAATGTGGTGTTTGTTTTAAATTCTTTAGATAAAAGACTTAAACTTTCATTACCAATAAAAATATAAAATAAGTATCTCACATTGTTTAAAATGAATTATGATTTTAAAAGTTTTTAACAAAATGACTTCTAATATTATTATCAAGTTAAATGTTAATTTTAAAAGTCTTTAGATAAAAAAATTACTATTATTATTAATACAAAATATGTATCTCACGTTAGCTAGAAACTTATATTAATTTTAAAAATATTTAGGTAAAAAAATCGTTTAATATTAGTAACAATATAAAAAAAATTATAACAATAGAAGAGATTAACAATCTAATTATAATGTCTAAAAGTTATATTATTACTACAAAAATATATATATATATATCTCACATTATACCCGTGCATAGCACGGGCTAAATAACTAGTTCATTGAAAAAGATATGTTAGGATGCCTACATGATAATAATGTATTCTCATATTTGGTGCAATGTAGGCTATGTAGCAACGATGGTAGTATATTTAAAACTTTGTGTCTTCATAATATGAATCAAACCAGTTAACCAACTCCCACTCTTAATTTTTTTTATTTTTATTTTTTTTTTGCTCCTAATGATCGAAGACATGTCAAACCAGTAACCAACTCCCACTCTTAAATCTCTAGCCTATACAATAATTTTGGAGCATAGGTAACTTAACAAACATAGTAGATAACGAAATCCTGCACCTATTTCGAGAAAGCTAAGATTCCTCTCTTTCCCCCATATATCCCGGGGGGGGGGTGTTATATACACCCACACTCTCTTTAAACGGGTAGCTATAAGCTACTGTCCACAATCTTGATCCTCAAGCCTGCTTCCTCCAGCTTTTTATTCCTTCACCTCTTTTCTACTTGACCTAGCTAGCTTTGAATAAAATTTAACCACTCTTCAACTCCCCGGCCCTTCCAAAAGTATATTTCAATCCATAAACTTTGAAATTAATGCATTTGATGATCAGTAAAATGTGATGCTTTTGTTGTTTTTTGGGTAAGGACTAGCTTTCTTCATCCCATAAGAGACAACCCAGTCCAAAAAAGAAACTATATGGGTCCAAATGTGAATCGATAACATAACTTGTCATGACATGTGCATGATGGTGATCTGAGAAACACTAACTCGATCAGGGCCATGCATTAATATTTCATAAAAACCTATAGCTAACCATCATGTTCATGGCATTCCATATCTAACCGCGCTTTAAAATGTTAAACATTAGTGCTACTATCAAGCCATTACGAGTCCAGAATCTAACTAATTAATAACAAAATGATTTAGAAAACAACAAAGTATAAGTTGTGTAATAATTGATCCTTAGAGTAGAGCCAATGGGGTATCTCTCCCCAATCTTCCTCCAATCTTCATCTCCAATGAAAATTCTTAATGAAACTTAAAAAAATCAACAGAAGATTTGAGGGAGAAAAAATCACGGGAAGAACCCAAACGGCGCCAAATCCAAGGCATGCACCACCTTCCCCCTTCCCTCCTTTCCACGTGTCAACATTTTAGTAGTTATCATTTTATTTTCCCTCATTGTCTTTCTTGATGAATTTTCAGCCAATTTTTTTCTTCTAAATTAAAATACACATTTTTACCTATAATAGAGACTTGGTTTGTTTCATTTAAACATCAGAAAAAAAATTCTATTATTTTTTCAAGTTTTTCTAGCCATTTTTCTGTAAAAAAAATATATTAAATTAATAGAGATAAAGATAGTGGGGTATATAAATGTGTTGGATTTTGTGCCACTATTGAGAAAGTTTTTTGGTTTTAAATCAAATGTGTATCTAATAAATTATTTTATTAGTTTTTATTTTTTAATGAGTTGTGTTTGATTTTTGAAAATCCATTGTACATGCTCTTATAAGTAAGTTTCAAACTTCATGTTTGCTACCGGCATAACTTGAAATTTGGTACCCTAATAATTTGTGTAACATGTTAATATACAAATTAACTTGTTGCTCAATATAGGTAAAAACTTAAGAAAACAGTCTTACGGTATTTTTTTTGCAAGACGAATCTCCTTAACCATCATGTGTTAGTGATTGAGTTATAAGAGAATAAGACTTCATCTTATAAATTATGATCCTTTAGACGGTTGTACCGTAGACTTACTAGCATTTGGGTCTAAAAATAGGGAGAATCTTGATAATGTTTAACATCGGCAATGGACGATCTATCAATATAGAAAAAGACAGGAAATCAAACCATATTCGAATAGTAAGCTAATTTTGCTTTTTCCAGTTACGTGAAATCTACGAAGTTCATAGAGCTATAGTTTGCTAGCAATCATATCATTGCAGTGTTCAAATTTCAAAGTTGCGTTGGCTCTGACTCGAATAATTTATCCGCACAAAAGAAATAAATATATACAGTTTAGATCGTAGGAATGAATGTGTTGTATAGTATTGTTTATGCTATTGGGATTGCACAATTTGATCCGATGTGGTCCACTTCATCAAGCATGATGATGGTCAAACAAAGGCGCCTCGTAGATTGTGTAGTCAAAGTGATTGTATTGGGCTGAATTCTGCCTTATAAGAGTGGGGTCCAATCTTGTGTTTCCATGAATGGCAATGATGCAATCATATGGAGTCGAAATCCAAGTCGTCTTAGGGACCACGAATATCTAATGGTGAGAGAATATGTATCATTGCTTTAAAAGGTCTGATACTATGGATGGACCGCAGCGGTCTGTTGATACACTTTTATAAAAATAGTTTCTCTTTCTTATTTATTTAAGTGTAATGTTAAATGGATAGATTCTGCCAACCACAAACGCACAATATTTTGCCCTTAAATTAGTCATCTCGTGGTTTAAACTATTTGTTTTTATAGTTTAATTTACTCATTTTGATTGTTTAAACCATTCACATTTTTATTTAAATGACTCAGCTGATCATTTAAACTACTCATGTTTATACCTAATAGTTTAAACTATTCATTTTGTTCGTTTTAAACGACTCACTTCTTTGTTTAAACTACTCATGTTTATACATGAGTAGTTAAAATCTCGTTTAGGCATTTAAACTATTTATTAAGGGTATGTTTATGTCTGAATAGTTTAGTCACTTTGTTTGTTTAAATTATTTATTAAGGGCATACTAGACATTTTTGCCATAAAAATACCGAAATACCCTTGCTGACCGGATAGAATCTGACCGTGTATCTTTACCGTTTATTAAATTCAAGAAAATAATCATTCCAAAATTCAACATGATACGAATTGCGTGTTTTATATTGTTTTAAAAATAAAAATATATATGTTAAATTTTTATTTGAAAATTACTCGAAGTTAACCAATGTTTTGGGAATGGAGGGAGTTCTTCTTTCGTTCATAAATTATTGTCATTTTTTACTTTTTAACGTCAATCATATTATTTTTTAAATAAAAATTTGATGTATAGTTTTTTTTCAAAATCATAATATGTGATTTGTAATATTAAAAGAGTATTAGGAATCACGTGTTTTACGATTTTGAAAAAAATTAAAAAGTATACATCAAAATTTTATCAAAAAAAAACTAGTATCAATTTGATTCAAAAATTAAAACAAAACAATAATTTAGAAATAGAAGAAGTAATAATTTTAGTTCAATTTAAAGAAAGTATAAATAAACAAAATGATGGGGTTATTTACGTACTCTAAGATTTTTACTTATCCAATATATTTAGGGTAAAAAGACAAATCTATTCTTCGACATTTTATGGAGTCCTTGACACACATTTACTAATCCAAACTTATCCTTTAATTAGCACAAATTATCAACCGTAATAAAATAAAATGATAAACACCTAATTACTAAGCGTATGAAGAAGAATCACTAACCCTATCTACAGATGTAATACCCTGAAAAGTTAATTACTCCCTATAAAAGATTGTGTTATTTAAATTAATTGGTAAATGTTAATTACGCGTAAATTTTTTTTATATTTTGTTAATTACCGGTAAAAGTTAATGTTATTTAAATTATAAAAGTTAATTAGGAAATGTTGGAGTATGACAATTTTTTAAGGATGGATGGGAGGGAATGTGTACATAGTTATCGAAATAAAAAATAACATATTGTTTCTACATGTTAACTTTCTTTTTTTCTTAAATAACATTATTTTTCTTAAAAAATAACATATTGTTTCTACATGTTAACTTTTTTTTTTGTAAGTTTGATATTATATACCAACTATGTACAGTATGTGTGTTCAGTGTGTGTGTTTTGTTTTTTTTTTTCTTTATCAATTAGACATTTTAAGAAAAGAGAATAAAGTATCTAAATAAAAATGAGATAAATTAATGTACCAGGTTTTAATGAAAACTAATTAATTTCTCGAGCAGTCTATATTATAATTACTCCCAACTATTAAGTATTAATAAGTGTTAACACAATGTGAGTCGACTATTGTTAGTAATTATTGTTATTTTTTAAATTAAATTTGGATAAGCAAGCTTAGGATGATCGTACGTGGTGTGAATTAATTTGGCTAAGCATTTGAGGTAAGAGATTATACATCGTTTAGGTCTTTCCAATTCTTTTGTTCTAAATTGTTAGGCTTCCGCTACTTTCTTGATATTTATTAAGGATTCTCCCAATCCTTCTCCTACTATCACGGCACATGGTTAGCATTGTGATTATTTGTAAATATTATCTTTCTTTATTTAGACTCTTGTTTTTAGTTACTAATATATATCCTTCCCTTGATTGTTGTAATCATATATATCCTTAGAATTAGTTAGGTTCCTCTCATGTATATATATGTGTAATTATTCACATAAGAATTACAATCTTTTGCCAAACCTTTTATGGTATCAGAGCAAGACGATCAATCTCTGCCCACATCCGCCGTTCTCCTACCCTCCTGCATGGCTGCGTCACCCCTTCCACCACCATTCCCAATCCTGCGGAACCCAATAACCCTATTATTCTTGTCAATCTCTCAAACAGCAAAACCCTAACCCCTCTTTCTTATCTCTATTGGTCTTCCCAAATAACCTCCCTTCTCTATGGTCTTGATCTTCTTAAGTTTGTTGACGGAACCCACCCACCGCCTCCCGCCAATATCAAAACTGATGGGAAAGAAGCTCCCAACCCAGCCGCCATTACTTGGAATAGGCAAGATCGTCTTATCCTTGGAGCCTTGCTTGGTACCCTCGACAATGTCGTCGCCCCACTTGTTTTCCAAGCAACCACATCCCATCAAGCTTGGAACATCCTTAAAACCACTTACGCCAACCCATCTCGTGGTCATATACTTCAAGTCAAGGATCATCTTGACTCCATCACCAAATCCACCTTATCCATCACCGATTATATGCAAACCATCAAATCTTGTACCGACAAGTTAGCAATCCTAAGTAAACCCATGGACTCGGAGGATGTCATTGCCAAAGTTCTCAAGGGCCTTGACTACGAGTCCTACAAACCCGTTATCGACTCCGTTCGAGCAAGAGACAACCTCATCTCCTTTGAAGCCCTCCACGAAAAGCTAATCCACCACGAACTTACCCTCAAACAACTCATTCCTCCCTCTTCCTTCCCGGTTTCGGCTCATGTAGCCCACACACGATCCCAACAAAATTCTTCTACCCATTTCCCATCTCAGCCCATCCTCCCCACCCCATCTCAACCCCGCACCTCTTCTCCTGCCCCCTTCAAAGGAAAATGTCAGTATTGCCGGTATGTTGGACATGTGATTTCCCAATGTCGCCAATTTAAGCGCGATTATCCCAATGTCACCTTCCCACTTGCTCCCTCCTCAAACCGCCCAAATCGCCCACACCACTCTCATTCAACACCACAGGCTCACACGACTACCACCACTCCTCCTCCCCCTTCGGCCCCTTGGCTTGTTGATAGTGGGGCCACCAATCACATCACCAATGATCTCTCTACCCTCTTTCTTCATCACCCCTACGATGGAAGCGACGATGTTATCATTGGAGATGGCTCGTCTCTCCCCATCTCCAATATAGGTTATTTCTCCCTTCACACTCCTCACACTTCTCTTCTTTTTAACAATGTTCTCCATGTACCTTTAATTTCTCGCAATATTCTGTCAGTTTCTCAATTTTGTAAGGACAATAATGCTACTATTGAATTCTCACACTCTTCTTTTCTTATAAAGGAACTTTCGACAAGCCGCATTCTCCTCCATGAAACTGTTGATCGTGGAGTCTACATATGGCACCCCAACTCCTATCCTCAAGTTCATGTTGTCACTTCTTCTACTCTTCAATCGTGGCATCATAGATTAGGGCATCCCGCTCCCCCCATTGTTTCCCTTTTAAATAAAAAGTTTTCTTTATCAATTCCTAATGGTTCCATTTCATTTTGTAATCCATGTCATATTAATAAATGTCATAAACTTCCCTTTGCCACGTCTACATTTCAATCTCATGCACCACTTGAACTCATTTTTTCGGATGTATGGACCTCACCCATACACTCCTATGACAACTACAAATACTATGTAATCTTTGTCGACCATTTCACAAAATATACTTGGCTCTATACTCTTAAGCACAAATCCGATACCTTTACAATATTCAACCGCTTCCGTGCTCTTGTTGAAATTTTTTTCTCAAGACCTATACTTCAAGTTTTTTTCCGATAATGGTGGCGAGTATCTAAAATTAACTTCGTCTCTCCTAAACAGTGGTATCTCACATCTCACCTCTCCTCCTCACACTCCCGAACACAACGGCTTTGCCGAACGACGCCACCGTCATCTTGTTGAAGCTGGTCTTACTCTTCTCTCTCATGCCAAACTTCCACTGTCTTTCTGGCCTCATGCCTTAACAACAGCAACCTACCTCATTAATCGCATGCCCACCACCACTCTTCACAATGACTCTCCGTACTTTCGTCTATTTAACATCGAACCAAACTATGCCAAACTCCGTTGTTTTGGTTGTCTATGTTACCCCTGGCTTCGCCCTTACACCCCGTACAAACTCGCTCCTAAATCCACGCCTTGTATCTTTGTTGGTTACTCACCCTCTCAGAGTGTTTACTACTGTCTTGATCCCACCTCCAATCGCATCTACACCTCTCGGCATGTCAAGTTTGTCGAAACCGAGTTCCCGTATCCTACTCTCACATCCACAACTCAATCTCCCACTATATTACCTGCTGATTGGTGCTCTATCTCAATTCACATCCTTACTCCTCACTCACCCCCTCAAAACCCTCCAGTTGACCACACGGCCCAACCTCCTTCTCCTGTCCATCCACCTTCGACCAACCTGCCACCCACTGTCCAGAATCCTCCTGCTGAACCTACTGCCCATATCGAACCAGCCGAGCCCTCCTCTCCATCTGCTTCTATCCCGACTGAACCCATACTCCCTATTCTCACCCCCTCGGCGAACAACCCTCCTGCCCGCACTATAACCACTCGGCTTTCAAACAACATTCGAAAACCAAACCCCAAATATGCCCAACTTGTTTCTCTAACCCCACCCACTTCCCTCCCAACCTCCACCAAACAGGCCCTGTTCTCCCCCCACTAGCACGCAGCTATGCTCAAGGAATACAATGCTCTCATGCGTAACAATACTTGGTCTTTGGTTCCCTCCCATGAGGCTCCCAACATAGTTGGCTGTAAATGGGTTTTCAGAATAAAGTATAACCCTGACAACACCATAAATAAATACAAAGCCCGTCTAGTCACCAAAGGATTTCGCCAACGCCCCGGTCTTGATTACTCCGATACCTTCAGTCCCGTGGTCAAGCCCGTCACCATCCGTCTCATTCTCTCCCTTGCAATCAGTCAAGGTTGGACACTTCGCCAACTCAACATTAACAACACCTTCCTCCAAGGCCCTCTTTCTAAAACCGTTTACATGACTCAACCACCGGGGTTTCAAAGCTCCACCAATCCCACTCATGTGTGTCGCCTTTCCAAGGCTATTTACGGTCTTGGTACACTGCCCTCAAATCCTTTCTTCTTTCATTCAGCTTTCACTCTTCCATAGCTGATCCCTCTCTCTTCACATACTCTAAAAACTCCAATCGTCTTCTTTTGCTAGTCTATGTTGATGACATAATTGTCACCGGTCCTTCGACCTCCTTCGTCACATACTTTATTTCTAGTCTTTCCTCCCGTTTTTCTCTAAAAGATCTTGGTCCGCTCTCTTACTTTTTGGGTATTGAGGTTACACCCAATGCCAACGGTATCCTTCTCTCTCAATCCAAATACATACACGATCTTCTCACTCGCCACGACATGATTCAATCTAAACCATCCGCCACCCCAATGTCCACCTATCCCCCTCTGTCTGCCACCCCTCGTACCCCCATATACAACTCTACTGAGTTCCGTGCGATTATAGGCAGTCTCCAATATCTTTCTCTAACACGACCGGACATCGCCTTTTCGATCAATAAACTCGCTCAATTTCTTCCTCATCCTCAAGAGAGTCACTGAACAACTTTAAAAAGACTCATCCGCTATCTTCATGGCACCCTCCATCTGGGTATTCAATTATTCAACAACACTCCATCTACTCTCCACGCATTCTGCGATGCCGACTGGGCAGGCGACAAGGACGAATTTGTGTCAACAACTGGTTTTGTCGTATACCTTGGTCGTAACCCCATCGCGTGGTCTTCTAAGAAGCAACGTTCTCTTGCTCGCTCCTCAACTGAGGCCGAGTTTCGCGCCGTTGATACCACCACTGCTGAACTACTTTGGGTCACCAACCTTTTATCTGAACTAGGCATTTTTTCCTCTACTCCTCCAGTCATCTTTTGTGATAATCTGGGTGTGACTACCTACTCGACTAACCCAGTATTTCACTCACGAATGAAACACCTCGCACTGGCCTTTCATTTCGTTCGGGAACAGGTCCAACTTGGCAAGCTTCGAGTTCAACATATTTTCGGGAAGGATCAGCTCGCTGACGTGTTAACGAAACCTCTCTCTCGTGCTCGGTTACATCCCTTCTCTCCAAGATTGGTCTCACTCTCGGATCGTCCATCTTGCGGGGTCGTATTAAGGATTCTCCCAATCCTTCCCCTACTATCACGGCACATAGTTAGCATTGTGATTATTTGTAAATATTATCTTTCTTTATTTAGGCTATTGTTCAAACATTACCTAAAGGCCTCATTTAACTGCTCACTTATCTTAACGGAGATGTTGAGTGTTCAAGCTCTACCAGATGTACCCTAGTACATCACTACTCTCAACCGAGAGGTCAGGTGTTCAAAGCCTCAGCAGAGGCACCATTTGTTCTAATCATACCAAAGCCATCATACATCTATAATTGTAGCATTTTAAGACATTTAAATAATAATAAAAAATAAGGGTTGGGATAAGGTTTATGTCCCCTCCAACCTTTCAAGAAAAAAAAAGGTGGTTGTATTTTGTTACATTTAAGGGATATTAATGTTGATTAATTATTAGTTTTAAGATTTATTATGATTTTTAAGTATTGATTATTGGTGACATGGCAATATGGTAAGACCACGATATCGATACCGAGTTTGGGGCATTACAACATATCACGATCTAAAATCATTTGCTTCCTTCCACTATCTCCTTATGCTGTTATACACACTACAATCACCATTAATTATTTCCTACAGCTCCCAAGAAATTATTGGCATGGGAGCGATCAACCAACATAAACAGGAATGTAAAGGAATTTCTACACCAATAGCAAACAATTTGTTTATTATTTATTGTTTTAACGTGCTTTGAGTTCAATGTTTGTGTTGTTTTGTGGCTTGAATCATTTTGCTATTTTGTTAATTAGTGGTATCCAGGAGCCTTGGTCATGCCATGTTTGCACGGGTGTAATTATTCTCATTGTTGGAATATGATTTAGTTTGTTGCTAATTCAATTGTTTATTGGATTTGGAACCAACTTGGAGAATGAAGAGTAAATAAAATGGGGCTTCGTCTTCCAAAAAAAAAAAAGAGAAAACACTAAACAGCGATCACTCTCCTTTGCACACCGTCCTTATGCCACACAAATTTGTGAATTCTTGTTTGTTTACTTGAGTTTTCGATTTGTTCTTTGGGTGTGCTAATATATTAGGTGTGATTGAGATATGGGGTCTTGGGTATTATTGAGTTACATCTATTATTGTGCCAGTGCATATGGCACGACGTTAGTTTGAAAATTCATCAATGTATGGAACGAACAATATTCGAACAAATGAATATATGTTTAGATGTTGTAAGAGTGAGATCAATGCACACTGCACAAATAAAAAAAACATTATATTGACTACAAAATTTGTGACTCATCATGTATCAAAAAGTCAAATGTTTCTGGTTATGGTGACATACAAAGTACTCCATTCCAAAGTTTTTCTAAATGTATTCAACAAAGGAAACTGAAAGAGAGAAACTCACAAAATAACTAATTTAACTCAAAGACATGAAAACTAACAAAATTAACACCTCTCATTAATCAATTTAATCTTTGATGACTGCAATTTATAATCCTCTTCACCATTCTTCAATTGCTTGCTCAATAAACAAATTGACAATGATTATTATCAATTTTCAATTATAACGCAGACAAATAATCAAATCCCTAATAACGCAAACTCTGGCCTTAAAAAAAACTACCAATGTACGAACAAAACAATAAATTAGAAAGTTCCAAATTATAATCTAAATAGTGCGTTCTTATTTTTCTACACTATCCAATTTCTAGATTAATGATAAAATCAAACAGTTTCTCGATTATTTATAACCAAACCCAACAATTACATACACTCTATGTAGGAGGTAAAGATTTGATACGTGATATGATTGAGCATCCTAATCTACATACCTTTTTGTATTTATCTTCTTTCCTTTTATTTAGGATCTTTAGTTAGGAATCCCTTTTGTTTAGCCGTGAATACTGCTTGTAATTTGTTATATAAGAAGTCTGATCCTCCTCCTTCATTGTACAGAAACAGTAACCCAATGAAAACATTGTTATTTCATTATCTTTCTCTTGTTTTCTTCATGGTATCAGAGCGGGTTGCATAACACTTCCGCACACAATTTTTTTTTTCTTTCTCATTAATCTCGACATCAAAGACCATGACTACCAGCGAAGGCAACAAAACTGAGGTTGATGCCGCAGGGGGAGCCACGGTGGATGTGATGTCGCCTTATTACATTTCGGCCTCGGATAGTCCAAATACCGTGTTCGTGAGCGATCTTCTTCATGATGGGAATTATCCGGATTGGGTAGATGAGATGAGCAATGCCCTCTTCGCAAAGAATAAGTTTGGTTTCGTTGACGGAACGATCCCATGCCCACAAGAAGGATCGGCTGAATTGGGGTTATGGAAAAGATGCAACGCCATGGTAAAGGGTTGGTTGCATAGTTCCATGAAAAAGGACATTCGGAGTAGTGTTAAACATGCAAAGACTGCACAGGAAGTGTGGGAAGATCTTGGTGAGCGTTTTGGAGCCCAAAGTGCGCCCAGGGCATATGAAATAAAAAGGGAAATAACCCTAACTCGACAGGAGAAACTCTCGGTGTCATCTTATTACACCAAGCTGAAGGGTTTATGTGAAGAAATCAATTCTATTTCTCCCATACCGAAGTGTAAATGCAGCAGTGCAAGTGTGAAGTGCCCAAGCAATTGGTAGAGATGAGGGAGAAGGAACGCTTGTACGAGTTTCTAATGGGATTGGATGAGAGTTTTGGAACAATCAAGACCCAAATTCTTAGCACGCAGCCGATGGTGTCATTGGGGGTAGCTTATCATTTAGTGTCCGAGGATGAAAGGCAGCGGCATATTACAATGGCAGGGAGGCCGGTCATTGAAGCTACAACTTTTCAAACACAAGGAATGCAAAAACCGAACAAAGATGAAAAGAAAGATGGGCTGCGAGAGAAACCGAAGTGTACCCATTGTGGGAAATATTATCACACGGTTGAGAATTGTTATGAGTTGGTTGGGTATCCAAACAACAAGAAGAAAGGAGGGGATGGTCACGGCAAAGGGAAGAAAACAGCTTACCTAGCCGACACAAATGATAGCCCCATTCCAGGTCTTTCAGTGACAAACTTCAGCAAGTTGGTAGATTTCTTCAACAAACAGCCAAATGATGAAACTTTCCCAACAGGGAACATGGCGGGTAAGATAGATAATACAACATCTTGGGTTATCGACTCGGGAGCAAGTGAGCATTTAACTTGTGATGCTACTATTTTGCATAACCGACGAAATTCCAAGGATTCCTTGCCTATCAAAATACCAAATGGTGTTGTTATACCTGTCAAGGGAGTGGGTAGTACTAATCTGCCAAATGGATTGAAAGTCGATCATGTCTTAAATATTCCGGATTTCAAGTGCAATCTACTTTCTGTTAGCAAAATCACGAAAGATTTAAATTGTGCACTGATTTTCTTCCCAGATTTTTGTGCTATGCAGGACTTAGCTTCGAGGACTCTGATTGGGATGGGTAGGCGACGCAATGGTCTATACTACATGGAGCCAGTCAAGAGTGGTGGTACGGCATTGACAGCAGTTGTTGATTCAAGTACTTGGCACCGAAGACTAGGTCATGCAGCTTCATCAAGGTCTGATTATTTTAATAGCATTTTCGGTAGTGAAATGAATGAGGATAACCATTGTGATTCTTGTTTTAAAGCAAAGATGACAAGACTCCCTTTTCCAATAAGTAGTATTCAGTCATTAGCCTATTTTGACTTAATTCACTGTGACATTTGGGGTGCATATAAAACCCCTTCTTTTTCGGGTGCAAGATATTTTTTATCAATTGTTGATTATTTTAGTCGAGGCGTTTGGATCTTTCTCATGAAATATAAGTCAGAGGTGTCTAAATACTTGACTATGTTTTGCAACATGATTCAAACTCAATTTGGAAGACAAATAAAAAGGATTCGTGGTGATAATGGTGTTGAGTTTCAATCACAACAAATGATAGCATATTACAATGAGCATGGCATGATACTTGAAACTTCTTGCACAGACACGCCTCAACAGAATGGGGTGGTGGAACGTAAACATAGGCACATCTTAGAGGTTGCTAGGGCCTCACGTTTTGAGGCTGGGTTGCCAAAGAAATTTTGGGGTGAATGTGTTTTGACAGCTTCTTACATCATAAATAGATTACCTACAAAACTTTTACAAAATAAAACTCCATTTGAAGTTATATTTGGAAAAAAGGCCTAACTATGACTGCCTTCGTGTTTTCGGTTGTCTTGCTTATGCCAAAGACAATAAAAAAGGGGGAGACAAGTTTGATGTTAGGGGACGTCCATGTATCTTTGTTGGGTATCCACATTCTCAAAAGGGTTATAGGATGTTTGATCTTGAAAGCAAACAGATTTACACCTCTCGTGATGTAAAATTTGTTGAAAATATTTTTCCATTCAAGAACATGCCATCAAAACCCAATGTAAATGACTCAGTAGCACGTTGAGAACTTGATTGGGAGGAGGAACCCAGCATGGTTGATGGTACAGATGAACATGGTAATCATCCATCTACTACATTGCCCGAACAATCAGATGAACAACAGGTTGAGCAACCTATTGAGCAGTCAGTTGAACAAACAAGTGCGCAATCAACTGGGCAAACAACTGAACATAGTCAGAATGGAGAACCATGCCGTAGTGATCGAACCAAAAAGCAGCCCAAACGCCTTGAGGATTATGTCGTCAACCTTCCTGGCTCCATAGATCATTCGTCGTCACCTGCTCCCAATTCGGAAACCTCGGAGGTATATCCCTTAGCACATTATGTTAATTATGATCGTTTTTCCCCTAATCATAAAGCTTTCTTGGCGGCCATCACTTCACGTGATGAGCTTAAATATTATCATCAGGCAGTAAAAGATGCACATTGGAGGGAAGCAATGAAAAAGGAGATCCTTGCCCTTGAACAAAATGGGACATGGACTCTAGAAACATTGCCTCCGGGAAAGAAAGCCATCGACTCCAAATGGGTCTACAAGATAAAGTACAAACCAAATGGAGATGCCGAACGATACAAGGCTCGGTTGGTCGCAAAAGGATTCACCCAAGTGGAGGGTATTGACTACCACGAAACTTTTGCTCCCGTGGCCAAATTGGTAACCTTGAGGAGTTTGTTGGCCGTGGCATTAAAAAGAGTTGGATCATTCACCAACTTGATGTCAACAACGCCTTTCTACATGGTGATTTGCACGAAGAGGTCTACATGAAGGTGCCCCAAGGTTTTGCTAAGGATGGGGAGTTACGGGTTTGCAAACTTCATAAATCACTTTATGGACTCCGTCAAGCATCTCGAAATTGGTACCACAAATTTACTAGTGCACTCCTTGAAGTTGGTTTTCGTCAATCTCAGGCTGATCACTCCCTATTTATCTACAAGCGTGAGGACTGCTATGTGGCTGCTCTAATCTATGTGGATGATGTTTTATTGGTGGGAAATGATAGCACCAAGATTGAAAACTTCAAGTCTTTCTTGGATAAAAAATTCAGCATCAAGGATCTTGGCTCATTAAAATACTTCTTGGGAATAGAAGTTGCAAGGTCACCAGAGGGTATTGTTCTTAGCCAACGGAAGTATACTTTAGACATCTTGGAAGAAATCGGCTTGCAAGGAGGGAAGCCAAGTCATTTCCCAATGGAACAAAATCTGCACCTCACTATCAAAGATGACACTCCACTCGTTGATGCTTCATGTTTCAGGAGACTCATTGGACGGTTGCTATATTTAATAGTGACAAGGTCTGACATTCAATTCTCGGTTAATTTATTAAGTCAATTTCTTTCGGCACCTCGTCGTAGTCATATGGATGCAGCTCTTCGTGTTGTCCGTTTCCTAAAACAAACTGCAGGCCAAGGCATTTTCTTTCCTTCTAACGGAGATTTGGTTCTTGAGGCGTATTGTGATGCAGATTGGGGTGGATGTCAAATGACAAGGCGATCTTGTACATGTTATTTTATGTCTCTTGGTGGCGCTCCCATCTCATGGCGCACCAAGAAACAAAGTGTGGTTTCACGTTCTTCTGCCGAAGCAGAATATCGAGCCATGGCCACGACAACCAGTGAACTTCTGTGGCTTCGATGGCTACTCAAAGATATTGAAGCTCCACAATCGCGAGCTACTACCCTTTATTTTGACAATCAGGCAGCTAGACACATAGCTAATAATCATGTCTTTCACGAGAGAACGAAGCATGTGGAGATGGACTGTTACTTCGTTCGCGAAAGAGTTGAGTCAGGTGATATTTTTCCACAAAAAATCTCCACTGAAAAGGAAGTAGCCGACATATTCACAAAAGCCTTAGGCATGGCGCGATTTCGTTTCCTGGTTGGCAAGTTGGGCATTCGAAACTTACATGCGCCAACTTGAGGGGAAGTGTAGGAGGTAAAGATTTGATACGTGATATGATTGAGCATCCTAATCTACATACCTTTTTGTATTTATCTTCTTTCCTTTTATTTAGGATCTTTAGTTAGGAATCCCTTTTGTTTAGCCGTGAATACTGCTTGTAATTTGTTATATAAGGAGTCTGCTCCTCCTCCTTCATTATACAGAAACAGTAACCCAATGAAAACATTGTTATTTCATTATCTTTCTCTCGTTTTCTTCACTCTATGCACACAAATGTATACCCAGATTCATTGACACATTCAATGTGAAGAAATTGGCATGACTTTTTCTCTGCACATTACAAATCCAAACTTTACAATTTAAGCTAATCAAATCTCTTAACGAATACAAATGCATCCAAGTATTTATGTAATCCAAGAAATAATTGGAAGTCTCTCAGTCCGTGTTTGGACTTAGACATGAAAAGGATAGTTATTCCTTCCATCGTTAAGAGTTATAGCTTACTTCAAGGCGTGAAGGGTCTGGAGCAATCTTAGGCGTATTTGCAGTCTTGGGACGGATTAGTAGTGCTAGTTGGTAATTCTATGCTAGCTTTTGATGATCCTTCTCGGATAGGGAAAGCAGTGGATAAGTAATTCTCCAGGGCATACTAATTCCAGTAGCTCTATCCTGGCTATGCCGAGCGGAACTTCCATAACAGAGACGTAGATGTAAGGGTCTCGTCATTACGCCTATTTGTAGTCTTTCACCTGCACTTATTGGCAATAGGATTCTGGGTTAGAAAATGGGGCTTTCCTTCTCTTTATTGCCCTCCCTTTCACAGTATCTTTCCCAAGCCCTAATACCAATTAACTCTATAGCAATTTATGAGGTTTTTCCTCCAGCTCGTGAAAAGTGAACATTTGTCTTCCAACTTGCATAGACCAGAGGCCTTGTTATTGCCAAAATAGGAGATGAGCCTTCTTATCACAGCAGCAGGTTATGTTATTTACGTGTCCAAACAACTATAATTAATTAACTAATCTACCATGAAATGCAACAGATACATTAAAGTGCATGCTGAAATACCATGCATCAGCACTGTTCCATTCTATGTTCTAATCTTGGCAAGAAAATTATCAAAGTTTGCGATAACTTCATGGGTTGCATTGGGACATTAGAGGATAACACAATCACGACAACCATCATAAGAACTAACCCCCCAAGCGTTTGTGTTAATTATATACTGAAGAAACACAGAAAAAAAAAAATCAAAATCGAAAATCGAAACCTAACTGAACATTACCAAGTCCATATCGGTTATAGAGAAAATTTTAGCTTTCAAATTAAACAAAATTAAAAAGAAAAAAAGGGAATAGAGCAACATGATCTATATAACCCCATTGGGTGCAACGGTAACATTACTAACTGTAAGATAGTTTGAAGGAGAGTGTCCAATACTTAAACCATTTCAATTTCAAAATCCTTTTCATTTGAATGTATTCCATTCGATCATCGGTTGAATTGTTTCACAAAGAAACAAAGAAAAACACCATAACGGAGTGTTGTTACATATTAAGAAATCTAAGGAAATTTCTCAAAAACTTTATCGGAAAATAAAGTTTATGATCACCCGTCCATCATGCCAAATATAACATTGTGACCAATGTAAGGACATAACCATACACAACATTGAAAATATATGTAAAAAACATACTGATTTACACATTAAACAAAAATAATTGTTTCTTCTGTATATCAATTACAGGGCAATGAAACAAAAATCAGAGCAAAATATACTACACAACTGATTGATACATACAAACCTTAAATGAAGGGGTCTGAACAACCCCTCAAATAGAGCCACTAAAGGCAACCAAACCTCAAAATCAGCAAAGAGCGCCACAACTCTAGACAAACTTGGGAGCAAAGTGGAGGATGTTTCTGGTGGGTTTTTTTTTACAACTTCAACAAATAAAATTATTAGCATCAAAATCATCAAAGGAAGCAAAAAATGGTGGGAAGAAGGAAAATTATGTTATGACAATCACAGAAACCTCCAAATCACACAAACTTTAGATTCTAAAAGCAAAGTCAGTGGGTTAATAGTATGATGCACTTTGTTTGCATCTTCTAAACATGCCCAATTTACATATTGACTACTGTTGATTCATATATATATATATATATATATATAACTGATCAATTATGAGAAATAGGCTCTTTAAGTATTAATCTCTCACGATAAGGAGTTCCAGAATTCATCATACGAAGAAATTAGAAATTATTATGGTACGGTTTTATCTTGGTCCATTTCTACCATTCATCTCATTTTAGTTGACCTCGAAGACCCTCTTCCCTTCCTTTGGCTCCATCCGACATGGCCAGGTGAACTCAAAAGAGAAGAGAAAGCTAAAAAAACTACTAACAGTGATTTTCAAACTTTGAAGAATTATTGATTGATAATTCCCAATCAAAACCACAAATCACTGAATTTCAAATTCCCGAACACGAAACTAATTTTCAATAACCAAACGAAACTGATTTTCAATAACCAAACGAAATTGATTTTCAGTAACTAATATATGAAAATCACTGATTTTCTAAACAGTAAACAAAAAAGTCAAATTCAAACCCAAAAATTTGGAAGAATCATTGACTTATTATTTCCAATTAAAACCATAAAATCACTTATTTTGAATAACCAATATACGAAGAAAAAAAGACGAATAAACAAACAATTATTCGTATTCAAGAGAACCGGTGCCGGGGGATTCGATTTCGACGATGGCATGATTCCGGGGGTTGGTGGATAGGAAAAGGAAACCCAAACTCAAACCCAAAAATTGGAATTTTCAATAATTTTCTATGACGACGAGCAACTCTCTCAACGTATTCAAACTACCCATATAAGATGGCTTAGATTCGGTTTGAGTTGACGGAAGGACAGGCGGTTGAGGAGTGGGAGAAGAAGGAGTGGGTGGGTTGGTGGAGAGGAAAAGGAAACCCAAACTTAAACCCCAAAATTGGAATTTTCAATAATTTTCTACGACGACGAGCAACTCTCTCAACGTATTCAAACTACCCAGATAAGATGGTTTAGATTCGATTTGAGTTGACGAAAGGGCAGGCGGTTGAGGAGTGGGAGAAGTAGTGGGTGGGATGGGGGAACTGCCTTCACACGCTTGAGATTGAAATTGCATACTGGTCGTAGGATGTCAGTAACAAAAAAATCTCAGTCTCTAAATAACTTTAGTTAATTACACGTGTATGAGTATGAGCTCTATTGTATTATAAATATGTGTCAATGACAAGGCCAAATGGTCAATTATGCTCATTTTATCAAGTAGACATTAACTTATCCATTTATTTGAGCTCATACCTCACATGGACGTCGTTCATATCCAACTAGATCGTTCGTTCGCCAACTTTTGGTCATTATGTGCCACTGGATATGTAATTATTTTTGTTAGTCCCTTTATTTTTAGGTGTAATTTTGCATTTTTCGGATAAAGTTTTTTTTATTTAGAAAATGCACTTGCAAAAAATATGAGGATATATATAATGACAAATGTAATTTGTTTAACTTAAGATCGTTAGATAACCACTGTAAATACTTATAAAATAAGGATTATATTTACATATATATGAACATATATACAAATATTGATAAGTAAAGAATAAAAACATAATAAGTTATTAAGAAATTAAATACTATGACAAAATATTTTTCGCTTTATTCCAATATGCATGGAAAACAAAAAAAAAACCACTATTTGTGACCCATTTATTTGGATGGGACAAAAAACCATCCCAAATATAGTATTTTCTTTGAAAGGGAGGAGTTTGTACTTGGTATTTAGTACGGTTTTAACTATTGTAGTCCTAAATGTTTTGATGTCTCAATTATAAATTTTGATAATACCGTCTAAATCCCAAAAGTTTTACGCGCGCCCACAATTTTCAGTTCCCGTGGTTGTTTCCCTCCCACTCGTCTAAATCCCAAAAGCTCTCTCTTTCACTATTTTCGTGCAATTGCGCTTGCGGCTGCTTGGTATTTCATTTGGTAAGCACGTCTCTCTCGTATTCTTTCTCTATTCTCCGTGATTTGTGCCATAACCTAGCTTGCACTATTGTGCCCTAGTTTTTAACAAGCAGTTTGATTTTCCCAAATTACAGGTCCTCCGTTGTCGTGATATCTCGTTGCTACGGCTGTTACGGAATTCCTTTTGTGAGCAACTCTCTTTCTCGTTCTATTACTTTCTATCTCTCTCCTTCTCTCTTGAATCTCTCTGTTGAGATTCATGTATTTGGGGCTAGTTAGTATGGGTGTTGTTTGGGAAATTTTATAATTTCCAGAATAATTATGGTAGTTATGTGATTAAACTTGATTTTGCACTTATTTTATTTCTTAGTTGTTTCTGTGGAAACCTCAAATCCCCTTTTTCGCTGCTTGTTCTTATTCTTGTCGCAGTATCATTTGACTTAGTTTATGCTTTGTTATATTATGTTGTTTGACTTAATTTATGCTTTGTTATTCTCTGCTGTGTTCTATGTTGTGCCAATCACCGTCGTTCAATAACAAATAAATTTATACCTAGAACATTGGTCAACCCATGGTCTTTGTTGATTGCTCACAGGAGCAGTAGTATAAAAGAACTTATTTTTACATGCATTTTGGTACTTGCATTTTTCCTGATAATTATCTTTCTTCAGGCTTTACTCTTCGGTGAGCATCTATTTGTCTTTATTTTTATCTTGGGATACTGCAATGGTACTGAAAAATCAAAATAGCACCTTGAGTTAATTCTTACTAAATAGCACCTTGTGTTAATTCTTACTAAATATCACTTGCTCAAATTGAGACCTGAAATTGTACTACAAATTTATTTCATTGGTTTCCACTTGAGGTTGATTGTTAGTCCAGTGACTTATAAGCCATGTATGTTATCCTTAATTCCTGAATCTTTTGTATGTTCTTGGAGTGAGAATCTCATTTGCTGCTCTTGGATACATGTGTGTATCTTCCATTATTATGCGCACTTGAATTTGGACACGCCCTTACTGCTGCAAGGTTACTCCTTTTATTCCCTTTTCCCTCCCTTGTTCTTTACACTTTGACTCTGTTTCTTGTTGGAGTGTTTAATACTACTGTGAAAACCAAATTATATGAACACCATATATTACTTCCTATTGGTTGGTCAACTGCACTTTAAAAATACTTGAGTATGAAAGATCTGATATCCTATATATGAAATGAATGAGAATTTTGATCTGCTTCTGTCTTTTAAATGGAGAAAGCATTATAGCTATACATTGAACACTACATTTTTAAGATCCATATAATTTCTCAAATCATTAAATAGATATCAGATTTATAGGAGTTTACTGTCGCGTTCAACTAATGCATGCCTTTGGTTTTAGGTTACTGATTCTTTTTTTCGTAAAAAAAGTCTTAAGAAAGTTAGGAATTATTTTTTTGGATAAGTAAAAAAGTCTTCAGAAAGTTAGGAATTATACAGAAATGCAGAAATAAACAAATCAAGTTGGAAGCACTAGATTATGATTACAGGAAAAATGAAACATTAATGGAAGTCATTGGTTGACTAAACATGGTGGTGTGCGTCCTATGTATGTTGGTTGCTTCGTCAATTAAGCCAATAGTAACTTATGAGAACTCAATCTTGAATTCACAGAAGTGACTACAATCCAACACCATAACCATCCAATAAACGTAAAGTTGTTGTAACCCAAAAAATGACCCTTAAGTTGAAGCCTTCCAGATTATATGCTTATGAAAAACTAGTAGGCTGCAGCCTGCTGGTAATGGAAAAGGGTACTCTTCTCCGGAACAAGCCACTCAATCATAACTATAAGAGAACCACACATGGTACATAATTCCTTATTGACAGTGCAATGGATTGAAGAGCCGATACATAGCAGTAAGAGTGATAGACATGGATAAAGTACAAAAACTACTTCTGATAAATCAATCCCTTTAGAAAGCTTTACTGATACTCATCTTCTCTTTAACTCTGATAGTCTGATTTTGATCTCTAAAGTGTACATCACAAGTTTAATTTTCTTGTCGGTGTAAAAATAAGTTTACACGAGCATGTATAACATCAAATTTGAATGAAATGATTAACAATAATATCAGATAATTGAAATGGCTCAAAGAAGGGGATAGAAATACTAGATTCTTTCATAGAATGGCTAGTGCCCACAAGTCAGCGAATCAGATTAGGGAATTATGGATCGATGGAGTTCAGTTGTCGGATAGCAAGGAAATTAAGGAAGGTATTGTGGGTTTCTATCATCGGTTATTTTCTGAAACAGAGGAGTGGCGGCCTTCGCTCAACAAAGACATCTTTTACTTGTCTTGATGTAGATGACATTAATTTTCGGAGCTTCCTTTTCGAAGAAGAGGTTGTGGTAGCCCTTCGTGGTTTAAAGGGTGATAAAGCACCGGTCCCGATGGTTTTTCTATGGCCTTCTTCCAAAGATTGTTGGGAGATAATAAAGGAGGATTTGATGAGGGTGTTTCACTATTTTCATGAAAACTTGTGCTTTGAGAGAAGTCGAATACTTCCTTCATAACTTTAATTCCAAAAAGAAAGGGGCGAAGGATTTGGCGAGCGACTTATCGACCTATCGATTTAGTGGGTGGTGTCTACAAATTAATTGCTAAGGTGTTATCTTTGCGATTAAGGAAGGTAATGAGTAAAATTATTTCAGTAAACCAACATACTTTTGTGGGGGATCGTCAAATTGTGGATGCCTCTTTTATAGCCAATGAGGTGGTGGAGGCTAGACTTAAAAGTGGAGATCCAGGTTTGATCTGCAAGTTAGACATTGTAAAGGCGTATGATCATGTCAACTGGGATTTTCTTTTATATTTGTTGGAGAGGATGGGGTTTGGTCTTAAGTGGCGGAAGTGGATTCTTTTTTGCATCTCGACAGTTCGTTTTTCGGTGTTGGTGAATGGTGAGCCGGATTCTTTGCTAGTTCGAGGGGTTGAGGCAAGGAGATCCTCTTTCTCCTTTTTATTTATCATTGTGATGGAGGCTTTGAGCAAGATGTTGGATAGAGGCGTGTGGGGTGGTTTTTTGAAGGGGTTTAATGCGGGTAGAGGTAGTGGAGAGGAAGTGATAGTGTCCCATCTTTTATTTGCAGATGATACGCTTGTTTTTTGTGGGGTGTAAAGAAACGGAGAAAAGAAGAAAGAAGAAGAATATGAGTTGGAAGCCTTAAACCCTAAAAAGGTTAGGCTAGGGTATTTATACATATGTGCATATATTAAGAAGTTACACATAACCCTCTTTTATAATACCCCTTATTCACTAACACTCCCTCTCAAGCTGGAGCATAAATATCATGCATGCCCGACTTGTTACACATATAACGCAACCTATTTCCAACCACCGACTTTGTCGAACATCGATTGATCACCGGACTTGACATAGCTTTGTGACAATAATCTTTTGTTGTAGCTTCTCGAAATGAAATGACGATCAACCTCAATATGTTTTGTGCGTTCATGAAATACGAGATTCGATGCAATATGGATGGTCGCTTGATTGTCACACCATAGGCTGCATAGGTGTTGAACTACCAAACCCCATCTCCTCAAGTATTTGGCGAATCCACATCAATTCACAAGTCGACCGAGCCATGGCCCTATATTCCGCCTCATTGGATCTCGACACAACTTCCGCTTCTTGCTTTTCCAAGACACTAAGTTGCCTCCAACGAATATACAATATCCGTGGTTGACTTCTTACTAATAGGGCATCCACCCAATCGGCATCACAAAAACCCTCAACTCTTATGTGCCCGTGATCTCGATAAAGTAACCCACTACTGGAGCTCCTTTGAGATATCGGAGGATTTGTACAACAACCTCCCGGTGAGTAGATCGTGGGAGTCGACATAAACATAAACCGATCGACTTTACTAACTGCAAACGCAATGTCCGGTCTAGTCACAGCTAAATAGTTCAACTTCCCTACAAGCGTACGATACCTCTCCGGATGATTCAATTCTTCACCATCATCATCTCTAAGCTTCACATTAGCATCCATAGGAGTCTCAGCTGGTTTTGCCCCTAACATCCCAGTGTTAGTAAGTAAGTCCAGTACATACTTCCGTTGAGAAAGAAAGATGCCTTGTTTCGAACGGGCAACTTCAATTCCCAAAAAATACTTGAGGTTCCCAAGATCTTTTGTTTGAAATCTCTCTTGAAGGAAAGACTTTAGAGCATAAATTCCCACACTATCTCCGCCAGTAATGACGATATCATCAACATACACAACCAAGAGAATACACCTGCTTGATCGATAAAAGGCGAATGATCACCGCTGCACCGCATAAGGCCAAACTCTAACACAACTTCACTAAATCGACCAAACCAAGCTCGAGGTGGTGTTTGAGACCATACAACGACTTTTTTAACTTGCACACCATCCCTGACTCCCCCTGAACAACAAAACCAGGAGGTTGTTCAAGATAAACCTCCTCGTGCAGGTCACCATGAAGAAAAGCGTTTTTGACATCTAGTTGGTGAAGCGGCCAATGGTATGATGCAGCAAGAGAAACAAGCAACCGAACAGAAGCCAACTTCGCAACTGGAGAAAAAGTTTCTGAATAATCCACACCATACGTTTGAGCATAACCCTTCATGACGCGAGCCTTCAATCGAGCAAGAGAACCATCGGGATTCACTTTCACCGCGAAAACCCACTTACAACCAATTGCCTTCTTATTCGCGGCAAAGGTATCAAATCCCAAGTATGATTCTCCTCAAGAGCCTTCATCTCCTCTTCCATGGCGGTTTCTCCAACCGGGATGAGCCACCGCCTCGCATTACGGACTTAGGAATAGGATAAGACTCAAGAGAACTAATTAAGGAAGATGTAGAAGAAGACAAACCGAATAACTAACGTAGTCAAGAATGGAATATTGTGCACAACTACGCTTACTCTGCGAAGAGCAATCGGAACATCTAGATCGGATAGAGGTGGCACAGAGTGCCGGGATCTGAGAAGAGGGGCTGGCTCGGTAGTGACCACATCGGGAGGTGCGAGAAGGAGGTCCCTCTCGTTGGCGAGAGTAAACTTGCCTTGAATGGGGGGTCGATAAGGAGGTACGGAGAGATGAGTACGAGGCGCCGGATTTGGACAAAGTGATAGACAAGGAAATCATCATCAGTGTCCGAAGAGGATGGGTCAACAGAAGGTAGAGGATAGAATGATTGAGATTCAAAAAAGGTGACATCAAGAGACACGAGATAACGATTCAACTCGGGAGAAAAACAACGATACCCTTTTTGAGACCGAGAGTAGCCAAGGAAGATACATTTGAGAGACTTAGGATCCAACTTGGTTATATGAGGTCGATGATCGCGAACAAAGCAAACACAGCCAAAGGTCTGCGGTGACACGGAAAACAACGAACGGGACGGATATAAGACACGATATGGAATCTCCCCCAAGAACCAGAGGATGGCATCCTATTAATAAGATGACAAGCGATCAAAGCGCATCGGACTGAATGACTTAGGCACATGCATTTGAAAGCTAAGAGCCCTAGCACTTTCCATTAGATGACGATTCTTTCTTTCCGCCACCCCGTTTTGTTGAGGTGTATCAGTGCAAGAGGAGTCATGAGTCATGCCATTGTTATGCATAAAAGTAGAGAAAGGAGTGGAGAAATATTCTTTTGCATTGTCACTACGAAGAGTTTTAATAGGCACACCAAAGCGGGTATTAATTTCACACAAAACCACAAAAATGGAGAATAACTCGAGCGATTTCTCATTAAATAAATCCAAGTTACACGTGAAAAATCATCGACAAATGTAACAAAGTACCAAATGATAACCAAGTTTTGACCGAGTTTTACCGGAGACGGACCCCAAACAGTTTCATAATGAACCAACTCAAACGGGACACAAGCCCTTTTATTGACTCTAGGAAAGTATGAAACACGATGGTGTTTAGCATACTGACAAGCTTCACAATTTAATGTAGACAAAGACTCTAAACTAGGACACAATTTCTTCAAATTCGAGAGACACGGATGACCCAAATGACAATGAATCTGATGCGGTGTAAGGGAAGTGACACTGGGGAACATGCAACAGGAGAGACAACATCATCCAGCAAGTAAAGCCCTCCTGATTCGTAGCCTCTACCAATAATCCTCTTCGTCGTAAGATCTGAAAGACACAAGAATCGAAAAGAATGAGACGCTACAATTGTAATCACGAGTTAATTTAGTGATGGATAGTAAATTGAGCGGAAAACCGGGGAGGTAAGGGACGAAGACAAAGAGAGATGGAGTGATACTAGCGATCCCGCTCCCCCCGAACACATGCAATGACCCGTTGGCTAAAGTGACACTAGGCAATATAGAAGAGGTAAAGGAAGATAAAATACTGCATCACCGGTCACATGATCGGTAGCACGAATCAATGACCCATTTGCGACTCGAGGAGGAAAGACACGCAGCTGGGTTTACGAATGGACAAGAGTGGTGCAGAAGAGGAAGATGAAGGACGGTTGAGAGAGACGGCGGGTATACCTAGCATACTCGTCATCTGACATCATAACCATCTTCTGTTCAGGCAAAGGAGAGGACTGACTAACAGGGTCGGGATGAGTAGCGATATTAGCAAATCGGTTACCAGTAGGTTTCCCATGTAACTTCCAACAATTGCGTTGCGAGATGCCCCGAGTCCCATGATGGTAACATACCTTGACATCCCGATGCCCCGTGGGCATCATCACCACCACGACCACCCCGACCTCCTCTACCACCTCTGCGTCCACCACCCCGCGACTACCATGATCGAACCTCGATGCCCGTGAAATGCTTGTGCGGCAAGAGCGAAAACTCACCCGTATCTCCTTCGGCCGGAGGAGGCTTGGGAGATGTGCGTAAAACCGCGAAAGCCTCGAGATAAAGAGCAAATGTCGATGCGACAAAATCTTGGCGGCTAGCAAACTCAGGCGCAAGCCGACAAAAACCCGTGACAAGGAGTTGTTCACGCCACTGCATCACCTTAACATCGGCCGCAATTGGAAGCAAAGTGCACCATCCCACGAGACATTTTCTTAAAGTCGCAAATCTTGAGTCACGGTGCGATCTCTTTGATTGTCGAAACACATCGGTCGACAAGTCATCTGGCGATTGATTATCACGACCGAATCAACACCTCCAAATACTCCCAAAGATCTTTGATGTTTCGGTATGTGAAACTAACTTCGGCAACATTATCGGTCATGGAATTCATCATCGGCCAAAGAGTAAAGCATCATCTCGAATCCAAGCCTTTGCACCTTCACCCGTTTTAATATCCGTGAGATGATCGCCCTTTTCCATACCAATAAGACTCTTACTAACCACCTTACGCCACATCATATAGTTTGTACCATCAAGCTTCTTATCCGTAAGCTTATTAGGAGTTGTGATCAGCTAGAAACAGGCTCGGAAGTCGACATGCTAACCGAAGAGTCCCAACGAAAACGAAACCAAGAAACCAAACAAGTGCGGCAAATCGAAAAAGCGAACCACATAGGTAGACAACTGTACTTGGGCGAACGAAACGAAGAATTTTCCGGCGAAATTGGCCGTGCCGGCGTTGTGCACTCCGGCGCGGCGCGAACACTCCTCCGGCGTCGCTAGGGGGCGAATGGGTGCAGGTGGCGCGTGGGTCGAACAAGTAACCGGAGATAGCCAAAACACTCGGCCGCTGCGTCTTGTGACGAAAGAACGACGGCCAACCCTTGCGCTAAACTTGCGCACCTCGTGCCCAAACACAAGCGGCAAACCACAACTGGGCTAGCCGATCAATCAAGGTTGCACACTCAGGCAACTCAGAGCATCGCGCTGGCGGAGAAAGGAACTTCGGCGTCCTTAGTTTCATGCGAGAGAAGGAAAAGAAAAATAAAAATAAAAGATAAATAAAGTAGAAGTGTACCAAACCAAGTTTGTTATTGAGAAACACTCACGATACCATGTAAAGAAAGCGGAGAAAAGAAGAAAGAAGAAGAATATGATTTGGAAGCCTTAAACCCTAAAAAGGTTAGGCTAGGGTATTTATACATATGTGCATATATTAAGAAGTTACACATAACCCCCTTTTATAATACCCCTTATTCACTAACATGGGGCTAACTCTCATCAGTTAGGTTATTTGTGGCTTGTGCTCCTTTTCTTTCAAGCGGTTTCGGGATTGAGAATTAATATCGCTAAGAGCGAGATTATTCCGGTTGGCGTGGTGGCTAATTTGATTCCCTTGGCCAATTTTTTTGGTTGCAAGGTTGGGGGCCTTCCGACGGTGTATCTTGGGTTACCTTTAGGAGCGAAGCATAAAAGTAAAGAGATGTGGATCTCTGTCATCGAGAGGTTCGAGCGGAGATTGGCGGGTTGGAAAAAACAGTATCTTTCAAAGGGGGGAAGGCTAACTCTAGTGAAAAATACTCTCTCTAGCCTTCCCACTTATTTTATGTCTCTTTTTGTGCTTCGGTTTGGTTCGCAGCACTTGAAAAATTGGAGAGAGATTTTACGTGGGATGGGTCTATGGAGGTGCGAAAGTTTCATTTGGTTAGATGGGAGAAAGTCTGTGATAGTGTGAGAAATGGAGGCTTGGGGATAAAAAATCTTAAGTTTTTTAATTTGGCTCTTTTGGGGAAGTGGCTTTGGAGATTTGTGGTGGATAGGAATGCTTGGTGGAGGAGAGTGGTGGTGAGCTTGTATGGTGAGGGTGAGCATTTATGGTTTCCGAATGATGTTTCTACCTGCTATGGGGTGGGGGTTTGGAAAGGAGTCAGGAAGGGTTGGGCTCAGTTTGAGAGACACATCTCTTTTGAGGTTGGCAATGGGTCTACAATTAGATTCTGGAAGGATAAATGGTGTGATGACAGGGAGCTTTGGAGATCTTTCCCAGATTTGTTTAATGGTGTGTGGGCGGGCTCGAAGAGGAAGATTTTTTCTGTTAGATCCTATTATCATATTCTTTCAAACAGAGAGAAGATTGTGTTCCCTTGGCGGAGTATTTGGAGAGTGAAAGCTCCGAGTAGAGTTTTGTTTTTTGCATGGGAAGCTGCTAGTGAAGCCATCCTTACAGGGGATAATTTGTAGAGACGTCGAGTGATATATGTGAATTGGTGTTTCATGTGCAAAGGATGTGAAGAAAGTGTGAATCACTTGTTGCTGCACTGCCCTATTGTGTCTATGCTTTGGAATTTAATGCTTGGTCTGTTCTTTGTTGCTTGGGTGATGCCAAGATCTGTTAAAGATCTCCTTTTGAGTTGGTCTTTGTACAAGCGGAGAAGAAGGATCAGCTTCTGGCACGCAGTTCCTTTGGGTATTTGGTGGATCATTTGGAGGGAAAGGAATAGGAGGGTGTTTGAGGATGAGGAGAGGACGGTGGATAAGTTAAAGGATGAGTTACTTTGTACGTTGTCTTTTTGGGGGGTTGAGGACACTAATTCTTCCAACATTCACAACATTTCTTGTATTGATTTTGTGAATAGTCTTTCTATAGATTAGTCCGTTTTGTGTATGCTTATAGTTTGTAAAAAGGTCACGTCTCCTGTTTAGACGCTTTGGTATATAATACTTTACTTATCAAAAAAAAAAAAAGATAATTGAAATTTTGGTACTTGCAATTTTCCTTGGTTGTTCTTTTTCTTCCTCCTGTTCATATCCAAATTTATCGAAGAAAAACAAATCAATAACCATAAATCCGGGGTCGTGTGGAACAAGAACTGAAGTATCCACACAAAAGAAAGACAACACATGATTTAGGCAATTGTAGCCGGGCTATTACTAAAAGTTGGTTCACGGGCAAGTTTGGTTTTAAAATATGGAAGAAGCTTGGGAATATTGGCATGTAGGCTTAGTCTATCAAGGCTTGTTCCCAAAATTGACAACCTATATTGATCCATCCCTGTTGAAACTCTTTCCCAAGATTGACAATAATAATTCTACTTGACTACAATCTGTGTATCAAACGATGAATATGGCCAATAAGCACCGGTTGTTATTTAATGTCAAATAAGCAAATGAATTGACATTATTGTAGTAGACTAGCAGCACTTATTAAAAAAAACTAATAACTGATGATCGTAAGCACTTCATGAAGGAGGGACTAATAGATAACCAATGAAACTCGCAGACTAGCAGTACTTCAGAAGTTTAGACAAACATCAACCTAGGGATTAATAGGAAGTTCTCATTCTATAAAAGAAATGATTAGAATGACAAAATGTACTTTGGTAAACTCGTAAGAATGCCCTTATCTTAGTCTATTTCTAAAATCTTTCCTTCCTGTGAGATAGCTTGAGCGTTGCCACTTTCTTTGGTTAATTGCTTGCAGCACTTCCATGTATGATGGTGTGTAATTCCTAAACTGGTGTCTTGGGAGTCAATCAGGCAAATAGCTCGTACTAGTTGCACATAATTTGACATCAATTTTTCTTCCTTTTAATGAATAAGACAGGGCATTAAGATATACTGAGCTCTGAGTTATATAGCTAGCATCGCCACTCAGATTATGATTCATGATGCATACAGCTAGCATGGCCACTCAGATTATGTGCTTGTCACCTAGTAGGTTGATTATCCAAGAAGTATGGAGTACCTCATTTAGATTCCTTGGCCCTTGGATACTTAGTTTGTGTTTGTTCTTAACCACTGCTGCTCTCTGTACATACTCAATGGACAACTTAATGTATTGTGTGTGCACTTAATTAGGAGCCCATTAATTTGGCATTTCAAAAACTAATTTTTGTTTTCATTCTGAGTTTTTAAATCCAAATTTCAACTTTTGAGTATAAAAACAAATGCTAAACAAGGGAGTCTAAGATTTGTGATAAGTGATTATTGGGTCTGTCAATATGGTCATACATGCCTTTACTAATTGTTGCTTTAATTCCACTATTCGAGATCTAACCATTAAGAAGTGTGTCGTGCGACCTAAAAGAATTGAGTCCCATGTCCAAGGAGGTATATTGAAGTTGCATCGATCGTGAAAAGTCAAGACATTCACTAGAGGCTTGGAGTTTTTCAAAGCTATTGCTGCTGTCGCAGAAGTGGAAAGTATCATTTTTAGTAATTTTTCACAATCTCTAATTTCACTACAGTATTGGTCGAAATATAAGCTACTATAAGTGTTGGGACACATCTAGCTTTTGCCTGAAGATTATAGCAAAATAGGTTCCACTAGTATCAAATTGTAAAAAGGCAATAATCAAAATTGCAGAAGCAGAGATGCGAGAGAGTTAAAAACATTAGAAATCCATTTTGGTGGAATATCTCCACAAATTTCTATTTATATATCAAACCATAAAAGTAAATGAACAACTTTATTTGTGGTGCTCTTAGTGTTCCTTTTCCTTGACTATTGGTGTTGATGTAAAGACGTTTCAATAGTTGGTACCTTGTAACATAAAATGGAATTTCAGAACATTTTTCCAATAACACCGTTTAAAAAAATCTCATTTATGAATTGTTTTTAATTCAGATTTCCTCTTCTTATAGATTCCTAGTTGACGAGGAAAGAAATACGAAATTGGGAATAATGAAGATAGATGATCTCTACGCAAAGGAGTTTGGTAGGATTGTAGATGAAAAGCTTACTTGTGTTGACGCTCGAGTTCTTCCATGCCCATGGGTATGGTTCAAAATTTTCTTTGTTTTCATATGTCCTGTTCATTTGTCGTTTGTTAAAAGCAGTAACTAGTTTTGTTTCCAAAAGCTGAAATATCATTATTCTGAAAACAAAAGGAAATCTTACCTCATCTTGGATAGTGGGATATGATGAATAAGGTAACACAATGTCCATCACGAGGATGGTAAAATTTGACACAAAAAGGGTGCATAAGTAGACTGGATTGGCCATCTAATTTTTTTTTTTGCTGTCATGATGCATAAAGCGATTAATGGAAGCACCATAGTTTAATGAGCCTGTATCAACTTGTCATGAAGTGTCCAAGAGAGTGCAGATCACTTTGTCTTCCATTAGTTGTTCCGGACGTGCCAAGAATCTAGCTTGATAAACTACCATCTCCAAATTTTCATTTGTCATTGGAAAAATATTACCAGAACTAGTTTAGGCCCAACTGTTTTAGTAATTAGTTGATTTTTTTAAAAGTGTCAATAAGCTAAATAGATCATTCGAATGATGGAGGCCAATTCAGATCATTAGGCTGAACCTTGGAATGGAATAGAATGAGCACTGTCCATAGACTAGAGTTATCCAGGCTTGGTTTTCTGGATTTTTTAAAACTAGTTTGGTGTCCTACAAAATTAAAAAAGTAACTAGAAGCATCAATATTAATCATTAACTGCATACATTATAGTATTAATTGCAATGTTACCTGATCATGAAGTAGACTTTTGTATATGTTTCATTGACTCATATTGAGTACTTATGAGAAAAAATATTATGCCTTGCGATTGAAATTGAGGCTTTAAGACTAGAAAGATATTGTTGGGGAACAATTTCCTAAGTGATAGATTTGTTGTGAATTATAGATTACAAAGAAGATTTATAAGTTACTATTCACCCAAGCGTGTGTGTGTGTAAACAAAATCCACTAGTGAGACCCTGGAAGGGATACACGACATAACATAACAGAGTCATAGAAATAGAAAGAGAAAGAAATGGATAAAAAGAACATTGAGGATCCCTGCCAACTGATCAAGCTCTAACAATGATGAGTACCTTAAGCTCCCATAGCAATGCGATCAACAGAATGTACCAATTCAGCTTTGCATTTAAAGATTTCTCCCATTGAGCTAAAGAAAAACAAAAACCTGGCTCATCATGTAGAACCAAAACTTATGCAGCGCAGCCTTTTGTCTTAATTCCTACAAATCAGTTAATCAGCTACATTAGATTTGAGAAGTAGGGGAGTGATTCTCCTCCCCATCAGTTCTTCTAACAGCTCTGCTATCCTTTTGACAACAGTCTCCCTTACAGAATTTAACTTAACTCAGCTAACTGCAACAAAGTGAAAAAAGTGTTTGAGCTGTTGATGAATATGAACAGCAAAGAAAAGAACTGTATGGAATTAGATAGTTATTATTTAAAGAAGAAAATTATGCATATATATATATCTATGCACTAATTCAAGCCTTTTGAATCGTTTCGTATTTACTTTACCTTATATCAGTATACAATGATACTATGCATTACTTAACATATAGGTGAGATGGAGAGTTAGTAAGTGTCTTGTACCATGATTATTAATCTCACAAGGCACGTCCTACGGCACCATGACGCATATCTCCTGATATTGCTTTGGCAGAGTCCTAACAGTACCAAGTGGACACTGATATTTCGCAGTGGATACTTGCTTTATGTAGGGAAACAACTCGAATTGTTTAGAAACTCGTTAACAGTACCAAGGGGTTAAGAATGATCGGTTCTTTGGGGTCGCAAGAAGAAAAAAATTACCAGTTTTGGGGCTATCTCAATGTTGGGAGTTTGTTAATGGGAGTACTTGTGAGAGGTGTTTGGCTGATTCTGTGGCGAAAATTGATTCGCGTGTATATTGTGTCATTGTAGATTGTAGAAGATGTATGCAAATGGTGGCTCAAGGCTTGCTGCAGAAATACCTTCCACATTTAGGATATACTGAAGTCAACTACTAAAAGTTGCTGCAGATATTCTGGCCTATGCTACAGTTCATGTTGGGCTTGTTGTACTTAAATTACTGAATTGAGGTTATAAATTTGCATAATGCGTACATACCAGTCTTCCGAGGAGGAAGTCTTAGAGCCGCTCAACTGGGTGTTTCCTTGAAAAATCACACTAGCAGAAAAAGGAATTTACATTATCAGATGCTGGGAGAATTCAATCTATAGTAATGGGGTGCTACGATCTCAAGTATAGGAGTTAATTTTTACTTTTGCCTTATCTTCCCCCTGGAGACGGAGTGATTGCAAAACTGACACGGATTGAGTTTCTCAGGCATGATTTGATGGCTTCTGATATGGTTGGATCATGACCACCAGTAGGGCTGCAGGGCTACGAAGGATATTGCTACCACCTTATAGCTAACTTAAGTATCACCAAAAGTGGAAACTGGCTAGTAGTGAATGAGTCTCTAGTGTTTGGTCTTTTGTGTAACACGACTGTGTAATCCTAGTCATGATATATACTTTGTTCAGCGATCCTGAATCAGGATTAAATTATCTTGCTTGTGTTGCTAACACGTTTTTAGCTTCATTGGGAATTTGGAATCCAAAGTGTATACACATAACAAGGAATTTTGTTTTTGGTTTCATATAGGTATGTGATGGATGAATTGGGCTCTGCACTGCAGCACCGTGATGAACCAAATTTCAGAGTGTCACCTTTTCTGTACATGCCAGACGGTAAATTGGAGTCAACTGTGAGGTTCTCTTCTCTAACCATTCTTGTTTTGCTTCAAGCTCCTTCATGTTTTATTCCTCATTTAATAGTACATGCTTCAAGGTCAGATTCATCTATGTAGTAACCTCAGATGCTTAAATCGCACGATTATCACCCTCCAGTACTTAAGTAAAACATACGGTGTTGTTTTCATTTTATGAAGCCATTTTGCTTTACAATCAGGCTAAAGCTAATCTGAAGTGTTCATTGGAATACATCTTTCAGCTTTTCAACTCTTTGGCCTACCAAGAATTTTTAAAGTGGTGATGAGTGATTTTCTTTTGGGTATTGGCGAGGAGAAGCAACGTTCTACCAAACTCACTACTTGACACGTGCAGAATTCATAATTGGTATGTATGAACTTCAACTAAATGGTTGCTTGATGCCTTCCAATTTAGGACTCTGATTATGAGTAGATTATGAAATCTCATGATGGAAGTATATGTATGTTGAATGTAGGTTCTTTCTCTCTCTGAGGTGAATTTACTTCCTATAGGTAGTTTGTAGGCGGGAATTGTCAAAAGTTCTCTCCTTATTCCTTAAGAAGAGTTTTAAATTTCTGAATCTTTTTAAAGATCTTTTCTATAAATTTGAAAATACCACAGCTAACGACCCAAACAAATAATCTGTACCATTGGGTTTAATGGTTTAAGAATTTATAGATGGAAAAAGATATCAACCGAAAGAAAAGGAGGTGGATGAATGTAACAGTGATGGGATGTAATTGAGGTTACTACAGCTAGTTCCCAAAGAGTATGTCGAGTATTGCAGCAGCACTATATAGGGTTCAGAAGGCTGTGGCCAACCTGCTAGCCAGTGTCCAGTATGACACTGTGGACAGTCTTACCAAAGGAGAGGGGAAAGAGTTAGATTTCTACCAACATTAACAACGATGATAATGAAAATTATTATAGGTTGCTTTCTATAATGAGCTTGATCAATGTCTTCTATTATATCTTTTGTTACTGGCTTTATGGTCCTTGTGTAGATGAACTCACAAAGGTTAGGGATGATGACAAAGATACCGAGGAGAAGGAATTACCAAACCTAGTTAACAGAGGAGGAGAAGATAGCGTCAAGGAGTTATTGAGTCCTAAAGAATGATTTATGTTTCAGAACATACCTATATAAATTTTAATCTATATAGTCATATTTAAGGTTTTAGTACATTGATCGTAGTATGTACTCTGATTTATACATACTAAATACATACATGAACTGCTTTACGCACTAGATTGCAGAGCATCCTATAGATGCAGATCAATGAAATAGTTTTTCTTTTTGTCAATTTTGAATCACTCTCGTTATTAAATTTCCACAACTGGTAAAGCTCATCTTCTACCCCATTATATGCACCCTGTGGTTATCCTTTTAGCCCCTATCAATATTTGATTCTTTCCTGCCAATGGATTAGGAGTACCTTTGTAATGTATTGGGGCTATTTTAGGCAATTTGATCAAGATGCCCAGTACAAGACAAGCTTCGCTTACCAGATAATACCCTTTATATGGTAAGTGTGTTCCCAAGTGTATGTGTAATTTCACATGAGGATCAACTAAAAAACAAGAGGAATTTGATCGAGAGTAAACTTTTTCAGTTTTTAATGATACTTTCACAGCCATAAGGTGGCAAATAATAATGATGAGTCATTTACCTAGTCTGAGTAAAGCTGTGAATCTTCTAATACAGAAAGACAGTCAAGGGAAACATGGGGTGTCCATGTCTGGAAATGTTAACATGCATGATGTATCAGCTGCTTTGGTTAGCAAGTCAAATGACATTAATTTCATCATCTGTTGTGGTTCATAAGTCTTGAAATAAGAATTTCAGAAACATACCTGAGGTACGATCTACACAGAAAGAGAAATTCAGGTGTTGTTCTGTCGTGAGGAGTTGGAACCAGATTATTCATTATAGAGAAATCCCTTTTTCATGGATGTTATGTTATAAAATTGAAACCATTACACACTCCAAAGTTGTCATATTTATTTAGAATGGTTGTGATGTGATCCCTGTCTCACTTACATGTAAGTCTCATCCTTAGTGCTATGATGTTTCCAATTTTGAGATGTTTATTCAACTGAATCATCTCTGCTCTCGGATTTAATTCATTCCTGTATAAAATACTTTAATTAGTCATTTAGCATCTAATGACTTTAATGGGATTTGAAGTAGCCATTTTTTACTCTACAACCCTATGTGTGATGGCCATCCCTTATGTAGACATGAGCAGTTGGTTTCTATATCCACCCTACAATGTGAGTCTGTCAAAATTGGAGACAATAGTAATAGTCTTGTTCAGTTGGATTTCAGTTGTTTCTGCAAAATCTTCTTATGTTTTTTCTATGGATTTAATTAGTTGAAATAATTTTTCTTATGCAAACATGCTTGATGATCTATAGTTTTTCCGGGGTAATGTTTGGTGGACTATCTATAGACTTGGCCTTTGTTTAGTTGTTTATAATGGTGGAGTCTGTAAAGGCTTACAAAAATAAATCTGTTCTTGTGTTGTTAGATGATTTTTCTATTTTCCCATTAAATTTTTCATATTAAGGAGAGGATCATGAAAACCAAAGACGAAATGAAGGCAAAGAAGGAAGAAGTATTGTCCAAGTCTCATACAATCAAGTTATGCACTTGTAATATTAATATATAACTTCTTTTATATATTGGAGGGAAAGCAAAGCATAGAGATGCTCAAAGTTGTGTTAGTGAAAAGTAATCATTTTTCATGTAGTTCGTTGTTTCGTTAATTTAGATATGTATATGGATCGGTTATGTATATTTAATTAATGTTATGGATGTATATAAAATGATATTTATAAGATATATATGATAAAAATATTTTTGATCATAATGTGAATGCAATTTGTTTTTCCTTGATTTTTTGTTGGTGATATTCATATTGATTTAATATGTGTATATGATACACTTGAAGAAATATTGTTACTTTGTTATACATTAGGGAAAAAATAAATAGTGGGTATAATCATAAAATGTGGTAGTAGTATGAAATACATTTGAGAAGCTAGGAAAACAGTGTAAATACTTTTTGGAAAGGTGAATAAAGTGTGGCAAATGTATTTGGGAGGTGAAAACAAACCGTGACAAATACTATTTGGGATGACTAATCGTGTCAAATACTATTTGGGAGGGTAGAATCAATCGTGTCAAATACTATTTGAGAGGGCAACACAACCGTGCAAAGTGCTTAGTTGGGTTGGGTCGCTACAGACTGTCCCAAATGCATGCCAAATGACACACACATGTTCAACCATTGTTTTTTTCGAGCTAAATACTATTTGGGACAGTTTGTAGTATTTGGCACCCTCGTATTTGAGAGGGAGTCAAAGCCGTGTCAAATATCTTTTGAGACGGTTTTGATAGTATTTGAGACGGTTTTTGGCATTCCCAAATACATCTTTTTCTTGTAGTATAATAATCTAAAAATTCATTATACTATAAGGTCTTCCTATATTGATATTAATTTACTTGTGAGCTTTGTCAATACAAATTCTATTCATAGAAGCTAAAGAACAAATACGTAGTGTAATATAATTTGATGATAATTATGGATCCTTAAAATCTGTCATGTCTAATTTGATATTTAACAAACATTATTTACTCTATCAGAAATATGTTTCCTCCTTGAACATAAATGTTACATGACCACTTTTGTAGCATATAACTAAGTAATTTCATCAGCAAAAGTAGTAACATCAATTATGACATGTTGGATGAGTCGATTTTTAAAGATCAACATGGTCCTGGTGAGAGGTGATAACATTATCATTACCTGATTTCATTTTTGTTCCTTGACATTGTAGACAATGACTTTAGAGAGGTGTGATAATGTATATGTGCGAGTATATGTTGTGAGCAAGTAAATCGTACTCTGTGAGAGGTACAATTAATTGAGATCAATCATAGTCTAAATGTCTATTTTATTGTTTATTAAATTTGATTTAAATATTTATAAATATAGTCGTAATAATTAAGTACACATATTAAGTGTCACCTCATTCGGGTGACACTATTAATGAATGTTGTTTTTGAATCGAAGACATTTTGGTCATTTCAAGGGAGGAATGACCGTAGGAAGTATGTCATTTGAATCGTTTTTCTTTGGTTTATTGTCATTTGAATTTGTAAAGTAATTTTTCTCATCTAACAAATATTTATTCGTATAAAGACGTATTCTAAAATATTTATAGATTTTTCATTCATGTAATAAACAAAAATTAAATTCACTTATATTTTTATCTTTGCGTTTTAATTATGTGTTTAATTTTTATAACACACTAACTAACAAATAAAAAATATCTATTAATATTGATTAATATAGATTACATGCATTTTGTTATGTGATAGTGATAAGTAGTAGTAATTGCACATATTTAATAATAGTAATAGTAGTAGTCATCGCACATATTTCATGATAAATGTTGTATTTAAAAAAGTATTCTCAAATTTATATAAAAAAAATTATTGACTTATTGTATTCTTTATTATTAATTTTATTTTTTTAGTCATTATGTTATAACAATTTGTTCAATTTATGTACATCAAACTCATAATCTTTAAGTTACAATTATTTGTTTATTTTATTATTGTTAAAGTTTTTAATCGTGCTATTAGTTTTACAATGATACACACACACACACACACACACACACACACACACACACACACACACACATATATATATATATATATATATATATATATATATATATATATATATATATATATATATATATATATATATATATATATATATAACTATTACTAAAACACAAACCGATGCTGCCACGTGACAGCTTTCTGTGAAAAGCTAAAAGTTTTAAAGATAATTTGTGCTGTCACGTGTCACCTTCAAAATGGTAAAAGTTTTTCCCTTTTTCAAAAGTGATTAGTTTAAGATAAAAATTATAAATCTAATTATATATGATAAAATTCCTAAAACTAATTTGATAAGATAAAACAAATTTTGGATATAATTTTACGAGCAAATTTATGAAAGAGATTTAGGATTTTGGTTTTATTTTTTTTTTCAAATATCAATTAATTAAACTAGATTTTATCCTATAAAATTTATACAAGTTTAGTTTTACTAAAACTCTTCTATTTCCATCTCTTTGTATTTTCATAATTTTTAATTTATACAAATTATCCACAGGATAATTTTATGTTATTTGTTCTTTTACTAATATATAATTATTAATTATTAGTTGCTAATCTATTAACTATTATTAAAACAAAGTTTTTTTGTTTTTTTTTTACCATTTTTTGCTGCCAAAATCGGTTAATACCGGATATATTTTATAACATTTGATTTAAACACGTCTCACTTGATTAAAACTTCAAATTTTTATGGTAATTTTTTTGGGATAGATTTTATCAATTCTCATAGATTTTAATCTTTCAATTGCATGACTACATGATCAATTTTGAATATTCACCTTATTTTTTGTTTTTTCAAATTATTCTAATTAAAAAAATAATTATTTATTACAAGTTTAGAAAATCATCTTATAACATAGGATGACATTCAAACATATTGGGCTGTTTAAATTAACACTTATCAAGTTTCTCATTGCAGAATCTTGAGACAGTGTTCTTGGTTGACCATAGGAAAAAGCATTTGGAGTCCCTACCGGCCCTCTCATTGCACTTTTTTTTTTGTTCTTCCTGGACTTGTGCCAATTTTCTACCAGAGTAATATTATAGATGTTAGTATGCAAGTATAATATTGGTAGAATACAGTACAATGAATTTGTAGAGTTAAAGTTTGATAACTCTTACAGGTACTGAAATTCTAAAGTCTTGGCCCCTAAGGGGGTGGCCCAGTGGTAGACCTGGGGCTTCACACAGTGTGAGGTCTCAGGTTCGATCCCTTCCCATGCCCCCCTTAGGAGAAAAAAAAAATTCTAAAGTCTTGCGATGAAGATGTAGGTTTTACCAATGGAGCAGTTTTAACCTGGGAAAATAATTGGATATCAATTATAACATAAGATGACATTCAAACATATTGGACTGTTTAAATTAACACTTACCAAGTTTGTCATTGCAGAATCTTGAGACAGTATTCTTGGTTGACCATAGGAAAAAGCATTTGGAGTCCCTACTGGCCCTCTCATTGCACTTTTTTTTGTTCTTCTTGGACTTGTGACAATTTTCTACCAGAGTAATATTATAGATGTTAGTACGAAAGTATAATAGTCTGTGATCTATTTGAATTTTGAAAGTAAATATAGTACCTGCATTGTACTTCCAACATCTTTTGATCCTGTTGGTCTGCTTGAATCACCATTCAAATCATCCCTCTTACTTGAATTCATAGGCAACTGGAAATACAAAGTGTATGTATATCTTAAATAATTTCAAAAGTAACAATCTCAATCATTATGTATTAACTTGAATTCCCTAAAATCAATATAGTACCTTTGTACTTCTAGCTTCCAATGTCTCTGTTCTTGCATTTTGTTGGGCCTTCTCTATTCCTTCTTCAGTTTCAATTGGTGGTGGTTTTTTAGGACAAGTTTTAGCATTATGATACTCTCCACCACAAATTTTACACCTCACAGTATTTTGGTACTTTCTCAATTTGTTTGGTTTGCCTTTACCTTTATCAAGCTTCCCGATTCTTCTCTTTTTAGGCCTCCCGGGCATCTTTTTAACAAATGGGGGGGTACAATTCTAACCCAGTCTTGGGCCATAAGTCTCTTCCATTCAAAGGATAAATTATGTGCTCATAGGATTTCATGTAAGTATCCTTTCTATACCAATCAGCCACATATTCTTCAGGATTAAGTTGGTTTGAATTTAAGGCAGAAATTGCATGTGGACATGGAATGCCTGACAATTGCCACTTTCTACAAGAACACAACTGAGTATTCAAATCTACATCAAACTGGTCACCATACATTCCCCTCACTTGGTACTTTCTAACCCCTGTCCAAACTGTAATAAACCCATGTGATTCTCCTTTATACTTGTCTAACTTAATGTTTATTCTTGGACAAATTATCCCTTGATATCCCCTCATCTTTTCCCTACACTTTTGCAACCTTGACATCATGTACATTCTAATCCATTCAAGCAAATCCAAAATAGGTTTAGACCTTGCTTTTAGAATACATGAATTAAAAGTCTCACACAAATTATTCAATAGCATATGACAACAATGATCATTTTTAAAAAAAGCTCTACTCCAGTGTGCATGTGTTTTGGCAGCTAACCAATCATATGCCATTACACTCAATGTCTTCATTTTCTCCATCTCAAGGTTGATTTTTTCAACATAAGAGGCTTTAGGACATGCATATAGTTGTTTTTTCAAGACATTACCCCTAAACTTCAACTTGAAATTATCATGAAGATATTTAACACAAAATTTGATCTGTGCATTAGGGACAAGGGCCTCTAGGCTAGGAACAAGGCCCTTTTGTTTGTCAGACATAAAAGTCCAGTGGTATGAATTGACACACTCTATATCTAACAATAACAACTCCAAGAACCATGTCCATGACTCTCTATTTTCTCCCTCAACAACTGTATAAGCCAAAGGCCACATCCCATTGTTTGCATCAATCCCAACAGCTGAAAGAATCATCCCCTTCACTGGTCCCTTCAAAAAGCAACCATCTAACCCAACAACCTTTCTACATCCTTTTAAGAAACCTCTTTTCAAACCCCCAAGGCATATATACATTCTCTTAAACATAGGTTTCCCATTGTCATGGTCACAAAGAATTTCAACTGTTGTTCCTGGATTTGATCTAATCAGTTCTTGCTTATAATCCCATAATGCTCTGTATTGTTCATCAGCAGATTCTACAGCATTATTCTTTGCAACCAACAAGGCTCTATAATCACTACTTCTTGATATCTAAATCTCAAGTTCCTTCCCAACAGTATGAAAGAAAGAATCTGATGGCCATGTAGGGTTTAGTTTAAATTTTTATGTGTATTTATTCTCAATCCACCTAAAGTTTACAATTTTACACTTTATCTCCTTACCACAAGTGTGATTATCAACAAATGTTCTGATTCTAAATGCATTACCCTCACTAGAAAGCTGTGAAGCATAAATATACCAAGGACAACCCTCCTTACACTTAGCACTTACCTTTAATCTCTCATTCTTGACAAATCTTATCCCCTTCCCAATTTTTATTGAGTAAGCTCTCACAGCATCTCTAAATTCCTTACTATTTGTAAACTCCATTCCCAACTCAAACTTAGGGTCACCCATTTCTGTTGCAGGATGAAATCTCTTGAATTTTGGGGTGTTTTTTCTTCCCATACACTGTCTTGGGTCATCTTCCTCCAAATCCTCAGACCCATCAAGGCTTTCAAAGTCATCAGATTCAATTTCATATTCTGATTCCACATTATAATCATCCCCATTGTCATGAATTACTAAAGCTTGTGACATTTTTATGTGTACACCTTTTTTCTTGTCTTTACCTTTATCACATACTTTCTTCCCTTTCCTTTTTTCTTTTGCCTTTTGTTTCTCCTTTTCTCCATCAATCACACGCTACTCTTTATCATTAACATCATCATCACTCCCCCATATGCACTGCCACTATATCCTGAACTCTTATCATCCTCTATGTCATCTTGCTTCTCAGTTTCACTATCTACAATATCAACTCTCTCAGTTTGATTTTGAACCCCCTGATATTCTTCATTGTGCTTGCAATAGATATCAACTATCCTATTGTTAGGATCAATATCTTCTAACATTTTTATAACTGCCTCATCAGTGGACATCAACACCAACCATGTACTCATTTGCCTGCTGGGTAAGAGATAGTAGTAGCTAGCATAATCTTTATACCTAAATCCTTTATAAAAAACTATTCATAATGGTCATTGACATAGTATTCTTGGCTACTCTACCCATTGTTTCCATTTCACCACCCAAATACACAGTTCTAGGGTGGCAAGTAAACTCACCACCATGATGAATTCTAGGAACAACATAATATGCATCTAAATCTGGAAAAGAACATAACAACAAAGGAAACAAAAAAATGCATTAAAAAAGTCTACCAAGACATGCACATGCACACTTTCTACATAACAACAAAAGAAACAAAAATGCATTAAAAAGGGGGGACCATTCCTATAAAGTCACACACAGAGGGACCATTCCTATAAACCACAAGGGGACCGTCAGCATAAATACATGGGAACATTCCTATAAAGTCACATATAACACTAAAAATCAGAGGAAGCCAAAACATCATTAAATAACAGTATAAAATCATGCATAAAGTCAACAAAAAATTATATTTTCTAAGTCAATAACTCACATAGATCAGTACGAAGAAAAAGAATAAAAAACAGAGACCACAAAAAGAATAAAAAAGGAATGAACAACAGTGTAGAGTAAACAAAAAAACGAAGTTAACCCCAATGAACAAATGTTAACTTTTTCCAACTCAATAACTCAGATATGTAGTTCAAAGACCAATAATGAAAACAAAATAGAAAACTTACAGTGGAAAGCATGTGTATCGTTGTCTTCTATCCGCGATATTCCTTCTACACTCATTGTTACCTTCAATCCACGATATTCCTTCGATCTCTCACAACACTCACTCGAATTTAGATTAAAACCCTTACCCTAAATTTAGCTCTCAACAATCGCTCAATCAGTCGCTCGAAATTTAGGGATTTTTTGATAGAGTATTTTGAATCGGTTTTTTCTCTGTTTACGATATTATCTCAGTTCAATTAGGTTGGAAAAGATAATTTTGTCCAACACGTGTATGAACATGTGCCACTTAACGTACCTTTGTAAACGGCAAGTGACGGGAGGGGGCACTATGGGACAAATGGAAACATCAGGCATAAACTTGGAAAAATTTTAACATTGGGGGGCATTATGAGATTGGGTGGTTACTTTGGGGTGATTTTCATATTTTGGCCTTTAAAGAATGAAAAAAGATTAAATCTGTTAGAATATCAATAGACCGTGCATGAATAAGGTGTGTGCGAGAGAAAAGATAATTAATGGCTTGATGGGTTGGAAATAGGAGACATTAAATGAGGAGAGATAGACAATTAATTGTAGAATTGATTAGATATTGAATTGTGTACACCGCGATGCCCAGCTCATGCATTGTGATGCTCAACTTTTGCATTGCATGCCCAGCTTTTGTATTTCGATGCCCAATTTTGGGTAAGAGCTTTGTGTGTGTGCCTTTTATTCATTACGGATATCTTTGTCATTTTACCCCAAAAAATGTACTTTTTCTGTTGAATAAAAAGAAAGTGAACTTGAGAGATTATAATTTCACCCAATGGGACCGGCCCGAATATCACCTTAATTTGATTGAAAATTATATATGTAGTGTAAGGGCATCCACAATGTGGGTTCTCCAATGGGTTCCCAACCCAAAAAATGTGTTCTCTACATTGTGGGAGTTCTTCATTTTGGGTTCCCAAATCACTCCATTTGAGAAACAATTCTCGGCCAAAAAAAGTTCTTCCAAGTCCACTTCCTCTACCAAGCGTGAAAGCCACAACCCACTCTGAATGGCGCGTGCTTGACACGCGCTTGAAATAGGCATGAACAAGCCATCTACCGTCTGCCCCACCCTGTGCCAGCCCGATGCATGGTACCCCCTCCCCATCTGCACACGCCAACTCCCCTCCCATGTCTCTCTCTCATTTTTCTTTTCTCCTTCTTTGAGATTCTTTATTTTTTTCCAATCATCTCACCGATTTTCTTTTCTTTTCCGAAATTATTTTTTGTTTTTCCCTTTTTTTAAAAAAATTGTTATTTTTTAGATTTGTTTAATATCCTGAAAAAGTTTTTTTCATTTTTTTACTTTTTATGCAAAAAATTTGTTTTTATACTTTTTTTGGACAAGTTTTTTGTTTTTTTTTTATAATTTTGAAAAAGTATTTTGTTTTTTTTAAAATTATGTTATATATTAATTAAAACCATAAAGAATTATTTTGTTTGAAAAATATAATTATAAATGATTTATATTTAAAAAGTTCAATGGGGTCCACCTAATTTTTTTTTATTTTTTTATTTAGGAAAGCAGGGCGGCACCTGCGGGAATTTTATTAATAAAAGAAAGAAATACAAACTTGAGGGGGACAACCAGCCTTGCCCTTATAAATGGGAGGACAGAGGAGCCTAACCAAGTTGAATAACCAAATATTGTGGATACTGGTTCCAATTCTTTAAAATCCTAGGTGGCAATGTGGAGCCCACCTACGAATCCAAATGGGTTCTACACATTGTGGATGCCCTAAGGCTAGTTTCTTGATGAAAACACCTTGTTGTATTAATGTATGTCAAATTACCCAAATGGTCCATGTACTTTACCACGTTTTCTAGTTTCATCCTTTTTGCTTCATCGTCGTCCCCATACTAAAACCTTTGACTCATTTGGTCCTTCTGTCCATATTCGTTAATAATTTGTTGCTTATTCACCACACGTGCATGTCACATGCTATTTTCTAGGGGTAAAATAGGAAGTGCTTCATATTAATGTTAAGGGACCATTCTGGCAATTAATAAAAAATTAATCAAAACTAAATATGATGGTATTAATGTAAATAGATAAACTAGAATTTTAGACACCAATTAAAACATAATTTAATCACTAATTTCTCATTAAAAAATCATGACTAAAAGACTCGATCTTGAATACTTGATGTCTTAATGATAAAATCATCATCCAAATGGCTGAACTCACCCTAAAAAAACCCCATTATTATCAATAATCGTCGACAGATAATTCGCCCAAAACAATATTTCCTTCTCCGCTACATTCTCCAGTAAATCATCCATGAAAGACCCTTCTTTCTCTCTTTCCTCCACATTGTTGGATACAAGGATGGCTGAATGTCGAATAACTTGGATATATTATAGAATCGTGCACATAGCACTTTTCTGCAAGAATTATTCGACCCTATCAAATGCTCTGGGTTACACGAATATTCTTGTGGGATAAGACTACAATTGCCCTCCTATTTCTGGCACTCGAAAAACTGGAGACTACTATCAGAGTATTCCTTTATATTTTGTCCAATATGAAGATGATGCAATTATGTATATGTGCCTTGCAGATAATCAAGATTTCTTTCAAATGGTTGTGTCCCTTTCCAACAGTCACCAATTCAATTGCTAAGAAAACTGTCACAATTGAATTTCAAATGTCGAAAGGAAATATATCACTTGATTATTAATACCCGTAAGCCCGTAAAAACTTATGTGAATGTGCACTCCGCACCCCCAGATTCACAATGTAGTATTCCCGAGCTTACCCATTTTCAAAACATAAACCCCGACTATACCAAATGGCCAATGATTTTACTTAAATCGATACTTTGGATCGATTTCTCGCTTTTGGGTGGCAAAGATTCTGCTTCATCACCAGAAAAAAAAAATATTTCTTCGTCAATGATTTGATACGAGCCAATAGAACTTGCATCACGGTCTTCGTCATTGTACGCATAGTAAGAACAGAGTGGTGAAGACTCTAATTTAATGGGTTTGGATCTTTTATTATTCAAGCTTTCTCTCTCATCGATTCTCTCTCTCTTAGAAGCAATGGCCAGTTTTCTTTCTTAAGACTGAATAGAGACTAGGCATATCCAATCTCTCCCTATAAGAGATCTGTGAGAAAGAGCCGTTAAATGTTGTTTCGACCATTGATGGCGGCGTCACCGTCTTCTCCGACTGGAACGAACACAACGCCAACCTTGCCACTGGAATGGAATCTCATGTATTAAAATTTCAGGATTCCTCGACCCACGCATCGTCGGCATCGCGGTCTCCGACAAGAATCTCCATGGTTACATCATGTCTGAGCTTGGAACCCTAGTTTACCTTAGTTGATCTCTCCAATAAGGATTAATATAATGTTTAAAAAAATGTTTTGGTCCCCGGAAAAAAAAAACAATAGAAGGTGGTCCCTGAACATGTTTTTTTGGACCAATTTTCCCCTCCCAGCGTTAGCGTTAGTTTTACCGTCTGTTTTGTTTTAATTGACGAGAATGCCTTTGGTCTAAATAAGCACATGCGAAACACATGCTTACTCTCAGTTGGAGATATGTTCTTCGAGTGGATGTATATAACCAGCAAATATATATCGACAGTGATAAATGTGCATATTGTCTACATTTTTAGATACTTTGAGCTTATTTTCCCAGTCAATATTGCATTTATCATTGCTAATTTAATTGTTTTAGCTCATTTGCCTTTATTTGTCTTAATTGGGCAGTTTTGTAATATTGTGCATTAAAGTCAAGCTTTATTGGTGAATTAAAGACAAACTTTAATGATGAAGTAAAGGCAAAAACAGGAGTTGAATTCCAGCATTTTTTGTGGGCAGCGGTTATTTTTGTGGGTGGAAAGCTAATGTCAAGTATTAAATTGAAGATTTCCAGTAACAATCACACCATAGGTGCGAAATATTTCGCAACCTTCAATCGGGGCAGCTCAAAAGTCACTTTCAATATTTTTCAGTTTGGACACTTTTTATGCATCTAGACTAAATAACATCTAAAGGGGGAATTGGGAGTTTTTAGTCCCTCGTTTATCTCTCATTTATTGTCATTTATTTCTTATTACTCCAATTTATTTTGGTTGGTGAGACAGGGGGAGAGAAAAGGCTTAATTTTTCCTATATATATCTTCTTCTTCCCCTCCTTAAAGACATAGAATTTTACTTCCATATTCTCTTCTCAAATAGTTAGATAAACATTTTAAGTAGTTTTGTTTGAAGACTCTAGTTCGTGAATTTATTCGGAAGTATTTTATTATTACAAGTTCTTCTTCTTCCATTCTCTTTACTTTTATTTTATCATTATTCTTAACATGTTTATTTTAGTTACTTTTATTATGTGTGAGTAGTTTTCTAATTCTAGGATTAGGTGTAGCCCGTAATGGATTTATAAATAAAGTTTTTATCTTTCCGTTTATTTGAATGTCACCCGTTTTGATTCGATTTTAGCTTTGTTAATAATTGTATAAAATTATAGTAGCGAGGGACCGAAAGGTGAAACTATTACATTTTTGCAATAATCTTAGTTACTGAAATGAAGGACCAAAAGGTGAAGTGTAGGTAACGAAACTCTAATATCGAACTAGAAATTTATGAGAACGAGAGTTGATTAAATTTCTAGAGGCTTATAGAAACTGTAGGACATAATGGGTTTAGTTTAATTTATTGAGTGAAACATCGGATTTGAATTAATCTAGGCACAATTGAGAGTAGTTCAAAAGAATGCAATTAACTATTTTTATGCAATTCGCCTTCAAAATTTGACATTCATCGCGAACAAAAAGATTGTTACAGAATTTATAAATTCATTGTTGTGGTGAACCGAAATCCTAGAAGCTTTTTAATTATTGTTTTTAATCCAAAATCTAATTTTGCATTCTAATTTAGTTAATTTAGTCTTGTTAATTTAATTTACTCATTGCACCAAAAATCTTGAAATCAATTAGTCTAGATAATTTTAATTGTGAGTTCTTTGGTACTTGATTCAAAGTCCATGTGGGATCGACATCCTAAATACTACACGAATAGTCGTGTGCTTGCACTAGAATTTAGTGATCAATTGAAAATCTTTAACAAGTTTTCTGGCGCCGTTGTCGGGGACTTCGGTAATCAATATCGAGCCAATTTACAATTTGATTAGACTAGATACTTTTTATTTTTGTTCACTTGTTGGCTTTACTAGTTGCTTAATTCTCTTATGCGAAAAATTGTATTGCTGACATTTTGCTTGAGGCAGATCCAAAAATCGAGAGAACTTTTCATAGGAGAAAAAGACTTTTTCAAAAGGGAGCACAATCCTGTTTAAAGTTATTCGAACCCAAGATGGCGGCTCAAGAAGACAATATGACATTAAGAGACTTTGCTGCACCAAATGCTCAAGGGTTGTTGCCGGGAGTCACAAGGCCGAATGTTGAGGCTAACAACTTCGAGTTGAAGCCTTCATTGATCTCCATGGTACAACAAAACCAATTTGGAGGATCGCCCACCAAGGATCCAAATTTGCATTTGAAGATCTTCCTTGAATATTGTGACACTTTTAAGGTCAACGAAGCATCCAATGACGCCATAAGACTACGGTTGTTCCCATTTTCTTTGAGAGACAAAGCAAGGGCTTGGCTACATTCATTGCCCGCCGGTTCCATAACCACATGGAATCAACTCTCGCAAGCATTCTTGGCTCAATACTTTCCTCCTAGCAAGATCGCAATGATGAGAAATCAAATTACAAGTTTCTTATAAAAGCCAAGTGAATCAATGTACGAGGCATGGGAAAGGTTCGGAGAGATGCTTAGGCTATGTCCCCACCATGGATTGGAGAAGTGTCTCATAGTCCATACATTCTACAATGGACTCACTTATAATGAGAGAATTTCCATTGATGCCGCTGCGGGTGGAGCTCTCATGAACAAGAATGTCGATGATGCATACAAGTTGATTGAAGACCTGGCCAACAATCACTTTCAATGGACAACAGAAAGAGGCACCAACCAATCAAGCGGAGTTCCAGGTAAGTATGAGGTTGATGCTCTTGATTTGTTAACTGTTAAATTTGATTCTTTAAGTTCAAAAATTGATAAATTGAATGTGAGTGCAGTCGCGAGTAACAATGGTTTTCCATGTGAAATTTATGGTGTTTTGGGTCACTTAGCAATTGATTGTCAAGTGGGAAAATCATTTCCCCATTTTGGGTCTCAAGAACAAGTCAATGCTTTGAACAATTTTAATCAAAGAACCCAAAATGACCCTTTTTCAAACACTTACAACCCAGGTTGGAGGAATAACCCAAATTTTTCTTACAAGAACAATTCCAACCAAGCACCTCAAGGCAATTTCAACCAAGCCCCTGGTTTTCAACCTAGACCCTTCAATCCACCCCCTTCAAAAGTCCAATCTTGAAAGCTTGTTAGAAAATTTTGTGGTCACCCAACAGAAGCAAAATGAAATGGTCAATGATGCAATTAAGAATTTGACATCTATAAATGAAATGGTCAATGATGCAATTAAGAATTTGACATCTAGAAATGAAATGGTCAATGATGAAATTAAGAATTTAACATCTAGAAATGAAGTGGTCAATGATGCAATTAAGAATTTAACATCTAAAGTAGACACTTTTGCTATACACAATAAGATGTTAGAGACCCAAATTGCACAACAAACTTCTTCGTCCTCGACAATGCCTGGAATGTTTCCGGGTAAGCCTGAACCAAATCCTAGGGAGCATTGTAAGGCCGTGACTTTGAGGAGTGGGAAACAACTTGAGGACCCTAAGGTTGGGAATGATGAGAGTAAAAATGGTGAGGTTGAGAAAAGTGATGATAATGAACCAATGGTTGAAGTTTCACAAGAAAAAGGAAAAGAAGTTGAACAAGAACCCGAATATGTTCCCCCACCTCCTTATAAGCCTCCTATACCATTTCCACAAAGATTGGCTAAGGCTAAGCTTGATAAGCAATTTGATAAATTTTTGAAAGTTTTGAAGAAGCTTTACATTAATGTTCCGTTCACCGATGCACTTTCACAAATGCCTTCTTATGCAAAGTTTTTTAAAGATATTTTATCTAACAAAATGAAATTGGAAGATTATGAAACTGTGGCTTTAACCAAGGAGTGTAGTGCTATCATTCAAAATAAATTACCTCCTAAACTTAAAGACCCTGGTAGTTTTTCAATTCCTTGTGTGATTGGAAGTCTTAATATCAGTCGTGCTTTGTGTGATGTTGGTGCAAGTGTGAGTTTGATGTCATTGTTTGTCTTTAAGAAAATTGATTTAGGTGAATTGAGGCCCACTAAGACTTCATTGCAATTGGCGAATCATTCCGTCAAATTTCCAGTAGGTATATTGGAAGATGTTCCAATTAAAGTGGGTAAGTTTTTCATACCGGTTGACTTCTTTGTTCTTGAGATGGATGAGGATTCTCATATTCCAATCATTCTTGGTAGACTTTCCTAGCCACCGCGGGAGCAGTGATTGATGTGAAAAGTGGAAAGCTCTCCTGGAATATTGGAAAAGAAAAGGTTGAATTTGAATTGTCAAATGCTGCTAAATGCTTTTCTATTGAGAATTATTGTAACAGGATTTATTCGGTGGATCGAGCAATGAGTAAGGAACGTGAACAACATTTCTTTAATGATCCAATGGATAGTTTTTGGGTAAAAGATGAGTCTAAGTGCAATGAGAATTCAGATGATATTGTTGCATTTGCACACTTGCTAGAATCAAACTTTAACCCTCTTATTCAAAAAGTAGAAATTGGGAAGAATGATCATGTGCCTACAACTCAAATTTCCAAGGAAGAGCAAACTCCGCGAGTAGAGCTCAAGCCCATTCTTTCTACTATAGGAATTTCTAAGGGTTTCAACAAGCGGTTGCAAGATAAGTGATCGATGTCTTATTTTAATTATTTTCTTGCAAGTGGACAAGACTATTGGAGAATAGTTTTGGGAAGCAAGGGTCGAACCACAAAGACAAGAAGATCACAGATAGAACAATTTATCAGTAGCAAATTATTAATCTAAGGGGGTTTTATATTAATTCTATCCTAAACTAATTATTATTATTATGTTTAACTAATTAGCAGTAATTACAATTTATGAAGATCTTATGGTGGGTGGAAATCTAGGATTAGGGTTTCGCTTGTATCTCCTCTATGCTTGTTTTAATAAATTATCATTCAATCTCTTGGGTTCGTTCACAAAATATAGATATAGCCTGTTGAATTACTGTTCAGTCTCCATCTTCAAATAATTCATCCATTCTATGGAACCTGACCCTAACTTATCACTCTCGTGCATCGATAGGTTCAATTTATTTTGATGGTGAGCCAGTGTACGACATATGCACATTGATCATGCAGTTATCCGCACCACTAGGCCTTTATTAGTCACGATTACATTCATTTGTTCAAAGTGAAATCATAGAGGGATTGATAAACACCACAATCAACAAGAATTGAATGAATAAAAATATAGATTAAAGCATAGATTCGATACAAGTTACCTCCCACCTCCTAAATTAATGGGTGATTAGTTCATCCTTGAAGATGAACAGCACATGGAGATGATTGAATACATGAATCGATCTTCAATACTTGTAATTACAACAACTAATTATGTTATACAACCTAAAATCTATTCTAAAGCTATGGAAAACTACTTTCTAGCCGTCCTAATGCCTTGGCTACCAGCCTCTATTTATATCATGGAGTTGTAGGGCGATTATATCTCTTGGCCTGAAGTGAAAACGCAAAATTGAGCATTCTGACTACCTTGCGGTCGCAAGGTGGGTATAAGGCACCTTGTGTCCGCAAGGTCCTTGATTTTCCCGGGGCTTTGATTCTGAAGTTTCTGCCTACCTTGCGGAGGCAAGGTAGATTGCACCTTGCAACCGCAAGGTGCCCAATCTGGTCTTCTTCGTTTCTTCTTCAATTTTACATTCTGGCCCCTTCTTGGAATTTTCACCAAAAAGCCTTATGATTTGCATACTTTCACCTAAAACCCTGAAACTCATAAAATCACTAAGAAACACACATCAGTAGCCAAAAACCTCGTGGAATCGCTCAATTTAAGTCATAGAAGTATAGGAAATCGACGTATAAAATACATCGATCAATAAGCGAGCTTTTCGAAAGAAGTTTCTTAAGGAAGATGATCACAATTGGAAGGAAGCGGCTAAGATTGTTGAAATAAATAGATGGAGGTCAAAGACACAAGTTCATAAAGATGAAAAGAAGAAGGGTACCACAAATACCTTCTCTTATTCAAAGCGACCTTCGGATTGAAATAAAAAAGGGGTCGAGCTAATGACCTTAAACAAGCGCTTCTTGGAAGGAAAACCAAGTTCCTTTACCTTGCTTTTATTTTAATTTATTTTTATCTTTACTTTATTTTCTTTCTAATCCTTAATCGCGCTCATAGTTTCCCTTTTGTTTTGTTAGTTTGATTTTGTAGGATTTGAGTAGATGAGAAGGAAGATTTTGCTTAAAAGATGCATACATGAAGGTGCGAAATATTTCGCAACCTTCAATCGGGGCAGCTCAAAAGTCACTTCCAATATTTTCCAGTTTTGACCCTTTTTATGTATCTAGACTAAATAACATCTAAAGGGGGAATGGGGAGTTTTTAGTCCCTTATTTATCTCTCATTTATTTCTCATTTATTGTCATTTATTTCTCCTTACTCCAATTTATTTTGGTTGGTGAGACAAGGGGAGAGAAAAGACTTAGTTTTTCCTATATATATCTCCTTCTTCCCCTCCTTAGAGACATAGAATTTTACATCCATACTCTCTTCTCAAATAGTTAGATAAACATTTTAAAGTAGTTTTGTTTGAAGACTCTAGTTCGTGAATTTATTCGGAAGTATTTTATTATTACAAGTTCTTCTTCTTCCCTTCTCTTTACTTTTATTTTATGATTATTCTTAACATGTTTATTTTAGTTACTTTAATTATGTGTGAGTAGTTTTCTAATTCTAGGATTAGGTGTAGCCCGTAATGGATTTATAAATAAAGTTTGTATCTTTTCGTTTATTTGAAGGTCATCCGTTTTGATTCGATTTTAGCTTTGTTAATAATTGTATAAAATTATAGTAGCGAGGGACCAAAAGGTGAAACTATTACATTTTTGCAATAATCTTAGTTACTGAAATGAAGGACCGAAGCATAGGTAACGAAACTCTAATATCGAACTAGAAATTTATGAAAACGAGAGTTGATTAAATTTCTGGAGGCTTATAGAAATTGTATGACATAATGGGTTTAGTTTAATTCATTGAACGAGACATCATATTTGAATTAATCTAGGCACGGTTGAGAGTAGTTCGAAAGAATGCAATTAACTATTTTTATGCAATTCGCCTTCAAAATTTGACATTCAACGCGAACGGAAAGATTATTACGAATTTATAAATTCATTGTTGTGGTGAACCGAAATCCTAGAAGCTTTTTAATTATTGTTTTTAATCCAAAATCTAATTTTGCATTCTAATTTAGTTAATTTAGTCTTGTTAATTTAATTTACTCATCGCACCAAAAATCTTGAAATCAAAGTCCCTGTGGGATCGACATCCTAAATACTACACGAATAGTCGTGCGCTTGCAGTAGAATTTAGTGATCAATTGAAAATCACTCAACAGAAAGTTAGATCGAAGTCCTAACTGTTTCTCTCCGACATATCTTCTTCTTCGAGTCTCCATTGTGAATCATTTATACCACAATTCATAGCTAGAAAACCCTATTTGGCTCCATTGTGTTCCATGGCTTCGTCATCTACAGGGTAATCGCACGCCAACACTCACGAAGATGAAGGTGTTCCATTGTGTGATTGCAAGGTCTCAGCTCCATTAAAGACCTCACGAACTTATAGTAACCCTGGCAAGCTATTCTATGGATGTGGGAATTACAGTGTATGTTAAATTGAATTTTTTTACATCTTGGCTCATTTTTAAAATATTTGTCGGTGATTCTGTTTGTTTCATATGGTAAGCTATTTTCTTGGTGATTCTGTTTGTTTAAGCCTTGAAATTTTTCACGCAAGCTATTTTCTTGACTTTTGTTTTCATCTTGGAAATTTTGTTTGTTATCAGCAGTTCTGTTTGTGACTTGTGACTTCTGTTTTGTGCGCAAAGGTTCTGTGCAAATCTTTTGACATATATGTTTTCGTTTGTGTTAATGCAGAAAACAATCAAAAGTTGTGATTTCATTGAATGGGCAAATGAGAGCCAAGATGTTCTTGAATTGAAAGAGAAGTTAACCAAGGCTGAGATGAAGTTGGAAAAGAAAAAAAGACAAGAAAATGACACTACAAAAGGAATCAAGAGGCTTGAAAATGAACTGGTGATGAAAGACATGGAAATTGCTTTTCTCAAATCTCAAGTTAGGAGTAATTGGAATATTAGGCTATGGGTTGTTGTAATTGTTTTCTTGATTTGTGTATATGTCATTTTAAGTCCAAATGGTACAGTTATGTTGATGTTGCCTAGAAAAGGGTGAATATCAATGGAGTATTTTTTTTAGGCTCTGTTAGGCTATGGGTTGTACATATCAATAGAGTTTTCATATGTTAGGAGGAAATGGAATGGGTTATTGTGAAAACTATGATCTTTTTTATGAGATTATGTTTGTTGCAAAACTGTGATCTTTGGAATGTTTGTTGCAAAACTATGATCTGTGTTCACCTTAGATACCATGTTTACTAATAAATACACATATGTTTATGAATAAGTCCAAAAACACATAGGTTTACTTCAAGTCATAATATATTGCTAACCAAAGGCATATGTTTCACATCCAAAAGCCCCTATCACAAAAGTGAATGAACAAGTACACAAGTCCAAAAGTACTTGTCCATACTGCCTGGGATTTCTATACAACCAGTAATGTACCCACCAAAACAAATGTTATACCACCAGTAATGTACCCACCAAAAAAACATGTCCAAAACTAAGTTATACCCCCAGTAACTATCCTGGTTACATAGTCATGGAATTTTTTCACAACCTATCCTAATTAGTGTTCCTTCAAAAGTCTGTTGAGTAGATGGAGGTGGGGCAGTAGTGTTTGATGTTGTTGGGGCTGTTGTGTTTGATGTTGCTAGGCCAGCTGCATCTCTTGGAAATTGATTTGGTCTTTCACTTGGTGGAGCATAAGCATCCAAATTGACAGGCCTAGATGCTCCAGGTGTCTACAAACAAGTACATAGTGCATATCAGTGTTAGTTAACAATTTCGAAATGAAAATGGTAAACTGTGTAGTCTAGACAACAATTAAACTGAACATACCTTAAAAAAGGTTTCTCCAGCTGGTGAAACATAGAGTCCAGCAAAATCATGTCTTGGTTCTACATTGACTGGCCCTGGGCCTTCCACTTTTTCTCTTCTCACCTACAAGTATCTGAGATGTCTTCCTCTTTCCTTCATTTCTATTTTTTGTATAAACTCTCTCAATTGGGGCTTTTCATTTCTCAGCTTTAGATTTACATCTTTTTTTTTTAAGTATTAGGTGCCTATAAGAAATTAGCATCCAAATTCAGAACTGTAGAACCAATAATGATATATAACAGTGTTATGTAAAAACAAGATATAAGAGCATAATACCTCAGTTTGGACCCCACTGACACTTGCTACACTTTCCCTTGGTTCTCTACACCCATTTTTGTTATGACCAACTACATTGCAAATACTACATACCATCTCTTTCCCATACTGACTCAATTTATGTACACCCCAAGTTGCCTTCTTTGGTTGTTCTTCATGTGGTGCCTTTACTCTCTTCTTCTTTGGCCTCCCTGGCATTGCCTTGTACAATGGAGGCCTCAAGGGATCATCTCCAGATTGTGGCTAGTTGTTTTCACCTGTTATGGGCTGAATATTGTTTGCATATGCCTTTAAAAACTCATCCTTTGTATAATACTTAGGAATACAGTCATCTACATTATGGTGATCAATACTCACCAGGCAAGCAATTGCATGACAACATGGGATTCCACTTAAATCCCATGATCTGCAAGTACATGTCATATTTTGAATGTCAACAACATACCCCCATTTCATGAACTTCTTGTTTCCATTATAGGTAGCAGTCCACAGCCTGGCTTCAGATGTGTATAATTCAATTTTTTTTCTAATCCTAGGACATATCCTATCCCAATGATTTCTCATCCATTCTCTTCTTTTATGTAGCCTAGTCATCATAGTCATTCTCAAATGCTCCAACATATAAATTAGTGGTTTAGACCTAGCTTCCACTAAGGACCCATTCAACCCCTCTGACATACTATTCTCACAGTTATCACATTTAATATCAGTTGAGAAGAAAGCCTTGCACCACTTACTTGGATTTCTATGCATCAAATCATTGTAGGCCTTTTCATCAAATTGTTTCAATTTCTCATAGTTGGTGTTGTAGTCGTCCTTCATGTTAGTTGACTTGGAAATTGCCCAGAAATGACTCTTATACTCTACACCTCTAAATTCTTTTGACCAGTTAGCATGCACATGTCTAGCACATGCCCTAAGCTCGGATAAAGGTAGCAACTTAGCAATAGATATTACAAGTCCCTATTAAATTGAAGAATAACAAAATAATTTAAATAGGGTATAACAAGATATTAAAGTACATGCAATATAATACATATAAAACAACCATTAAAGGTACCTTCTGTTGATCTGAAATGAGGGTCCATCCCCTACCATCCTCCATTTGCAAGTCATTTATTAGGTGATAAAGAAACCAACCCCAAGAATTTTTGTTCTCCACTTGCACAACTCCCTAATCCACTGGAAACATTTGGTCATTCCCATCTCTTCCTACTGCAATTAGTAATTCTCCTTTCATACATCCTTTTAGGAAACACCCATCCAATCCTAGGACCTTCCTACAACCAGTCAATAGACCCTTCTTCAAGGCATCAAAACACACATAAAACCTCTGAAATACAGGACCATATGTAGGATTGTTTAGGACACAATATACTTCTACAGTACTGCCTTCATTAGTCCTCCTCATCTCATTTCTATAATCCCAGATCTTGGCATAGTGTTCCTTCATTGAACCAACAGCAGCACCCAATGCCTTTCTTTTAGCCCTTGAGCAAGTACCCAAACTGACATCCAAACCATACCTTGTTTCAATCTCCTTCTTCATTTCTACAAGCTTCCAAGATGGATTATTTTTTATTGTTTTGTAATATGTACTTGCAATCCATTGGGAACTGAGTTGTCTACTCCTCAAATTCTTACTGCACATATGCTTTGGATTATATGTTTTTATCTGAAAACTCTTCACTCCTTTTGGTTGACTTCCCCAAATCCTCCATGGGCATATAGTGGAATTCATACTAACTACACATACTCTCCTTTGTTCATTCTTCAAAAATTTGAAGTCTATCCCCTTCTCTATTGCATGTGCCCTTATTGCCTCCTTAAACTCAACTGCATTCTTAAATTCCATGCCTGCATTAAAGTTGATATCCTTGGGATCAGTGTATGGATTGAATGATCCATATTTTTTCCTTTGTTGCTTCTTCTTCTTGATGTCATGTTCACTGCAATCACTACTCAGCTCTGAATCAGTCTCAACAATGAATGTCTCCTCCAAGGTAATATGCTCATCCTCAGTCATTTCAACAGGAGGTGTACCATGCTCATTCTCAGTCATTTCAACTGGTTTTTTCCTTTCATTTGTTTTCATATCAATATTTGTCTTTCTAGCCTGGGCCACTTCCTCATCACTTGCTTCTATCACATCATTAATAGTGTACTCATAGTCACTTTCTTCTTCTTCACTATCTGCAATATAAGTCTCATCTTCACTAGAATCATCCTCACCATTTACAGCATCCTCACAATCCTGACCATTAACATTTACATCTTCCTCACAATCTTGACCATTAACATTTACATCTTCCTGACCATTTACATCATCCGCACAATCCTGACCATTAACATCATCCTTACAATCCTGACCATTAACATTTACATCTTCTTTACCATTAACATTTACATCATCCTCAACATCATCCTCGAACATATACATAATCCCTAGCATGAACATCCTCCTCCTCATGTACATCATCATCAAATATAAAACACTCAGGCATGCACACTTTCTTATATACCAGTAAGAATACCATCACATGGCTGACTTCATCAATTTCATGCTCAACATACATATGTAGATTCTCCTCATTCCCTAACATCTCACACATACATATGACTTCCCTATCACTATACATTCTTCTAAGTCCATTCTCTAAATCCTGACATGGAATTAGGTACCACAGACACTTCACATTACTATAGTTCAACAGTTGTTCAATGCCACCCTTTAAGACAATAAAAGAAATGTAATTTGTGTCCATATCTTCTAATAGATCATAAGTCCCCCTATGTATTTCCTATGTTCCCCTTCTTTGACAAAATTACCCCCATGGTAGACTACTATAGTAAAGATGCCCATCCCGCAAAAGAAGATTGGTCCACATAAGGAAACTAACTACACTAAATGGTGGTAGACAAAGCATGAAGATGAGGTCTACTTTTTGTCTCCAACTATCAGTTAATGCATATGGGCCATATCACATATGGGGACCATACAAACTGATTCCTAGCATTTTATACTTGTAAAACACAAGCAGACAAGTTAGAAGGTAAGAAAAGTCACAATTTTTAAGTTATCTAGACAACAACACTATCAATTAAAAATTTACATAAGCACACAAGTTAGAAGGTAAAAAGGCAATAAAATATCACAGTGTCGGAAGACAACAACCTATCAATGGAATAAACCATAAGCAAACGATGAAAGATATAATGTGAAGATTTCGTACCAATTGCCTTCAATCAGCCTCCAGGGACTTCAATTTTTTTGGATTTACGTCCTCAATGTCTTCGATTCTTTCAACTCTTCAACGCAATCAAATCAAAGCCCTTTTCGTATCGTTGTTGGAGAGGGAGAAAGATAGCCAATTTAGGGTTTGAAAAGTACTTGGGCTACTTTAGGATTTTAGGGTCGAACCCCTTCTTAATTTCCCACTTGTTAGACCAAGGGCATTCTTGTCAATTAAAAACAAAGCAGATGGCAAAACTAACGCTAACGGTGGGAGGGGCAAATTGGTCCAAAAAACATGTCCAGGGACCATCTTCTATTGTTTTTTTGTCCAGGGACAAAAATATTCTTTTTTGACATGTCCAGTGACCAAATTATTATTTAATTCCTCTAATAATTCTCTCCATAAAATTTGCAATTGAGATTGAAGGGATGAAACAATTTACAATTGCACCCCCTGCCCTAAACCCAAAATTCAAATTAATTTGTTTGGTCCCTTTGCATAAGCATGTGTTTTGCACGTGATTTGCCTTAATGGTGGAATAGTCACTGACTTCAACGATAGGATCAGTTGAGTCATTATTTTCAATACATGGACCATTTGAGGTTTTTTTGTTTTGTTTTTCTTTTTCTTTTTCTTTTTGTTTTTGTTTTTGTTTTTTTTTTTTTTTGCAGAATACTGAAATGGCAACTAGGTGCAAAGTATAGAGACCATTTCAGTTTTCACTCTTTTGTTTTTTTACTTTTTCTGAAAAAGTTTTTGTTTTTTTCTAAATTATGCAATATATTAATTAAAACCAAAAAAACTTATTTTGTTTGAAAAATATAATTATAAATAATTAATATTTAAAAAGTATAATGAGGTTCACCTAAAAACCAAGTTAAAAAATCAAACATTGTGGACGATGGTTCTAGTTCTTTAAAATCCTAGATGGCATTGTGGAGCCCACCTAGGTACCCAAATGGGTTCTCCACATTGTGGATGCCCTAAGAGAATCACCATTGCACTCTTCTTATCTCCTCTTCTTAATTAGAAGAGGGGCTTTTGCAATAGAGGAGATTCTTATTTCTTCTTCCTAAATGGCCAAATAGGAGAGAGATTGAGAGATCTTCCTAAATAGGAAGAAAAAAAGGGAAGAAGAATGGGGAGGGGGAGTAGGGGTGTGGTGCACCGCTTGCTTAAATGTGGCGCGTGCACCACACTCTTGGGTCAGGGGTGTGAGCGGCTGACCATGGTGGGTCCCAGTGTTGTTTTTTTTTTACTATTTTGTTGATTTTTTTGAAAATTTTAGCCATTGCTTCCTACCGTTGGGGTTGTAATATTTTTTTAAAATAAAAGTAACCGTTGGTGCATTTTTTAAAAATTTTAATTTTTTTATTTTATAAATAATATTTATAAATTAATTAATGTATTCATTTATAATTTATTTATTTATACATAATATTTAAATATGAAATATATTAAATAAAGTTAAATAAATTTATTTATTTGAGAAGACTAAAATAAGATTGAAGTGTAAAGTTAATAAGGTGTCTGATAAGCTTATAATTTTCCTTTTATTTTCATTATTTTTTGAAATTTTATTGATTAGTTTGAGCTTATGTTAATGATTAATTGCATTTGAGATATTATTTTTATGTATTTTGTGCTTCATGTAGGTATGTCAAAGATATTCGAGATTTTATGGCTCAATACGTGCAAATCGAGGCAATTTCGGGCTTTAATGTTGAGTTTTGATACTTTTCATTTAGGTCCGTTAAGAGTTTCAAGGCAAATCAAAGCTAACAGAGGCTAACAGAGCTAACGGAGGACCTAAATGATAGGTATGGAGGGGGAAGGATTTCGACGCACAGTACATAATCTCCAGGGGCATCGGAGCTAGAGTTCAAACAGCTGGGGAGGCCGCCGCCTATTCATCAGACTCCCTTGTGTGTTGTCACCCTCCAGCTGGTGCCACGTGTCGTCTGGCCCCGCCTTATCCACAGCCCCAGCGGCCCGCATGTCTCCTTCATGGATCAAGCTAACACGGCCCATTTTCCAGCCCTCCTGCCTGCTAATTCACCCATTTCCCCTCACACCACCAGCCTATTTCCTCAATGGGCAATTCGCGCCTTCTTCCATGGTTGACCCGCCGCCCCAGCCTTGCCCCATTTCATATCTTCTTTCCAATTTAGCCTCCAAATCTTATATGTCCTTCCTATTTTACCCCTGACAGCCCTCCTTTCAATCGGCCTTCATTTTATTTATCTCTCAGCCACATTTTTCAGGAACAAGCCCCTATCTTTAGGGCAGTAACCCTAAGATTTCTCCCAAAACCACCTCTCCACCCAAATTAATATGCACCAATTTTGAAGGCTTGAAGCATCAAATTAAGGGTCAAGGGAGCAAGATTAAGTTAAGTCAACCAAAAATTGCAACTTCAATTGGTTTAATTCTTCCACTTTGTTATTTTATTGTTGTAATTTTTGGAGAAACTTTGCATTTATCTTGATATCTTGATGATGAGCTAAATATATTTTTGGATTGTGATTATTGTCTATGTTGAATGTGATGCTTTAATTTAATTTCTTCTCTATATGGAGTATTACTCATATTTTTTGTCATTATCATTGTGTGCTTAATGCTTTTAATGAAGTCATGAATCATTAAATGAACTCTATAATGATAGGATACGAAGTGAACGCTCTTCTTATTATTTTGAAAATCGTAATAATTGTTTACATCTCCGAAGCACATCGAGTGTTGAAGGCCGTAGATAGTCATTGGGTGTTTGATCTACCACGCGACTATTTTCTCCTCTATGTTATGTGTTGCAATGATATGAGCCCGTAGCAAGGATGTGTGATAGCTAGGTTTGATATACGTAGCGAAAGCCCATAGCAAATATTAGTGTGCACCTGACTATCAAAAATTTGAGTTAAAAAAAATATAGAGAGTTAAATTAAGCATTGGCTAGACTAGAAATATCACAATCCTACTTTTTAACCTTGATTTGATGTTGTCGCCATTTAATCGTCGCGTTAATTTAGTTTACTTTCTTGCTTTTATTTTGTTTATTTTATTTTTATTTTAAATCTAATTTCCGTTAGCTTAGATAAAATTAGGTGTGCCCAATTTTAGTACTTATGATTTATTTCTAACTCTATCCTCGTGGGATCAACTCGTACTTACGAACTTTATTAATTGATATGACCGGGTAATCTTGCTCGCGTTGAGTTCGCGCACATCAAGTTATGGTGCCATTGTCGGGGATTAGTTTTCTAGAATTTATCTTGATATTAATACTAAGCTTACCTAATTTTAATTTAAGCATTTTTTTAGTTGCTTTAATTTTAGTTGTAGTTAGTTTTTGTTTTATTTTATAGTAGTTTTATTTAATAGTTCTCCTGCATTTGATCTTGTTTGTTTAGTGAGTGTTCTTGTAGCTAGCTTGGAGCAATGGCTTGGAACAATGTCAATTGGGACTTTGATCGAGGGACATGGAATGAAATGCCATAAATTTATGAGAATGAGATGGCGTCAACCGAGGCTAGGGACTCTACTCCGGCCCACCCAAGTTTAATTTGTGAGAATTGTTATGGAAATCATTTTTCCATATCCGTGTGCATTTGGGATAGAGTCGAATTCTTATGCTTCTTCCTCTCACTATCATCATGAAGACCCCCATCATCACCCCTTTCATCCGAATTCTATGAGCAACAATTACCCATGGGAAGTTGAGAGACGCTAGCTCACCGAAGAGAAAACAATTCAAAGTCTAAAGGCTCAAGTAGCCATGTTGATAGAAGTCATTAAGCTCCGAGTCCCTCCTCATAATTGGGAAGCCACAATACAGGAATTCGGACTGCCCTTGATGAATCGCCTCAAGAAGACCTTCAACTCAATGCCGAGGAAAACCCAGTGGAATTTACAATGATCTCTCTCATAAATTGAGCTTTACAATGATCTCTCTCTCACTAATGAGAGTGGAATTTCGAGTATGTTGGGACAACCTCACTTGGAAGCGCCTTAATCTTATAGCCATGTCGCGGTGGAAGATCAAAATATAGAAGCTTGTGAGTGTGAAGTGATCAATCATGCTCCCCACCCTATGTCGAGTTCTCCCACCCTTGAAGAGTTTGCTAGCAATGAGATAGATCATCCAAGCATTTTTGAAGAGGATGATTCTTTTGGCACAAATGAAAGCTTCAAGGAATCATTCCCTCATTTCACTCCACCGAGCATCGAGGCTCAAATTTCTTACTTTAACCCACCTCCTGAGCATCAAGAAGAGTTCATACACTTACGTGAGTTGGGTGTGATATTTCCTATTGCTGACATGTTCAAATGACCTATTATTCGGGAGTCGGCAACTAAGGAGGTGTTCAAGCTTAAAGGACTTTAATTAAAGCACTTTATTGGTCATGGATTTTATGGGAACGCCATGTGCCTGTTTCTAAATGAATCGGTGCCTCTGTAGGCGAAAAATTGGTTTATTTTTTTCTTTTGTATTTATATGTCTTGTATTTTGAGTCGCTTTTTGAAGCTCTCCCGAGTTTGTGGGTTTGTAAGGAGGTGTACATAGAGTCCCCACAACAACAAAAAAAAATCTCTTTATTTTACTTTTATTTACAACATTATTGCTCTCATACATTTGTTTTGTGCTTGATTTGATGTAGGGGTTGAGCAATTCTCGAAGTTTGGGGGTGGCTCGCGGAGATTCATGGAGTGGAGTAGTCATGGCTCGGACTTTAAGTGAACATTGATGGCAATGTTCGGTTCTAAGTTTGGGGTGGGGATGGCTTATTTTTGCCCTTGATTTTTTAGAAAAATTGAAATTTTTTAGAAAATTTATAGCTAATTGGACCTCATTAATTATGCTTTGACCATTCATCTCATCACTTTGGCGCTCATTGAGTCGTATGTGCATTTTTTTTTGGATTCGGTCTTGAGATTACTATATGCATAGTTGAGAATAGTTTGTGATTTTTGTGCTAGCATTGCCTCATTCATGTTATATAGTGTCCATATGTGGATTTCTTGATGAATTTTTGTGCTATGCTCTAGCTTTGATTGTGCATGTGGTATGAGTACCTTGTTGTGAGTTTTGATGCCGTTAGATGATTTCAAGATTAATGAATAGCTTGGCTTGTGAGTATGACAATAGCATGATATAGGCCATATTTGACTCGTTTGTGTCATATCGACCTACTCATGTTCATATTAAATCCCTAGTGTCCCATTTGAGTCTTAATGAAAAAATGGTGTGTGAACACACAATGACCCCCATTCGCCTTCATTTTGATCACCCACATTGACTTATTCCATGAGCCTATACACTTTATCCACCCTGTGAGAGAGCACTTTGTGAAATGAATTTCTAAATTTATGTCTTGGAGGGAATGTGAGCTTCATGAAAGTGTTGTTTTCATGTATTGGTGTAGAGTGGTTTAATCTTGGTCGATGAGTTGGGGGTTGTTTATCTTGTAAAAAGGGGGCCCTTGTGATTAAAAATAAATAAATAAATAAATGGAATCAAAAGTAAATGGAAGCCCAAAAATTGTGAACCATTTGTCCTCTAATGTCATTCAAAAGGGGGAATTGTGGGATGAAAAATCATTTGTGGTAGTTTGATATACTCTCAAGCCCAAGTTATGGAAAAAAAAATCTAAGTTTGGGGGTTGTTGAGAAACATGGTGAGTTACGATGAAATATGTTCTTTCATGAAGTTAGACTTGAGTATGATTTTAAAGACTTCACTTGTGCTCACTTGTCTTGATATCATTCCCTTCATTTGTAACCCAACTTTGGCCTAAAATTACAAGCTTTGCAAAGTCCTATTGATCTTGTCATACCATGAGTCATTGCCTTGTGAAGCATATCTTTTTCGGTTTCATGGCTCATGCTTGGTATCTCATTGAACGTTCAATCTTAGCTAGAGCGATGCTATTTAGTCATGGGCTTGTGCTTCATGTTTTTGAGTAAGTGTTTGAGGAAAGCTTGCTATCATTGAAATCACTTCATACCTTGGTTATGCATTTTTATAATCTTAAGTTTGACTTCTTTGATGGTAATGCATGTGGGATCTTGATTGAGTGCCTTTTTCATTCCATCTTATTCTCGAGCTTCAACATAATCCATATTTTTCCATAATCCATATTTCTCTTTGCTCGGGGTGTTGATAAGCTTATAATTTTCCTTTTATTTTCATTATTTTTCGGAATTTTATTGATTAGTTTGAGCTTTGGTTAATGATTAACTGCATTTGAGATACTATTTTTATGTATTTTGTGCTTCATGTAGGTATCTCAAAGATATTCAAGGTTTTATGGCTTAATATGTACAAATCGAGGCAATTTCAGGCTTTAATGTTGAGTTTTGATACTTGTCGTTTAGGTTCGTTAAGAGTTTCAAGGCAAATCAAATCTAATAGAGGCCAACTGAGCTAACTGAGGACCTAAATGATAGGTCTGGAGGGGGAAGGATTTCGGCGCACATTACAAAATCTCCAGGGGCACCAGAGCAATAGTTCAAACAACAGGGGAGGCCGTTGCATATTCATCAAACTCCCTTGTGTGTTGTCACCCTCCAGCTGGTGCCACGTGTCGTCTGGCCCCGCCTTATCCACAGCCCCAGTGGCACGCGTGTCTCCTTCATGGATCAAGCTAACCCGATCGATTTTCCAGCCCTCCTGCCTCGCTAATCCACACATTTCCCCTAACACCACCAACCCATTTCCTCAATGGGCAACCTGCTCCTTCTTCCATGGTTGACCCACCGGCCCAGCCATGCCCCCATTTCCTTTATTCTTTCCAATTTAGCCCCCAATTATTCTTTGTCCTTCCTATTTTACCCTCATTTTATTTATCTCCCAATCGCATTTTTCAGGAACAACCCCCCATCTTTAGGGCAGTAACCCTAAGATTTCTCCAAAACCCACCTCTCCACCCAAATTAAAATGCACTCATTTTGAAGGCTTGGGGTATCAAATCAAGGGTCAAGGGAGCAAGATTAAGTTAAGTCAACCAAAAATTTCAACTTCAATTAGTTTAATTCTTCCACTTTATTATTTGATTGTTGTAATTTTTTGAGAAACTTTGTATTTATCTTGATATCCTGATGATGAGCTAAATATATTTTTGGATTGTGATTATTGTCTATGTTGAATGTGATGTTTTAATTTAATTTCTCTCTATACAAAGTATTACTCATATATTTTTGGTCATTATCATTGTGTGCTTAATGCTTTTAATGAAGTCATGAATCATTAAATGAACACTAGAATGATAGGATATGAAGCGAAAACCCTTCCTATTATTTTGAAAATCATGATAATTGTTTACGTCTCTAAAGCACACCGATTGTTGAAGGCCTTATATAGTCATTGTGTGCTTGATCTATCACGCGGCTATTTTCTCCCATATGTTATATGTTGCAATGATATGAGCCCGTAGCAAGGATGAGTGATAGCTAGGTTTGCTATACGTAGCGAGCTCGTATCAAATATTAATGTGTGCCCGAGTACACAAAATTTGAGTTAAGAAAAATATAGAAAGGGTTTTTTTTTTTTTTTTTAAGGTTGGAGGGGACATAGACCGTACTCCAACTCTTAAATTTTTTTTAATGCCTTGAAAGGCTACAATTATATATATATATATATATATATATATATATATATATATATGATGCCTTTGGTGTGACTCGAACAAATGGTGCCTCTGGTGAGGCTTTGAACACCCGACCTCTCGGTTGAGAGTAGTCAAGTCCCAGGGTGCCTATGGTAGGGCTTGAATACTCAACCTCTCCGTTAAGATAAGTGAGTAGCTAAATTGGACCTTTGGATAAGGCTTTAACAACAATGATGCCTCTGAAGAGGCTTGAACACCCGACCTCTCTACTGAGAGTTGTAAAGTCCAGGGTGTCTCTAGTGAGACTCGAACACCCAACCTCTCCGTTAAGAGAAGTGAGCAGTACTAGTTGAGCTAGAGCTCGTTGGTTAGAAAGTTAAATTAAGCATTGGCTAGACTAAAAATATCACAATCCTACTTTTTAACATTGATTTGATGTTGCCGCTGTTTTATCATCGCGTTAATTTAGTTTACTTTATTACTTTTATTTTGTTTATTTTATTTTTATTTTAAACCTAATTTCAGTTGGCTTATATAAAATTAGGTGTGCCCAATTTTAGTAGTTAGAATTTATTTCTAACTCTATTCTCGTGGGATCGACTCGTGCTTACAAACTTTATTACTTGATACGACCGAGTAATCTTGTTCGCATTGCGTTCGCGCACATTAGTGTCAGTGGTACACAACTAAAAAGATGTATAAAAAAATTAGGAATGAGATGATATATTTTTAAATGAAATAAGAAGAGAAAAATGTATAGGTGATAGTGGGATCCGGCTAAGAAGATGAAATAGGAAGAGTAGTATTTGGGATGCTCTAAAGCTAGTTTGTTGATAAAAACACCTCGTTGCATTATTAGTGTACTAGTTTTTGTACCCGTGCGTCAAACGCACGTAAGATATCTATTCAACTGAACTATACATAAATAATAAGTAAAATGAAGAAGAAAAATATTAAAATAATAAATTAAAGAGTACCGCTTAAATAAAAATATATCATTGTAAACTTGTACTAATCAGATTTTCATTGCTCATTATATCTTGCTTGGATTGATCTGTTTTACTAACATGAATAAGGGCGACATTTTGGAGACTATTATTATATGTTTTTACAAATGTGATTGTGAACAAATTTCCTATAATTTATACTGATTTTAGAAATCAAAAATTGAGTGATTCAATTACCCATGTGATGCTTCGACTACTCCTGGTTTCTACATTCATTCAACATTATTTACAATGTAACAAATATAGTTGTTACATTCAATTAACTTGATTTTAAAAAAGCAGAAAATGAAGAGTTTTTGCAAAAATATAAGAGGTGGTCTCCAGTAAGACGGTCTTACGGATCCTTATCCGTAAGACGGATCTATCTAGGTTAAATGGGCAAAATTCAAAAATCACAATGCAACCCCTTAGATTTTGAAAATTACAGCGCCACCCCTCATGTTTATATATGTAGAGTATCACTTTTTACCATTAACAGTGTTACTTTACATTATAAAATGTGTCACTTTTGGCCTTAGAAGTGTCACTTGACATTTTTTAAATGAAAATTATAATTTTTTCCCTAAAAAAGTGTTAATTTTTGGGATTAAATGTGTCACTTTTAGTCTTAAATGTGTTACTTTCACTTTGAAAAGTGTCTCATTTTTTTATAAATGGAAACCATTACATTTGACATTAAAATGTTTACTTTATAACATTAAAAGTGTTACTTTTGACCTTACAAGTGTCGTTTTACCTTATAAATAAAAATCATCGTTATTGACCTTAAAAGTGTCACTTTTTAGCATTGAGGGTGTCATGTTTTAGTATTAAATGTGTCACTTTTGGCAGTCAATGTTAGTTTTAATATGACACTTTTAAGTATTAAGAGTGTCACTTTTTAGTATTAAGAGTGTTACTTTGTATTTTAATGATAATTATAATAATTTTCCCTTTATAATATAACTTTTAACCTTAAAATGTGTCACTTTTGTCTTTTCAATGTGTCACGTTTGACTTTAAATGTGTCATCTAGCATTTCGTTAAAGTCTGTTAGGATCCGTCAAGTATTTTAAGCCAATTGATGCTAACGAAACTAACAAATGATTAAACTGTAAGGCGTGAGAAATATAAGAATTTCGGTGGCAAACCTTGTAAGTGCAGGGGCATCAGAGCAAAATGAGGAACTTTATATTAATGGACAATAAAATTTAAAACAACAATTGGGGGAGTCAAACCCAAGACCTCGACCAATTTGCAATTTTCATTTTCAAGCCTTAAAAGTTTCAATGGGGACCATCTCAACTAATTTATTTTTGTGATTTTTTTGTAACATGTTGTTTATTTATTATGACCCACAAATTTCTAAATGTCCATTCTACACAAGTCTTTGCCAAAATCTAAACACAAACCAAGGTAAAGAAGTATGCGAAGAGATATTGATCATAACATTGATATTTTTTATTTTTAATTCCCAAAGAAAAGTTTAATATTAAATGTAATCTAGATTTTGAAGGTTAGACTTATTTAATGATGATCTATTTTTAGTAAGTGTAGACACCCCAATTTCGTACCCCTGGTATGTGACATGACATGACAAAAAATATCAAGACATGTTAAAACATTAACAAATGTCAAGTTACAGGGTCAAAAGTGCAAAAGGACAAAGCAGGATGCGCAAAAGGACGAACTGCAGGGACCTGGGTGCTCAAAAATGCCATATTTTGAAAATGGGCGTGGCTCCCATAATGTTTGGGCTTTATTTGAGGTACACATCTTTAACCCCCAAATTCTATAATTTACAGTTTGACCCCTTTTAAAATATAATTGTTCCTCTATTAATATTTACAGGGGTAAAATAGACATTTAACATGACTTAACGGCGAAATCTAACCGCCATCCAAAAAATGGGCTCGCTTGCAACAGAATGAAAGTAGGGTGGCCAAAATAGATGAACCAAAGTTTCGGTGGCCGAATTGCAATATGGTCCAAAGTTGGGTGGCCCAGTTGTGTGTTTTGCCTTTGCTTTATTTATTCATTAAAGTATGTATTTGTAAGAGTATTATTTCCAAATCCGGTCCAATGTAAATATATAAGCAGTTATGCTGCCCGGATTTAGTTAGGAAATAATACTAAATGTAGCCGTTATTATGGCCAAATATTTTCAAGTATATTTATAATTGTTTGTAAAAGAGAATGTTGCAAGTCCGTAAATAATATAGATGTAATTGATGTATTTGTAGGCAGTTAATGCTTTATTTGTCTGTTAAATAAATATAACAAAAAGCATACTTTAGCCAAAAACTGTTTTGAGACCGAAAGGGCGAGTTGAGTGCCTAACACCTTCCCAACTCGTAACTTAGCCTCCGAACTCGTTTTCATCATCTCTGGTTTTCTTTTTGGTTTTGCTTTATTTCTTCCTTAAAATAAAGATGGCGACTCTAAAAATATTTTGGATCCAGTGGGGCCTCGCAACATCTTTCTTTGCACTTTCACGTTCTCCCCTAAAAAATGGAGAATGGGAATGGAAAGGTGATGTATTCCTATGTCTTGGTATCCCCTAAACAAGGGATAACTTGACATAGAAAACCCAAAGCACCCATAGTGATCCGAAATAGGCCATAAGGCTATTTTCATAAAATCCATAGTGGGGGCGCTGCAACATTCCTTCCTTGCACTTTCACGTTTTTCCCTAAAAAATGGAGAATAGGAATAGAAAGGTGATGCATTCCTATATCCTGGTATCCCCTAAAAAAGGGATAACTTGACATAGAAAACCCAAAGCTCACATATTGGATCAAAATCCACTAAAGGCAACCGAGGCGCATTCCAACGCGCTATTCCGACAGCACTCCTCTCGCACTTTTGATTTCGTCTTCCCCTAAACAAGGGAGGGTGGAACGAGAGCAGTGATGTCACCGCACCCGCACGTACGCGCACCTCTATCCAAGGGCGCGGGAGCAATTTCCCGGGAACCCACAGTAAGTTGATTTAGGCGAGAAATTAAGTGTGTTATACTATGTATTAGCCATTATATATATATATATATATATATATATACCTTGTCTAGAATTTGAGTGAGATTGAGAGAGTGATTTCGGGACTTTGAGTGAGCCTACTATGAGTGAGATTGAGAGAGAACGAGAGCCAGAGAAAGGGGTCTGGTACCTGAATTATGTTTGGGGGGTATTGGGTATGATACCTGAATTCTGTTTGTTAGGGGTAGGTTTATTGATTTGTTATAATTGAGGAGTGTTATAGGTTTAATAGTGTACAATAATTGTTAGGGGTAGTGAGGTAGTTTCACAGATTAAATGGTGTTATATTTAGGGATTTCAGTGGTACATTTAGATGTTCGGTATATCGATATAGATTACATTACTTTGTGTATTAGAGCGTCCACAATGGACCCTTATACATGCACTCCAAAACTCATTTTGGAGTTTTTTTTTTAACACAACTGAAGCTCACAGTGGACACCGAATTCAACTCCCTATCGCTATTACTCGGTAAAGGTCTCGCAACAGATCGGGAGTCGCTTAACGGGAACAATTACTCATCCTCCCTCTTTTCTCTCTCTTCCCAACCGTCCGTCTCCATAGCTTTCTCCGTTCTTTCTCCCAACCATCTTCTCCCTCTTCTTTCTCTTCACACCATTCCACTCAACAACAATCTCATTTTTCTCTCTCCTTGTCTTCGCCATTCTTTTATCAACCCACGGGTACCTGGAGAAGAAATTTTTGGTATCTACACCGAATTTCGGTCGATTTCTCATCATTCCACAATTTTCAGGTAATTTCAATCTCCATTTCTTCACTTTCTAAGATTTTGAAAATTTTTTCTTGAAGAATATGTGCCGCAACTCTCCGTCGCAGGTAAGCTTTTTCTTTCTTTGGGTGTATTAATTTAATTAAAATCTTTAGGGATAAAATCTTTCTCTCTTTTTTTCTTCATATGATTACCGTGATTGGTTCTTTTTTGGTTTCTTCTTTGATATCGATTCTTCACTTTGAAACTGATCACACCACGAAGATGGGGTGACTATGCTAGTGATCCACGTAATGGACCTAAGCTGATGTGTCCTTGACCAGCGTCCACGTCGGTGTATATGGGTACCTGACGTACCAAAGTTGATAGGACATCTGGGCTTTGTGCTTGTTCTTGATCTTTGGTCACCTGAAATGAGACTACCGTTAGGGTGCCGGGGGTTTCCTAGCTACAACTCTCAGGTGTGAGAGTTAGTAATCAGGGAGTATAAATGTCGGAGCTAGGGGTTCCCTTAAGCTTCCGGTGATAGTGTATATGGCTTGTTGTTCTTAATGTAATTGTGTATGTTTAGTCAAATGAGCTTACCTTTCTTGTAAGGGAAGGCTTCCTTTTATAGTAGTGTCCCTTGGGGGATCATGATTGATGTAGGGACCCTTGAGCATGGGGACATGTTGCTGGTCGGCTGGCTGGCAGCTTCCTACTGGTTGATGGGTAGCGTGTGATACATCCATTATGGGCGGTTGATAAGCTGCTATGTTATATCGGCTTGCATGGCTTGCTCGCATCCTGTTAGGAGGACATCTGGAGGCTATGTACATGCTATATGTCAGGTCTGTCACATCAAGGAAGGTTTGTTGGGCGAGCATAATCATTCCTCGTCTTAATGGTCGGGTTACGTTCGATGTTTGGAGTAATCCTCGGTTTATCGAGGATCATGGTCGGCTCGCCAATGGTCGCTGGTCATGGTTGGCTTTCCTCGTCTGTTGTACGGTGGACCCGGCCCAGGTCCAACTGGAATCCACGTGGTTGCTCCACGTAGGAGGACCCAGGTCGGGTCCTTTCAGAAACCAAGATATGTTTAATTGTTTTGAATTTGTTGTTAATTGGGTGCATTTGTTACTATGCTATTTGATTGCTTTTTATTTTTACTAATTTGTAAATGTGTGTATGTGGGATGGTTGTCCAATCCATTCAATTAAATTCAAATGCGAGCTTGATTCAACCTTACGTAGTTGACTATGTCATTCCTTTATCTTTGTTGATTTATATCTCACGTATGAATTTCTATTAATCCGAGTCAATAAAAGTCTTTTTTAACTGTCCCCGCTTTGAAAGTGTTGCCTATAATGGTGTTAAATATACTTTGAGTCCAAGATATGTTTAATTCTTTTTTAATTGTCCTTGCTGTATGGTGCAATTAGCATTATCTTGGATGATTTTTTCATGGGCATGTGAGTAGTTGTTCAATGAAAGTAGCAGATTTTTGTTCGATGAAAGTTGTCATGATTTCAAGTACTATGCACAACAACTTAGTGAAGGGGAAAAGGCCCTAAGCTGTCCCTCAACTATGTGTTTAGAATAACTAACCTGTTCCACCTTTTGGACTGCCTTAAGCTACACAAACAACCCTCTCAAAACAACCATGTTTTTTTTTTTACTAAAACCCCTTACAATTCCAGCCCATACTTAGCCTACTCACTGCCCAAAAATAAAGTTTTAAAACACCCTTACCCGTGATTCCCTTAGGCTGAATTCACCAAAGAAAAATCACAAAACAATCCACGTTTGAGATTGCCCAAGCTGCCACGAAAGTAACAAAAAGATAGGTTTGGATTCACCAGCTAGACTTCACTCATCTAATGTAAAGAATTCCGTTTGATCGATTCACCCTAGGCTTCACTCACCTTGGTAGAAGGGATCGAGAGAGAAACATAACCGTGTTCTTGAAAATCTTTTTAGCCCAAAATCTGGTCTCGTTTATTGATGAAAAAATGTCCTTAAAAAGGATTACAAAGAAAACCCTAAACTACTTAACTTACCAAAATACCCTACCAATAAAAACTATGATTACTTTTCTAGACAATGAAATAAAATCAGCTAAATAAATAGGAAATTACCTAAAACATTTAATTAAACACTAAAACTAACTCCAGCCGTGCCCTATTGATATCCTAGCCCAAAATAGGAAACTAATTCCTTGGAGAACTCGGATGCTCCCTCCTTCCTTACACGTTACTGTCTCAGCCACTCCACATGGTGCAAGTCACCCCCACGAACCTATATAGCCCACACCCGTATCCATGCAGCCCGTGTGTAGTCCCTTGCAACCTCTCCCATGCTATCAACCATTCCTTGTTTTGTCCTTGCAATTCTTCCATTGCTTTCTCCGCCAAATCCTCTAATGCTCCCGCATCATGACCTTGTAGACTCCACTTTGTATTGTCACGTCGGCCCAACGCTTTGTTTTGAGTGTCTTTAGTTATTTCTGAATTTAACCATACATCCGTGCTCTTCCTAATTGCTCCCTTCCAGCCGTGTGTCCTCTTGGTCCAGTCCATGCCCTTCTTTTCAAACACATTAGCTACTCCATACGCATCATAAACAAGTGTTTATAATTGCTTTTATATGAAGTTTATATCTTTTTTGTCCATGTCTTTTTTACTGGACTTGTACCTGTGATCTGGTCATTGATTTATACAACATATTAAGTGGGATTTTTTACAAGTGAGGTGGTGCATGCAAAGATATTAATCAATGTGAGACTTCTTGTTGATGCTTGTTGCCCTTTAGAAACTACTAAAACAAGTGGTCTGTGCTTTATTTAATTCCAGTGATTGTTATGGAGGTTAAGCATTGTGGGCACTGTTAATAGAAATGTCATGTAGAAGATTAATAGATGCCATCTAATCTGGTTCTTTAATATGGTTCTATCTTCCTCGTGTTAATCGATTTTATACTTAATGATGCTTCCGTTGCATCCTCCAATAATTTCAAGACTTGGTAACTAAGAAGCTCGTACAAGCATGTTACTATTTTTTTAAAATCAAATTACAATTATCTGTCTTAGCTGTGTTATTATTATTTCGAGATTTTAAAGTCGTTAGTATAGATATAAGCTTTTCCTTCTGCTGAATTTTGTTTGGCCTACAATCTAGTGCATAAATATGGTTAAACTGCTTGTTAAACTTCTTGGAAAATTGATATTCTGCTTATCTGCAATTTTTTCTAGGTAGAGTGGGTGGCTCCTTGAACTTTGATTTTCTTGATACAACATAATGTATAAAAGGTAATTCTATACTCTCACAGTATTTGATATTTTTTCTTAGGTATTGATGTGAATTCAAACTGCTTGAAAACACAAATATGTCCAAGCCTTTTTGGACAGCCCTTTAGTCGCACAGACCCTCCCAAAACAGTTCCAAAATTCGCCTTTAACTGTCTTAACAACCTGTTTGATTTGTACAACCCTAATCCTTACAATAATAGCCTAATACCCTAGTATTGTTTATAGAATTACACAAGGTATAATATGCCTAAAGCAATCTCCTATTTAACGTGTGTATGAACTACCCGAGCCCCAACCTATTCGAGCAACAACACCCGCACACAAGTTGCCCAAACAACTCACCAAAGCCACGCCTAATCTACCCCAAGACAGCCCACCCCTTTGATGAATAGACTGCCAAAACTTCCTCCTTTAAGACACGCCAATCTGCCCTAAATTCCCTTGGTTGTAACTTCAAGAAATTGCAAACACATGATCCAAGAAATTGCAAACACATGGCTGTAACTCCATTTTTTAATCCTAAAGTTCAAGCTAACACATGATCCAAGAAAAAAACATGAATTGGATCCATAATCTAGACCATGAATGAAGCTATATTCTAGACATAGAGCTTGCTTAAAGGACCAATGATCGAAAAACTTATTGATATCAAATAAACAAAAGTTTCTATGATACATTGCATGAAAGTGCATCTGCTGTAGTATCCCAACATCTTTCTAAGTTGCAATTTTGCAGCTTAATGTCAGAATCCAATACTGCATCTTTTATTCAAACTCTAGTTCAAGAACCAATTAGTTGCTAATTTCCTATTATAGTAAAGTAAACAAGCACATCTTTTATTCAACACTATGTTTCTCAAATTTTTAGTATATGTTTTGGAGATTGAGTAAACAATGTATTGGTTTTTGAGTTGTTAAGTTTTTCTTCTTGTTGTTCCATCTTTTGTCTTGTTTTTTTTCAATCATGTTGAAGGCAAATTTTATGGTGTGTAGAGATATGCCCGGTGTCTTAGTTCCATTTCGCTATTTTAGGAGGTGCTACTTGAAGAGATAGGTGTTTTTACTTTTTAGTAGTGTTTACAAGTGATAGCATTAATTGGATTTTTTTTAATTTATAGGTGATATTTCTACTACCTTCATGGCAAATCCTCCATTTTGGCCTTTTGATATGCAAATAGGCAATCAATTTGAAGCATTCCATCAACAACAAATGCAGAACCTAGAGACGCTCATGCACGTTGTCGATGAAGCTGAAGAATCTGAGCATGAGCCCGAGCAACCTCAAGTATACCGACGCACATTTATAAGCCGAGATCGTGCGAAAGCACATGACGACCTTGTCAAAAATTATTTTGCTGATGATTCGATTTTCCCAGCACGTATGTTCTGGAGCCAATTTAGAATGCGCTTATAGTTGTTTCATAGAATTCAAGCAGACATTAAGGTTGCCCAACCATATTTCCAGCAACGTTATGACTGTACTGGGAAACTGCGATTCTCATCTATCCAGAAAATGACGGCTGCTTTGCAGATTCTTGCATATGGGAGCCCAATTGATCGTGAGGATGAGGCCTTTGCCATTGCAGAGACTACAACTATAAAAATTGTTCGTCTATTCTGTAAGGCAATTGTTAGCATGTACTCAGAGCGGTATTTGCGAGCTTCAAATAAAAGTGACATCGCCCGACTCATGGAAGAAAATAAGAATCGTGGTTTTCCAGGCAAGATTGGTTCATTAGACTGCATGCACTGGGAGTGGCGCAATTGCCCCACGGCTTGGCATGGTCAGTTCAATGGCCACGCCGGAAAGCCGACCATGATTCTTGAAGTTGTAGCATCCCATGATCTTTGAATTTGACATGCGTTTTTCGGTACACCGGGAACATACAATGATATATCTTTGCTTGATCAATCCCCAATCTTCGACAAATTCATTCAACGCCAAACACCATACACCCCCTACGAAATAAATAGTAATGTATACTACGTGCCATACTATCTCACATATTGCATATACCCTCACTTCGCTACACTAATCCAGACCATCAAGCCCCCTCGAACTGAAAAGGAAAAACATTTTGCGCAACAACAGGAGGCTTGTAGAAAGAACGTTGAGAGGGCATTTGGGGTTTTGCAGGCTAAATAGGCTATTACCAGGGGCCCGATAAGATTTTGGGACCAACGAACTTTAAGTAATATTATGTATTGTTGCATTATTCTGCATAATATGATAATCGAGGATGAACGTCAAACAAATATTGAACGATGGAGATATGTAATGGGTGAAACAATGCCAGATGAACTACTTTAGCATGATTCGACTGTGTTGGGTGCATTTATTAGTTCTCGAATAAATCAAGTGAGAGATAGAAGTATGAACAACCAACTTAGGCTTGATTTGATCGAGCATCTCTGGAATAATTTTGGTAGACAAGGTGACCATTGATCTGTATGTGTAGGGTTTTACGTGTTCCAAGTGGTATGATTTACATACAATGTGAGCTTGGTAGTAGCTGTAGCAGTAGGAGTACCAGTTATGTAATGGTAATTGATAAAGATTTTTGCAGGTAATTTATCTATTTACCATAGGAAGAATCGTGTCGATGGTAATATACATGTTCAGTTTCATTGTAACTTTAATTCTAATGATCTACTTCAGATTAACCAAACAATTATTTTCTTCAAAGTAGAATCGTGTTTTCTAAGTTGTTTTAGGTATTTGATGTTTGTCGAAACCAACAATAATAATTCTTGCTTCTCAAAATTATGGATTTGTAGTAGTAGTAAGCAAGGTCATATCCACTGAGATTGGTTATACTTAATTTTGATATAGACTTTTGTAACCAAAAAAAAAAATAAAAATAGGGGGTTTGAGATTTTTGTGTGAGAAAATTTAAATAAACTAAAAATTAATAGCAAACAATTAAGTGAAAGTGATTCAATATGATGAAATATCAAATCAAAGGAACAATCTCAGTATTGGTTCGTGGACTTGATCATAGATGTAAAGATTAATTTCTCCGTTCTCTACTAAACTGGTTATGGTTATTGGTACGACCCAACAACCTACCTCTCCTTACTTTTTCGATAATCAGGAAACGTTCTCTAATTATTTATCTAGCCAATAAACAATTCTAGATACGATCATATAATTTAATTTATTAACAACATTACAATCTAGAGAAGCTACCAATTCTAGCCAACAAACTCACATGTAGGTTCATTTAAGATAGATTATATATTTCCATAGTATATAATGAAAATATGGTTCTAATCAACTATACTATTTACCACAGATATTAGAACAATTAAACAATTACGGATTTAACGTTCTAAATGACAATATGTTATCTTGACAATTGAACAAAGGGCCCGTTTTGCGCAATCAACCAAAACAACAATAAGCAATTGCAATTAGCGCAAGAAATATATAAATAGTAGAGAAAATAGAAGAAGATGATGATAAAATCAATTAGATCTCACAAATCACGATGAACCAATACTTCAATTATCCTTTGGCTAGAAAAAGCCTTTAGCAATCCATAAACTTAGTTGCTAGAAACTAAAGAAAATAGTAGAGAGAGTAGATAGACTAGGAAGATTGGCATTTAACAAAGAAGGGAGGGATCAAGGTAAAATAAAAGTCTCCAAGGTCTCCTCATAAAAACCCACTAACTTTGAGTAAATACTCACACTTTCTCCTTAAATAATCTAGGTTCATCCTCTTTACTTAAAACTACATTAAATCTCTAAAAAAAAAAATGATTTAGAATTAATTGGAGTGTCATTTGCTAGTAATTCTCTAAATGGCTCTTGGCGTGCCCCACACCTTAGCTTGAGACTGCAATTCTGGATTCACAATTTGATAAATCGTGCCCACGCTTGACTCTTGATTTCTTTAGCTTCAATTGATTACATTTCAAGTTTTGCATTTAAGTTCATTTAAGTCATTTGTCACAAAACTCCTACAAAAGCAATAATTTCATTAAATTTCAAATAATTGACAATATTAAATGTCATAAACATGGATAAATAATGACAATAAATATGGATTATATGTGACTTATCAAATCCCCCCACACTTAGACAATGCTTGCCCTCAAGCATTCAATAGCTCATGCAATTATTTCACCCTCAAATTCTTCTTCCCTTCCCTTTTTTACTAATTCAAAATATTTTCCACACAACAAAAACATGATTTTAAGATTGCAATTCCCAAACCAAAACCAATGAGCAACCATTAGCAACAATTAATTTGAATGGAAAACACATAGGACCCAACATCCTCACATAAGATTCACTCATTACGCTAAAAAGTGTATATAGTATATGTATGAATGAGCTCTCAAGTCAATGCACGAGATATTTTTAACCACAAGCTTGCAAATATATCATGTCCCTACTATCAATGAATGAATCAAGATGCACAAAAATCGAGGGTCAAAAACCGGTTGAAATGGGGCTAGGGCAAGGTATGGTAAAAGGAATTTTAGGCTAATGGAATCGAAGCAATTATACAAACCCTTCTAATCACAAATCTATATATCAACATCAAAAAGACCGCTCAAATTTCAAGATTTGCATCCTCAAAAATTTGCGATTCTCTTTTGTATTGGTCTCATCTTTTTGTTTTCTTGCTTTTCCTTCTTCTTTTTTCATTTTTTTTTTTGAATTCTCCTCTTTCTTTTTTTTTTTTTTTTTTCACGATGAGAGAAAAGAGTACTATGGAGTAGAGACCTTGGATGCACAAAAATTTCAACAACTTGCAGTCTATCTCAAATAAAACCAAAAGTGAACAAGAACGAGCTTCTACAATTCTTCAATTCATGGTTCAAAAGAGAAGGGAGAAATCAATAAAAATGAGTATCATATTCATGGCTTGTATTGTGGTCCAAAATCCAAGAAAAAGGCTTAAGGCTCAAAGTGCTAGGGTTTAAATGTAGGGTATAGGCTTCAAAGAAAGGTCAAAATGTCAAGAAAAATAGTCTTTTATCCTAAACACCCTCATTTTGATTCAATGTAACCAACTCATCAAGGAGTTGACGTAGACATGAATAATAATGCAAGTTCTAGAAAAATCAACAATGCAAGACATCACACAATCAAGAAAACGAAGCATAATATGTAATGTATGCTCATAGCTCAAATCTCACCAAAAGTTATGTGTGTAGATCCTACATATTTTCCGCCAATCAATCATCACAAGTAAGTATTCATGGTATGAAATTAGGAATGCAAAAAAAAAAAATCTGAACACAAAAATCACCAACTTTCATGGATAAGCATCGGGAAGAGCATGGATTCAAATAGGAGAAACAATGAACAAGAACTAAATGCATGGGACATAAATGTCGCAAAAATAATGCCAACTAACCCAACCACAATCCCCCCACACTTGAACGATGCATTGTCCTCAATGTCAAATTAGATGCTCAAATGAAAAGATGATAGAATAACAGAACTAAGAAACTCCCTCATAATGTCGAGCATCTAAAAATAGTTTGTGAGAGGTGTGGTGGTGTGGAGCACTTTGGATCTAAGAAGATGCAGTAACGACCCACTGAGCCTTTTTGTCCCCAAAAATTTGCAACTTTCTTTCAATAAGGCGTGGGCACGACACTTTCCAAGCCTTGTAGCAAATAAAACAAAATCCCGACATGCCTACGCTCTATTTGAAACTACCTGCAGCCTTTTTTTCAAACTCCAAGAAATCACTAAAATAAAAACTAAACATAAACATAAAAAGATAAACTAAATTAAACTTGGGTTGCCTCCCAAAAGCACTTCTCTTTAACGTCTTTGGCTAGACGTTGCTTCACCTTAAACATACTAAATCAGACAATACAAACCAATCATTGCAAGATTTATTTCTTTACCACCTCCATCATAGGTGGTCACCTTAAATTCCAACTTGGGTGAGTTTTCTTGTGATTTTTCAGAAGTAAGGCTCTTGTCGAGCACAAATTTCACGTTATCATCATCACTTAATTCAAACATTTTTTGAGCCAAGGATTCAACAATATCTATAGCAAAAACAAAAGGCACATCATTTGGACATCTCATAGAATCATAAATATTAAACTTATTAACTTCACCATCAAATTCCATTGTGAGTGTACCATCATGCACATCAATTTTTGTCATAGATGTTCTTAAGAAAGGTTCTACCTAGCAAAATCATTGGTTGAGATGAATTATCTTCCTCCATATCAAGCATATAAAAATCAGCAGGAAAAACCAATTCATTTACTTGAACCAACACATCCTCCAAAACTCCTTGAGGGTAAATATTAGATCTATCAACAAGTTTAATTATCATGCCAGTTTCTTTTAAAGGTCCAACATTCAAAGATTTGTAAATAGACAAAGGCATGACATTAATCGAAGCACCTAGATATGACATTGCTCTTTCAATTCTAACATTACCAATTTTGCAAGGGATAGTAAACATACTAGGGTCCTTGCATTTAGGAGGTAATTTTTTCTGAAGGACAGCTAAAACATTTTCATCCATACTTACAAACTCATTACCTTTCAATTTCCTCTTGTTAGTGCATAGCTCCTTAAGAAATTTGGCATATCGAGGTACTTGTTTGATTGCATCAAGTAAAGGGATGTTTATCTCAACCTTGCGAAAGGTGTCAAAAATCTCTTTTTCTTCCTCTTATTTATTTGATTTGGAAAATCTAGAAGGAAAAGGAGGAACCGGTGCAAAAACTTTTGATTGTTCTTCTTGGGATTCCATTGCTTGATTGGGATGTGATTGGGGAGCCATGACTTCCTTCTCTATTTCTTCTTCAGAGATCTGTTTCTGAGTTGATTTTAGGGGATCTTTCAACTCAGTTCCACTTTTCAAGGTAATTGCATTGACATTTTGTTTCGGGTTGACCACTGTTTTTGATGGCAATTTACCTTGAGATTCAAGACGATTCATTTGATCCTCCAACTTCTTGATGATTGCCCTCGTATCTTGTTGAAATTTGTTGTGTGTTGAGTGCAAGTGATTTAACAATTTCTTAAAGAGACATGCTTGAACTCGAGGAGGGTTGTTGTGGTGGGGCAAACTGTCTCGGTTGGCAGTTTGCAAATAGAGGCCTTAGTGCATAGCTGAGGTTGGGATGATCTCTCCACCCCGGGTTGTAGGTGTTTGAGAAGGGATCATACTTCCTTTATGGTGGGCCAAGAAAACCTTCAATTGTATTAGCCCTTGAGTCTCATCTTGAAGTGTGGGACACATGTCGGTTAGATGCCCAAAATCTGCACAAATCCCGCAAGCCTTAATCTGATGAAAATTTCCTGCAGCCATTTTTTGAACGAGAGAAGTCAAGCTAGCAATTTGATTTTCAAGAGAGGATATATTTACCTCATTCACTTTTCTTTGGGGTGTATCTTGTCTAGAACCAAATTGTTGTGAATTGGTTGCCATGGTCGTAATCAAATTTCTAGCTTCGACCGGAGTTTTGTTCACTATATCACCTCCACTTGCCGCATCCATCATCCTTCTTTCTATAGGTAGCAAACCCTCATAAAAATATTGGATGAGAAGTTGGTCAGAAACTCCATGTTGCGGGCAACTTGCACAAAGTTGCTTGAATCTCTCCCAATATTCATGAAGAGTTTCGGTATCTCGTTGCTTAATCCCGCAAATTTCCCTTCTAATACTTGCAGCTCTTGAAGCAGGGAAAAATTATCAAGGAACAACCTCAACATACCATTCCATGTAGTGATGGACCCGGAAGGTAGATATAAAAGTCAATCCTTTGCACCATCCATGAGTGAGAATGGAAAAGCACGTAATTCGATTTGCTCTTATGTGACTCCTTGGGGCTTTAGGCTTGAACATACCACATGGATTTCCTTCAAGTGTTTATGGGGGTCTTCATTCTTAAGGCCACGTAATTTAGGAAGTAGGTGAATTAATCTCGATTTCAACTCGAAATTTGCTTCCATCATCGAATATTGAATGCACAACGGCTGTTGATCAATATCTGGAGCGGCTAATTCCCTCAAAGTTCTAGCCAGGTTGGCAGCTACAACTATGTCTTGCTCTTCCTTGGATTCGCTAGAGGAATCGGCCAAATCAAGTGCTGAGTTCAATCCCAAGATGACGATGAAGCTTCATGTGCCTTTCGATGTTTAGCTTCCTTCCTTAGTCGTCTCGCGATTATCTCGATCTCGGGATCGTACAAAAGTGGTTCTCCTGTACGAAAGGAACGGGGCATCAAAACAAGTCAAATAGAATACCAATCCCCGGCAGCGGCGCCAAAAAATTAATGGTTGTCGAAACCAACAATAATAATACTTGCTTCTCAAAATTATGGATTTGTAGTAGTGGTAAGCAAGGTCGTATCCACTGAGATTGGTTAGACTTAATTTTGATATAGACTTTTGTAACCAAAAATAAAAAATAAAAATAGGGGGTTTGAGATTTTTGTGTGAGAAAATTTAAATAAACTAAAAATTAATAGCAAACAATTAAGTGAAGTGATTCAATATGATGAAATATCCAACCAAAGGAACAATCTCAGTATTGGTTCGTGGACTTGATCATAGATGCAAAGATTAATTTATCCGTTCTCTACTAAACTGGTTATGGTTATTGGTACGACCCAACAACCTACCCCTCCTACTTTTTCGATAATCAGGAAACGTTCTCTAATTATTTATCTAGCCAATAAACAATTCTAGATACGATCATAGAATTTAATTTATTAACAACATTACAATATAGAGAAGCTACCAATTCTAGCCAACAAACTCACATGTAGGTTCATTTAAGCTAGATTATATATTTCTATAATATAGAACGAAAATATGGTTCTAATCAACTATACTATTTACTACAAATATTAGAACAATTAAACAATTACAAATTTTAACGTTCTAAATGACAATATGTTATCTTGACAATTGAACAAAGGGTCCGTTTTGCACAATCAACCAAAACAACATTAAGCAATTGCAATAAGCGCAAGAAATATATAAATAGTAGAGAAAATAGAAGAAGAAGAAGGAGATGATAATATCAATTAGATCATACAAATCACGATGAACCAATACTTCAATTATCCTTTGACTAGAAAAAGCCTTTAGCAATCCATAAACTTAGTTGCTATAAACTAAAGAAAATAGTAGAGAGAGTAGTTGGACTAGGAAGATTGGTGTTTAACAAAGAAGGGAGGGATCAATGTTAAATAGGAGTCTCCAAGGTCTCCTCATAAAAACCCACTAACTTTGAGTAAATACTCACACTTTCTCCTTAAATAGTATAGGTTCATCCTCTCTACTTAAAACTACATTAAATCTCTAAAAAAACTGATTTAGAATTAATTGGAGTGTCATTTGCTAGTAATTCTCGAAATGACTCCTGGCGTGCCCACGCCTTAGCTAGAGACTGCAATTCAGGATCCACAATTTGATAAGTCGTGCCTACGCTTGACTTCTGATTTCTTTAGCTTCAATTGATTACATTTCAAGTTTTGCATTTAAGTTCATTTAAGTCATTTGTTACAAAACTCCTACAAAAGCAATAATTTCATTAAATTTCAAATAATTGACAATATTAAATGTCATAAAATGGAGAAATTATGACAATAAATATAAATTATATGTGACTTATCAGTATTGCAATATTTTATATTTTCTATTATAATCTCCCTTTGTGTTTTTATGGAAGGCAATATTTGGACTTTGGACAACTTATGCATTGTTCTGTTTTAAATTTTTTTGTTAATTTTGTTACCTTATGTTAGTCTATTAGATATGATCAACTTAATAAATACCTTGTATTTCGCTTTTGATACTTAATTATATTACATTTTTCTTCTTAATTTTCCTATCGTTACAAGTTATTGATATACATTTTATATTATTATCGTAAACTTGATCTATTAATCAAAATAAAAAATGCCTATATTTTATATGAAATTTATGAATTAATTGTAAATTCTTTTTAATCAAAGAAAATCATTTGTCTCGTGTTCAAAATATATGAGAGGAAATAATAATAACTATAATGTACTCATAAACAAAAATTGACCCTTAGATTGACATATATTTTTAGATGAAAATAATTGAAATAATTAAAATACAATACATTTTTTTCATAGAATATATAATATATAATATAAATATTTTATTCCAATCGTGTTGAAAAATATGAATAAAAAAGTTGAAAAATATGGTGATAGTTAGGTTTGTTAATTAAGATGGGAGAGGTTTGAAGTTTTTAAAAGATTATATAAAGGATGATTATTGGAGTGAATTATTTTTTAGAGTGTTAAAAAAATATAAAAAGAACCGAAACCGAGGTGGGTAAGGGCATCCACAGTCATAAACCTTTCAAAATGTTTATTCCTCTTGCCACGCCATCAACTTATAAACCTTTTATCTATAAACCTATTCTTCACTATACATAAATCCATAAAAGTTTTATAGCATGGACCCACAACTAAATTTTTTATTCTTTCCCAATATACATTTATTTTCAAAAATAAAAATAGCGTTTTAAAACATAAATATTTATAGAACAAATATAATATGTCCAAAAAATAATTTATATATTTTTAAATTTTATCTTTGAATAAAACATTTTTATTCATAAATATTTATTAGTAATTCAAAATACCGATGTAACAATATATATTTTATTGAACTAAATCAACATAAAATCATACAAATTATAATTAAAGTTGCATAATACAATGGAAAACAAAGTAATTAAATGTATTTTCTTTTTAGGGAAAACAATTATTAATATTTAACAATGTTACATTAAATGGTAAAATATTATAATCTTTAAACAAAAAAAAGGCAAAAAAAGAGATGGAAAGTCCAGTCACCTCACTATCAACCAGTCTATAAACATGGAGTGGTTGAAATCTTCGACCTATGATTTGGAGGCCTCCAATGGTATAAAGCTATTCATAAAGCTTTATCAAATTTTATAAACCTTCTATTGGAGGTGCTCTAAAACGTGTTATGAGTGTTAGAGCATCTCCAATATGGGTTAAATACACTTCTTAGTGTTTTGGAAAACTCGCTAATGGCCACCTAAGTGTCCATTTAGGAGAGAGATGCATAAACAACTTCCTCGATAGGAAGTTTCTATTTGTCAGAGAAGATGGGTGGCTGGGCCGGTCGGCAGGAGGCTTGTGTGTGGGGGAGGGGGAACGGGGGAAGAGTTTTTTATTTTATTTAGGATGATGTTAAATTTAATATTTTTTGTGTAAGAAGTTATGTAAGAATAATATATAATAGGAAAATTTATTTTTAAGTATATAAGAAAAAAAATGTATAAGTAACAATAGGACCCAGTTAAAAAGTTGTATTAAGAATATACACGTCGAGAATGCTATTATTGTTGCGGATGTTCTAGATGAGATGAGAGGGGTACTCTAGTGAATGTAGCTTGGCTTTCGCATTTGACTCATAAAAGACCTTCTTTGTCCCCAAACCCTCTTTAGAATCTCACGTCCCCCCTCTCCTCCCCGTGTCTATTTCGTTCTCCGCCTTTCCCAACTTCATTCCCGCCAATTGTTCACTCACTCACAACTCAAATGAACTCGCACGAAGCCCTAGTTATCATCCCCAGCTTATCACACTAAGTATCATCACGCCACGACGCTCCGTTGAACCTGTAATTTACGAAAATGACGACGGTCACTTCCCGAGATGTTCAGGAAATCGTCTCAAAGCTCTCTTCCGATAAAGCCAAAGCTCGAGACGTAATCTCTAATCTTCGTTCATCTGTTTGATTTATTAAAGATTAAAGAACATAAATAAAAAATGAAAATGAGAAAAACAAAAAACCACTCAAAATTTTAACGGTTTTTTTTTTTGTTTATTTAATTTTTTTCTTTTCGTTTAAATGAAAATTTTAATCCAACTAAATGAGGTGACAAAACTAGAATAAGTGGAAGAATGCTGATTTTTTTATTTATAAATTTGTTTTGATTTTATGACTTCAGGAGGGGATAAAATTGTTGAATTCCTGGCTAGAAGGGGAAAGATCGGTTAGTTTCTGCAAATATATTGGTCGCAACACCTCAATGCTCAGGCCTAATGAAATACCTAATGGTAAGAATCGAGAACCACTAGTTCTGCAAAGATTGAAGTGCGTGTTTCAATTATAAATTCATCGATCGTTTGAAACTTTTTTGTTCATAATGTAACTGTTTAGTTGTAACCAAGCTCTTATCTATCATCAGATAATACATTGTTTTTGTAGGATATAATTTGTTGTGTGTATACTTGTTTGAAAGTAAAAAATTAAGTTTTGAGGATTGAAATATTGTATGCAGCTGAAACTTGGCCTTTTCTTATTACATTGCTTACTCAAACTATATCATTGGAGATACATGCAAGCAAGCGGAGGTTGCCAAAGTTAGTTTTCGCCAAGACTCTTCGAATTGTTGTACATCGTGCGGAGGATGGTAAGTTTGTTTCATGACCATGATTGCTAAGTTGATTGTAGTGTGCCATTTGGCCTTAAGTCAATACCACTTCGGATTTAGCATTTGAATTCTTTTCAGTTAAGTACGTTTATATAGCCTATTTTACCCTTGATTGCCACCAACATGCCTTAGATTACTTACCTCGTGATTTAGTGATTGGCTTAGCTGTCACCATCATGTCTTTGCTTACTTAATCTCTTCGAGTTGTTCAACGGTGAAGGAAGCAAATTCTCAGATTGACTATGCTTCTTTATTGCTTGAGAAAACATTGTGGAAGGAATTAAGGTCTTGATTGGTACACGAAAATGGAATCAATTCCGTGGTGTTGATTCCATTGAAATAATTAATAACTTTTGGTGATGCCAGAATCCTATTTGGAATAGAAATGGATTGTTGAAATCTTGGAATTGATTACTAAAATTTAAGGAATCAAAATTCTCATGGAGGAGGTGGTATTTGGATTCCTAATAGTTGGAATTCATGGAAAAAGGACAATTATATTCGTTTATTAGGTCAAGTGTTTGTTTTATATTTATAATCTCATTTGGTCTCAACTACTTTATGGTCGTTCCTTTTTACTCCTTGTTGTCCTTGTTCTTTGGCTCTTCACAAGGTTTCTCTAACTCTCTCCATCTCATTTATTTTGTTAATAATAGTTTATAATTTTTTTTGATAAGTAAAGTGTATTAATGTATTATAAACAAAAAGCAGCAAAACAGGTGTTGCGTCCTTTGTACACCGGAACTATACACGAGAAATTACGGAATACTAAAGCTATCCATAAACTCTACAAAAGAGTTGAATGAAAGCCCAACTGAATCTACGCACCAAAAGAACAACAAGTGAAGAAGGTTATTCTTCAAAACAGAAACAGTCCTCTCCTCATTATCAAAAACTCTTCTATTCCTCTCCTTCCAAATGACCAGCAGACTTCTAAGGAAATAAGGTTCCAAATGGAATCACCCTTCCCCTTCCGATACAAAGACCAGCAGTTGAATAGTTCCTTGAGAGATTCAGGCATCACTCAGGATAGACTACAAAGGCCAAATATAACTCCACAGTTCCCTCGCCACCTTACAATGTAGTAAAAGATGATTCACACTCTCACCATCCCCTCTACACATGAAACACCTATTCACATACACTATGTCACGTCTCCGCAAATTATCACCCATTGGTTGCCTCCCATGCCAAAAAAGCCACCCTTGACGGAGTTTTCGATTTCCAGATCTATCCTGATTACCCAAAGCATAGAAGTAGGATTTAACCGTAAAATTTTTATCCTTTGATCTCTTCCAAATGACCCTATCCTCCATGTTTGATTGATTTTCTGCTAGTAAATAGATTCGGAAAGACGAAGAAAAGACTCAAATTCCCAATCCTGGAAATTCCTTCTAAAAGCTGGATTCCAAAGGACCTTTCCATTCTCGAACTGAAGAAAGGCTGGGAAAGGCTCTCGACAGTTCCACATCCCCACACCACTTGTCTGTCCAAAAACCAACAGAAGGTTCACTCCCTATTTCAAAGGATAAATTCCGAGCAAATGAGTCCCACCCTTTCCTTATCCCTTTCCAAACCCCCAAACCGTATTGATTAGTCTGTTAATAATAGTTTATAATTTATGACCGTAGTGTTAATTTTCACACTTGAAGCATGCTTTGATATTGATTAGTCTGTTAAGTAGTTTATACATCAAAATGAATCTTTAATATAGAGCTATGAGAGGACAATATGAGTATAAATTTTATGATGATGTGTTGCTTGAACTTTAAATAAAAGAAGAGTGGGCGATTAACCTGCTTGGAAGAATAAAATAGTTTACTAAGTACTAACACATGCTTTTCTTGAATTGTTTCAAATGTCTAATTTTTATCATGAAAGCCATTAACAAGTACTCGCCTACTTTTGGGGTAATATTGTCAATTGCCTTAATTGTATCATTGAATTTCAAGTTGTTTTGTTTGTTACCAAACAAAATAATAGAAATTTGGACCACATTAGTAATTATATTCCTTATGTTACCAAACACTTTAATGAATCATGTTCACATCGATTTTATGTCGAATGTCATTGCTAGTAATGGATTTTGCGGAATTGATCTTATTTCCGTGCACCATTCGGCCTAAGTGTTGAGCTATAGATTTATACACTCAGCAAAAATTAAGAAACATATCTGTTTTACTTATTCTGCAGAAGAAGCAAGGGGAAAGTTTTCCTTAGTATAATAGAAACAAATTCTTCAAAATTTAGTTTCTTGGATTTTAAATAGAGATGCTGATACCTCTGAGCAATGAACAGAGTTAGTATGCAGCTATGTTTTCCATCTGATATGAATGTCACATAAATGAAAATTTTGTTCTACTGACAGGCCAGACGTTGCTTCTCCTATCTGTTGCTAAATTACTTTTCAATCACATATGGGATGTCGTAAAGGATGTTCCAAGTTTTCAGTCCGAGTATGGAAGTATTCTCCGGCATCTTTTGGCTGTAAGACAATACCAATTTCACATGAGGAAACGGGTATACTGTGGTTAGTTTTCTTTTTAGCAATCACATCTTGGCCTGTACAGTTCTTTCTAATTTTAAAAAAATTAATATTTTCCGCATTCATCTATTATTTTGCATCATGATTTGGTGAGGCCTGGTGCTTCTATACATGGGAAAGGTGGAAATGAGCTTGAGTGAAAGTACTGGTGGTCAATCGAATCCCAAAGAGGACGTCTTTCGTTGCATCTTGACACTTCATTCGCTTCTTGATAGTCCTCCTGGAGATTTTCCTGAGAATCTTAGAGAAGAAATCATAAAAGGTTTTGTTCAGATTTTCTCTCATGCCAGGTAAACATGTTAAACAGTCCTTTGTTTTTTTACTTGTCAGAGTAAAGTGTGATTGGAGTTCTTTTTTGGAAGTTGTTAATCTTGCTATCATGCAAAAATTTGTCCTGTATTTTTCAGGGACGAGGGAAAAATTTATCGCAAACTGATCGAGTGTATCAACACATACTTGTTAAAGGATGGTCCAAATATGGGTTGTCAATCATTGGATATTCATGATGCTGTGCAGCAGTTCCTTTTCCGTTGTTGGATAACTACCCATGATCGAGGTCTAAAGGTTGTTTAACCATACTTTACATCGTTATATTGACTTCTTTTACCGTTTTAAAGTATTTCTCTAACCATTTTGCAGGATGCATTTGTTTTATATGCAAGGTTACAATTAAAATTATTGAGGGGTGCTGATGATGGGAGTGCAATATTAGAACAACTTCTTGATGTAATATGCAAGGAGCTAGATCAAATTAGTACTTGCAGTACCAATGTGTCTTGGTAGGTTTTATTTCTAGCCCGCATTCTTCTTGAATTGTTTGAAGTGATCTATGATGGTCATGTGAATACACATTGTTTTCAGGAGTGACACAAACAGGGATGATAAGTGTGGAACCTTGACAAACTCACAATGTGGACTGGCAGAGCTCGCAGCCCTTGTCTTTTGTCGGGTTGGTATTTCAGGAGTATATTCTTTGCTTGCAATTTCTACTCCTTGTTCATTTTTGTAGATCATTTAATTCAATATTTTTTGGAGTTTTCCTCTGTAAAGATACTCTCCAGTTTATCTCTTCAAACAGCTCATTTGAATACAGCAATTTTTATTTTTTCCTTTTGCATACATCATATGGTTTTAATTTTGCTGTATCTTAGGCACGTAATATCCATGGATTGTTAAAATGACAACTCAGTGCATCATCTATTGCAAGTTTTTGAGTTCTTATAAAAGAACCAAGAAGGAATTATGCTTTTTATCAACCAAATTACAAAATACACATTAAAGGCCTATGCCGAATTAACCTTTTCAGGCATGCCTAATTACGTCGAAAGCACCAACATCTGATAAACGAGCCAGAAGGGAGCATGCAGCTGTCCATCTAAATGAGCGGCTCATGAAAGGAAAATGGTTGTGGTAAGTTGGATTGAAGTTGTCCTTGCATGCTCTAGAGTCCATCGTAGATTTTTTGTTGTTGTTTTCTTTATTGTTTACTGTGTTTTACCTTTTCGTTTGTTGTTTAAAATGATCAAATATCTATATGGCAGCCAAAAGTTGAGGGCCGAATGGTATGTTTAGTGCTCTCTATCTTTTTTTTTTTTGATAAGTAAGAGTATTATATATTAGAAGCGTCAAAAAAGGTGATACGTCCTTGTACACTAGGAGTATACACAATAAACTAAACTAAGGAGAGACAATTAACAAAATCTACAAAGGAATAAGGGTGAGAAATGGAAGTATTAGCATCAACTGAACACTAAGACTGCAGGGTTTGCAACACTGTGTCCTTCAACTGCGACAGGGGCCTTTCCTTGTTATCAAACACCCTTCTATTCCTTTCAAGCCAAATGGTCTGACACACACACAAAAGAGCAGTTTGCCAAAGATAAATTCCCTCTCCTCCGTTTGTAAAAAGCCAGCTTAGAAACAGCTCCTTCGTTGATCTAGGCATAACCCACGAAATATTGAAGAGCCTGAGGATAAGGTTCCAAAGATCCTTAGCTACAGAACAATGAATGAGCAAATGGTTAACTTTTTCCTCATCGCCCCTACACATATAGCACCAATTCACATAAGTATTATGCCTTCTTCTCAAATTATCACTGGTGAGAATGGCTTCATAGCAAGCCTCCCAAGCAAAAACCGCTACTTGACTGGCAGCTCTAGATTTCCGATATCCAAGGAAATAAAGAACCATCTTTGGGTGACAAAGACTCAAAATAAGATTTGACAGAAAATCTTTCGTCTTTAGGGACCTCCCACCACACCTTATCCTCCAATTGCCTGCCAATAGTCGGGGAATAGAGAAAATCAAAAATAAAACACACATGATTCCATCTCCCAGTCATGGAAATTCCTACGAAATGAAGGATTCCAAACCACCTTGTTATCCTCCAGATGAAGCACTGCATTAACAAAGTAGTTCTTATCACTGGCTATGCTAAACAAATCTGGTAATAATCTCCACAACTCTATGTCACCGCACCATTTGTCTTTCCAAAATTTCACCGACGAGCCATCACCAATCTCAAAACGAAGAAATCTCTTGAAAGAGTCCCACCCTCTCCTAATCCCTTTCCAAACACCAACTCCGTAAGAAAGAGAAACCTCATTTGAGGACCACTGCCTAACCCCTTCCCCATATTTACTCACCACCACCTTCCTCCACATACCATCTCTATCCACCAAAAATCTCCAAAGCCATTTGCCCAACAATGCCTTATTAAAGACGTTCAAGTCTTTAACACCTAGGCTTCCTTCTCTCAAACTATAGGAGACCTTCTCCCATTTCACCAAATGATATTTATGGCTCTCACTATTGCCTTCCCAAAGGAAATCCCTTTCCAGTCTCTTCAAAATATTGCAGATAGATTGAGGGAGCACTAACAAGGGCATAAAGTAGGTGGGCAAACCGGATAAAGTGCTCTTAGCAAGAGTGAGGTGCCCCCCATTTGACAAGAGTTGTTTTTTCCACCCGGCCAATCTACGTTCGAATCTCTCTATGATGGGATTCCACATTGCCTTGTTTTTAAACTGAGCTCCAATGGGTAACCCAAGATAAGAGGAAGGAAACTTTCCTACCTTACACCTGAAGAAGTGAGCCATATCCTCAACATCATCAACCCCTCCTAATGGAAGAATCTTGCTCTTTGCATTATTGATCCGAAGACCCGAGACCATCTGAAAGCACAACAGAACTAGGCGCAGTTAACCTAGTTGAGAAAAATCTGCATCGCAAAAGGTAAGCGTATCATCCGCAAAAAGAAGATGAGACACGGAGACCTTCAAATCTCTATGCTGGCTTACATTAAAACCACGAATAAAACCTCCCGCCATAGAATCTGAATCTACTGAGAGTCTCCATGACAATAATGAACAGGAAAGGGGAAAGGGGATCTCCCTGTCTCAAACCTCTAGAGCTGCCAAAAAACCCTAAGGTTATAAGAGACGCATCAATAATCTGCCTATCACCCACGAAAGCATGTTGAGAATCCAAGACAACCCGACCAATCACTAGTTTCAGCCTTCTAGATAGCACTTTTGATATAAGCTTGTAAATACCTCCAACCAAACTTATAGGTCTGTACTTTCTCAAATCACATGCGCCTTTCTTCTTAGGAATTAAAGCTATGAAGGTGGCATTAAATCTCTTCTCAAAACTCATATTATTATGAAAGAACCGGAAGACTTTCATCACATCACTCTTTATCACCTCCCAACAGTATTGAAAAAAAGCCATAGAGAATCCATCTGGGCCCGGGGTTTTGTCACCACTCATACTTTGCAGCGCTGCAGAAACTTCTTCTGAGAACTCTTGTTCCAGATCAGCCGACTCCCCAGCATCCAGAGACTTAAAACCACCCAGATCATCCACTTTAGGGCACCACTCACCATCATCTGAATACAGCCTCTCATAAAACACCATCAACTGTATTACTCCTGATCTGGTTTGCAGCTTTATGACTATTCGCCATTCTATGAAAGAATTTTGTGTTTTTGTCACCTTCTTTAAGCCATTGAACCCTGAATTTCTGTTTCCAGCAGATTTCCTCATTAAGAAGAAGATGCTCTAGCTTTCTTCTCAGATTAGAACAACACTCCTCTTCATCTACGTTTAAACCCACACCCCCAGCTTTCTCATCTAAACTGCTCAATTCCTCCATACCTTTTTTAATATTCTCATCTACTCTACCAAAAACCTTCCTGTTCCAGACTTTCAGATCACCTTTGAGAAGTTTCAGCTTCTTTGCCATTTTGACACAAGGATTCCCTTCCAGAATGTAGGAACTCCACTTATCTCTCATCCATTCCAAAAATCCTGGATACTTCAGCCACATATTCTCAAATCTGAACGGAGTTTTGTCCCTCAAAATCCCACCACAGCTAAGCAATAATGGAACATGGTCTGACACTACTCTAGGGAGACAAGTCTGCGTAGAGTCGCTGAAAAACTCCACCCAATCTGAAGAAATCAGAAACCTATCTTTTCTAGAAAATTGGTTTCTGCCCCCATTTCTGAACCAAGTAAAGTCTCCACCTAGCAGATTCAGATCCACCAGCTCCGCTTCATTTATGAAGTTATTAAAATCTGCCATAGCCTGAGAGAAGTTTCGTAAACACGATCATTCATGGGAAAATCGAACAACATTGAAGTCCCCTCCTATACACCAAGGGTCCTGCCATTTCAATCTGACTAACTTCAATTCTTGCCATAAGGATTTGTGCACAACTTCTGAACAAGGTCTGTAAACTCCCGAGAAAACCCATGACTTATCGTTTTCTACCATTTTCAACAAGCAGGACATTGAGAAATTCTACTGCCATTTTCACCACTACCCTCTTGTCCCACATGATGAGAATGCCTCCAGCAGATCCTTCCGCCTCCAAGAAAACCCAATCAGCCCATCTTCCTCCCCCTATTTCGTTAATCACCCTTCTATCTATTAAACCCATATTCGTCTCCTGCAAACAAACAACATGAGGTTTCCATCTTCTCAATGAGGCTTTAATAACTTGTCTTTTATTTAAATCATTTAGACCCCACATGTTCCAAGAAATAATTCGTAACTCCATTAACTGTTTGCAAATCTCCTTCTTCTACCCTCCTCCACTAGCTCCCCTAGCTGTTCGAAATTCAGACTACAACACAATTGTTTCAGCTCCCTTTTGCCTTTCTCTCTTGGATTCTTTCGACTTCTTCCACTGCTGACCTCTGCAGATCTCCAATTCTTGTCAATATCTAGCAGTAAGGACATGATCTTATCTTCAAACCCTACACATGAAACCCCCATGAATTAACTCATACTTTTGGCTCTACGTTTCACCCACAGCGAGATATCCTTCTCCATCTCGAAGCTATAAAGAGAGTCATCGATCCTATCATCAATCCGGATGAACCGTAGCGAGAGGAGTGCATTCAATTGGTTCCTCTGAATTATCTTCCCAACCTCTCTCCTGATTCCTCTCGGAGAGATCAACCTCCTCCACTGAAACAATCTCCTTATCCTCGTGAGAGCCCTCCTTTGTCACAGTCTCTGAATCCTCTCCTTGCATTCGCCTTTCTGACTTACCTGAATCCTTACTGGCAGGCGCCAAAATCCCCCCCTCAACTTGCGTAGTATTCTGAACCTCCCTTTCTTCCATCCCACAAACAGGCTTGCACACAGCTTCTCGCATGCAGTGCTCTCTATCTTTCAAGGATAGATATTATTGTTGGAGCTTGATTCTTTATATTTTGTTTAAATTTGTAGCATAGTATTAGATGAGTACTCAAACCTAGACAGCACACTCAATTTTACTTGTTATTTGTTAAATGCTCCAGAAATAGATAAATCATATTTACTACTAGTGGATCATAGTTTGCTTCTATTTGGTCCTCTGCAGATGAAAGTAAAAGTTTTGAAATACTGTATCTGGGACGAGAATGTTAAGATGGATGTGTGGTAAAATTAAAGAATGTACAAAATTAAAGAATGTACTTCAAACAAACACGCTCATGAGACAGTTGAGGCCTTGAAGTAGCCCTAGTGGTAGAGAAGTAGAGAGAAAAACCACAGATACTGTTAGGCAGAGTGACTGTATTAATTATTTTACGGTACCCATACCCCTAACAAACACCATGCCCGTGTTACAAACCCCAAACCATTGAATTTCCAAATACAGAAAAAAAGAAGCTAACATTTAAGTAACCGCTTACACCTATTCGCCAAAACGACCAAACATTCTCGTTAAATAACCAACCTGTTTAAGGGTTAGGCTGTTAGAACTTAGAGAGACAGCTCAACTATGCTTATGTTGAGGCATGAAGTCGCTCAAAAGCTTAAACTGGCCGGAAAAGTATCATCATGCTTACCTCTTCATTCATGTGCAATCTCATTCACACGTAGAGAGACAAACAAAATGAGGTATGTCAAGGGGAAAGACTCCTTGGGAAACTAGATATTGATGTTGCTTAAGTAGTCTCATCACCTAAAGGTTAACGCTCATGGAGCAAGGGCATAACAATTTAAATCAGGCTTAATTCTTCAATGTTTTATACACCCAGATAAATAAAACCTAAACATCCAAAGCATCCAAACAAAAGAAAATACAGCTGTACGCCTGTACTGAAATAGCTCCTAAAAAACTACTCTCCTAGCCTAGCGAACCAACCATTGTGAAACACCAACCTGGCTCAATATCCAACTGCTGGCAGAAGCATCAATCACCATGGTATGGCAGCCAACCTCCAATCCATTGTCAACATTGTCCAGCCATACATAGCCTCAAGTGAACCCTCAAGGTGCCCTTAAAAGAACGGGGAAAGAACATTGAACATGCAACCTTTGAAGCAGAAGGGAGTAGGGACCTTCGGCAAAGGAGAAGTCACAGGCTGTGACTTGCAAGAAGTGAAGGCCAGGGATTGGCATGCGGGCCCAAAAATGCTGAAAGGCTCACCAATCGGACCAGATTGGTTATCTTGCTGAATTGAGATACCCTGACATAACGGGCATTAGATCCCCCAAAGTGACAACAATAGACAGTCCGATAGTAGATAAGAATATGTGATTCAATACTGTAGCTGGATCCCCATGAAGTACCATAAAGGATGTTAGTCATGTCTCCCATATTCCGGGCTAAAGGATCTTTGAATTCAGCATCTCTACATTGTGTCGTTGCTCCCTAGATTTCCTGCTGAATTAGCTATGAGTTCATTCCCCCTACATTTATTGTATCAAGAGCTTGTGGTTTAGTTGAAATTATTGTCCTTAGGGGAGTGGAGTCATAGTTATATAGCTAATTCTAAGTACCTGGGATGAGATCCATGGAGTTGTTATATGTTGAATGTTAAGACATAAGTGGTTAAGCTCTAACCAACAATTGTATACCCTCTCCGTCAACCTTGAAGCCCTTGTTAATATTAAATTCAGACAGAAGAAGATGGAAGAATTCCTTGATTGATTACTTGAAAAGGCTGTACAAATTTATACACTTTCTAGGATCTATTCTTGGAAACTATGAATCAAATCTCCTATAATTATTCTCCTACAATTATGCAATAATATTTACCATATTTAACACCCCCCCCTCAAGCTGGAGCGTATATATTGTATGTTCCCAGCTTGTTACAAATATAATTAACTTGAGGACCCACTAGAGGCTTTGTGAGTCAACTGACTTAACGTAACTGGTAGCAATGTTTCCTGAAAGAATTTTCTCTCGGATAAAGTGACAGTCAATTTCTATATGCTTGGTCCTTTCATGAAAGACAAGATTAGAGGTAATATGGAGAGTTGCTTGATTATCACTTATTAACTTCATTTGTTGAACTGTAATTCCTGGAGTAATTGCTTCAGCCATATGAGCTCACATGTTGTTTTAGCCAACATATTGTTTCTTGCTTTTCTATGACACAAGATTTCCCCCAATAAAAATACAATAACCAGTGGTTGAGCATTTATCCGGTGAACGTACCCAATGAATATCCAATCACCTGGGTATGCCCCTTGTTTTCATATAACAATCCTTTTCCAGGTTCTTTCTTGATGTACTTTAGAATACGGATGGCTGCCTCCCAATGGCTATCACATGGAGTACTAAGAAACTGACTGAGAATGCTCATTGGGAACGTAATATCTGGTCGCGTCACCATGAGGTAGTTAAGTTTGCCAATAAGTCTCCTATATTTGCTCGGTCTGACAAGGGCTCCCCCCGATCAGGTTGTAGCTTAGTATTCGGATCCATTAGTCTCTACAGGCTTACAGCTGGCCATGCCTCTTTCTTCTAAGATATCCAAGGCATGCTTTCTCTGGGAGATGAATACACCATGTTGAGATTGAGCAGCTTCTATTCCCAAGAAATATTTCGGCTTGCCTTAATCTTTAGTTTGAAAGTGATGTTGCTTGAATTTCTGTATACCTCCTCGTCATTCCTGGTAATTACAATGTCATCCACATAAACTACTAGACAGATGCATCGGTCGGTGGAGAGATGGCGACATAATATTGAATGATCGGCTTGGCTTCGGGTCATTCCAAACTGTTGGACAACCGAACTAAATCGCCCAAACAAAGCCCGTGGGGATTGTTTCAACCCATAGAGAGCACGACGAAGGCGACACACCAATCTAGATTTAGACTCCCCCTGAGCAACAAACCGAGGAGGTTGCTCCATATAAACTTCTTCCTCCAGTTCACTATGGAGAAAGATGTCATTTTGGCAACGGGAGAGAATGTGTTGCCATAATCAAGCCCATAAATCTGAGTATATCCTTTGGCAACGAGACAAGCCTTTAATCGGTCGATAGTGCCATAAGGATGAACTTTGAATGTGTAAACCCAACGACAATCGACTGTTGATTTCCTTGAAGGAAGTGGCACTAAATCCCAAGTGCCATTAGACATGCAAAGATTTTGGGAAAAGCATCCAACAGGACATGGTTGGTAGACATCTCATCAATCATCGCGCCTCGGTCTGAGCTGCTCCTACCCTTTTAGGAGTGGAAACAAAGGACAAGGACGACACATATGCTAGTATATGATGGAGATAAACGATGATAACTCATGAAATTATAGAGGGGATAAGGATTGCGAGTAGAACAAATACCTTTACATTCAGCAATAGGTCGATCCAAGTCGGGGATCGGAGTGGATGGCAAAACCGAAGTAGACGGTATCGGGACTAGGTATAGATGTAGGCATAGGGGCAACAGTAATGGTAGGTTCGGTTGTAGGCTCAGAGGAAGGGTTTGCAACCGGAGGTTGTGGTTGACGACGATGGTAGGTGAGCAAAGGAGGTTTGGAGTTTGCAGTAGGAGAGACCATGTCAATGGATGATATAACCAATAGTGGTTGGAGGAGGGAGATCCCAGACACACATTCCTCAGCACGATTGGGAGAAGGGAAGAAAGGAGTCGTCTCAAAGAAGGTGACATCGGGTGATACAAGATATCACTTAAGATAAGGTGAGAAACAACGATAACCTTTCTGTAAGCAAGAATAACCCAGAAAGATACATTTGAGAGACTTAGCTTGTAATTTATCTTTTCGTGGAGTGAGATCGTGAACAAAGCATGTGCACCTGAAGATATGTGGAGGAAGAGAATATAGTGGCTGGCTAGGAAATAACAGAGGGCGAGAGACTTGATTATTTAAGACGGAGGACGGCAATCGACGTGCGATTAATCAAATAACATGCGGTAAGAAGAAGCGCAACGGAACATGCAAATGAATTCGGAGAGTACGCACGGTTTCAATCAAGTGTCTGTTTTCCGCTCGGCCACCTGATGTAGCGAAAGATACTGAAAAGTAACGATAAATATCAAAAGCTGTTGAGATCGCACACGACTACCTGCGATGATCTTCTTGTTGATGTTCGCAAACCTACCATGATCTAGACATCCAAATCCTGTTGAGGTTTAAAACCTACCACAATTTAGGCATCAATTTCGTTGATTCACAAAGAATACCGAAAACTGAAAGAAAACAAATCAATTCTTAAAATTCAAGCTAAATTCGGAATTACATTGTAACCTAATAGGACTTTAAAACATCGTTAAATTGCCTAAATCTACCTCTAAATATAAAAATATTATCCTCTACATTAAAATTCCGAAAATTAGAATATAAATATAAATTACTAGAATCAATATACTATATCTTAATACTAATTTGACTTGCTCCCACATCATTCTCCTTAGCTTCGAAAAAATTCGTCCTCGAATTTGAAGTAGGACAAAAAAGTATTCTTTGTGCTTGTCCTTCCACTTGACCTTGACACTAGAATCTACATGTTGAATTCTGAACTTGCCAACGTGGGTGACATTCATCCAATCAGTCCAATTCATCTTTATAAAGTGGTGAAGTAACAATTTGTTAATGAAACACGAAGATGTTTGTGGTGGGGGAAGATCAAATGGATCTATGAAATGGGTTTTGATTCCAGAATCTGCAATCAATTCTTCATCATAGACCGGTGGTTTACTCCAATCGACAATGGGTTGGGGAGTGTTGGATTGAGATTCAGGAAAGGGCTAGAAGATATCAAGTAATGCAATTGACATGATACGGAAGGGATGATGATGAACTGAAAAAAAAGTAGGAAGAGAAATAGAAAAAAAGGTAAATCGATACCAGGTTTCGGCTCTCATACCAACTAACTGATGTAGTGGAAGATACTGAAAAGTAATGATAAATATCAAAGGGGGTTTGGTCTTAAGTGGCGGAAGTGGATTCTTTTTTGCATCTCGACAGTTCGTTTTTTGGTGTTGGTGAATGGTGAGCCTACCGGATTCTTTGCTAGTTCGAGGGGGTTGAGGCAAGGAGATCCTCTTTCTCCTTTTTTATTTATCATTGTGATGGAGGCTTTGAGCAAGATGTTGGATAGAGCTGTGTGGGGTGGTTTTTTGAAGGGGTTTAATGCGGGTAGAGGTAGTGGAGAGGAAGTGATAGTGTCCCATCTTTTATTTGCAGATGATACGCTTGTTTTTGTGGGGCTAACTCTCATCGCTAGGTTATTTGCGGCTTGTGCTCCTTTTCTTTCAAGCGGTTCCGGGATTGAGAATTAATATCGCTAAGAGCGAGATTATTCCGGTTGGCGTGGTGGCTAATTTGATTCCCTTGGCCAATTTTTTTGGTTGCAAGGTTGGGGGCCTTCCGACGGTGTATCTTGGGTTACCTTTAGGAGCGAAGCATAAAAGTAAAGAGATGTGGATCTCTGTCATCGAGAGGTTCGAGCGGAGATTGGCGGGTTGGAAAAAACATTATCTTTCAAAGGGGGGAAGGCTAACTCTAGTGAAAAATACTCTTTTTAGCCTTCCCACTTATTTTATCTCTTTTGTGCTTCCAGGTTTAGGTTCGCAAAGCAAACTTGAAAAATTGAGAGAGATTTTACGTGGGATGGGTCTATGGAGGTGCGAAAGTTTCATTTGGTTAGATGGGAGAAAGTGCGTGATAGTGTGAGAAATGGAGGCTTGGGGATAAAAATCTTAAGTTTTTTAATTTGGCTCTTTTGGGAAGTGGCTTTGGAGATTTGTGGTGGATAGGAATGCTTGGTGGAGGAGAGTGGTGGTGAGCTTGTATGGTGAGGGTGAGCATTTGTGGTTTCCGAAAGATGTTTCTACCTGCTATGGGGTGGGGGTTTGGAAAGGAGTCGAAGGGTTGGGCTCGGTTGAGAGACACATCTCTTTTGAGGTTGGCAATGGATCTACAATTAGATTCGGAAGGATAAATGGTGCGATGACGAGGGAGCTTTGGAGATCTTTCCCGATTTGTTTAATTTAGCAAGTGAGAAAGATTTCTTAGTAAGTTCAATTTTGAATATAGAGGAAGGGAAAGTCTCTTGGAGTCCCATATTTCGGAGAGATCTTCAAGATTGGGAGATGGACTCTTGTGTTCAGTTTTTGCTAAGTTATACTCTCACTCGGTGGGGCGGGAGGATAGGGTGGTGTGGGCGGGCTCGAAGAGGAAGATTTTTTCTGTTAGATCCTATTATCATATTCTTTCAAAGCAGAGAAGATTGTGTTCCCTTGGCGGAGTATTTGGAGAGTGAAAGCTCCAGAGTAGAGTTTTGTTTTTTGCATGGGAAGCTGAGTGAAGCCATCCTTACGGGGGATAATTTGCGAGACGCCGAGTGATATATGTGAATTGGTGTTTCATGTGCAAAGGATGTGAAGAAAGTGTGAATCACTTGTCGCCGCACCGCCCTATTGTGTCTATGCTTTGGAATTTAATGCTTGGTCTGCGTTCTCTGTTGCTTGGGTGATGCCGAGATCTTTTAAAGATCTCCTTTTGAGTTGGTCTTTGTACAAGCGGAGAAGAAGGATCAGCTTCGCACGCAGTTCCTCGGGTATTTGGTGGATCATTTGGAGGGAAAGGAATAGGAGGGTGTTTGAGGATGAGGAGAGGACGGTGGATAAGTTAAAGGATGAGTTACTTCGTACGTTGTCTTTTTGGGGGGTTGAGGACACTAATTCTTCCAACATTCATAACATTTCTTGTATCGATTTTGTGAATAGTCTTTCTATAGATTAGTCCGTTTATAGTTTGTAAAGAGGTCGCGTCTCCTGTTTAGACGCTTTGGTATATAATACTTATCAAAAATAAAATAAAATATCAAAGCTGTTGAGATCGCGCACGACTACCCGCGATGATCTTCTAAATCCTGTTGAGGTTCGCAAACCTACCACAATCTAGGCATTCAAATCTTGTTAAGGTTTAAAACCTAGCACGATTTAGGCATCAATTTCGTTGATTTACAAAGAATACCGAAAACTGGAAGAAAACAAATCAAGTCTTAAAAATTAAGCTAAATATGGAATTACATCATAGCCTATATTTATAGGACTCATAAAGCTTGGGAGAGAAGTTAAAACCTTTTAAAAACTAGCCTAACCTATATAGTAACCTACTAGGACTTTGAAACGTCATTAAATTGCCTAAATCTACCTCTAAATATACAAATATTATCCTCTACATTAAAATTCCGAAAATTACAATATAATTATAAATTACTAGAATCGATAAACTATATCTTAATACTAATTTGACTTGCTCCCACATCACCACCCCATTTTGTTGAGAGGTATGAGTACACGATGACTCATGAAGAATACCTTGAGACGCCATAAAAGTTTCAAATGGGGTAGAAAAATATTCTTGGGCATTGTCACTTCGATGAATACAAATATTTGTGCCAAACTGAGTTTTAATTCCGGAGCAAAATGTTTGAAATATGGAGAATAATTCTGAATGATTCTTCATTAAAAATAACCAAGTGTAACGGGAAAAATCGTCGACAAATGTTACAAAGTAATTAAAACCCAAAGTGGATTTAACACGACTAGGACCCCATATATCTGAATGAACTAAAGGAAAGGGTGACTCTGCCTGTTTATTGACACGATAGGAAAATAACTACGAACATGCTTTCCTAATCGACAAGACTCACACTCTAAGGAAGGTAAATTGGCTCCGTTGTAGTTTTTGTAGGCTAGGATGTCCCAAACGATGATGAAGAATGGAAGGTGTTTGAGTGGTAACACAAGCAACATGAGCTGATGATGGAGAAAAGTAGTATAGCCCGTGGAACTCACATCCTACTCCAATCGTCCTCCCGCTGTTCCGATCTTGCACAAGAACCGAATTAGCAACAAACGTAACAGAATAAGGAAATGTTTGGGTTAACTTGCTGATGGAAATCAAATTAAAGGGATAGTCTTGTATATAGAGAACTGAATCTAAGGATAGAGAAGGCAAGTGCATAGCTTGTTTAATTCCTCAAACCTTAGTTTGTTACCCATTGGTGGATGTAACAGTGGATAAACTATTAGAATAAGGCCTCGTCTGGTGCAGCGTTTAGAAAACGCAGCTTTTTCTAAACGCAGTGTTTTTAAAACGCAACATTTTCAAAACGCAGTTTTATTTTTGTAAACACGTTTGGAAAACTATTTCAAAACACTATTTTTCATAAACAAAGTAGTTGTAAACGCATCATATTTTTAAAACGCTCCAAATTTTAAAAACGCAACGTTTTAAAACGCTGCATTGAAACACTTTTAAAGAGAAAACGCTGCGTTTTTTGCCACCGTTTTGACCAAAACGCTCCACCAAACAAGCTATAAGTAAGATGGAAAAATAAATTTTTGTTATCAGACATATGATGTGAAGCACCAGAGTCGAGCACCCATGTCCCAAGCGAGGTTGATTGAGAGATTCATGCAATAGGATTACCGATTTGACTGGTTGAGCCTATGGTGGAGACCGATAATTCTCTTGAAATTTCTGAAATGTGGCACTGAGCAGATGACATGGTTATTTTTCTAGGTGTGTCATCAGTCGGTGGATCATATTGGGAAAAGTTTGCAACCTTAGGCGGGTATCCATGGAGTTTGAAGCAACGATCTACTATATAGCCCAGATTGTTGCAGTGAGTACACTTCGGGTGACCTCGACCTCAACCTCGCTGCCCGCCTTTAGCATCTCGCAGAAGTCACTTGAGAGGCTTGGATAGCGGAATCAGTGGTGGCTGTGGAGTTTCCTAAAATATTTAGAGGTGCAGAAATACAAATTAATTGCTCAAATATCGTTTCCATAGTAGGAACTCCAGGATTGGCCAGAATTTGGTTGCGAACTGAAGTTCATTAGGCAAGCCGGATAGTGCAAGGACCATAAATTTTTTCCATGATCTACTTCTTGTTGCGTAACATCAGTGGAGAGAGGCATCAACTCATTAAATTCCTGTCGAAGAGTCTCAATTTGTCCCAAGTACTTTTGCACATCGTGATCCTGATTTCGAATCGTCTTCGTACGAGAGACAATAGTATAAAGACGATTTATGTAATTCGAATAAAGTTTCTTTGCCTTTTGCCATACCTCGTAGCAAGTGCGATAAGGTGGGTATTGGCCCACAAGAGTCTGATCAATAGATTGCCATAAGACATTAAATAAAAAGGCATCGATTTGCTTCCATTGTACCTGTTCTTTTTCAGTAATATCAGTCACACGTTTTGTTAAGTGGTCTTCAAAACATTGACCCATAAACCACAACTTAACAGAGGCAGACCATGACATGTAATTGCTGGAACCCTTCAGTTTTTCAGAACAGATAACAGGGGTAGTTTACAAAACTAAGGAAAGTCTTACTTGGTAATGCAGTACTTGTAGAACCCATTCGGAATGAATACAGGCAAGAAAACAATCAAATAATATGATCAAACAGAGGCTGGAATAGGCTGGAGTATAGTAACGCGATCAAACCTGAAGAATCTGACCAAATCTCGACTGGAATCTGGTTTGGAATAATGACACGAACTATTCTGGAACTTTTGTCGTCGGTCGGAGCTGTCACGCGTCGTCACGCACAGGGAATGCTGTCGGCGCATGAGCTTCACGCGCGAGAGAAGGTGGCGCGTGTGACGGTGGTTGCCGGTGAAACTTTCTAGGGTTGTTCGGCTATTGATTTCGACCAGTCCTGTGTTGTTGGTTACGATACGGGATCGCAGATGAGTGTGTGCACCCAAAACACTAGGGAAGAACTGGACTGCTGGACTGAAGAACACAGCAGATACGAGAGAGAGGAATTCAAACCCGTTTTGATACCATGTTAAAAGTAAATTCAGAGAGAAGAAGATGGAAGAATTCCTTGATTGATTACTTGAAAACGCTGTACAAATTTATACACTTTCTTGGATCTATTCTAGGAAACTATGAATCAAATCTCCTATAATTATTCTCTTACAATTATGCTAAATCAATTACTCTCCTATAATTATGCTATAATATTTACCATATTTAACGAATGTAGCCCCCTGACACTGCCTTACTTGTTTTGGTTATATATATATATATATATTGTGTGTGTGTGCTTATGTAAATCTCACAAGTACTCTTTCTTTTTGACAATAAAAAAAAGCTAGAATATTGATATGGAAAGAGAACTCGTGATTTATGTAGAACAGTACCCCTCCAAACATCCCAAAGCCATTGTGATTTTGATGAGGGATTTGTCTCCCAAGGGATTTCATATTTTCCTAGTTTCAAATTACCTTTTTCCTTGTTCGGAAAAAGATTGGGTGGGAATTTTAAATTCTAAATGTTTGAGAGGGGATTCCAAGCCTGCAAATACTAGGTTATAATTCTTGCCAAGTAGGTGTCTTTGTCAAATCCCTTCGTTTTTTAAATTGTAATCAGAATTCAGATCCCAGGAGTCAAGAACCTTGTCTAAAAAATTATCTTACAAGAGATGGGATAATAAAATTCATTCTTCTAATGTCTGTTATGATTCTTATGAAATCCTTGTTAAATGGTGCTTGCAGATTCCTTGATACCGTTGCAAATAATATATGCTAACCAGTAATATTTAACTTTGCTAATGCTCTATTTTATATTTATAATTTATAAAGGAGTTAGTTGCAGATCCTGTCAGTCAATCGTGGATTCCCTGCTCTTCTTATGCAATATAATTTATCATTTTTGTAAATGCTTGTTCTTTTTCATAGAAGGATTTTCAAGAACCTTCTGATTTCAGGGTTTCATAATATTAGAAGCGTTAAAAATTTTAATAATATTTTATGTGTGATGGTCGTATTTATTTTTCATTATGCCTTTATTGCTATATTTCCTGTTATATATTGATTGTTTTTAGTGATTGGGGCATGACAGGAATGCCGCGTTCTGCTGTCTTATTCGTGACTATTGTAATCGCATCAGTAATGATCTTTTCATTTACTGGTTTGAAGGCATATGTGGAAATTTTGACAGGTAAGTCTGCTTGGAGTGTTATAAGGAATCCACTTTTTACTCGTTATCGTCTTATTAGTTTATCTTCTCACTCTCTATGTTCACTTATTTGACTAGACAAGATAGCCTCTAGGAGATGTTCCTCATCAGTCTGTCCTCTCTCTTCTCTTTCCCTCTCTCTCAAATTTTCCTTGCTTTTAGTTGAACAAAACATCAAATATATAATTATTTTAATTCATGATTCTTATCGTTGTTACGCCATGAATCTGTGCTTACTTTGTCACACATCCAATCGACATGACTTATGAAAATATTGATCTATTTGCATTTTATGAGCTTGCATAGGCCTTCTTTTTAGGGCTCCCCCCCACTTTTTTTTGATTGTTGGGTTCAGTTGCCTTGGGCATTAGAAGCAAAGAGATGTTTAATTGGGCTTCATAAATCAGCAATCTGAAGCATGTTGATAAATTTGAACGAACTTGAAAAGGCGGGAAAATAAGTTGTATTTATGGCTACATGAAGAAACAAAGGAAAATGTTGCATAAACAATGGAAAATGATCATGAAGAGTAAAACCATAATTATGTAAGAAAGTAACTATTATACTTTGTTTTAACAGACAGTTGGTCAATTAAGAGAGAATGGAAAGATTACCCATTTACCCCTCAATTAGTAGTTGCAGTTGCCCTGCTTGGGGTGAGTGTCGAAGTTAGAACAAAAAGAAGAAAAAAGAAACAGAACCAAAAAAGAAAACCACAACATGAAGAAGAAAAGGAAACTGCTGTGAAAGACCTCAATCAAGCACAAGACACAAGGTCTCCTTGCAAACTGAAGTGTGTTATGTGGTAGCTCTTCGACCCCCTTCCCGTTTGCCGCCAACTTCCCATAGTTAGCTCGTGACTATAGCCAGCTTAGCTCCATTTGTTCCTTGTTCATTTTCTGGAACTAACAATGAAACCATCACCTAGCCTCGTTTTAGCTGGGGATTACTTAATGCAATCAAATACTTTTCAACAAATTTCAGTATCCTTATTGTCCTAGTCATTCATTCGAAGGAGCTATGAGTGTAACAGCCCTAACTTGCCCTGAAAATGCAAAAGGCAAAGGCCTTATCAGCAAGTTCAACCGAAACAGAGCTATCTCTTACGATTCCGATTCTTTTGGAGAAGGCCAAGAAACCCCTTCCTGCCTGAAGGTCAGAACAACTTTTTCAGTTCAGAAATAGCTTCTGAGTCCAAATAACAGCTTTGGAGCCATAGCACACACTTAATTTCTTTGTTTATCGGTCTATTCAGAAGAACCCCTTCCCCAACACGTTAACTCTAATCTCAGCAAATGGAAGTTTCATTCTACCTTCTATGCTCGAGCCTTGATTGAGCAGAATCCTCTTGAGGTCGTAGATTCCATTCACTTTTGTCTGAGCTTGAGTTGAGTGTAGGTGCATGCATATTTTGGTTTTATGCTGGCTCTCCTCTGGGGCTATGAAATTATGAATGACATGAGACTGATGCACTTTCTGTTTTCATTGTAACTGCATTTTTTTTTTTTGCCTGGATAAAACAATACACAAATATATGTGAAGATGTTTATCTATATAGCTAACGAAGGGACTGGGGTCTTTTATTGCAGAATAATGAATGACGCGAATATGGAGCGTGCTTATGATGGTCTACTATGGACTCTGCGGTATGTGTCTCTCTTAAAAAAATTGCAGCCATCATTCTACCAGATATGTGATTAAAAAAGTTAAATTGCACAAACATACCGTGGTTATCATTTTCTATATCTAAATATAATCCTATGAGTTCCACTCTAAGTGGTTGTTTGGCCTGAAGGAACAAATGAGTTTGTTAAGTTATGTTTTAAAACTTATAGGTAGATACACCCTAGGACATACTCTTTGTTTTGTTTTCAATGAACTCTTTAATATATCTGTGTGCACTCGAAGGAGCCTGCAGGGACTCTCTTCTGTACTGCTGCACACTTCAGGACCGGAGCGGTTGCAAATGTCGAGCTTTGTCACACATCAGGTATTTGGTCTATATCTCAATGCAGGACATGCTCAATATGTGTAACTGCACCAATTAGATTTGTCACATGAAAGGTTAAGCTGTTACAGAGGGGCCCTATCAACTATCAAGCTTAACGCTCTTCCTCACTCACACGAGGAGAGATATACCTAGGTGCATCAGAAACGAAACAGGGAGCCAAAATGTGCACTTGCGGTAACAAATGCAAGGGAATGACCGAACCCATGAGCTTGCTTAACCAGAGCTCTATGAGATCTCTTATACCCTGTTAAGTTACCAACTTGTTCTGAAGGTTTAAGTTGTTATAGAGGGGCCCAAGAATGAATGCCAAACCTACCTGTTTCTTTGATTGATTTAGTCTTTGTAAATTATCATTTGGGGCTTATAGCTGGCAAAGGCTGTTCTGAACAGAAGTTTTTGGTGGGATTTTAATAGGTTTTATGCCCCTACCAACCAGTTTACCTTTACATTTCTGTTGTAATACTTTCTTTTTCCTGAAAATCCGAATTCTGTAATGGAAGTCTTAGATTTATGAATTTCAATAACTTTTTGTCTGTACTTCTTGTAGAAGTTGTGTTAGAGCATCATAGGGCATTGATTAAGGATCAAGTGTTCCAAAGCACTATTTAACACAGGCATGTTTATGTGTGATGTGCTGAAGGATAGGATTTTGCATTCTCTCCCCTTTTGGTTACATGAAGTTAGAAGCCTAGAAGGGTGCATGATAATCATCAACTTTTGTTCAGGCAGTCCAAAAGAAAAGGTTATCATTGTCAGAATCCATGGTTTGCATTTGGGAGGATGGATATTTGCATAGAGAAATCATGACCTAGTTGATTGAGGGAGGGAATGGTGTTCATGCAGAGCTATTTCTCTTTGCAAGTCTACTCATTCTCTTATGAGTATCAGTATAGAGGAATTGCCTTGTCCGGATATTTTAACCATTTCTCCCTGCTTTTTTTAGTTTGAGGATGCTTTTCATCTTTTTCCGAAAATATATAGACTCAAAATGGCAAGGTGTTAGCATGAACAAAATTCTCTTTACATATTCAATTAATCTCGCCTTAGGTTTCTGACTGATGGATAGGATGAGAAAAGAAAATTATTGCTACTTAAGGAAAATGCTCCATTCTATTGGAACAATTCGTATAGAAACAAAAATGCTTCAATTGTTTATGTTGAATGGCACATATATTTTTCATGTTTTACTTTTTGACGTGACATAGTTGCTTATAAAAATTTCAGTTGGACGAAGGTTGGCATACAATATGGAGCTGTCTGATGCGTGGTTTACCTATGTTCAATAATGTATCATCAGTTGTAAGTCTTTCATAAAAATCTCTTTGCTTGCTAACTATCACCGTTTTCTTGTCCGGTCTGCGTTTTGTGTTACATTATTTAGTTTACTAGCTCTGATGAAGCTCCTTGTATTCATTTAGAACTTGCATTTGTGAATGGTTTTGGTTAGACCAGCAGCTGTGGCAGCCTTCATAAGGCTATAGTGGTCCATTCATGCTTTCTGGTTAGGGAAGATTTCTTCCTTTTTCATCTTACTTTAATCCAAAGGGGACTCCTAAAGTAGTGTGAGAAACATTGCGAAGTTATCATAAATGAAGCAAACTTATCTTTTATATGGGGGGAATAGTGTTGACATGTGTGCCTACAGGTGTTTGGTATACCATTGGTTAATTTAGTGCTTGACTAAACCTGGGTTAAATGGGAGAATTGTAAGTTAATTTTTTTGTAGAGGTGTTTTTACTAATACAAGAAGTCAGCTTGGGTCTGACTGCTTATATATATTTTTTGATAAGTAAAGATTGTATTAATTACAACTTCCAAAAAGGAAGGCGCAACCATGTACACAGGGAGATACTAAACAAAAATTATAGTTGGATAGGACTATTCGCCATATCCACAAAAGGGGTCCATTCATTCGAAAACGTCTCTGAGCACCACAGTCGACGAAGCTGAAAATATTCTTCTTTATCTTATCTAACCCATCTTCCACATTTTCGAAGGCTCTTTGATTCCTCTCCTTCTAGATACTCCACCAAATTGCCAACGGAGCTGTGTCCCAAACCACATTCCTCCTCCTTTTATAAAGGGACCATCCACAGGGAGCTCAACTACTGATCTTGGCATAACCCAAGAGATACCAGTTAAGAGGAAGAAATAATTCCATAACTCTCTTGCAAGCAGTGCAACAAAAAGGTGATTGGTCGTCTCCTCATCTTCCTTACACATGTAGCACCGATTGACGTAAACCCTTTTTATTTTTTGATAGGTAAATGTGACCCCTTGTTGGTATGGGGATTGGAACCAAGCACCTCAAGGTCTTTGCCGGAGTGCCCTTGCCATCTCTCTCTCCCCTTGGGGTCACGTAAACCCCTTTTTCTAGCCCTTAGATTATCCCCCGTAAGAATAGCCTCCTTTGCAGCCTCCCACGTAAAAAAAAGCCACTCTACTGGGAGCTTTAGATTTCCAAATGACTTTCCAAGGGAAGGAGTTTCTATCTATATCACATAAAGTTGAATAATAGGACTTGACTGTAAACTTTCTGCTCTTTGATCTCACCCAAACCACCCTATCTTCAAGCGACCCTTGTCTCTTTATGGCGTATAGTCTCTCAAAAAATCTCGCCATAAAGTTGAATAATAGGACTTGACCGTAAACTTTCTACTCTTTATGGCGTAAAGCCTAGGAAGCTCATGTTGAAGAGTTACTTCCCCACACCATCTGCCCTTCCAAAACCTTACATTTTCCTCATTCTCTACTTCAAAAAGGATACCACAATGGAAATCATCCCATCCTTTTGAAATCCCCTTCCACACGGTAGACCCATAAGAACATCTAACAACCGAGGGAAACCAAGATGGACTTCCTTGCTCAAATTTTCCCAACACAATTTTCCTCCACTTTGCCTCCCTCTCCTATCTCCACAACCATTTTCCCATCACAGCACTATTGAATCTCCTTATGATTTTGATGCCCAAACCTCCGCTCTTGAGCCTTGAACAAACGGAAGCCCAATGGCCCCAATCCACAAGGTGATATTTTCTCTCCTCATTGCCTCCCTCCCATAAGAAGTCCCTTTCCAATTTTTCGATTCTCTTGGCAACTGAAACAGGAATTGTAAATGGAGACATGAAGTAGGTAGGGAGATTAGAAAGAGTACTTTTAATCAGAGTCACCCTACCTCCCTTTAACAAATATTGTCTCTTCCACCCTGCCAAGCTTTTTTCGAAACGCTCGATGACTGGATTTCACATGTCTACTTTCTTAAAAGAAGCGCCAAGAGGTAGACCCAGATACGTAGTTGGAAGGCTTCCTGCTTTACATCCAAAGAAAGAACATAGATCTCCCAAGTTGTCCTCCAAACCCACAGGGATGATTTCCCATTTCGAAATGTTAATTTTCAACCCCGACACCGCCTGAAAAAATAAAAGAACCAACCGAAGGTAGCCTAGTTGAGATTTCTTCGCCTCACAAAACACCGAAGTAGCATCTGCAAACAGTGTGTCACTGATATGTTTGGCACATCCTCTCTACCTGCCTTGAACCCCTGAATAAAGCTTCCATCCACTGACTTGTCAAGAAGACGACTCCGAGCTTCCATTAGTACTATAAAAAGAAGGGGAGAGAGTGGGTCCCCTTGACGGAGACCTCTCGAACTCGGGAAGAAACCTGCTGATTCCCCATTAACCAAGACTGAAAATCTCAACGTTGAAATGCAAAAATACACCCATCTTGTCCATTTATTCCCGAAGCCTATCCTTGAAAGGAGGTACAACAAGAAATCCCAATCAACATGATCATAGGCCTTCTCGATGTCAAGCTTACGTAGCACACCTGGCACCCCGCTCCTCCTTCTAGTATCAACAACCTCATTAGCTAATCAGAGCTGCATCTAAGATTTGTCAGTCCCCTACAAAGGCATGTTGAGAATCTGAGGCCACCTCTCCAATAACCCTCCTTAGGCGTTTGATAACACCTTTACGATCAGCTTGTAAATTCCTCTGATAAGACTGATCGGTCTAAATCTTTTAAATCTTCCGCTCCTTTCTTCTTCGGAATAAGAGCTATGAAAGGGGCATTAAGACTTTTCTCGAAACTTTCCTCGTTGTACAATGAACGAAATACCTCCATAATGTCTGCCTTGACCACCTCCGAACAACGTTGGAAGAAAGCTAAAGAAAAACAATTTGGGCCTGGAGCCTTATCCCCTTTTAAGCTTCTGAAAGCTGCTACAACCTATGTTACACGGACACAGATATGTGGACACGGGATACAGGGATACACAATTTTCAAAAAATATAGGACACTGTTGCGTGGGGGTAATGTGCAAACATTCAAAATATAAGGACCAAAGTGTAAATATTAAAAATATATGGACCAAATTATAAATAGTAAAAACTATAAGTGTAAAATAATATTTCTAAATATTAAAAACCAAAATGTGGGGGGGGGGCTCAGTATATAATTCAGTGATTCACATATAGTTCTCTCGACAATGAGAACTTCAAAGTTCGAAGTCGACAGATCTGCGTCGCTGGCCCCTTGCCCCCTTCTCTACCTTCGAGTTTGAAATCTTCTGAGTTCTGTTGATCTTTCCCTTCGATTCGAACAATCAGGTATTCTTCGCCTCTTCGGTTGTCGATTTTGGCTTCCTTCGATTTTGAGACAGTGAGTCTCTCTGTTTCCTCTTCGATTCTGAGACAGTGCCTTTTCGATTTTGTCTTCCTCTTCGGCTAGTTCTCACGATTCAAGGGCTAGGGCTTGTTTCGAGTCTTGGACGATGTCGAGTTGTCGAGAACAACAAATAAATATGACCCAACTGTGTCCGGCTTAAAGGATACATATCCCAACTGTCTTAGCCCCATACCCCTGTCCGTGTCCAATAGTTTCAGATATTCAAATTCGGCCCCAAACGTATTTTCGGCCGTGTCAGGCGTGTCCGACGCGTATCCGTGTCCCGTACGTGTTGGATACGGAAAACATAAGTCCCTTGCCGTGTCCGTGCATCATAGGCTACAACCTCTTCCTTACTTGAAGCCTGCTCCAGCTGCTCTTTATCCTCAACCGGTAAATATTTAAAAAATACTATGTCCAGCTCCAAATTCCAGCCTTCACTCTTCGAGCAAAGCCCCTATCTTTATTAAGATTGGAGTCTTCCGTCATAGTACCATTAACCTTTAACCTTTTTATTTTATTGTAATTGTTGTGAGCCTTTGCTATCCGGTGGTGGTGGAAAAATCTGGTATTCTTGTTTCCTTCCTGCAGCCACAGGGCTCTCGATTTCTGTCTCCAACTGATTTCTTCATTTAACAGAAGTCTCTTGATTTCCAGATTTAACTCTTCTCGGCTTCTAACATCATCAGCCCCCAACCTACCCAAACTCTCCAGAATGTCTAATCTACTGATTTCCTCCATTACCACTTTAATTCTCGATTCGATCTTCCTCAAAAATCTCCCTGTTCCACACTCTGAGATCCGCCTTAAGCAACTTTAATTTTCTGGCAATTCTGATGCACGGCTTCCCCTCAGCCTCATACAATTCCCATGCTGTTTTCACCCATTCCATAAAGCTGGGATCTTCAAACCACATATTTTCAAATCTAAACGGGGATTTCCTCCTATGAACCTCATCACTCTCCAACAGAATAGGGACGTGATCAGAGGTTACCTTCGAAAGAGTATGTGGGGAAAACTCACCCAACTGATCTACCCATTCTGAGGATAAGTGGAACCTGTGTCAATTCTCGAACGTTGCTGACTTTCCCCACCTCTAAACCATGTGAAAGCATTCCCTTCTAAAGGCAGATCCACCAAATTCATCTCATTGATAAAATCGTTAAAGATATCCATGACTTGAGAGAACCCTTGAGTGCCGTAGCGTTCATGGGGAAACCGAATCAAGCTAAAGTCCTCCCCCCCCACACACCACGGTGCACACCATTTTTGACGAAATAACTTTAACTCATCCCATAACACTTCACGCTGACCTTCATAAGACAGACCATAGACCCCTGAGAAAACCCAAAATATTCCATCAGCTGCATTCTTAAAAAGAACAGATATGGAGTGAGAACCTTCAATCATATCTACTTTGGAGACTATCCTGCTATCCCACACCAACAAAATACCTCCCGCCGTCCCATCAGATCCGAGATAAGCTCAGTCGAAACAACGATTTCTCATTACATTGTTCCCTGATGACTGCATACCTCATTATACAAACAAACTTCTACTTCACAAACACTCAGATCCTCTTCCCTGAAGTTGCTTTCATCGTCTGTCTTTGCCTCGCTACAGAAACTCATTTCTTCCTGCTCAACCAAGGAAATTCTTTCATGACCATATTATTCACCCATTGCACTACCGTATCGAACACATAGAAGCTACTACTCCTGGAATTCTCAACTGGATCTTCGACATCAGGGATTGAACTCACTTTCGAAACGTCCTCGCAGGAGACTTTGTCTTCTTTACCTACTGTATCGCCCACATAGGAGCTGCTACTCCTGGAATTCTTGACTGGAACTTCGACATCAGGGTTTGAACACACTTTCGATACATCCTTGCAGGGGACTTCGTCTTCTTTGTCTACCTGGAAACCCTCGAAATTGGGACGAAGGCTCTCCTTTGGCTGGGTCTCGCGTATAACCTTGCTGAACTCCTGCTTCGTCTCTAGACTGAAGACGAAATGGCTATTAGATTCAGCCCCATTTAGATCATTAAACCTCGAAATAAAAGGCCCAAAGATCCTTCCCCCTGTAATCCCTTCAAAATCCCCCACAGGCCCATCGTCCGGCATTGGGCCCACCTCTGGATCTAAGCCCATCGACCCTTTCTTTGACTTATCTGGATAATTAACACCAAGCGTGTCTGGCCCATTACGAGAAGGTTGCGAGCGCAAATTATTACTGCTCTCCCCTTGAACGACGCCGTTAACACTAGTAGGTTTAAATTTCAAATTCTTGGCAACCCACGTGCTGCAACTGCTACCTCTACCGTTCTGTGCATCTGTCCTACCCTTACCCTTATTGTTCCTTTTGGGCTTAACGCGCTCTGTGTGCGCGTGTCTCTCACTCCCCGTCTTCTTTCCTTCTTTACCCTTTTCCCCTTTACTGCTTCTCAGGCCATTAACGCCAGACCACGAATAATATGCCGCCGTAGTCTCCGCTCATAGCATTATCTCAAATATCCAATTACTTTCCCCAATGCGAACACTCGCCGGTAAACTTCCATGATAACTGATTAATATTCTAGCCCATCTCAAGTCTGACCTAGCCCTTGTAGCTTCATCTACGTCCAGGAAGCCACCACAAAAATCTCCGATTTGGCGGAACACTGCGCTTCCCCACAGATGAAGAGGCAATCCTAGCACCCTAACCCACGCTTCCTTGGGCGTGCTACCTGCATTGTGACATAGGCTCATAGAATCCCATCTCTTGAGGCGCATAGATTCTTTCTCAAAAAACCACTCCTTAGACATAATTCTGAGAGCGTCCTCCTTTGAAGGGAATTCAAACAAGAAAAACATCCCACTCATATCCACCACACGAACACCACCAGCCTCCTTCCATCTTTTGTCCACCCAAACTTGCAAATCTGATCTCAAAGGAATGGGACTCCTCAGGTCTCTCACTATACCAACCAGACATCTCTCCAAAAAAGAAAGGGAATCCGTATTAGACCCTTCCTCTATAGTAAAGTCTGCTCCAGAATTTTTCAGAAGATATTTTGTTTTCACCGATAAATCGGGCTGTGGGGGAATCCTATCTGCCTCTGCGTAAGATTTACTAGTTTTGTTGAACTCTCCTTTCCCTTCTAGGGAAAATCTTCTTAGCTTTTCAGAAACGTCTACCCACCCAAACCCTTTCTACTATTTCTGGGATACAAATAGTCTCTATTCTTCCAATCTTCCCTTCTTCGAGTACAAATAGTCTCTGCTCCAGGGTTACAGGAGACAGGCTTTGAGTGAAGATAAAATTATATGGGAGGCATCTAGTAACAGATTGTTTTCTGTTAGATCTTTCTACTCGAAGTTGATTGAGAAGGAAAAAAGCTCATTCCCTTGGAAGGTAATATGGAAACAAAAATCCCGATAGGTAACTTTTTGTTTGGGAAGCGGTGTCATATATTGGAAAATTTGAGATCTCTGGATTTGACATATGTTAATCGATGCTACATGTGCAAAAGTGAAGAGGAAGATGTAAATCACTTGCTGCTCCATTGCCCGATGGCAAGGGAGCTTTGGAACTCCCTTTTTCTCTCTGCGGATGTCCCGTGGGTTATGCCCAGGACTGTTATTGATACGCTTCGGGGTTGGCCTTCCTTTACCCGGAATAGGAGTAATTTTTGGAAGTATGCCCCCTCAGCTATTTGGTGGACCATCTGGAAAGAGAGAAATAGAAGGGCCTTTGAGAACCTTGAATCTGATCCCCTGTAGGAATCAAAAAGTCTTTTCACTTGTACTTGAGATTCTGGTGCTTATCTGTTGACCCAACTTTAGAGGATCCTTTTTGTAATTAGGTTGGGGTCTTTTGGTTTGTAGTTTAGTGCATGTATACTTCCAGTGTACAAGTTAGCGTCTCCTTTTTTGACGCTTGTTAATAATACTTATACTTTACTTATCAAAAAAAAAAAAAAAAAGCTTCCGGACCTGTTCTCTTCTTTCGCCACCATCACGTCACGCTGTTGCGACTTGAGCTTCTTCCAAAAATTTTCCCTAGAGCTTGATGCTTGCTTCATCCATTCACACACCCATAAAAACTCCCTGAAAAAGAGTACAACTTCGTTCACCCTCCGTTTATCTCTCTCTATCCACTTAAAATCTAGTAGCTCCGAGCTTCCACTTTTCACCACCTCGAAGGATTTTGAAGAATTTCTGGAAGTGTTTACGATGAGAATGGGAGTAAAAGTTCTATCGTTGAGGAAGATCAGACAGAGAGGTCACATGAGATGGATAGAACTCTTGCAGTTAGAAAGCTCGAGGAGAGTGTAGAACTGAAGAAAGATGGTTTTACTCCTAACGACGTACCCGAGGATAACTCGAAGGAAAGAGATTGTCCGAATGATGTGCAGATTCCCCCCATGACGATAATACAAGGTCGAGTGGTACTGACAACGAGGAAACGGAGGAGGTCGTGTTCTGTAGCCCGCCCAATTGCGATGGTCAGACCTGAGGAGGTCGCGTTCTGTAGCCCAGTTTCGATGGTCAGACCTGAGGAGGTTTTGGAACCAAAGTTGCTGGCTGATGGGGATCCTAACAAAAAGATGTCTTTTTGGGTGAGCAAAAAGGCTAAAGGTGTTGTGAATTATCTGGGTGTCTACTGTAAAGGCCATGAGGATAAAATTGTGGATATATTATTGGAAATGGAAAAGGGGAGGCCGTCGGTTAGTAAAAAGGTGGGAGCCAGTCGAAATAAGGTTCGGGGTTCAGAGAGCAGGGAGGTCAAAAATTTATATTGTGGCATTAATTTTGATGGGGGGGGGGGGGGTAGACAAGAGTTCCGGGAAGGAAAAAATTAACTAGTTTATGATATGGATTTAAACCTTATCAGTTGGAATGTGTGGGGTTTGAATAATTTCAGGAAGAGGCAAGTGGTTAAGGAAGCTCTTAGAAGGTGGAAGCCTTCTGTAGTATGTTTACAAGAGACTAAAAGGAACTGTATGGACAGAAAATTGGTGGACAACATAGGAGGTTGTAGGTGGATGGACTGGGTTCATCTCGACGCAGTTGGGGCTTCGGGGGGGGGGATTCTTGTTATGTGGGATAGAAGAGTTCTAGCTGTTGAAGATCACGTGAAAGGAGTTTTCTCAGTTTCGTGTCTGTTTAAGCAGGTGGTTAATGACTCTCGGCGGGTATTCTCTGGTGTCTATGGTCCTTGCTCAGATATTCGCCGGTCAGATTTGTGGGCTGAATTGACTTCTGTTAGACATAAATGGAACCTTCCGTGGTGTGTGGGAGGAGACTTCAATGTGGTACGTTTCCCGCAAGAGAGAGATCGAGGGCAATTGTTTTCACAGGCTATGGTGGAATTCAACTATTTTATTAATGACAGGGAGTTGATGGATTACCCCTCGAGGGGAATGCATTCACCTAGTTCCGAGGAGGGTCGAATCGGCAATGTTCAAGGCTTGACAAATTTCTCATTAGCTCTGATTGGGAGGAGTCGATAGGTGTTTTCATTCAAAGGACTCTTCCTAGGGTTATTTCTGATCATTCTCCCATCACCCTCCAGTTTGGGGGTGATAATGTTAGAAGAAAAACTTCCTTCAGATTCGAAAACATGTGGTTGAAGGCTCCTGGATTTAAGGATTGGGTTAGGATAAAGTGGGATTCTTATGCCGTAGTTGGTAAACCGTGTTTTAGAATTGCTAAAAAGCTGAAACTTCTCAAAGAGGACCTTAAAGTCTGGAATAAAGAGGTGTTTGGGAGAATTGAGATCAGAATCAAGGAAGCTATGGAGGAAGTCAAAATTCTGAATGAAAAGGAGGGTGAAGGATCTCTAGGGGTATCTGAAGCAGCCCGTCGAGTGGAGATTAAATTGGAAATCAAAAGGTTGCTCATCTGTGAAGAAATAAGCTGGAGGCAAAAAATCCAGGGCCTTGTGGCTGAAAGAGGGCGATAAAAATTAAATTTTTTTCCATAAGATGGCCAGCGTGCACAAGAGTTTCAATCAGATTTAACAGACTGAATATAGATGGTAATGTGGCGGAAAATGAGACTTAAATCAGTAGAGTCATTGTAGAGTTCTACCAAAAGTTGTTCTCGGAAGATAGAGATAGAGATCTGGAAATAGATGGGATTACGTTCAAAACCTTGATTGAGGAGGACAGGAGACTTTTAGAACAAGCTTTTAATGAAGAGGAAGTGGTGGAGGCTTTGGGTAGTCTGAAAGGGGATAAGGCCCCAGGCCCTGATGGTTTTACCTTTGAATTTTTCAAACATTGCTGGGAAGTGGTTAAAAATGATATTATGGAGGTTTTCTGCTTTTTCTTTGAGGAGGAGGGGTTAGAAAAAAGTCCAAATACTTCGTTTATTGCTCTCATCCCTAAAAAGGAAGGGGCTGAGGAGTTAAAAGACTTCAGACCTATTAGTCTCATTGGTAGCATTTATAAACTGATCTCTAGGGTCTTGTCGAATAGAAAGAGAAAGGTGATTGGCCAAGTGATTTCAGATTCGCAGCATGCATTTGTGGGGGATGGTCAGATTCTGGAAGCAGCTTTGATTGCTAATGAAGTGGTGGACTCGAGGGTGAGAAGCGGAGAACCAGGGATTTTGTGCAAGCTGGATGTGGAGAAGGCCTATGATCATGTTAGATGGGAATTCCTGATTTATCTTTTTGGTAAAATGGGTTTTGGAGAGAAATGGAAAAAGTGGGTTCTATTCTGTATATCTACAATCAGGTAACGGCCCTGAAGGTTTCTTCTCGAGCTCGAGAGGCTTATGTCAAGGGGATCCCCTCTCTCCATTCCTTTTCATTGTGGTTATGGAGGCCCTTAGTCGGCTCATTGATAAGGCGGTAGCAGGAAGTTTTATTAAGGGCTTCGAGGTGGGTAATGATCCTGGTCGGGGTGTTACTATCTCTCACCTTCTATTTGTCGATGACACCTAGTCTGCTGTGATGCGGACAGTGATCAGCCGGGTTGCCTTCGTTTAATCTTGCTGATTTTCCAAGATTTATCGGGTTTGAAGACTAATGTTTCGAAGTGTGAGATAATCCCCTTAGGTAGAGTGGAAAACGTGGAGGATTTAGGTTCTTTCTTTGGCTGCAGTGTCTCTAGCCTTCCTACTTCGTACCTGGGTTTACCTCTTTGTTCGACTTTTAAGAACAGTTCTGTGTGGAACTCGGTAATGGTTAGGTTTGAGAGGCGGTTGGCGGGGTGGAAGAAGCGATTCTTATCGAAGGGTGGAAGACTTACTCTTATTAAAAGTACACTATCTAATCTCCCCACTTATTTTCTATCCTTGTTCGTGGCTCCTACCTCGGTTTTAAAGAGAATTGAGAAGTTAGAAAGAGATTTCCTTTGCGAAGGGGATAAAGAGTAGAGGAAAATATCACTTAGTTGGGTGGGATTCAGTATGCTCTAACAAGGAGGATGGGGGTCTAGGAGTTAAAAATCTCAGCTTCTTTAATAAGGCTCTTTTGGGCAAGTGGCTTTGGAAGTTTTTAACGGATAAAGAGTCGTTATGGAGGAGGTTAGTGGTGAGCAAATATGGAGCGGGGGATCACCTGTGGTTCCCAAAGAAAGTTCTGTCCTCGCATGGTTCTAGTGTCTGGAAAGGCATTATGGGAGAATGGAATGCCTTCAATAGGTTCATTAAATTCGATGTAGGGCTGGGAAATCAAGTGAGGTTCTGGAAGGATTTTTGGTGTGGGACTAATACCATGCAATTGATGTTCCCAATCTATACAATATTGCAGTCAACAAGGAGGAACTGGTGAGTTCGTTGGTGGTCAATCAAGGGGGATCCGACCTTTGGAGTCCTGCTTTTTGCATAAATTTGCATGATCGGGAGATTGAGGAGGCAGTGCAGTTCATGGAGTTTCTCTATGGTTGTAAGAGGCAGGTTTTGAGTGAAGATAAAATCACCTGGGAGGTTACTAAAACAGGCTGTTTTCTGTTAGTTCTTTCTACTCTTAAGATGTTAGAGAAGGAAAAAAGCTTGTTCCCATGGAAGGAAATTTGGAAACATAAAATCCCCGGTAGAGTAGCATTTTTGTTTGGGAGGCAGTTAGGGGTGCCATATTGATGGGGGAAAACTTGAGATCTCGGGGCATGATCTATGTTAATCGATGCTTCATGTGCAAAAGTGAGGAGGATGTGAACCATCTGCTGCTTCATTGCTCTATGGCTAGGGAGTTATGGTCTTTCCTTTTCCTCTGTGTTCTGTGGGTTATGCCCAGGACTGTTATTGATATGCTTCGGGGTTGGCCTTCTTTTATCCGGAACAGAGGAGTGTTTTCTGGAAGTAGGCCCCTTCAGCTATTTGGTGGACCATCTGGAAAGAGAGGAAAAAAAGGACTTTCGAGAATGCTGAATCTGATATTGAAGGAATCAAAAAGGCTTTCCTTTTGTATTTGAGATTCTGGTGCTTAACTGAGGATCCTTTTTTGTAACTAGGTTCGGGTCTTATGGATTAATTGTAGTTTAGTTCATGTATACCTCCAGTGTACAAGGACGCATCATCTCATTTGACGCCTGTTAATATTACTTATACCTTACTTATCAAAAAAAATTATTAATAATTGATACTACATCTGGATATATACACACAAAATATCTAATAAAGGAAATAACTAATTAGGTTGATTCTTCCCTAAAAACTAGGGAACATAATCATAGGAGAAGATCACCACAGATCTCTCCTTTTATTCCTAAAATACTTTCCTAAAATTAAGTTCCTTACTTTGACTTCAAATATTCAACACTCCCCCTCAAGCTGGAGAATATATATCATATAATCCCAGCTTGCCAATTAAGTCTTCAAACTTAGGTCTAGGTAGAGCTTTGGTGAGGATGTCTGTAGTTTGTTACTTGGTAGGAATGTAGTTCAATTTAACAGTCTCACTAGTCACCTTCTCTAGGATGAAGTCTGTCAATTTCAACGTGCTTAGTCCTGTCATAATGTGTCATGATGTACAGGATTCTTTGCTATGCTGATGGCTGCCTGATTATCACACATCATCATAATAGGAGATGAACTCATTTGTCCTAGTTCACTAAGAACCCTATTTATCCAAATCCCTTCACAAATTCCCTGTGCCAGCGCTCTATACTCTGATTCTGCCTTACTTCTGGCTACAACTGATTGCTTCTTGCTCCTCCAGGTAACAAGACTAGGTAACAAGACTAGTGTTTGCACCAGTGCGTTAAACGCACGGCATAACACTTTTTCAAATAAATTAAAATAAAAAAAATACTAAGGAAAAACAAAATTAAAAGAATAAATTAAGAAAAACATCATAAGTAGAAATATATCATTGTAAGATTAATTATTATACATTTTGAAAAAATTGGTAGTGACAATTTACAAAAATGACCCATAACTCAAAGAACCAAATTTGCTGGGTATTTAATCCTACCCAAAAAAGCAATGGTGACAAACTGCAATCACAAAGACATATTTTTTATTTTATAATTTAAAGTGGATGACGTGCTACATTTGATACTCCCTCCGTTTCAGGTAAAGAGTCATCGTTTGAAAGTCAAACATTAAAAGAAAAATCATATTTTTAGTAGCTCATTAATAATAAAATGACACTTGTATGACTTAATTTTTTAAAGTAGACTCTTTAAGTGATACATCCCAAAATGAAATAATGGACTCTTTGTCCGGAACGGAGGGAGTAGTATAGATTAATTATTTCAATTATTAATAAGTCTTACAATTAATTAAAATTATCAAAAATAAAAATAAAAAATAAAATTATAATGTAAATTTTTTATAAAATAATTGTTGCACGTAATCTTGACGTTATAAATAGTAATCTAAGTAAATGCATAGTGCCAACCACATGTACTAATTTGTAATTAACATATTATATTAGCATCTATTTTGAATGTAACAAAATTATATTATCATCTATTTTGAATGTAGCAAAACTTATGTTTAATTTTGTTTTCATTTTGAGTGACAATGGTTAAACTCTAGCCTATTAGCCCTACCCAATGTTAGGCCCACTCCTTGGCGGGCCAGCTTAAAGCTTGTGCAAACCGGCTAAAGGTGAGTTCTTTGTGAATCATCCCAATTTTGTTGGCCTACTTATTTATAACAACTCTCTCTCTCTATTGATTGTGTCCTAATAGAGAGAGGTGAGGATAGCAGAGCCGCCGCCTATACTCTCCTCTCGTTTTTTTTTTGTTTGGTTTTACAAAATACTCACAATGGTAATTCGTCCTCTCTCTTCCCCTCTTCCTCTCTCCGTCTTTTTTTTTTGGTTTGGTTTGGGTTTGGGGGTGGGTTCTCTTCTTCTCTCATCTTTTTTTTTAAAGACTCTGGTCGTGCTTTGTATCGCCGGAGTCGTTGGCTTTGTGGACTGATGTTTTGGGTTCCGCCTCTCCTAGATTGCTCGTGTTCAAACGATGAACTTTCCGGTGTACACGGTCGAAAAAGGGTGTTTGAGCCGAGTAGCTCGAAGCCTAGGCCTTCGTGGTCGATGATGGCGAGTTGTGTCTTGACCACATCGTTTAATTTCCCTCTTTCTCGTTCCTTTATTTATGTCCCGTAGCTTTCGATTTTCCTTTTTTTCAGGTCTGCATTTTTTTTTCCTATTGTTCATCTAACATGTTGTGTTTTCCATGATTTAACCTTTTGTTTTATTGTGCTTTAAACCCCGAAATTTTTATTTTGCAGATCTAATATGTATAATCTATTTGTAATTGCCTAGGATTTTTCTTTATGAATTGTAATCTTTGTACGTTCTGTTCCGTTACGATGCTCGTTTTATTTTGGCTTCCACGGTAAGAAAACATAACCTTTTTTTCTCTAAACGTTTATTTTAAGTACATTGTGATTTTTTTTGATGTTTTTTTATTTTTAGTAAAACGTATTAGATCTATAAATTTAAAATACCGATCTTTCAATTTTAGATATGTTCTAATATTCATAGTTTTTCTGTATAGTAAAACATATTAGATCTGCAAAATAAAAATACAGAACCTTCATTTTGGATGTATTTTGAATTTCGTTGGGTTTTTTTTTATATTTGATCTAAGTTGTTGAAGATCTTAACTTTATTTATTAGATCTGGTTCAAAAATTACCCATAAACCTTAATCGGTATTTTTTCAAAACAAACACGTTTTTAATTTTGGATTTGTCCTTTCTTTATATTTACTTATCAGATTTGTAATTTTAAGGTCAATATATAAATTTATTTTTTAAATATAGACATTGATTTTAATATGTAATGTGTAGATCTATAACCTTATAAGTACAAATTTAAAAGTTTTATACGTATTTAAGCATTTAAAATATAGATCTATGTTTTTCGTTGAAATTTAATTTTTTTTTTCCGTAAACTATATTAGATCTGTATACTTGAGTGTAAATATTTATTTTCAGGCCTATTTTTTAATATTTTTAAGAAAAATTGAGATATAAGTTGTAGATAGCTAATAGTTAATATTTGCAGAAGGCTTTTGGGTAGAGAAAAAGAATATCTATTGATTATTTTATGAAGACAATGAATTAACTATGAAAAATCGTCATTATAAATTATTTTACCTCGGCATCAACAATGACTAATTCCATGGATGGTGGCAAGTTCAAATCATTGCCGGATGGAACGAACCATTTTCTAGCGACTCGAACCTTTAGAATCCAATATAATCTACGCTTGTGGATATCATGTAGTAGTGATGGTACGAAAACCATGTTTTTTGGTCATGATGTTTCCTTCAAATCTATGGGAGTTGATGTTTGAAGAAAATCTAATATTTATACAAGAGGCTGGAAATTCAAAGAGACAGAACTCAAAGGGTTTTAGAATCCGGATATTTGTGGAAGATTGATCAATAACAACAATAAATAGATGTTATCATATTTTTGAATGATTTAATTAATATTGATATATTTTAACTCAATTTCCATATATATTTAATCTGTAATTGAATATTGCATTAAATGAGATCTATTAAATGATCAGCTATTTTTGGAAAGTGGTTGTAGGCGGGAAACTTCCTAAAATAGCTTTGATATGTACTACTGCCTTTATATATATATAGATTACTCCATACAAAAGAACAGTACCCAGAAGTTGACCGTTTGTCAATGTTTCCTGCCCAATCTGCATCTGTGTACATTTCAATGTCACGATTCTGTCTTTCTGAATAATAGACCTTTCCCTGGTGTTATCTTCAGGTATCTAAGAATAGTGTAGACAGCTTCCATGTGTTCCTCAGTAGGATTGTGAACTGACTTACAACACTCATAGCAAAACCAATATCTGGCCAAGTGTGTGAAAGATAAATCAAGCGTGCAACAAGTTGCTGATATCTCCCCCTGTCTACAGGTGTACTCTCATTCTCTGTGCCAAGTTTCTTTTTACTGTCCATAGGAGTATCAACTGGTTTGCATCCAAGCATACCAGTCTCCTTAAGAAGATCTAGGATATATTTCCTTTGAGAAACTACAATGCCCTTCCTTGATCTGGCCACTTCAATACCAAGGAAATATTTAAGATTTCCAAGATCTTTAACTTCAAATTCTTCTGATAAATACTTCTTTAACTTCTGTAACTCTTCCACATCATTCCCAGATAGAATAATATCATCGACATAGACTATCAATATAGCAATTTTCCCGGTATGAGATTTCTTGACAAACAGAGTATGATCAGCCTGACCCTGTATGTATCCAAGCTTCAAAACAACCTTTGTGAATCTTTCAAACCAAGCACGGGGAGATTGTTTAAGGCCGTACAAGGACTTCTTGAGTTTGCAAACTTGATTCTTTGCTATACTCCCTTCGAAACCAGGTGGGATTTCCATGTACACTTCCTCTTCTAGATCACCATTTAGAAAAGCATTTTTTATGTCTAGTTGTTGCAAGCACCAATCTTGATTGACAGCCAATGAGAGAAGAATTCTGATAGTGTTAACTTTGTGACCGGAGCAAAAGTTTCTTGATAGTTGATCCCATAGGATTGTGTGAAACCTTTCGCTACCAACCGAGCCTTGAATCTCTCAACTGATCCATCCGCTTTGTACTTTACAGTGAAGATCCACTTTTTCCAACTGGCAAATCAGTAATAGTTCATGTTCCATTCTTCTCAAGTGCATCAATCTCATCTTGTACTGCCTTTTTCCACTCTGAATTTTGTAATGCCTCTTGTATTGTTCTGGGAACCTGAATATCATTAAGGGAAGTAACAAATGCTTTGTAAGATGGTGATAGTCCTTCATAAGTAACATAATTCCCAATTGGATGATCTGTACACTTCCTAACACCCTTTCTAAATGCAATCGGCATGCTAGAGTTATCAATATTTGGAATTGGCACATCTCCAGCCCTATCCATACCTATGTTTTCTTCGGGTGGACTTGAAATTGAGTCCATTTCTTGGCAACATGCTGGTTGTGATCCGTGCTCCAGCTCCTGTCTCTTTTTTCTCCTGATGTTGACTTGAACATTCTCATTAGCTAGTTGTGAAGCCACAAATTGAACAGGCTCAGAAGAAGAAACATTTGTGGGATGGACTGATGATTGAACATGAACAGGTGTGGACAGAGGAAGACACATTTGTGGCTCGACTGATGACTGGACAAGCACAGGGTGAGAAGAACTTGGTGACTCTGTCTGGTCAAATGGTACACAATCATCAAGAAGGGACTCCCAAGCTTGATGTTCATTCATGCTCTCCCCCTAAACATGAGACTTGGGGTAGAAGAACACATGTTCAAAGAAAGAGACATCCTGGTTGTGTAAAATCTTTTGGTGATTGGAGAATAACATTTGTACCCTTTTTGAGTTGGAGAGTACCCTAGAAAAATGCACTTCTTGGCTCTAGGATCAAATTTGCTTCTGTGTTGTGGATACACGTGAACAAATGCCGAGCAACCAAATACCTTGAGTGGTAAATCAGATGAGACAGCACAGGTTTGAGGAAATTGTTTTAGAAGAAGTTGACGTGGAGATTGGAACGTAAGGACTCTGGATGGTATACGATTGATCAAATAGGGAGCTGTATGAATGGCTTCCCCCAAGAAATGATTTGGAACATTAGAGGAAAACATAAGACATCGGGCAACCTCTAAGAGATGTCTATTTTTGCGTTCAGCCACCCCGTTTTGTTGAGGAGTGTCAACACAGGAAGTATATATTTTTAATTTATACACTACAAAACGACATTGTTTTAATTTTAATTTTAATTTTAAGTAATAATTAACATTAGTGACACCGCTGAGATTTATTTTTGGATCCGCCACTGACAGGAACTAATGTGAATAATCCCTTGACTCTGAAGATGGGTATCATTTGAGAATCTTAATTCTAGAGTGAAATTGGTTTTGAACCATGAGATTGTAATTTTGATACACTCGCCCAACCTCTGACTTTTCTTTCATACGGAAAACCCAAGTAACCCTTGTATGATCATCGACAAAGGTCAGAAACCATCTAGTACCAGAAACTGTTTTTATCCGTGAGGGACCCCACACATCACTATGAATCAAAGAAAATGCAGATGAAGGTTTGTATGGAATTTGAGGATAGACTGTTCGAGTATGCTTTGCAATTTGGCAGATTTCACAATGAAAAGAAGCTGGATTTTTATTGATAAATAGTTTGGGAAACAACTTAGCAAGATACCCAAAACTAGGATGACCAAGACGATAGTGTAACAATATGATTTCACTATCTTTATTGACATTAGAAATTGACACAGAATTGAAAGGTTGTGACATACTCAAAGATTGGACACAACTTGCTTGAGAAACTTGATTTGAGGATTGGCCACTTGAGAGTAGATAGAGCCCGGAGCACAGTTCAGCACACTGCCAATCATTGTCCCCGATTTCAAGTCCTGAAAAACACACAAGTTTGGATAGAATTTAGTAACACATTGAATATCACGAGCCAACTTACTAATGGACAAAAGATTACAATCCAAGTTTGGAACATGAAGAACAGAATTGAGATGCAACTTATTCGCGAGCACCAACAATGTATATTACGCTTTAGATTTTGTGCTTTAACACTCCCCCTCAAGTGCATACGTACCCTTTGTAATATTTTTTAGGATAAATGCAAGGGGGAGATTTGAAACCTTGTCCTTGCCAAACCATGAGCTCAGATACCATGAAGAATTTCTGGAAGTGTTTTTATTAATTAATAATTGATACTACATCTGCATATATAGACACAAAAATATCTAATAAAGGAAATAACTAATTAGGTTGATTCTTCTCTAAAAATTAGGGAACAGAATCATAGGAGAAGATCACCACAGATCTCTCCTTTTATTCCTAAAATTAAGTTCCTAACTTTGACTTCAAATATTCAACAGATTTCCTCCCCACTTGAAAGAACAATCAGTCCATCCTAAAATTATGAAGTCAATTGATGACTGCATATAAGACTCTTGCTGGACAATGTGGCTTTGAATTGGCCGTCCTTTGTTTGTTCGTATAATGAGGCAGACATAACAGTTATTCTTTGACATAATGTAACGTTAAGCTAAAAGGAAATATACATGTATAGGAGGGCATAATTCCATGGCGGATTTCTGTTTTAACCAAGTTTCTTCTAGTACTTGTATATAATTCAGAATATCTAGTCTATTGTGTGTGCACAAGTTGTCTCCTACTTTATGGAAAAAAATTAGTGTCTAATGTCGAGCTCATTTAATGCCATTGTTGTGACATTTTGGTGCCATTGCTTCTTGGATGATGAGTGCAGATTACACTATGCACATGCAAATAAGTGATGTGTTCAGGATCTCTTTTCTTTTTTACTCTTGAGAATTTTGTGGGGAAAAGGAAAAAGGAAAAAGACTAAAAGCTCTTCAAATGTCATCAGATATTCTGAAACTGAAAAATGTTAGATATTAAACTGTGTTTCCTCTCACGTCTATTCCTATTTCTTTGGTATCCATTCCCTTTTTATTCTGGAAAAGTTCCACAAGGTTTTTATTTCATTTTTCGATTTCTTTAACTAACAAGATCCATTAACCAAACACAGCATTAATAGCTATGGGCCATAGTACTCTTAATGCCTTGGTCCGAGAAAAATTTAAGGTAAACCAGGATCATATGTGGGGAGAAGTTGTTGCATGTCAAAATCCGGATATCTGTGTTGTTTTATGAGTTAATGGCTTATGTATATGGCATTTAGCTTATTATTTGAGTATTAGCCGTGCCGCTACAAGAATTTAGATTTGAGGTTGAGCTCATGAAACTATAAAGATTCTTTCTTGAAATAATAATGATCATAACATTTATTCTAAAATGCCACTGCTATTAGTTCTTTGTTGTTAGTGGGTTTAGATTTCAAAATGATGTGAAGTTGTGCCCTTTTATGTTTTAGAGCCCCCTTCTAAGAGTTGCTCCAAACAGACTAGCTTTAGTCATCGGATGGAATGAGTTTTCATAAAGAAATTTTACCACATAGAGACTTGCTTATCACTTTGAATGGTGCTTGGATAGGTGACAAAGATTGTTTAGTTTGAGAAGAATATAAAAATGGTTTCGATGACTAGTTCATTAAAAAATTTCACTTCTGTCAATTGCGCAACTTCTAGCAGCAATTTCACTGCTTCTTCTGGTTTATGCAGGCGGATGCTGCTCTATCGCTCCTTGGAAACATAATTTCAAGTGTGAGGATTCCTTTCATTCTATCCTGTTTCTTATTGTTTATTATGCTTCTTCTTAAGTAACTAACTCATATAAAACCTTAAGCTATTAAACAATGTATATCAAGCTAACGCTCCCCCTCTTACGTGATCCGCCCACATATGGAGAGATAAACAAAGGTGCCTCACCAGGGGTATCACTAACCAAACAGGGTGCTAGCTTGTGCACTCATATAATTCTTGGAACAATTCATGCGGAACCCAAGACCTTGTCAAACCAAAACTTTGATACCATGTTAAGTAACCAACTCGTCTAAAAGCTTAGACTCTTAGAGAGGGGCCCAACAATGTATATCATGTTAACACTTGTTATCCATTAGTAAGCTTCCGCTGCCATCAAGCTGTGCAAGCATCGATACTTCTTGTTTTTAAAATTTTGTATTCTTTTTCCGTTTCAGGACCAAATGAATACATTCATTGTATCTCATGATTTATGGGACCTGCGGTTGTTAAAAAGTTCCCCATCTATGTAAGTTCTTGGCATTTGAACATTGATGCTTGCAGACTTTTGCAGACATTGCTTGTTATTCTTTGTATCACCATTACTTGATTCTCTTTTTAGCATAAATTTATCTGGTGATATCAGCCTTTTGATGCTTGTAACTTCATATCAAGTTCTTGGGTTTTGAGCATTGCGGTTAGACTTGAGCTGTATGCAGGTCTGAGGCTTGTTTATAGCCCCGGTGGATGAGTTGCTTTTTGTAGTATTGTTTTGGATACTGTTATCAGAAATAAAGAAGGAGAAGAAGAGAAGAGCAGGCAGCGACAGGGAATCTGGCATCGCAATACTACGCAGTCACTAAACTCCGCGTCTTCTTTTTATTATACAATGAGCGTATATATATATATATAACATATACCCTAATAACACAATTACCAAACTACCCTTATTTTCTAACACTCCCCTTCAAGCTGGAGCATAGATATTTATCATGCCCAGCTTGTTACAAATATAATCCACCCTTAACTTTGTCAAGCCTTTAGTCAGCATATCAGCTGGTTGTTCTCCCGTACGCACATATGAGGTGGAGACAAGATTCTGTTGGATCTTTTCTTGAATGAAATGACAATCAACCTCTATATGCTTAGTCCTTTCGTGGAAAACTGGATTTGTAGAAATATGCATGGCTGCCTGATTATCACACCACAATCTCATAGGCAGAGGAACCTTAAATCCAATCTCTTCCATCAATTGTTGTATCCACATAAGTTCACAGGTTGTCTGAGCCATAGCACGATGTTCAGATTCTGCACTTGATCTCGCCACAACACTCTGTTTCTTACTTTTCCGAGATACAAGATTTCCGCCCACAAACACACAATATCCTGTAGTTGACTTACTATCATCTCGTGATCCTGCCCAATCAACATCAGAGAATGCCTCTACCCGTGTATGCCCATGATTCGCATACAATATACCTCTACCTGGTGCTCCTTTCAAATATTTCACATTTCGAATCAATGCATTCCAGTGTGTAGTAGTAGGGGCTGCCATGAACCGACTCACTACACTCACCGGAAAAGCAATATCTGGACGAGTTACTACAAGATAATTCAACTTACCAACCAATGTCCGGTATCGTTCTGGATCCTCGAACATCTCCCCTTCTCCGGCGACAAGTTTGACATTAGGATCCATTGGAGTGTCACACGGTTTCACTCCAAGTATTCCAACTTCCTCAAGTAAATCAAGGACATATTTTCTTTGACACAAAAAGATCCCTTTCTTGGACCGTATCACTTCGATCCCAAGAAAGTACTTTAGAGTACCCAAGTCCTTTGTTTGAAGACATGATTTGAGTGCTTCAATACCATGTGTATCACTACCTGTGATCACAATATCATCTACATAAACAACCAAAACAATACATCCATTTGCTAGTGCGCCGAAAGAACACGGTGTTATCACACGTACTCTCAGTAACCCAAACTCTAGCACGACAGCACTGAATCTGCCAAACCAAGCCCGCGGAGACTGTTTCAACCCATACGACTTTCGTAACCGACATACTTTATTCACATACTCCCCTTGAGCAACAAACCCCGGAGGTTGCTCCATGTAAACCTCTTCCGACAAATCACCATGAAGGAATGCATTCTTGACATCCAACTGATATAAGGCCCAGTTATTAGAAGCAGCTAACGATTAACGATATCAAAAGACGAACAGAAGTGAGCTTAGCAACAGGAGAAAAAGTATCAGTATAATCAACACCATACACTTGTGCATATCCCTTTGCAACCAATTGAGCTTTTAACCGAGCAACAGTACCATCAGGATTCATTTTAACTACGTACACCCATTTACATCTAATAGCCTTCTTACCGTTAGGAAGTGTTACCAAGTCCCAGGTCTCATTAGCCTCAAGAGCCTGCATTTCCTCTTCCATAGCGGACTTCCAACCACTATGAGACAAAGCTTCAGACACATTTTTAGGGGTGACAACAGAATCAAGAGAAACAATAAATGAACGAGAAGAATCTGACAAGTGAACATACGAGACACAAGAGGTGATAGGATGAACACAAGTAAGTGTACCTTTTCGGAGTGCTACAGGGAGATCAAGAGACGGGTGATGACGTGGGAATCGGTATCGGGAGTGAATCTGTTGGAGAATCTGCAACGACTGGTTCTTGGATTGAAACAGGTGTACGCCGAGTATACACTTGAGTTATAGGAGGGCGAGAAGTAGCCTCAGCATCAACACCAGCATCATGATTATTGGAACGAACCAGTGTATAAGTGAGAAAATCATCGGGAGAGACAAACTCAGACTCAGAAGAAGATGACCGACCAAAATACGGGCTAGACTCAAAGAAAGTGACATTAGCAGACACTAATCGACCCAATCGAGAATAACAACGATATCCTTTTTGAGTTCGAGGGTATCCAAGAAAGACACACTTGAGAGCTCTTCGATCTAACTTACCAACCTGTTGCCGAACATCCTGGACAAAACAAGTGCAACCAAATACTTTAGGAGAAACGGGAAACAACGATTGCGATGGACGAAGAACAGAATATGGTATTTCTCCTTTAAGAACAGACGATGGAAGACGATTGATAAGAAAGGCAGTAGTGTGGACAACATCAGCCCAAAAGGACTTAGGAACATTCATCTCAAACATCAATGCCTTAGCAACTTCCAAGAGATGGCGATTCTTGCGTTCAGCAACACCATTCTGTTGTGGGGTGACAATACATGAAGACTGATGAATGATTCCATTTTGAGACATATGAGAGGAGAAAATACCAGAAAAGTATTCCTTAGCATTATCACTACGAAGATTCTGAACCAAACAATTGAAATGAGTTTTTATCTCAGCACAAAAAGAGCAAAATAATTGAAACAACTCATCTCTAGATTTCATTAAATAAAGCCAAGTACTTCTGGAATAATCATCCACAAAAGTAACAAAATATCGAAACCCTGATTTGGAAGGTACGTTACAAGGACCCCAAACATCAGTATGAACTAACTCAAATAGGGACGTAGCCCGTTTATTAACTCTAGGAGGATACGACACACGATGGTGTTTAGCAAACTCACACGACTCACAAGGTAAACTAGAAATAGACCCTACTTCAGGACACAATTTTTTTAGGACAGGTAACGACGGATGACCATAACGACAATGTAGCTGGAGAGGGGACAAAGTACTTTGACATGCAACTGAAGCAACGGTAGAAGAATGCGCAACAACAACTTCATCGAGCAGGTACAATCCATCAGATTCACTTTCTTTACCAATAATCTCCCAAGTCCTTATATCCTGAAAAAGACAATAACCAGGAAAAAAAGAAACACAACAATTTAAGCTCTTTGTGAGTTGACTAACGGATATCAGATTATAAGGAAACGTGGGCAAGTATAACACGGATGTCAATGATAAAGAAGCGGCAACAGTACTACCACTACCCAAGACTTTGGAAGAGGATCCATCAGCAAGAGTAACCGTAGTAAACTTATTCGACGACTCATAAGTAGATAACAAACTCGAATTTCCAGTCATATGATCAGTAGCCCCTGAGTCAATTACCCAGTGCCCAGCGGAAGACAAAAGACATGTTATGGGTTTACCTGACTTGGCTAGAGTTGCTTTGGAAGAGGAGGAAGAAGGCTGCTGAGACATCTAGTACCGTACTGTGTAAACCTGGCAAACTCCTCATCATTCATAACAACATTATGGGTCTTCGGTTGACAAGCTTGCTCGGATTTCTGCGAAACTGTATGAGCGAATTTAGACTGTTGTTTTTGTTGATACTCCAATTGCTGCTGAGTGAGAGGCTTAGGACACTGGCTTTTGAAATGACCCTGATCTCCACAGTTGTAACACACTCTAGGTCCTTCACGACCTCCGGACACTCTACCACCACGAGTTCCACCTCGAAAACCACCACGGCCTCCATCTCTACCTCCACGATAACCATTCCCTTGTGAAACTAATCTGATTTATCGAGATACCTCACGTGTGATGACTCGCCATTCCTCGTCGCGATCAAAGTCTATTAAAGGCATCGAGACAAGGTACCCAAATCTTTATTTGATAATAAGCGAGATCGAACCATATCATACTCTTTCTCCAATCGATAGCCGCTAAACATCAACGGCTTCTCACGTTGAGCTTTCATCTCCTCAATATCATCGAAATAGGCATAGCGGCGGTGAAATCCTCGCTTCATACGCATGAAATCATAATAATAATCCATAATACTCCGCCCTTTCGACTAGGGCGATGAACTTCTTGTGACGATTGTACAACCTATTCAAGTTACTCGCTCCGAGAGAACCATTTATGCAAGAGTATCCATAGCTCCTTAAGCTTGTTTTGCGGTGTTGCATAAACGATATAATTTTCCTACTAATACAATTCACAATCTTCGGAAACAACACCTTGTCATCATCCAACCACACCTTAGCCACCTTTGCATCAGTAGGACAATCTTCAACAAGATGTCCTTCTTTCCGTAAACCACCCATATTCACCTGAACTAAATATCGCCATTCCGCAAAATTAGACCCGTCTGCCTCCAAGATAATGTCAATCAATCTATTTTGGTTAGAAACAATTGTCATAATTGGTCCCGACGAAGATGCATCCTCAGCCATTGAAATACACACAAAATGACAAAATAAATTAGACCAGCAACCTACAAGTATCAAATCAGCCGCTCAATCTACCGGGGAAGAACTACGTTGTGTCACAAACAACCGATCCGTGTCCCAATATTGTTAATCGACACAAATTCGACTTACCCACACTGAATCCGAGAGCTAGGGTTCGAAATCCGAAACCTAGGGCACCAAATTCGAGTCCACTCCGGCAGGCGATTTACACAGACAGATTCGAATGGCTATTCCGAGCCTAACCCTGGTCTCGGAATCTTCGTACTACTGCTCTGATAGCATGCTATCAGAAATAAAGAAGGAGAAGAAGAGAAGAGCAGGCAGCGACAGGGAATCCGGCATCGCAATACTACGCAGTCACCAAACTCTGCGTCTTCTTTTTATTAAACAATGAGCGTATATATATATATATATATATATATATATATATATATATATATATATATATATATATAAAACATATACCCTAATAACACAATTACCAAACTACCCTTATTTTCTAACACATACCTTATGGGTTTTTCCTCTTGTGCCATGGGCTGTCCTCGTAGTTTGTTTTTAGTTCATGATGTCAAAAGAAATTTGATTGTTGGCATCTAAATCTCACTTGTATGTTGCCAGGCCATTAAAAACTCTGGCCCTATCAATGATTTAAAACATTGTCATGAAGCTAAAATGATGGTTATTCCATTGAGCTGCTTACTGGAAGTCACATCTTTAAAGCCCTCAAAATCCGTTCCTTAAAACTACTAATAGACACGCTTCTGCTTGAGAAGCCCACACAAAGAGGGAAACCCAAAGAATCCTAAAGAGAAAATATGCCTGAAGGAGCAAATTACGTAAAATTTCTTGATAGAGAAGGATAAAAACAGATATGTATCCCAATCAAAGGATTCCAAGAGTAGTACAAAAAGACAAGCACACGGAGGCACTTAACGCTCATAATTAATCATTGCGATGTTTGGTCAAATAAATCAGAAAAAACCAGGACTTCTTCAAGTGAACTAGTCAAGCAGGTCAAGCAAACATTTATGGAAAGGTGAGCCAAACCTTGCTTTTACTGGCTAAAGAACTCCTTTGTTCTGTATTTTTCCTTAGAGAAAAAATGCTGTACTATGAAATTGTACCTGAATTGCAACAAGAATGCCTAAGGCCAGCTGAAAAGCTTCAGACATAAACCATGTTTCTGTAGCCAGAAAACTGCAAAGAGAATGTTGGTAATCCATTTTTGGTTTCCAAGGAGACAACTTTCAAGGAAGCGTTGTCATATTCTCCACCGTATGAGATTGATTTGGGGGCAAATAACTCCTCGAAGAGGCAAAAAGCTATTGACATTTTGTGGGAGAATTTATTAAGTTAAGACTAAGAAACTCCATTTTCATGATCTCCAACTTCACGATTTTGTCATTATTCAACAATGAAGTGGTGAGTTTGTCAAGAGGGTATTGATGTGGCATGCCTTTGCAATGCTTATGTAAGGGTGGATTCCAAAGAAAACTCAGTATTAGTATTTTCCTCAACTAGGACAATACTGTGCCAGAGACTTTTACCATGAAATTTGAGTGATTATTCTACTGGTCCTAATGGTGACCAAGATTGTGTAACAAGGCCTTTTCTAAATTACTCCTTCCGTTCCTAAATAATTATCCTGTTTGAGACAAGGCACACGGATCAAGAAAAACTAAGTGACTATATTGTAAATATTGATTGAATATCTAGTTTCCTTTAAAGCCCATGTGCATATGACCCATATGTAAAGTAGGAAAAAAAGTGAGGGTAAAATGGTAAAAGGGTTTTCCTAAAAGGAAAGTTTGGAAACATGACAATTATTGTAACAAACCAAAATGGAAATTACTTCATTGGTTCATAACTTATTTCATTGATTCTGTATTTGACTTATGATTAGCGAATTTGACTCTTCCCTTTTGACAGCTATAGGGTTAATTTATTCATAAATTATTTCATTGGTTTAGTATGTGACTTTTGATTCGATTTTCACATTTAATGTTAAACTTTTGTCATACATCTTTACCAATTGAAGTTTCTGGTACTTCTCTATCATTTCAAAGATCTCTCTAATTGTTTTGTTATGACAACTATCCAGGTCTCTCTTGAGCTTCATCTCTTACTATTTCTCAAAGAGAGGATCTCATGTAAGTGTTTCAGGCTAGTTGTGTTTGGGATACTTTTTTTATTTTTCATCTCATGGTTTGCTCAAAGCTCTTGGAGCTATATTCGTTGTTTAGACTGGTTGTTGATGCATCGTATTGTTGATGGTTCATTTGGTTAATTTTCTCTATCTACAAAGGTATAACATTTTCTTATTCCGTTTGAATGTATTACTCAAAGCTGGACAGCAGCAATACTGCGATAGAAACTTATTCCCGTGGTGGTCAATATGGAAATCTGGGGTTCCAAGCAGAGTAGCCTTTTAGGTGTGGGAGGTAGCAAGCGGAGCCATTTTAACTGGTGGTAACTTGAGGAAAAGAGGCCTTCTGTTTACTAACCGGTGCTATCTCTGCAAGGGGGATGAGGAGAGTGTTAATCATCTGACACTGTCCAGTGGCGGGGACTCTTTGGTCTACTCTTTTTGGTCTGTTTAACATATCCTGGGTGCTTCCAAACTCTACCAAGGACCTTTTCTAGAATTGGTTTTACTTTGGGAGGAGCAAGAGCAGGAATAGGTCTACTCTTTTTGGTCTGTTTAACATATCCTGGGTGCTTCCAAACTCTACGAAGGACCTTTTCTAGAATTGGTTTTACTTTGGGAGGAGCAAGAGCAGGAATAGGCTTTGGAATGTTGCCCCGTTAAGCGTTTGCTGGACGATCTGGAAAGAAAGAAATCAAAGGGCGTTTGATAATGAAGAGGGTTCTATTGTTAGCTTTGAGGAGATCGCTGCTCTCGAACATGCTTGAATGGAGTGTAGGGGCAGATCATACTATGAATCATAATGATAACACTAGTGTAGATGTTGTGAATATCTTTCACATTGGCTACTGGGTATATTTTTGTGTAGTGTATTCTTCTATGTAAAGGACGCGTCACCTATTTTGACGCTCTTCATTTATATGTACTTTACCTATATAAAAAAATGGATGTTGGTGTTTCGTTCTAAGCATCAGTTGGTTTAGCATTTTAACATTTTTACAACTTCAGTGTATGGGTTTGGGAGGGGGGAGGAAGTATACACTCTAGACGAAGATATTGGTTTTTACAACTTGTGATATTGATAGATGAAAAGCGCACTAAAGAGGTTGAAGAGGGTGATTGGCAAGATAATATCTGAGTCGCAACAAAAAAAATCCTTGATGTGTCCTTATTGCTAATGAAGTAGTAGATGAGAGGCTGAAGAGCGGGGTTCTGGATCTTCTGTGTAAGTTGGATATAGAGAAAGATTATGACCATGTGAATTGGGAGTTTTTGATGTATATGATAGACAGATTGGGGTTCAGAGACAAATGGAGCAAGTGGATTCATTTTGTATCTCTTGAGTGTGTTTTTCAGTCTTGGTGAACGGATAATCATCTAGGTTTTTTGCTTGTTTGAGGGGCTTATGACATGGTGATCCTCAATCCCCGTTAGTGTTCATTCTTGTGATGGAGGCTCTAAGCAGATTGTTGGAGAGAGCAGGGAGGATACATTCATGGGTTTAAGGTGGAAAAGGGAAGGGATATGGAGACGGAGATGTAAGTTTCCCACCTTTTCTTTATGGATGATACTCTAGTGTTTTGTCGGGCGGAGAAGACTCAGTTGGGTTTCCCATCGGTGCCCCGTCTAGAAGTATATTGGGCTTTTAGCTAATTTTTTTTGGGTTCAAAATTGTCAATCTTCCCTCTTCATACTTGGGCTTTCCCATCGGTGCCCCGTCTAGAAGTATAGCAATATGGAATCCGGTGATAGAGGGTTTCGAGCATCGGTTGGTTGGATGGAAAAGACAGTTTTTGTCTAAGGGAAAATATTAGAAAAATTGGAAAAATACTTTTTGTGGGAAGGTCAATCGGAGGATTGCAAGTTCCATTTGGTGAATTGGGAGAGGGTATGCATGATGGAGGGTTGAGTTGGGTGTCAGAAAACTCAAAATTTTTAACAAGGCATTGCTGGGGAAATAGTTATGGAGGTATCTTACAGATACGGAGGCTTTATGGAGAAAAGTAGTGATGCGTGAAGTGTGGTGTAGGGGATTCTTTATGGTTTCCAAATGCTGTTGCTTCTCCTCACGGGGTGGGAGTTGGAAAAGGTATCAGAAAAGGGTAGAGTTCTTTTGAGAGGTTTATTGAGTTTGAGATAGCAGGTGGATCTTTGGTTAGTTTTTGGGGAGATAGGTGGTGTGGACATGTGAAGCTGAGGGAGGAGTTTCCCCTTTTGTTTGATTTCACGAGGATAGGGAATGCATGGTTAGTTCCGTGATGTCTTTAGTGGAAGATAGACCCATTTGGAGCCCAATTTTTCAAAGGAATTTCCATGATTGGGAGGTTGGCATACTGATCATAGTTGCTAAAGGCGAGTGTCGACCGCTTGAGGTGAGGCAAGGCAAGAGGCGAGGGTCGGTGCCTCATCGGAGATCAGGTGAGGCATTTTCGCTCCTAGGATGGTCGCTTTTCTTGCTTTTTCTAGGGAAAGAGGCGAGAAGAGGCTGGCTAAGGCTAACAACTTCGAATTCCGACCAGATTTGGTTTTTTTTAGATCTTAATATATATTCTTAAATCTACACAAATATACTTAATATTTGCATTATCTAAGGCCACAATTGTCATCCACTTGAGTAGGCGCTCACGTAGGCACCTTTTTTACCGGCATATCTCGCCGAAAAACTTTGCCGTCGCAGGCATTGGTTGCCAGTAAATTTGCTGGATTTGACAGATGAGGTCGCTGGAACGTGCAAAGGCTATATCCATGGTTGGTTTTTATTGTTCATATATTTCAATACACACCTTTTACCTTTTGATTTTCAAGAAAATAGTATATTTTTGGTTGAAATATGGAACTTAAAAGTTGAAAATCATGTTATTTGTGGACTAGTTATATGTAATACTTTTATTTATAACTAGTTTATGAAAAAAATACAACATATAATATTTTAAAAAATATTTTTTCTTAATTGTTGACTTGCTCGCCTTTTGGTCGCCCGCCCCTCGCCCCAGAATGTACCTCTCGCCTGCCTCTCACCTTCCGCCTTTAATAACTATGATACTGATGCAACTTTTAGATGTGCTTCAACCTCAGAAAGTTGACATTTTAGAAGACAAAGCAGTTTGGAAGGGTGTGAAGGGTCAGTTTTTTTCCAGTTAAATCGATCTATTTCAAGCTACTTAATAGCGAGAGGACCCTCTACCCTTGGAAAGCAGTATGGAAATCTCTTGCTCCCAAGAGAGTGGCTTTTTTGTGTGGGAAGCTACCCATGAAGCTATTCTCACAGGAGAATATTGTGGAAGCGTCGTATTATTTTTGTCAAAAGATGTTATTTGTGCAAGGAAAGCTAAGTGAGTGTGAATCATCTCCTTATTCACTGCCAGTAGCTTCAGAATTGTGGAGTATGCTGCTGAGCCTGTTTAAGATCTATTGGGCAATGCCGAGATCTGTTTTTAAGCTCTTTAGGAGCTGGTCTTTTGCTTGCATAATCAGTAGGAATCACATTTGGGAGGTAGCCGTGTGGGGTGTGTGTTGGGCGATTTGGAAGGAGAGAATTCACAGGGCTTTTTAGAATGAGGAAAAGTTTATTGCTGAATTGAAGAACTCTCTGCTTCCTACTCTTTATTCTTGGTGTAGCGAGGCAGAGCTTCATCCCTCCGACCCTGCCACTACTTTTGTAGACTTTGTAAATAGTTTTTCTCTAGAGCAATGATTCTTTTGGGCTATGTATACTACTAGTATACAACGGATGCGTCACCTGTTTTAACACTTGTTAATATATACTATTGTTACTTACCAAATATATATATATATATGTAAACCTAGCTTGAAGGGAATGCTTATATTGGTTGATCTTCTTATACTCTGAAATGCACATGAATTTTAACATAATACTTAGCTGTTTTTATTGGGCTATATTATTTGACATCTGTCTTTTCTTGTTTACCAAATCAGTTATTTATTTATTTGTCTACGGTATTGGTTCTTGTAATATCAAGTTATTTCTGATATACTTCTTTGAGTCCAGCTACTTTTAGATATTTTTCTTACCTGCACTCAAATCTTTTTGTGCAGGGGGATCTTCGTGATGTTTTACATCTGAGAAAAAATCTCTTAACAACTGTTTCAACTTTGCTTAATTGGAAGGTTTGTTTTACATTGACTGAAACCACGCCCAACTCTTTTGATGCTCAAGTCTGTGCGTCAATATATTTTTCTGAAAATGTATAACTGAAGTTGGTAGGTTGAACTTTTTTATTACTGGAAGTTATAGAATTGATTTTTAGTGGTTATGAAAGTTGGAGAGGGTGCCTAGATTAGTGATGGTTGTGCTCAGATTATATTTCGATTCTTGATGTCAGTTGGAAAGCTCATTTCAACTAGTTTGTTTGCTTTCACTTTTCTGTAAACTTGTACTCCCTTAAATGAGTGGCACCTTACTCATATTTACAATAGGAAGGGGTTTCCTCCAATGTTTTCACAACTACCAATAGTTAATTTAGAGAATCTTTCATGACACTATTGGGGGTTGGCTTAAGTAGTGGGGGCTCTGGTCGCTTAAGCAAGAGGTGTCAGGGTTGAGCCCTTGTGTATGCAGAAAACTTTCTTGGGAGTGGTCCCCTCTTTCAGCTCCCGACAGTACCTCAGGGATTACTCTTGGGCCTTTGGGTTTAGGGATACCTTGGGAAACCAAAAAAAAAGAAAGAGAATCTTTCATGACATTTAGAAATTTAAATTTACTTGGCCGCACACTAGTCATTCACTCTTTATTTGTAATTGAATGCTACTTCATTTTCACTTTGAATCCATTTTTCCGGATAAATGCAAGGAGAGTAGTTTATCTCATAATACATGCTACTGAGAATGGTCAATTTGTTTTGGGACAGTGAGGGTAAATGATTACTATCCCTATCAGCCCTCCTTTTAGTCAAATGGGGTTTGATTGGAATCAGTGCTTACCTGCTAGTTTATGACGGATATCGGTGCTCTTTCCTATATAGGATTACCTTGTATTTTTGAATACACTGACAGTGTAAGTAAAAGAAAGTCTAGGATAATTCTATACAGCTGTTTAAGGCAATATATCTTCTTCAAAATTCAAAGTAAAATTTTCCATAACCAGAATATTATCTAAGTAATACTTAGATACTAGATGAGGATAAAAAAGAGTTGATAAAGGGGTGACTCAGAAACCATAGGAACTACAAAGGTGTATGCTGCTTTTTATGAGTTACTTAAAACTTTAGTCACCTCAGACTGTCTGCTAAATTATTGAGGTGGGCTTGAAAGGTTTACTTAGACTTGACAAAGAATTTGTAGGGGCACCGAGATAGTAGGAATATAAAACTGGACAATCAGTTTTGTGAAGTATTCCCTTGGATTGTAATATAGTAGTTTTTGAGAATTTGAGCTGCTTGGGTTCAATGTGATGTGAATGAATGATAGCTCATGAAAGTAGGAATTTATAGCTGTTGATTATGTAGAAGAAGAGAAGAGTTGGAGAAGCCGTAACCTAATTACGGTTAGGCAGAGAAATATATATATGTTTGTGATAAAACATGTTACACCAAGACCCCCCAAACATACACCTTATACCAACTAAACCCTTAATACTTCTAACACTCCCCCTCAAGCTGGAGCATAAATGTTATGCATGCCCAGCTTGTTACAAATATATCTTATTCTTGTGCCATTTAAAGACTTCGTGAAAATATCTGCTAGTTGATCGCCAGTCGGAACAAAACTCATGGAAATTATTTTCTCTTGAAGTTTCTCACGAACAAAGTGACAATCAAGCTCAATATGCTTTTTCGTCGCTCATGAAACACAGTGATTAGATGCAATATGAATAGCTGCTTGGTTGTCACACCACAACCGCATAGGCATTGGATTCCCGATACCGATCTCCCAAGTAATCGAATCCACACTAACTCGCATGTAGCATGAGCCATAGCCAGATTTCGATTCAACACTTGATCTTGACACAACCGATTGTTTCTTACTCTTCCAAGAAACCAAGTTACCCCAACGAACACACAATATCCGTAAGTAGATCTCTTATCGGTGATCCCCCGATCCGCATCAAGAAACCCTTCGCTCTCATATGTCCATGATCTCGATATAGTATGCCTAGCCCTGAGCTCTCTTAAGATACCGAAGAATCTTAACAGCCTCCCAATGTGTACTCGCGGAGAGGACATAAACCGACTTACTACACTAATCGCAAATGCAATATCTCGGTCTCGTCACAAAGAAGATAGTTCAATTTCCCAACAAGCCGCCGATATTTCTCTCGATCAGAAAGCTTTCACCCCTTTCACCGTAAGTTTCAGATTCGGATCCATAAGAGTCTCGAAGGCTTCGCTCCCAACATGCCCGCCTCACTCAACAAGTCACACACATACTTTCTGCGGGACAAGAAGATGCCTTGCTTGCACCGAGCAACCTCAATCCCTAGAAAGTATCTCAAATTACCGAGATCCTTCGTTTGAAACTTTTCCTGAAGGAACCATTTTAGTGCACTAATACCTGCACTATCACTTCCCGTTATGACAATATCATCCACATAAACAACCAAGAAAATGATTCCTTCACCCCTCGCCGATAGAATACCGAGTGATCACTCGACATCTCATAAGCCCGAACTCAAGCACCACCTCACTAAATCTCCCAAACCACGACGTGGAGATTGTTTTAACCCGTATAATGACCGCTTCAGTCTGCAAACCAACCCAGACTCCCCCTGAGCAACAAACCCCAGAGGTTGCTCCATGTAAACCTCCTCGTGTAAATCACCATGAAGGAATGCATTTTTGACATCCAATTGATAAAGAGGCCAATGAGAAGAGGCAGCAAGAGAGATAAGTAAACGAATAGAGGCAAGCTTAGCAACTGGAGAAAAAGTGTCCGGATAATCAACCCCATATGTCTGAGCATACCCCTTTGCAACAAGGCGAGCTAAAGAACCATCCAGGTTGACCTTAACAAAGATAGACCCATTTGCACCCAATAGTATGTTTACCCGATGGCAATGGAACCAAATCCCAAGTTTGATTGTGCGTAGGCGCCATTTCCTCGTCCATACCGCCTTCCGGCCAGATGACCCACCGCTTCGCAGACTTAGGAAGAGAATGAGACTCAAGGACACTTACAAAGGCACAAAGATCGAGACAAACCATCGTAACTCAACAAAGTTAGAAATAGGATGTAACGCATAACCACGTTTACCTTTTCTAAGGGCAACAGAATATCAAGATCGAAGGTACCTCTACGGAAGTCGGATCGGGCGGACGATGGTAGGACGGACTCAGAGAGCGTGAGCAGGAGGCATATTCCCTTCGAGAGCATGTGTCGGGTGTAAACTTGTTGAATAGGAGGACGAGGTAGATCGTGGGAAGGGAAAGAAGTGGACTCCACAACCCGATAGAGTAGAAAATCATCATCGGGAACAAACTCAGCAGTGGAATATCCGATGTAGGTGTAGAAGGACACCGACTCATGAAAAGAAACATCGCAGAAACCAAATATCGATTCAAGTCGAGAGAAGCATCGATATCCTTTCTAAGTACGAGAATAAGCCAAAAAGATACACTTGAGTGCCTTAGGATCTAACTTGGTGACATTAGGACGATGATCACGAACAAAGGCGACGCACCCGAATATCCTAGGAGACACCGGGAATAGAGACTCCGAAGGAAACAAGACTTGATGAGGGATCGCTCCAGAAAGAACAGAAGATGGCATACGGTTGATAAGATGACAAGTAGTTAACACAACATCTGCCCAAAAAGGTTTAGGAACATGCATCTGAAACGAAAGCGCACGAGCAACCTCAAGGAGGTGACGATTTTTTCTCTCAGCAACACCATTTTGCTGAGGAGTATCAGTACAAGAGGATTGGTGGAGCATGCCATGAGCTAACATAAATTTGGAGTAAACAGTGGAGAAATATTCTTGAGCATTATCACTGCGAAGATGTTTGACAGGCATACCAAATTGAGTTTTAATTTCAGCCAAAGAGAAAAAATATCAAATAACTCAGAACGATGTCTCATTAAATAAATCCAAGTAACACGAGAATGATCATCCACAAAAGCAACAAAATACCTATAACCTAACTTTGAGACAATAGGACTAGGTCCCCAAATATCTGAATGAACTACATCAAATGGGGCATGCGCCCGTTTATTAACCCTAGAAATATAAGAAATGCGATGATGCTACGCAAACTGACAAGCATCACATCCAAAAAATGGTAAAGATGAAAGATCTGGACATAATTTCTTGAGACTCAACATAGACGGATGACCCAAACGACAATGGATTTGAAACAGAGACAAAGAGGCACTCGAACACGCAACTGGAGTAGATGAAGCCTCAAAGAAATAAAGTCCGCCAGACTCCTGCCCTCTACCAATAATCCTTTTCGTCACATGATCCTGAAAGATGCAATGAGTGGGAAAAAAATGAGACATCACAGTTATGATCACGGGTTAACTTACTAATAGACAGTAAATTGAACCGAAAACCAGGTATGTATAAAACAGAGGATAATGAAAGAGAGGATGTGAGACAAATATCACCCCGCCAATGTAAGCGAGACCCATCGCTAAGAACACTCGGTAATGTCGAAGATGGAAGGAATGAAGAAAAAATACCTCTGTTGCCACTCAGATGGTCAGAAGAACCGGAATCAATAACCCATTTGCAAGGAGAGGAAGAAACACACGCAGTGGCCATACCTTTCTGGACAAAAGTAGCAGTGGAAGAAGCAGAGGAAGAAGCCTGATACTGGGTATATCTCGCAAACTCATCATCAGTCATCCGTATTACCTTACCCTCACTAGGTTGAGATGGTTGGGGTGGGGGAGCAGACTCAGTGTGAGAGGCAACATGCGCATATCGATCACCAGATGGTTTACCATGCAACTTCCAACAATTACGAACTACATGATTCGTATCCCCACAGTGATAACAAGTACGAACCTCTCTACTCTCCCTACCTCCACCACGGCCACCACGACCACCATCACGACCTCCTTTGCCAGAAGATCGTCCACCACGACCACTAGTCTCCGGACCCCGATTAGGGTGAGATGTCTGACTCACAAGTGCAGAGGAATCACCAATACTGCTAGTGGGGCCAACTGAAGATGACTCGAGAGAGGCCCGAAGCACACGAGAGAACACATCCTGAAGAGAGCCAACACTTGTGCCCGATAAAATTTGAGAGCGAGCAGTACTGAACTCAGATCTCAAACCAGCTAAAAAACCAAGATTAATAAGATGTTCTCGTTGTGTCTGCATAGTACTAACATCGGTACTCAAAGGAAGCCAAGAACTCCATTCAGTCGCCAATTTCTTATAGACCACAAAATACTGGGTAACACTACGACCTTGTTGATCCTGGCGAAACATAGCACACGACAAGTCATACATCCGGTTCATGTTATCCTTGCCCCCATACAACATAGCTAAATACTCCCACAAATCACGAACATTGGAAGTATGAGCTACCAATTCAACCGTCTCATCATCCATGGAATTCATGAGCTTCCAATACAAATCAGCATTGGCACGGACCCAAGCAACATCAGTAGAGTTAACTGTAGTGAGATGATCTTCCTTATTTTACCCTTTTAAATTCATTTCAACAACCCGCCGCCACATTAAATAATTCTTGCCCGTTAATTTCTTATCCGTAATTTTTGTGCTAGTGGAGAAAACCTTAGAAACCATGGTTTTAGACTCCATAGTCCCCATATTCCCTGATGTCGACATCGAAAAACCAACAAGCAACCAAACAGAACCACATAAACAAGACTAGGTGACTGATCTAGCCTGAAAAACCCCTAAAAACTTGTTGAATCAAAAAACCAACCTTGAATCAGAGACCTACAGGCTGAGGCGAACATATCTGTGCTGGTTCGAAAAAATTCCGGCAAACTTCTCCGGCGACGCGCCGGCGCGTGGGGTGCGTGAACAGTTTCCGGCGACCTCTGGTGGCGGCGACTGGATAGACAGTGCGCCTAGACTGGGTGACACAAACCTCCTATGTGCGATCCTTCAACTGACGTCGCATCTCCTCCGGCGACTCAAACACGTGCGCAAGCCTGACTGCGCATACCCACGGCGTATTAAAAAAAAACGAAAGAAAAGAAAAGAAAGAAAGAAAAGGGAAGGATTAATGAAGAACAATCAGCACAGGAGATTAGAAGGATTCCTGCTCTGATACCATGTTGATTATATAGAAGAAGAAGAAGAGAAGAGTTGGAGAAGCCGTAACCTAATTACGGTTAGGCAGAGAAATATATATATGTTTGTGATAAAACATGTTACACCAAGACCCCCCAAACATATACCTTATACCAACTAAACCCTTAATACTTCTAACAATAGCTTTAAAGAAGGGCTTTTTAAAGTCTGTTGATCGCCATAGATGCGTGTTATGATTCTGAAAACTTCATCATCTTATTGTAAGGCATGTTATCCAAAAGTTCTGGAGCTTCGTACAGCTCTGCATGTCAAATAGGTAGTTATCATGCTGTATATTGTCATAGAAGAAGCTAGACATGTGACCTTGATAATATGCTATCATCCTTTGATACCCCACTTGAGAATTCCTTCGCTTCCTCTTTTCTACATTTCACCCTCTTATCATTAAATGGTTTTCTACGTTTCTTTCTTTTAGCTTCTGTTTACTCGTCTTTTTAGACTGCATTATTATGCTATTAATATTCCTTGTCGTTTATCATTAGGCTGAATCTTACGAAGAAATTGTTAATGATTTTTAATTATGCAGGAACATTTCATGTTTGATAAGCAAATGGTTATATTACTTCCAGCAGCAATGTTTGCTCTTAGTGCCGGTTCAGTAGCTTTCCCTATTTGTGACAATGGATTTTCTGGGACACATGTCTTCGGGAGTGCTTTAGATACTGCAGAGGGCTCTATGAAGGTATCTGTTGTTGTGGAAGTGTTCTAGTCTTATTGGACTTTCAAATCTCATACTGTTGGCTACTTTTGGCTGGAAATCTGAATATAGTTGTCATAGGCAGCAGAACCTGAGGCGGAAAGGTCACATGAACTTTTTGATTGCTCTGTGGAAGTCCTGGCTGAAATCTGTCCCGATTCTTGTGCTGAGGTGCAAATAACTTTTTATTCATTTTTTTGTTTTTTTCTTTCACGGGGATGTAAGTACACTTAGGTTTTGGCTATTTGTAAGATTTTAGTTGTCATTGATGAGTTTCAGATACCCCAATCTCAAGACTGTCAACACGTACGTCTTCCCCAGCAGTTAAAAGATCCGCTGCTTCATGCGATGGAGACCTCCATTCTTGAAGCTGTAGTGAATAAAGCAGTCGAAAAAATGCCTCTATCTGATGTTGTCTTCATATGCGCCCTTCTATCTAATATCATGTACAGTTCATATGTGACAAGGTATGTTGGAAGCAGCAAGGAATCTATCTTTTAATAATCTTTCACTTTGATTCTTTGAAACTTTTCTTGCTTAAAGTATAAATGCATAATAGAGTTTACTCGAGACACGAAACAAGTTGCATGCAGAATTTGTTGTTGTATGCAGCAATTGTCGCTTTTGTTGAAGTACTCTACATATGTCATTCACCCATGTTTATAATCCTGGACATGCAATTCTCTCTTGTCATTCAGGTTAAGAGAAGTTTCGCCATTTCTTTCAGCAATAGGCCGTTACATGTTAGACTTGCTGGATTTTGCTGTTTCTATCATCAAAAAATGCTCCAGCGATATTACATGTGGCTGTCCGGGCTCCAACTTCTTTGATGGCACAAATTCCATTTTAACTTCCTTAAAGTGCTTTCTTGGCTCTCCTTTCTTCAGTGATCTAGGAGAAGATATTGTTAGTCATGCTACATTCTATACTGACATTATTCAATCTGTTGAGAGGCTTTTGAAGGTTATGGGTAAATTATATGAAGGACTTTCTGATTGCGGAAAGAATTTCCAGTCTGAGGTAGACCTGACAGAATTATCTGCTTTAGACATTTCTGCTCGAGAATCTTACCTGTTAAAGAACAATAGAAGTATGCTATTGGACGTGGAGCTGGATGTTAACGATCATTCTAAAGATGTTGATACTCTGACTATCAGTGGGAAGAATCCCCATGGTTTACCTCCTTCCATTGTAAATTGGAAGCTGGATATGATATCACTTATTTCTAGTTTTTTCACTGTTCTACCTGTGGCTACGTGGGATGTATTGTTCAATCTGATGGAGAAAGAAAGCGATTCGAGGGTATTACACACAATGGCTTACGTTTTTCTTGTTATATATATATATAAATATATATATTTGGTAGTCATAGATGTTTACTTAGCTATACCTTTATGCATTTATTACTAACTTCATACATTGAATCAGGTATTGGAAAACATTCTCTATAATCTTTGTCAACATCCTTACTGGTCCTCTTGCCGACAATTCACAGACTTGGTATAGTCATGTAGAAGATACAGATCACTTATGCTTGTGCTGTAGAACAATAAGTAGCAACATGTTACTTACTGCTAGACGGGTTAATGTTTCCGTATCTGAAGATATGTGATTCTTTACTTGGACAAACTTTTTCAGGTTATCTCAATGAATAACATGGTTGATAGGCTCTCAAACCTTAAGCTCCAATGTTCGAAGATGCTAGCTGCCATTTGTGGCTTGCTGCAGAAGCTGTTGTCATTGGATAAAGTTGCCAAGGATATAAGTAATACTTTATCCGTAAAGCTAAGATTAGAACAGGTATTTCATGTTTTATGCAGTTGTTATTTTATCTACTGGCCATTGCCTGAAGCAGTAAAATCTTCGCCTATCAAATGAGATGACACTTGCTTGAATTCAAAGCTGCCATATTGTGAAGATAATGCTGGATGGGGTTTGACAAAGTATGTAGGCTAGTGCTACGTGCTCACAGAGAGGAGGTGGGGAAGAAACTCCTGCCCTTGAAAGGGATCACCCAAACCCAAAGGCCACAATGGCAAAAGTCTCAAACTCATTATTATTCTTTCTCTTTCTCTCTCTACAATTAAATTATTGTAGATTACACCGATGTTTATGAGACAAAACAAAAGGATCCTATTTTGGTAACTAAACTAGGATTACCTAATACTACTTGGACTCGAATACCCTAAGTACCTACAATACCGTAATAAAGAAGTCACAATTCAAATGTAACCTGAAACATTAATACAACATATCCGAATATTAGCAATCCCAATCCCATTATTCTCGTGCTTGCATTTTGCATCATGCGTCCTGATTCAGTCTACACAATAACCGTAGAAACTACTTTTTGTGATAATAATTTTGACTAGTAAGAAGTAGTTTCGGAAAGAGATAAGCAGACATCTATTTGTAGCGAACAACATGACTTAATGCTGTTGATTTATTCCTAGGAAATAGCACACATTGTTAGCCTAAATTCTTTGAAAATTATTAACACTTAATGAGGCCTGACACACGATATTCTGCTATTCGCATGCTTGCATTACATCTGTTATTTGAATTTCATAAAATGTATCATTTTGAAATGAGGCTCATTACCTAAGTCATGTTCTTCTATCTGCTTGTTTTGTTTTTAATTCTTGTACAGAGGCCATCACATGCTTCACTTGAGTTACTTTTGGATAGTGGGTCGCAGAGTTTGGTATCTCTTGTTGATCTGGTGAACAGAATTGCTGAGAATGGTCTATTTGATTGGTTTGGTCGTGTGAAGCTGATTGATTGCATATGCAGTTTTATCATACTCAAACCTCTTATCGGTCAGGTGCTTAGCTGTTGCCTTGTAGGGATAACAATTGTGTTTCCTTGTAACTTCCCTGGTGACCTGTTTATTTACTTTCGAATTTAAAATTCATATTTTTAGTCAGATTCTCTATTCAAGGTGGCATAGCTAAATGTTTACAATCAAAATAAAGAAATCCAGCTTTGGGGAAGGTTTTACCATTTTAATACTTTTAAAAAAAGTTAAAACTGGGGGGGGGGTTCTTCAAAATTGCCTCTTTGCACTCATTACTTCAAAGCTATAATAGGGTACTGATGGGGTTCTTTCCTCTTGAAAGTCAAAGAGGAAGCCACTTCTAGAAATATATTTAACCTTGTTTTTTTTTCCTTTTCTATTTGATGGTTTCTTTGACTTTTTGTGGATCCATCATGGTCATTCCTGATCTTTTCCCTTGTACTATTGAACATGTTTCCCGTGGTGCTCTTTGATATAGACAATGATCGAGAAGCTGCTCATAATGCTTCGGGATCCTGATTATCGAGTTAGATTATCCCTGGCAAGACGGGTTGCTGTTCTTTTCCAAACATGGGATGGCCATGATGAGCTATTCCAGGATATATGGTAAGATGCTAAAAAAGCTTTTGCCTGTGATGATTTAATTTTGTTCTCTATCTTGGATTCATCAATTTGTGATTCAAGCTTCTGCTCCTCATTTATAGCGATGCTGAGGTGCTTCTAGGTCTTTACCATTGTTTGGTTTCTTAGGCATTAACATAAACCTGAAGCTTGGAGAACAACTACCCTAACCCTAACCTTGACCCAGATTTGTTTTGGATGTCCCGTGAAAAAGTGAATGTTCAATACAAAAAGAATTTGACAACCTGAAACGATGTTAAGTTGTAATTTTATTGAAACCTATGATCACAACCAAGAAATATCTCTTATGTAGCGCTTTTATATTTGTTATTTGATATTTGATATATGCTATAGAATGTCAGTACAGGAGTTGTGTTCCGTTGAAGAGGTTTAAAGCCATCAGTGATTCCTTGTTTCATTTCCTACTAAACCTTTAAAGGAATTCATTCTTTTGTTGTTTGGGGTTGAGTCCATATGTTGATTGCACCAGTAAGTCAGCAGCTTAACTAATTTCCATCTATTTGCATGCTCATAAGGGTATGCTGATTCTATATTATTGACCTTTTAATTCTCTCTATATCCCGACTATCAAAATAGGTATTTTAATTGAACAAAACTTTTTGTCCCAACCTCGGGGTAGATTACTTGAATCATTTGTCAACTTAAATTTCTATTGAAAACAAGAGTTTCTATTTCACCACACTCAATCATATCCTTCTTTATTATTGCCGTCCACGTCACTTTTGCTTCTCTCCTACCTCCAGCATTGTCCATGATATTAACATTATCACTCTTTTTTTAACTGGTGAAGATATTGTTCTCATGTATACGCCAAGTGCCACACGGTAGCTTGAAAAATACGAGTCCGTGACACTAAGCTGTCTTTCGCTACTAATTAAAAGGAAAAATAAAGTTGAACTAAATAATAGTACGCTCGAATTTAAAAAATTATGTCAAAAAAAAGAAGAGGAAATTACCTAATACTCCCGCTCCCATTCAAAAACAAGAAAATAATTTCTTTTTTCATACTTTTCATTTTAAAGAGTCTCATATCTGTATATATGCTATTAGTTTCCATTATCTTTTCATTTTATTTTCTGATTATATATATTTCTCTTACATGTTTAACAAAGAAAGATACTCCTGACCCCAAACGGTCTCATTTGACAAGTCAAAATTTTTATACCATGCTTTTGCTTCTCTATATTTTCCTTTAAATTGTATTAAATATAAACACGCATATATGTATATATATTTATTTATTTATTTATTTTCTTTTGCATGACGCATAAGATAAAATATCATGTTTTCGAAGAGAGAATTTTTTTCGAATAAATATGAAGATTTGATGCTTCAATTTTAGAACTAGGACTCTTCTATTTGGGAAAATTAAAAGGGAAAAGTGTGACACTTTTCTTGGGAGGAACGGGGTATAACATATTTGCTATTAGAAGGTAATATGTAGAAGTGAAAGTACAATATTAAAAAGTTTGGCTTTTCAAGTAAGTCAGTAAAAACCATTAGCAATATAACTCAACTTGGCCTTAGTCACAATCTCTTGGGTAATAAAAACCATAAGCTAGTTCTCCCTTTTCTCTCCTTACTTTTCCGTAGTGCTTCTTATAAGTAAATGGTCTCTGACCCTCTGTACTTGACCTCTCCTCTTGGGCATAAACCCAAATTCATTATCAAATGCATGTGTCTGAAAGTAAACTACTCTCTCTGTTCCTACATAAGTGTCCTGTTTTGACTTTTTATTGTCAAATTGATAATTTTTCAAATAAAAATTTGACACATATATATTTTTATTTTTTTCAAAACCGTAAAACACATTATTTGCAGTACTTTTCCTGTATTATGAATTATTCCCTCCGTCCCTAAATTATCGTTTTGGTGGACTTGGCACACGGTTTAAGAAAACACATTTGATTGGATTATTAATATTAATTTGATGTGTTGTTTACTTTAAAGCCCATGTGTATGTGGCCCATAATTAAAGTAGGATGAGAAAGCAAGGGTAAAGTGGTAAAAATATTGTCCTAAAAAGGAAAGTTTCAAACAAGACAAGTATTTTGGGACGGTTGAAATAAGAAAGCAGAACAATAATTTGGGGACGGAGGGAGTACATTTTTTTATGGCTATGAAAAAATAATGTGAAATTACACGTCAAATTTTCATTTGAAAAACAACCAATTTGACATTGAAAAGTACAAACAGTACACTTATTTAGGAACAGAGGGAGTATATTCTTAGTAACTCTCTCCCAAAAACTTATATATGACTTGTTTCATTTACATCGTTCCACATTTTTTCAATAAATGTTCCATAACCATTCAGTTTTGCATTCCATTTAGAAGCAAATCATCTTTTATTCAAGTAGACTAAATAAAAATGGCTTAATTATTTTGTAATTCCTGGATGCCAAAACCTTCTCACTTAAATATCCTGTCCATTATTTTTCTAGTACCGAAAAGGATTTCTTCTGTACTGCTTTATGATCTTGTGAAAGAATTATCTGCTTTCTATTATTAATTTGTAGATAATTGGGATAATGTGCTTACTGTCTTAATGTTCATTCTTTGCCGTGTTTCAGTTCAAATTTTGGTGTTAGATTGGTGGCGTCCTTTAAAGAAAAACGTGTTACAGCAAAGGAGGTTTTAGCTGCAGGTCATCAGTCTCGTCCAGTGATGGAAACCACTATTGTAACTCTCATGCATCTTTTACTGCACAGTGAGAAAATCGAATTGGAGGTATTTAAATCTTCAAGGCATTTTATAAGAATTTCCTCCTATCTGAGAACATCAAAATCTTAGAATTTTGTCAAAAACTAAGACTCAACTTGTACCTTATGCATCTATTAAATGGTGTCAACCTGAGAAGCATATGGTTCCAAGCAGAATTTGAAGCCTCACGGCATACTTGGAATCCCTGGCTTTATGGAATCTCCTTGTGTCTTGCCTCACATTATTTTCTCTTAGTATTTATTATAAATTCGAGGTGCCCTTCTTTAGTGAGAAAAAAATACTTGGTGGTTCTGGAAACTTCCTGTATTTGCTACTTTCATTGGCCTTTTCTACCCTCCAAGCAACAACTCACAATCACCATAGCCTACATGAAGGGTTGATCTATACTTTACTTCTTTATATCATGGAGTTGCCTTTAACCTTGGACGTACCACACAGTTTGATGGATAGTGGGATACAAAATGGACAAGGAGTTCACAGAAGGACTAACGCATAGAAACCAAAATAAAATCTAACTTTGACTACTTGTAATCGAAATAGAAAATTCTCTCTCTCTAAAATTTCCCTCTGCAATGTAATTATTGTGGAGGTTTTGTGAGAGAGATGGGAAGGGGAGCATTCATTGGTTAGACATCCTTTCAAGTGGGCAGAAAGTCTTTTGAAGCTATATGCAGAGAGGATTGTGGTTGCAGGTTTTTTATTTTATTAGAGAGACACAGAGGTTTTGTTCATGAAGCAGCTCTGTCCGATATTGAGTTGCTTTGGACCTGCGAGTGGTTGGAGAGAGCGTCCAAGTCTCGAGCTCTTTTTGGAGGAAGAGGAAGGGAGTCAGGAGGGAGGTCTTCCTGGCGAAGGAGGAAAACAGGAATGGCATTTTCTTTAGTTTAGCAGTTTCCGGTAGTAGAAGGCCAGTAAGGATCTGCATCCCAGGTATTACCCATACTGGAGGGTGGGAAATGATAGCCGGGAAGATCAAAAGCTTCGTTCTAGACAACAGGATAGTGTTTTGCAATCGAAACTATAATTTCATGGGGTTTGCCGCTGACTGGAAGCAGAACATTAACAGAAAAAATGGACACAAGTCGTTCATGGAAGCTGCTAAAATTCCGCCCTGGCCAAATTTAGAACTAAAGATTCTTCAAGGGGTTGATGACATGGTGGCAGATTTTGAGGTGGAGATGGATTCTTGTGATGGTAATTTGAAATTCATGGAGAGGAGTCTGGTGGGTAGAGTTGGCCAGTCAGGTTGTCCCATTCTTCTCCTTTCTCAGCTTGAAAACTGAGCGAACTCAAGATGGAAGACAGCAGGAGGGGTGGAGGTGAGAGAGTTAAATGACTATTACTTTCTTTTTGTTTTGCCATCCAAGTAAGAAGCAGGTCGCATCTTGAAGGAGAAGAGGCGGGTGTTGAACCAGATGCCTCTGTATTTGAACAGATGGGATCCTGAAGGTCAAGGGTATGGGGCGAGCCGTGTGCCTTATGAAATCTGGATTAGGGTGGTGGGAATTCCTTTACACTTGTGGGGGTCAGCCGTCTTTAACAAAATTGGTCGGGTGTGTGGTGGCTTCATCAAGGTGGATGAAGATACAGATCAGAGGAAGAATTTGAAGTGGGCTAGAATTCTGGTGCGTTATAAGGAGAATATTCCGGCACGCGTGAGAATGTGTGGGGGAAAAGCTTTTTTCTGTGCCTATTTGGGTGGAGAGCAATACCTTTTTCCAGTCTTGGAGATCTAATGACGGTGGGGCTCAGCCTTGTTTCCCAGAAAGAGGGACGGAAGGGGAGAAGGTGAGTGGCTCTCACACGACTCTTTTGTTAGAAGGTGGGCGTGAGAGTGTTAAGGGCTCCATAACTTTTCCTGCTAGCATGTGGTCTGGCAGGAATTCGAAATTCAAATCAAAGGTGCAATACAATGACGTTCGGGATAAGGGCAAGAGGATAGCTAAGGTTGGCTCTCGTGCTGGACCCAGCGGCTGCAGTAACTGTGGGCCTAAGTATGGACCAGGTCAGTTTAAAAGGAAAAGGTCTGTGTGGGTGGCCCGTAAATCATCTAGTTTGTGCTTGGAAGAGATATTAAAGACAAATCAGATCAATGTTGGGGGTAAGATTTCTGGGCCTTTCCCTTCAGAATTAGGCAGCAACCCAAGTGGTAGTAGTCTAGGCCCATCTGGGGAAGGAAAAGGTTTACCCTCTCCCCCGGCCCAGAGCGAGTTGCATTATAGGACTCACGTCAATTGTTCGGGGAAGAAGTCGCCAATATCGAATGAAAACGTGACAGTTGACGACGCATGTGAGTCAGGAAAGGAAGTCGACACAGATACTAAGATTCAGGAGGTGAATCAAGGGCTAGTTGATGGGTTGAGTAGGGGGGTTAAGGACCTCGCAGATGAGGCCGGTGATAAGGTTGATTTAGGCGATGGTGGGTATCTAACAACAGAGGAGATGTTGAATGATTCGCAGGGGGGTGTTGATTGCTCGAAGGACACTCAAGAAACGGTTTCGTCTGGGAAGGACGATAGAGTAGAGGAGACGGAGGACTGGAGGAGGTTAGATCTGGTACCTCTGGTGCCTCTTTGGAAGAAAACGAGGATGGGTTGTCTTGTGGAAGAGTTGATTAAGAGGAAGAAGCTAAGGAAGAGACTAGAGATATGACAAAGCCGATTATCTGCTCTCCTATTTCAGTGGTCCGGACCGAGGAACTGGAGGAGCCAGTACCTTTAACTATTGAGGTAGAGGAGGAAGACATCTTGATTTGGGTGAAAAGGAGGGCCAAAGGCTTGGGAAATTTTTGGGTGTTTCCTGTGCGGGGTTTGAGGATAAAGTCATGGGCTTATTGCTGGACATAGAAAAGAATTGGAAGTCTTCGGAGGTCTACAGCAACAGTAAAGGGAAATACTCTAGGGATAGGGGATAGGGGAAAGAGAGAGCTGAAACGACTTTGCTGCAGCTTTAATTTCGATCAGGCAGGGGCTAATAATGGGAAGGGGCGGAAGCGCAGAGTTTTAAAGTAAAATTTGCTCATGCATCTCAACATTATTTCTTGGAATGTTTGGGGTCTAAATAATGAAAGAAAGAGGAAGATAATTAGTGCTAATTTGAGAAGATGGAAACCTCATGTAGTATGCTTACAAGAAACAAAAATGGAATCGGTGGACCGGTAGGTGATTTGTAGTTTAGGAGGAAGATGGTTTGATTGGATTTTGATGTGGGATAGGAGGGTGATTTCGAAATTGGCAGTAGAGAAAGGGTCTTTCTCAATTTCATGTTTGATGAAAATGGTGGACAGTAACCTAGAATGGCTTTTTTCGGGGGTGTATGGTCCATGTTCAGATTCTGCTCGTTCAAATATGTGGGAGGAATTAAAAAGGGCGAATAATAGATGGAATGTTCCTTGGTGTATAGGTGGGGATTTTAATGCTGTCCGTTTTCTACAAGAACGTTCAGGGACTAGGGGTTTTTCTTGGGCTATGGAGGAGTTCAATGATTTCATCAATGAGATGGGTTTGGTGGATCTGAATGTAACAGGGGTTGAATATACTTGGTTCAGAAAAGGGGCTAATAATCAGTATTCCAGAAATAATAGATTTCTTACATCCTCAAATTGGGAGGATAGCTTCAGTGGCACCTCTCAGTTTTGTCTTCCAAGAGTTATATCAGATCATGTCCCATTACTTCTCGAATGTGGGGGTTTTTGCAAAGGAAGGTCTCTCCATTCAGGTTTGAGAATATGTGGCTCAAGGAGCCGGGGGTTTGTGGAATGGGTCAGATTAAAGTGGCAATCCTATGAGGTAGATGGAAATCCTGGTCACATTCTGGCCAAAAAACCTAACTCTTGAAGGCAGATATTATTATATGGAATAGGGAGGTTTTCGGGAAGATAGAAATCAGAATTCAAAAAGCTGTGGAAGAGCTGAAAAGACTAGAGTTAAGGGCAGTAATGGGAGTTCTGTCTGCAGAGGAGGAGGAACAGATGGTAGTGGTCAAGAAAGAGCTGGAGCAGATGTTTCTTAGTGAGGAAATCTGTAGGAAGCAGAAATCCAGAGTACAGTGGTTGAAGGAAGGGGATAAAGATACAAAATTTTTCCACAGAATGGCCAGTGTTCATAAGGCCGGAAATCAAATTCGTAGTGTCTCGATTGGGGGCAGACTTCTGGAGATAAAGAAGTTAAGGAGGGTATTGTGGATTTTTTCAAGCAGCTGTATTCAGATGGTGGCCATTATTGTCCAAAGCTGGAAGGGGTGCTATTCAGTTCTCTTGATGAGGAAGATAGGTCAGCTCTAGAGCAATTTTTCTCTAAAAACGAGGTGGTGGCTGCTCTTAACACTTTGAGGGGCGACAAAACTCCAGGCCCGGACGGTTTCTCGTCAGCCTTTTTCAAAGTCTGTTGGGAGGTGGTCAAGGAAGATGTTATGAAGATGTTTCAATTTTTTCACACCAGCATGGGTTTTGAAAAGAGTGTCGATGCTACTTTCATTACCTTGATTCCGGAAAAATGCGGAGCTAGTGAGTTGAAAGATTTTAGGCCCATTAGCCTGATTGGTAGCGTTTACAAGATATTAGCCAAAGTTCTTTCTTTACGTTTGAGGAAGATCATTGGTAAAGTTATATCTGAATCCCAACATGCTTTTGTGGGGGAGCGTCAGATTATTGACGCGTCTTTTATTGCTAACGAGGCGGTGGATGCTAGATTGCGCATTGGTATTCCAGGATTATTGTGCAAGTTGGATATCGAAAAGGCGTACGATCATGTAAATTGGGACTTCTTACTTTATTTGCTAGAGAGGATGGGGTTTGGTGCTAAGTGGAGGAGATGGATGAAGTTCTGTTTATCTACTGTTCGTTTTTCAGTTTTGGTGAACGGTGAGCCCGCTGGATTTTTTGATAGCTCGAGGGGTTTGAGACAAGGAGATCCTCTTTCTCCTTTTCTTTTTATCATCATTATGGACGCGTTGAGTAGGCTCATGGATAGAGTTGTTGTAGGTGGAGGATAGGTCGTGTGGATGGTGCAGAATTGTTAGTGTCACATCTTTTGTTGGCAGATGATACTTTGGTCCTCTGTGGTGCAGATTATTCGCAGTTAGGATATCTCCGGTTAGTACTTCTATTTTTCGAGATGGTGTCGGGTCTTCGGATCAACATTGCCAAAAGTGAAATCTTACCGGTTGGAGAGGTAGTTGATATGATTCCTCTAGCTTCTTTCTTTGGCTTCAAAGTTGCTAGTCTTCCTTCGTCGTATCTTGGTTTGCCCTTAGGAGCTCCTTATAAGAGTAAATCTTTGTGGAATCTGGTGATTGAGAGATTTGAGCAACGGTTATCAGGTTGGAAGAAGCAACTGTTGTCAAAAGGGGGACGTTTGACTCTTATTAAAAACACTTTGTCGAGCATGCCTACTTATTTCATGTCTCTTTTCATGATGCCGTCCTCTATTTGTAACCGTTTAGAATGATTGGAAAGAGATTTCCTTTGGGAAGGTCTTGTGGAGGAGTGCAAGTATCATCTGGTTAGGTGTGGTAAGGTTTGTTCCAGCTCGAGGGAGGGTGGGTTAGGCATCATGAGATTGAAGGTATTTAATTCGGCCCTTCTAGCCAGGTAAATGGTTATGGAGGTTCCTATCTGAGAGGAATGGTTTTTGGAGGAAAGTGGTGCTTAATAAGTATGGGGAAGGTGATCATAAGTGGTTCCCTAAGGTCATTGACAGTCCATATGGAGTGGGTGTGTGGAGAGGTATTTGCAAAGGTTGGAATGCTTTTGTGAGGAATATCTCTTTTGAGATTGGTGATGGTTCCTCGGTGCGTTTCTGGACAGATAAATGGTGTGGAGAGATGGAACTTTGCGGGATTTTCCCGATCTATTCATCTTGTCAAGGGAGAAAGATTGTTTGGTCAGTTCAGTGCTACAGATGGAAGAGGGTAGACTGGTGTGGAATCCGATTTTTAGACGTAATTTTCAAGACCGGGAAATGGATTCTTTCATGCGCTTCATCGAAAAGATCCATGCTGTTCAGGTAGGGGGAAGCCGAGAGGACAAGGTGAGATGGGATGGATCGAGGAGTAGAAAGTTTACTGTCAAGTCCTTCTACGTTAGACTGCTTCTGTTTAATTACTTTTCTTTTCCCTGGAAGTCTATTTGGAAGACTAGAGCTCCAAGTCGAGTCGCCTTCTTTGCTTGGGAGGCAGGTAATGAAGCTATACTTCCTGGGGATAATCTGCGGTGTAGAATCAAGATCTATGTTAACAGATGCTTCATGTGCAAAGATGATGAAGAAAGTGTAAACCATTTGCTTATTCGCTGTCCAGTGGCTAGAGAATTGTGGAATTTTATTTTGGGGATGTTTAATATTTCATGGGTGATGCCTGGATCTTTTAGAGAGGTGTGGCTGAGTTGGTGTTTATATAAAAGAAGAAAGAGAAATACTTTTTGGGAGACCATTCCGTTTGCTGTTGTTTGGATCCTTTGGGGGGAAAGAAACAAAAGGGCGTTTGTGAATGAGGAAGCTTCCATCCTGCAGCTAAAAGACACCCTGCTTCGCATTCTATTCTTTTGGTGTTCCGAGCCGACGGAAACTTCATCTACTAGATATTCTTTTGTAGATTTTGTTAATAGCCTTTCTTTCGATTAATGTGTATACTTCTAGTGTACAAAGGTTGCGCCTCCTTTTTGGTGCTATAGTTCAATGCAATACTTATCAAAAAAAAGATAGTGGGATACTTCCCCTCTTCTTCCACTACTTGCATTTGTTTTCAGTATTTCGTTTGACCTGATTAATATCTTCTCTTATTTTACTTGTTCTATTAATACCATGTATATTTCTTCATGGACTTAATCATATCTTCTTCCCCTGGAATGGTTTCCTGCATCTGCTATAAAAACCTGTTTCTGCTTGTTTCTCACATACTTCTACTGCAGAGGCGTTTTATCCTTTTATTGTTTTTCAATCACCTTAAGTGATAAGCTGCAGTATATATCAAGTCCAAAGCTGTGACGTTCAGCCCATATTACCTATATGTCTGTACACTTGCTTTTTGGTTTTTTTTTTTGCAATTTGTATACTATGGTGGCATAATTCGTAGTGTTGAAGAGCGGGCTCAGTTTTTTCCAGTATTCTTGGGTTGATTAAAGGGCCACGAAAGGGATGCTGCTAAACTTTTTGTGTATAGCCTGTTTTGGGATCATATTCCTTCTCAATCTGTTTAGTTGTATATCTGGATGCCCTAAGACTCTGCATTCTTCTTATATTCATGACACCTGCAGGCTGTGTTCATGATTTGTGTTGTTGCTGCCATTGATCCTTCCCAAAGGTATCTTTTTCTCTATATCTTTATTTTCTGATTTGCTGCTGTTTATATGTAAATAAGGGCAGCTTTTTCGCCAGGGAACTGGTCCGTGCAATACTTGATAATCTATCAAGAAAATTACAGTACACTACAAGATCAGAGGTGATTAATATAATTTATTTTCTGCAACTATCTTGATGCAAGTGAACTGAAGTGCTTAAATTTTGTAGTTTGTTTACAGGTGCAGTTATCTAAAGTAATATTTTTCTTTGATAAACGCAGTCCTTTGATTCTTCATGGATTATACTTTGTGATGCTGAATCATATTAATTTTTTCAGTACATGGGTGAGCTTGTTGGACCAATTCTTTTCTCCTGGGTTGCTTGTGGTGTAAGCATAGTCGCACTGCTTGAGGTTGGATTGTCATAACTTATTATGTTTGGACTCTTTGGATTTAATGGAACATCTGAAAACAATGTCTCCTATTGCTATGTTTGCAGACACGGGATCTTTTTGTTCTAAATGTGGAACCCGTAAATTTCATTCAGTATTGTTGCCATTGGCTTCTTCCCGCTCTTATTTTGCATGGGGACACCTCCAACTTGAACTGGGTAGCTAAGGTTACTAGTTCTAACTTCTTTGTGTTTCTTTTCTGTAAGAGCTTCAGCAGTTTGATCCTTGTATTATTTGGAGTACTTCAAGGATATTGTTTGTTAGGGATGTGGGTAGCTAAAAGCTCCATCTCCAGCTTTTAATTTCCTCGGGACTTCCATTCTTTGTTTGGGAACCCAAATCATTATATCTTAAATGTTGCATTGTGTATAGACCATATATTTTATCACTGTGGAATTAGGAGACATGTAGATCTCCTCTTGCTATTTAACTTTGAACCCTTCATTCTCTTTTATGTTTTGGATATCTGATGTTGTTGTTTTTCAAAGAAAATTGTTCATGTTACTTTTTTGTTCATTCAGCTGACTGTTTTATGCATTCAGGTTGCTTGTCAGCCTTCTGCAGCTTTGGTTAAAAAGCACTTCGTACCAATCTTTTCTGTCTCCATGGCACTGCATTGCAGTAAAAAGTCTGGGTGGGAAAAGGGAGCAGCAGTACTTCAGAGTTCATTATTGGCTATCTCAGGGATATCCGAGAATGAACGAGACAATCTTATAAAAAGACACATGGTTTGCTACCTTTTTCCCTATAGAAGTGATTTTGACAACATTTGTTAAGTTAGTGATCAAAAGTTATTTATGTTCTCCAGATTGCATGTTTTAGAGCTGAGGCATTCTTGCTAAAAGCCTGGAACCTATTTTATTTTTACATGTACTATACCACGCAGAAAAAAATGTTTAATTAGGATTTGACTTAATTTGATTTCACAGAAATATTACGTGGATTTATCGAACTATAAAAGAATAGAATGAGTCCCTTTTCTTTTTTTATGATACATATATTGATAGTCAAGTTGATATCAGCAGGAGTTTCGAGTACGTGGTTAGTTGTTTCTTGCAGATCTTTTGTTCTAAATGGAACTTTCTCATGTGGGTTGGTTGGGGGAACTTGTTTTAGGTTTACATCTCTTTGTTTTTTGTTCTATCACATTCACTTTTAACCGAAGAAGTACTTATATTCTCCTCTAAGAGCCACAGTTGTTAGAACTTAGATGGACTATTATTCTTTTTTGTCTTGAGAAAGAAAAAAGTGAATTTTGTTGCTGGTGAAAAGAGAATGCAGGAGGACAAGTAGAAGACCTGGAGCCCACTTGGAGATGAAACCAAGGAGAAACCTAAGAAAATAACATAGAGTACGAAGAAAGTGAACCAGGAACAAACTTTTCAGTATAAAGCAGCCCAATGGTTGGGTGAAAATCTGAATGATCTGTTCTTTCTTACTTCAAAATCCGTGGTGTGTAGGGGGGTGATTTTAACGTGGTCCGTTTTCCTCAGGAAAGGTCAGGCTCTCAAATGTATTCTCGGGATATGAGGGAGTTCAATTATTTCATAATTGAGATGGAGTTGGTAGATACTCATTTATTGGGAGGTGACTACACTTGGTTCAGAGATGGTTATAGGCATTAATTTTCTCGTATTGACAGATTCCTTACCTCGGTGGATTGGGCTGATTTTTTTGTAGTGTCACAGAGCTGCTTGCTGAGAGTGGTCTCGGATCAAGTACCTTTGCTTATTGAGTGTAGTGGGATCTCGAGAGGCAAATCTCCTTTCAAATTCGAGAATAAGTGGCTTAAATCTCTGGGCTTTCAAGATTGGGAAATAGATTTTTGTATGGAGTTTCTTGAAAAGATCAACAATCTGCAGGTAGGAAGGTGCAGGTAGGAAAGAACGGGGAGGTGATCTTACTTTTATCGGTTGTCTAAGGGAAATAGATTCATGCTCTCGCTATTTCGTCTACAAATTCTCTGCGAGATCTTACTTTTATCGGTTGTCTAAGGGAGGTGATCCTAATTTTCCTTGGAAGACTTTGTGGAGGTCAAAAGTTCCCAGCCTTGTAGCTTTTTTTGCTTGGGAGGCTAGTCATGGAGCCATCCTCGGAGGAGATAACTTAAGAGCTCGGCGTAAATCTACGTTAACTGGTGCTACGTGTGCAAAAGCAGTGATGAAAGTGTCAATCATCCGTTACTTCACTGTTAAGTGGTAATGGAATTATGGAATTTGATCTTTGGTCTCTTTGGGCTGTCTTGGGTAATGCCCAGATTTGTCTTGAGCTGTTTTTGAGATTGTCTCTATATAAAAGGAGGAGAAATCTGTTTTGGGAGGTAGCCCCTCTGTGGTCTGTTGGATTATTTAGGAAGAGGGGAACATAAGGTTTTTTTGACAATGAGGAAGGGACTTTAGATCAGTTAAAAGACACTTTACTTCGCACTATTTTCTTTTGTTGTCGGAGACGTCCCTTTCTTCTAACTATTCTTATGTAAAGTTTGTAAATTCCTTCCATTTTGATTAATTTGGAGGTTTTGTGAATACCTTTAGTGTACAAAGGATGTGTCACCTGTTTTGACATGTTTTGTATATATTACTTTATTTATCAAAAAAAAGGAAGAGAAAATGTTCAATTTATAACTTTCATATGTTGGGGGTCACAATATTTGCTACTTTGAGTCTTGTTAATGTGTTTCAGAGATGGTTCTTTTCTGTTTGGAACATTTGGCATTAAGTAAACATGAAAAAAACATGGAGAAAGAGCTGACAATTACTAGTATGAGGTGCATATCCTCGTACTTTTGCCCTTTGGATTCATCAGTTTTTGGGCATGTATGGGTTTATGAAAACAGGCTTCCTTCTGTTCATGCTTAGTTATCTCTATTCTTTGTAACTAAGTTGTATACTTGCTTTAGTCCTTTTGTTGATTTACCGGTGCATGTTTTCCGTCAAATGATGTTGCTAGTGTTACTTATTTCTTTCTTAATTTTTTTTCAACATGTTACTTTTGATTCTTTTTCCTCTTGCGTCTTAGTAATGAGTCTTGTGGCTTAAAAATAGTGCATGTATCAGTCAAAAGGCAGGAGGGCTAGGTTTGAAAAAAAATTAAGTTTGTTTAATTTGGCTCTTCTTGGTTAGTGGTTGTGGCGTAATATGGTGGAGGAAAATGCGTTGTGGAGGAGAGTTATGGTTGGCAAATATGGTAAGGGTGAGCATATGTGGTTCCCGAATGCTATAAATAGCTCTTTTGGATTCAGAGTTTGGAAAGGGATATGTAAAGGGAGGGGGATGTTTGAGAGAAATATTTCGTTTACTATAAGTAATGGGTCGAAATCAGATTTTGGAAAAATGTTTAGTGTGGGGAGGAGGTGCTTTGGAGCCTTTTCCCGGATTTTTTCAAATTGGCGGTAGATAAAAATGTTTGTTGAGTTCAGTGTTCCAGGTGAATCAAGTTAATGTGGTTTGGAATCCAGTGTTTCGAATGCATCTTCAAGACTCGGAATGGAATTGAGCGTGTTATTTTTAGCCCGATTATATTCGCATCAAATAGACATCAGCAGAGTCGCTAAGGTAAAGTGGGGACCTTCGAAAGATGAAGTTCTCTCAGTCAAATCTTATTACTTGCTGAGCTGGGGGAATAGGTCCCCTCTTTTTCCCTGGAAGATTATTTGGAAATCTCTTGCTCCTTGTGTGATGTTTTTTGCGTGGGAAGCGTGCCTTGAGGCCATTCTCACTGGAGATAACATTAGGCGGAGAGGAAAGGTCTATGTCAATTGGTGCTATATGTGTAGACGAAATAGTGAGAGCATGAATCATCTTCTGCTTCATTGTCTAGTTGCGATGAATCTTTGGAATATGGTGCTTAGGATGTTCAACATTCAGTGGGTGATGCCAAGATCTGTTAAAGATCTTCTTTTGTGTTGGTTGTATTTAAATGCTGGAGGAGAAATCTCATTTGGGACTGAGTCCCTCTTCGTATCTGATGAACTATTTGGTGCGAGAGAAACAGCAGGGCTTTCGACAATGCAGAGCAGACGATGGATCAATTAAAGGACTATCTTTTGTGCACTCTATTTCACTAGTGCTTTGAGGCAGATTGTACAGATAATTCTTTTGTTGACTTTGTGAATAGTTTTAGTTTTGTGTAGATCGTTCCTGAATACATCCAGTGTACATGGTTGCGCCACCTTTTTTGACGCCTTTATTCATATATATCTTTACTTATAAAAAAAATTAGCATGAGATATACAGGTGCCATCCTCCATGCATCACTATGGATCATATCAAGGGGTTTTCCTACATTCGATTAATGTATGTGGAATGGGAGAATTTGACTTTTGCCATGTTTACACGAAATACAATCAGATGGAAGAGTACTAAGAGACGGTGACTCTTTACTTCCAAGAAAGCCAAATTTCAGCTAATCATGAAGTACATGGGAATTTGGATGTCCTAGGCTCTTATGCCATGTGTAATCGACATGAGCAAAAAGGCAGGAAAAACACGTAGATAAAGAGGAAGGGAGTGGGAAAAGGTGTCCAACTTTAGGCCCCTTCGCGATCATCTTCCCTCGGTGTTGATCTTGATCCTGCTCAAGACAACTAGATTTTGAGAATCCTACTCGACAATTATCGTCAACTGACTGTCCAATAGAAATAAGATTACTTGTGAGACCAGGAGAAACAAAGACATTAGTTAAGTATTAGATGAAGAAATATCACCAGTGGTTGTCGTAGGCCAAAAAATTGCCATTAAGTGAATCTTGATATTTCCAGAATATTTGGCAACATTGGTAAGGAAATGAGCATTGTTTGTCATATGGTTGGAAGCACCGGAGTCAAAGTACCAAGGGGAAGAGGTAGGAAAGGGTTTACCTGAGAGTCCCAAAGCAGAAAGGGTGGAAATTATCATTTGTTAAACCATTTCAGGAGTCAAAGGTGGAGCAGACGAAGAAGCATTTTGTTGCACAAATGATGTGTTCGCAGAACTACTAGGAGTAGAAGAACCCATAGAGGGTAAAGGCTGTCGCAGATTTCTTGGGCTCTTTGGGGGTCTTGTTGGACATTCTTTGATAATGTGTCCATCCTTTTTACAGTAACTATGGAATATTTTTTTGGGCAGGTGGAAGCTAAAAGGCCAAATCCTTTGCAACAGAAACATTGAGCTGTGCTCATGTCCCATCCTCTTGGCCTGCCTCGTGCTGCGTTACTGCATACACCATTGGAACAGAGGTGGATTTTCGTTGTTCCATGGTGGTTTGAGTGGGAAGGCGTTGTTTCTCATGAAACAAATCATTGATGCACACATCCAATGAAGGTACATGATCTCGGTTCATGAGGTTGGACTTGATGCCTTCAAACTCAGATCTCAATTTCATAAGAAGTTGACCACGTTTAGTAGTTTAATGAACCGATTGTACCGAACAAAGACCTTCAGGTGTTAAGTTTTCATAGACTATGGTAGTGTATTCAGCCCCAAGATTCATGAAATGGAAGTACAATGCAGAGATAGAGAAACTCTTGTTGGAACATCGCGATTTCTTGTTCAAGCTGGAGTCGTCGAGCAGTATTATTCTGACTATAGATTGTCTTCAGATAATCCCACGTAGCTGCTGCAGTCTTGAAGGGTCGAAGATTGAAAACTGCTGGGATCAACCAAGCATATAATACATGCCATGACTTGAGCATCCTTTACTTCCCACTGTGCATGTTCAAGTCTGTGTTAGGGGCAGATTTGCTGCCATCAACATGACCCCATAGGTCTTTACCTTTGACGAATATCTGGAATTGAAATGCCCAGGCTGAGTAGTTCTTCTAATTAAGGCGAATCAGCAAGATGTCATACTTTTTGGGAGACATGAGGCTGGGAAGAAAAATTGGTCACAAGGAACCGATATTCTGGACTTGAAATGTGCTGAAAAATAATCAAGAAGGCTGGGAAAAAAATTGGTCACAAAGAACCAATTCTGGATTAGGAATGAGCCGAAAAATGACCAAGAAGTTCTTGGTGTGAACTAGGACAAATGAAAAGAGGCCTGAGTATCTAGGCTAAGCTAGGATCGCGAACTAGGCTCTGATACCATATCAAAGTTGAGAAAAGTGTGAGCCAGAAAACTGTGCTTCTTCCTAGAGAATTCATCTATAATTGTAAAAAAAGCTGAATTTCAGCCTTGTAAAATAGCTGAACTGTCATATCTATCCTGCAGTTGGGCTATCCTATTACAAATCTACAGCTGTACAATAAATGTCCAGCTGATAATTTCCATTGACATGCTTGTGTCTACAAAACAAGTAGTATCTGTTAATCTTAAGTAAAAGAAGTGTCAGCACATCTTGTTCAATCAATCTTTAAACTAGTCTTGCCATGCTTAACTTTTATGTTTTTTCTTTCTCCATTTACAGGTCTCGATCGTCAGTCACATTTTGTCTCTTGCTTCTTGTGTATCAGAGCCTGCACTCCCTTTCTTTTCCAAGGATGCAGTTGTGAAAGCTATTCAAACAGTTGTTGATGGATTTTTGGACATGTGAAATGCCTTCTCCATACATTCAGATCAATGGATTGCTCCAACGTGTGATTATCGAGTCTAACATCTTGTTCTTTAATTCCTGTAGGCAACAGTCCCCTCACAATATTGGCGTTGTTGACAAGATTAACATTTTCCGGCCAGATAGAGTTTTTATGGTAATAGAACGAATCCTTATCTTACATATGCTTGTCTGTAATGTCCTTTTGTATTTTGTTTTGAAACATCTTCAACTCACATTTATCATCAAAAGAAAAAAAAGGGTAGGAAATCTCTTCAAAACTAACGTTCTAGTGTGCTTGTACAGTTCATATTGGAAATGCATTATAAAATCACGACAGCTGTTCATTACCGGCACAAATGTAACTGGTTGTCTGGGATGGAGGTGCTCATCAATGTTCTTGGGCATAGAGCTGCTGTTCCTAGCAATTCTAAGTAAGTTTAGGCATTATAAGTAGTCTTTTGCTAGCAAACGTCCCCAGAACACATGTTATAAATCTATTTGTGGATTTTTGTCTTGGAAACAATTATCAATGCTTTGGAATCATTAACCAATGCGTTGGAAAATGTTTTGAATGCAAAAAATTATAAGCTTGTATCGTGGGGCACTTGTTAACATATATATATGTGTATATATATATATACATACGTATATTCATATTTATAAGTATGTGTGCGACTGTGTGTATATTGACACTCAGAAATATAATAATATAGATAATAATACTTGTCATTCTCTCATTTGCACTACAATTACTAAATTGCTACAGCTACCTTCTCAACTTGGCGGGACAGTTCATTGATTGTCGTGCTTTACATGACCAATGTTGTCGTATTATTTGCTCGTTGGTCAATGTTTTCAAAAGTAACCCGTCCAGAGAAACTTTTGGTGTGCTTGGTGAACAACTTCAGGTTAAACTCTTGCTACTCTGTACAATCTTCATGTTACCCTTTAGGTGTCTTTATCATCTAACTTTTTGTGTTGCTTTTCTCTGAGTGCAGTTTTTGGTGTCTAAGTTGATAGCATGTTGTAGTCCCTCTGGATCTGATTGCAAACTTTCTGGCACCCAGTTATCTCAAACTCTTACGTTGCTTCATGAGCTTACTGTGGATTCTGATCCATCTCTATATGAGTACATTAAAGTATGTTTGAGTTTCTTGTAACTGCAGTGTAAATTGTCTTAGGGACTTGGGAAATGTGCACTTCATTGAGAACCTTAATATCCATGTTTTGTATAATTCTGAGATCTTTGTTCATAGTTTTACATGTCTCTAGAGGCTTCCAATCTAGTTTCTTGCTGATGTGCCCTGTCAGGAACTAGAACCGTTTCCTGAATTGGATATGTTTGATAGAATTCGGAGGTTTCACCAGGAATTATGTCACGATTACTCAGCAAGAGCACACTTACTGGAGGTATAGACCTTTATGCTACTAAACTTAGATGGTAACTATTTTTAATTTTCTGTTTCTTTTTTGGTTAAACTGAGTTGTTAGTTTTGTTATTCCGATCATTGTACATATTTATTTCTGTTCTTTTCTCCTCTGCTTTCTCATCTTGCCCCTATTTTCAGTTTGTGAGGAGATCTTGCTACCTTCCGCCGCGATTGGTTTTGTGCAGGTGCTTGACTTTTCTTCCTTGTTTAACTGTGTAAATGATCTTATTACAGCATCAAATAAATTCGTTTGCCATTGAATTGTATAATAACCAGTATTAGGGTTAATAAGATCAAGTTTATCGTTTTTCTTACTTTAAGTTGGGGACTTCAGCATGCAATTTTCACTATGTATCATCTTTGGCAATTTCTGTTTTAACTTTCCTTTTGGGTGGGGCCACTGGAATAAAGCATCAAGTAATAAGTGAATGAATGGTGTCAAGGACTAGTTTTTGACTCAATATGGTTACTTAAAATGTCTTCTCCATGAGCTGTAATATCCCCATCCAACATCGGTTAGATGTGAGATAAGATGTGCCTTATAAGTGGTCACTCACTACCACTAGGCACTAATATCATCCAACAACTTTTGGGTGGACCTAGTTGACCCAAGTGCATATGCCATGCGTAGCGGACCTGGCTTTCGGGCTTGGGGTGTTACATGAACACTGAATAAACTCTTTAGAGAAATGTGCTCAGCATTTGCTCATGTTGTAGTGTCTTGATCGAAAAAGGAAGTCAGAGTACTTGCAGTGAAGTTTGTGACCTGGAGCTGAATAAACCTAACTTATGATCTTCTTCCTGGTCTGTTCTTGCAGTCTCATAGCGCTACATAATAAATTATTCATTGGGTCTCGGAGAGAAAACCAAACAGATGATATTTTTGGAAATGCTTATTGGCATCGCGATGATGATATTGTACATGCGATTTGGACTCTAGTTCGTATGTGTAGTTTGGATGGCACATGCAATTTTGGAGCATTGGTGTCTGATTTTATATCAAAGGTGCAATTTTGGTTTCGTTTTTGCCCCTTAATTTCCCCATCATATTTCATCATTCTCTCATTATTGAAAGTTGAGTCGTAAATAACTCTGTCCTGTTAATTTGATGGCAGATTGGTATTGGGGATCCCCACCGCGTCGTTTTCCATCTTCCTGGGCAGTCTAGCCGTATACATGTTTGCCGATCTCTAAATAGTGATGTTACTACTGATTTCACTTTTCACATGGAGACGGGCTTGTCAGAAGAGCTTTTAATAGCGGTTATGAAGCTTTTGAAGAAGTATTTAATGGATGATTCTGTTAAGATAATTGATATGACATCACAAGCATTACGTGTGAGTCCATCATTTGCGCTTGGCCATATTTCTTGAGAAAGTTTATCAATTTTAATTCTATTTTTGTGCTTTCTAACCTTGACTATTACAAAAACTGTTTATTCATGTTGACCTACTTTATTCTTTAAAATGAATAGCACATTTATTTTTAAAAGCAAGCAAGTATTGGTTACAACTCCCACTGTCCCAAAAAAATTTCCATTTGAACGGTCAAACTTCTTGATATTGTAATTTTACTTGTTTTTTTTAAGAGGATCAATAGTGGTTCCCCACTTACCCGCATGGTGACTCGAACCCACAACCTATTTCGTGTAGGCGAAGCGTCTTACCACTAAGCTTCCCTTCGTTGTCTTTTTTATTTATTTTTAAATGAGGATTAATAGTGGTTCCTTGCTAAACCACATTGTGAAAAAAAGTAATTTTACTTTTCAATATTACTTTTAAATTGCACTAAAGTTATGTCTTGTTTTGTATGACACGTAAACAAAATATCATGTTTCCAAGAAGAATGAAATTTCTTTTGAAAACTAATGAAGATATGTCTTAGATTTTAGAGATGGAACTCCAAGGGGTGGGAGATATGACAAGGGCACTCAAGGCAAAGACCTTGAGGTCCTTGGTTCCAATCCCCATAGCAAGAGGCCAAACATACCTAAAAAGAAGATTTTAGAGATGGGATTTGAGACGAACTAGAAAGGAACTAAGACTATTCGTTGGGGACGGAGGGAGTGATATTTTATGGCTTAGAAGGTAAAAGGTTTTTTGGTGGTGGTTCAAAGGCAAGATGCATGAAACACTTGAAAGGCAAACCATCATTGTTCAGCTGTTGAGTGACTCAATCACATGAAGGGTCATATTGAATTGACTAGAGGGGTCCCGCCCCAAAAAGAAGGATATTGCACGATTGGATACAATGTTTTAGTAAATGAATGAAATGTTTTATATTATACATGGTGGAAGAATATGCATGGTAATTATAGTCGTTGTTTATCCAGCTCTCATAATATGTATCTGTACACACGACCAATTTTCATTTAAATGCCTATTGCTGTTCTCAGAGGGGAAGTCATATTTCTCACATAATCTAAGAGAGATTTTTCTAGTGGTGGATAATTCATGAGCAGTTGTGCTAGGCTTATAATAGGAGTAATTGCTTGGGTTTTGATGCCTCTTTTGATTGACAGTTCTTTGAGGCACAGGGTGGATGAGATCTGGGGCCTATGGGGCTGCGTGCATGGTGTCAATGACACCACAAAAGGCGACAATAGTGATTCACCCTTCTTATTTTGTGTCCTTTTTGTTTATTCCAAGGAGTTTTTGGAAAGGTGTGTCCTCCTATATATGCATTGGCGTTTGGTTGAGAAACCTAAGCTAGTTGATGCAATTTTACCATGCGTTACTACCGAGTTCCAACATGGCCATTTTGGGGCTGGGTTTGTGGATGAGTTTATGCAAAGTCTCCATAAGTTAGAAGCAAATTTATATCGAGCTGGTTTCTGGACAGGATATCTTTTGGCGGTGCAAGTTGGCCGTTATTTTTCTTTTGTAGTGGCATTCTTTGGACTAAGGGATGAACAAGGCTGGGTGTAAGTGATAGGTATAGCTATTGTCTACAAGTAACAAGGCTGGGTGTCTGTAATCTGTACAGAAATTATCTCAGGTATCCATCTTGTGCGTATTACATGAGGCACATCTTTCTTGGGAGTTAAGAACACAATTTTCGAATAGGCGTATCACTTGTAATTTGGAATATTCTTATGCGAAAGATTTTTTTTCACGTGTAATTAGCTACATCCTTTTGCCTGATCAACCAGTAAATAAAAAGTTATGATCGTACTAGTTAGTTGTGTTATGTACAATAGTACAATTTCCTTTTTATCTTTTGACTTCAAACATGTTGTCGATTAAAGACTCAAAATACCTTCATACTGTGCTGGACATGTCAACTTCCATTTTGTAAAATCACCATTTCTTGCTTGCTTTTTATCTGAAGCTGATGTGAATTTTAAGGTAGTCTTCCTTTCTATGATGCTTATCTCCACATTATATACTTTTCAAAACTTATGGTTTGAGTTGACTAATAAAGTCATCCTTCAACCAGGGGATACTTTCAACCGAAAGGGGTCACCAGGCTTTACGAGCATTTGGTTCTTATGAGAGGTCTATTGTTGAGGTATGGGCATCATTTCCTTGTAGTTGTTCTACTACATCATATGCGACTGAATTTCATGAGTACTTAATTTTTAGTAGGTCTTGAAAGTATCATCAGCTTGGTAAATTACTTTGGTATGAATCATTCATTTCTTTCCTCCATACAACTTTAATCGCCCAATACAAAAATATTCTCAATTTGGCACAAGCCTCTTGTAGTTCAATTTTTAACTTTTTCCTGTATATCCCTGTCAATTACTACAATGATGTCATGTGAATTTCAATTTTTTGAAAATTACTGCGGTGTTGCTGGCTATCTACATTTTGATATTTATCATTGCTGATATCACACAATTAACAATCCACTATAGTTCACGAATTAGCATTGTGGGGATTCCTGGCGTTGAATAGGAGAGAAGAGAGGAGAATAGATTTGAGAAGCCGTAACCTACGTTGGTTAGGCAAAGATGCATATATATGTTTGTGATAATACAAGTTACATCAAGACCCCCAAACATATATCTTATACCAAAAAGACCCACAATACTTCTAACACCAGGAATTGGAAAAAAAGTCTACACTCACAATGGAAGATGGTGCACATGAAAATCACTTGCACATGTCATCGTGATTAGCAACTCTTGCACATTAGTTTGGTCGATTTCTCTGGATGTTGCATCCACCTGTATTAAGGTTCATTAGAAGACAAAATCTTAGTTGAATCTGGTGCAAGTATTTTGGTGGCAACTTTTTGTAATTACTTTGGAATTGGTGGTGTACATGCTCCACACACGACTTTTTTACTAGAACTTGTGCATAGAACAAAGCTGGGACATTGAGCCTTCAGATTTCGCACCTTGGATGGGTCTGCTGCCCTTTTCTCTTTTGATCTACTTCTGGCAGCTTCTCATTATCATATTAGTTAATTGAAAAAATGTAAGATTTAGGCGGTCCATGGATGGGGCCAGGGAGTTCAAAGAGAGTATGTCAACAAGGGGAAAGGGAAGAAAGTAAGGATGTCGAAAAACAAGAAATTAAGGGCACAGTAAACGAGAAAAATAGGGAACTGGAAAAAGAATAATTCAAGGAAAAGTTCCAGCTAACATGTGCCCCATGGGTAGTTAGGAGATTATTTATGGACATACTTTGCATTTGAAATCCTAGCCAATTCATTGGGAATATGAACCATTGCACGGGTGAATATTACTTGAGCAAAAACTTTCCATATATATACTCGTAACAAATGTCCCAGGGGCACTTGTCAGCATTACCCCAAGAAGAAATGAAATAACGAAGAACTTAAGCCCTCCGATGACATTGAATTTTCCAGAGCCTTGAAAGCGCCAACAGCGCTCCCATAACATATCTAGAAAAACTTCATGGTTATTTAGCTGGATGATAGAAATTTGTTGGCCTTTCAAGATCTTGAAGTTTCTCTTATGTCCTAATGATTGGAATTCCCTGAAGAAGCTGCATTTCCTTATCTCCTGCCACTCTTACTACCGCCAAAGCCCTGAAAACTCTAGTCCTGATAGTCGATAGATGTTTTTAAGGTTCATCTCGTAAACATTGCATTCCCAAAGACCCATTGCAAAAATAATTGTAGACGATCCCCTGCTTGCGTATGCATCATTTGCCCCTTGAAAAGCAAGTTTATTTTGGGTAGTTTGGTCTAGGGGAAATATCATAAATCAGCAAATCAGCTAAAAAAGTTTACAACAATTGAAGTTCAAAAACACATAAACCTAATCTGAATTCCTATCAGCCCTCCAGCTTCCTACTCCCATCATGGCTGCACACAGAAGTTGTGCCAACTCTGGTGTCTGGCTGTATCATCACTTTGTGCTCGTGTTCTGATCCCACTCTAGACAGTTTGTCAGCACACTCGCTTCACTCCCTTACAATATGCTATATGCTGTGCTCTCTTTCTGGCACCAGCTTGCAACACTAAGTGGCCAAGGCCTGTGAAGGAAGGTGGCAATCTCTGAAGTTCATGATGTCCTCTATGAGACTAAGATTGCTTCTGAGTCAGTTTCTGTGCAGTATTTTAGATCTTCAAGTCTCTTAAATTCATCGGCCATAAATATACTCTACAACATATCTTCCAGGCTTAAACAGGGTTTTAGCCACATTCAACATATTCTCTAATCGATTCACCTCTGTCATTCCTTAGCAGCCTCCAAGGGGAGAGGCCAGCTAATTAGTCCAGGACTTTTATTTTTCTCACCTGCATTAGAATTAATAGAGCAATCCTCTTAAAAAGCATTAGACACTTCCTGAGTGGGCAGTAGTTGGTGCGCTGTCCCATTATGGGTGGAATCAAGCCCTTTCTGGTTTCAAAGGAGGACTGGCAGAGGTGTCTCCGGCAGCGGTGTTGGGGGAAAATATCAGGGAGAGGGAAATGTAGGGGAGAAGGGGCGTGTTACGCATGAAAGTGGGGCTCTCGTCAAGTGTGCGGGTCAAAGCTCTGGAAATTCAAGAAGCAGTGTTTTCAGTGACATGTGGGGTAGCAGATTTTTGAATTTCAAACGCACTCATCGAAACGGAGCCGCTCCAAATAGTAGGCCTTATAAAAGGGGAATGGGTTTTAGGGCTGCAGATAGGAGCCTCAAGAATCGTGGGCCAGTAAAGTCTAATAACTATAAGAGGAAACCAATATGGGTTTGGGTTCCGAAATCCAAGAGTGTCAAGGGCAAGGGGAAAGTTACTGAGTCTGGTACAGAGGTTATAGGAGGAAAGTTGAGTGGGCCATTTCAGTCAGATTTTGTGCCCCCTAATAGCTTCGCTTTTGGGTCTAAGCCAGGGACTTGTAAGGTGACGAATGAGGAGGAAGGGGAGGCAACGCAGAGCTCGAAAGACCTGGTTGATGGTGGCGCAAAGTTTGTAGGGTCTGGTTCGTGCAGAGATGGAGGTCGAGCTTGAGTCAGAAGATTCAGCGTCAGACAAAGGGGATGGAGGTATGGACAATTCAGAGTCCGGTGTGGAACAAAGACAAGATGACAGTCCAGCAGCAATGTATACAGTGGTGATAGTACAGGTCAGATTCAGCAGGGTGATGCTCAACTAGGCAGGCTTTTGGGGGCTCAGCTAGTGGTAAAGATGTCGCAGCCCCTTGTGAAGCAATTCCGATTAGTGTGATCAGTCCTAGTGTAGATGAAGATGAGACTATTATGATCGAATCTGAGGAGGAGGATATTTCGTTATGGGCTAAGAGAAGGGCGGATAGATTTGGTAGGTTTTTGGGAATCCCCTTTGATGGCTTTGAAGATAAATTGCTGGACTTATTGCTGGATATTGAGAAGAAATGGAGGTCTACAGAGGAAGGTAGTATCAAGAAAAGCTGTAAAGCAAGAGACAAAGGAAAAAGAGAGCTGAAGAATCTGTGCTGTAGTCTGAACTATGAGCAGTTAAAGGGGAAAGTGGGGGATGATGGGTGGGAAAAAAAATTTGTTTGATTATGCATCTACAGATTTTATCTTGGAATGTGCGGGGTATTAATGATGTGGATAAACGAGGTATTATTAAGGCTGCGTTGCGGAGATGGAAGCCTCATTTTGTCTGTCTGATTGAAACTAAGATTGATAAGGTAAACAGGAAAGTGATCTCCAGCTTATGGGGGAGTAGGTGGTTAGACTGGGAGTGTTTAGATTCGGTGGGGGCAGCAGGAGGGATAATAGTTATGTGGGATCGCAGGTGTTTTCAAGGTTGGACTCTGTTGTGGGCTCTTCCTCTGTCTCATGCTTACTGAAGATGGAAGAAAATGATAGATTGTGGGTTTTCTCGGGTGTTTATGGTCCATGTGCAGCGGTGGATAGAAGAGTCTTGTGGGAGGAACTTTTATCAGTTAAGCGTAAGTGGAATGCTCCTTGGTGTATAGGTGGTGATTTCAATGTGGTTCTGCTTCCCCGAGTCTATACTCGAGCTATGTCGGAGTTTAATGATTTTATTAATGTAGGGGAATTGGTAGATTTAGCTTTGTCAGGAGGAGATTTTACTTGGTTCAGAGATGGGAATACTTCAATTTTCTCGCATAGACAGGTTCCTTATTTCTGGTGACTGGGAGGAGTTTTTTCAGGGGCAGTTCAGTCCTGTTTGCCTAGAGTTATTTCTGATCATGTTCCCCTTCTTCTTGAGTGTGGGGGCTTTTGAAAGGGAAAGGTCCGTTTAAATTTGAGAATATGTGGTTGAAGGCCCGGGGTTTTGCGGATTGGGTTAAAGAAAAATGGTCTTCATATTCAGTTGTAGGAGACCCTAGCTTCACTTTGGCTAGGAAGCTTAAATTGCTCAAAGAGGACTTGAAAGTGTGGAATAAAGAAGTTTTTGGTAAGCTGGGAGTAAGGATTAATTCTTTGATGGAGAGAATCAGTGGCTTGGATGGGTTAGTAGGGGTTCGAGCTTTGAGCAAGGAAGAGGAGCTGCTTCGTCTGAATTTGCAAAGGGATTTAGATCAGTTATTGCTTGCTGCTGAAGAGATCAGTTGGAAGCAAAAATCCAGAATTCAATGGCTCAAAGAAGGGGATAGAAATACTAAATTTTTTCATAGAATGGCTAGTGCCCACAAGTCAGCGAATCAGATTAGGGAATTATGGATCGATGGAGTTCAGTTGTCGGATAGCAAGGATATTAAGGAAGGTATTGTGGGTTTCTATCATCGGTTATTTTAGAAAGAGTGGCGGCCTTCGTTCAACAGCACATCTTTTACTTGTCTTGATGTAGATGACAGTAATTTTCCTGGAGCTTCCTTTTTGAAGAGGAGGTTGTGGTAGCCCTTCGTGGTTTAAAGGGTGATAAAGCAGGGTCCGATGGTTTTTCTATGGCCTTCTTCCGGCATTGTTGGGAGATAATCAAGGAGGATTTGATGAGGGTGTTTCACTATTTTCACGAAAACTTGTGCTTTGAGAGAAGTGCGAATGCTTCCTTCATAACTTCTAATTCCAAAAAGAAAGGCGAGGATTTGAGCGACTTGGACCTATCGCGGTTTAGTGGGTGGTGTCTACAAATTAATTGCTAAGGTGTTATCTTTGCGATTAAGAAAGGTATTAGTAAAATTATTTCGGTGAACCAACATGCTTTTGTGGGGGATCGTCAAATTGTGGATGCCTCTTTATAGCCAATGAGGTGGTGGAGGCTAGACTTAAAAGTGGAGATCGGGTTTGATCTGCAAGTTAGACATGTGAAGGCGTATGATGATCATGTCAAGCTGGGATTTTCTTTTATATTTCTTTGGAGAGGATGGGGTTTGGTCTTAAGTGGCGGAAGTGGATTCTTTTTGCATCTCGGCGTTTTTCGGTGTTGGTGAATGGTGAGCTGCCTGGGATTCTTTGCTAGTTCGAGGGGTTGAGGCAAGGAGATCCTCTTTCTCCTTTTTATTTATCATTGTGATGGAGGCTTTGAGCAAGATGTTGGATAGAGGCTGTGTGGGGTGGTTTTGAAGGGGTTTAATGCGGGTAGAGGTAGTGGAGAGGAAGTGATAGTGTCCCATCTTTTATTTGCAGATGATACGCTTGTTTTTGTGGGGCTAACTCTCATCGTTAGGTTATTTGCGGCTTGTGCTCCTCTTCTTTCAAGCGGTTTCGGGATTGAGAATTAATATCGCTAAGAGCGAGATTATTCCGTTGGCGTGGTGGCTAATTTGATTCCTTGGCCAATTTTTTTGGTTGCAAGGTTGGGGGCCTTCCGGCGGTGTATCTTGGGTTACCTTTAGGAGCGAAGCATAAAAGTAAAGAGATGTGGATCTCGTCATCGAGAGGTTCGGCGGAGATTGGCGGGTTGGAAAAAACAGTATCTTTGAGGGGGAAGGCTAACTCTAGTGAAAAATACTCTCTCTAGCCTTCCCACTTATTTTATGTCTCTTTGTGCTTCAGGTTCAGGTTCGCAGCAAACTTGAAAAATTGGAGAGAGATTTTTACGTGGGATGGGTCTATGGAGGTGCGAAAGTTTCATTTGGTTAGATGGGAGAATGGAGCCAAAAAATCTTAAGTTTTTTAATTTGGCTCTTTGGAGATTTGTGGTGGATAGGAATGCTTGGTGGAGGAGAGTGGTGGTGAGCTTGTATGGTGAGGGTGAGCATTTGTGGTTTCCGAAAGATGTTCCTACCTTGTATGGTGGGGCGGGGGTTTGAAAGGAGTCGATGGTGAGGGTTGGCCTGAGAGACACATTCTTTTGAGGTCGGAAAGGGTTGGGTCGGTTTGAGAGACACATCTCTTTTCGGAAGGATAAATGGGTGATGGTGTGGATGAGGGGAGCTTTGGAGATCTTTCCCATTTGTTTAATTTAGCAAGTGAGAAGATTGCTTAGTAAGTTCGATTTTGAATATGAGGAAGGGAAAGTCTCTTGGAGTCCCATATTTCGGAGAGATCTTCAAGATTGGGAGATGGACTCTTGTGTTCAGTTTTTGCTAAGTTATACTCTCTCGGTGGGGCAGCGGGGAGATAGAGTGGTGTGGGGCGGGCTCAAGAGGAAGATTTTTTCGTTAGATCCTATTATCATATTCTTTCAAGCAGAGAAGATTGTGTTCCTCGGGCGGAGTATTTGGAGAGTGAAAGCTCAGAGTAGAGTTTTTGTTTTTTGCATGGGAAGGCTGCTAGTGAAGCCATCCTTACAGGGATAATTTGCGAGACGTCGAGTGATATATGTGAATTGGTGTTTCATGTGCAAAGGATGTGAAGAAAGTGTGAATCACTTGTTCTGACCGCTCTATTGTGTCTATGCTTTGGAATTTAATGCTTGGTACGTTGTTTCTGTTGCTTGGGTGATGCCGAGATCTGTTAAAGATCTCCTTTTGAGTTGGTCTTTGTACAAGCGGAGAAGAAGGATCAGCTTTTGGCACGCAGTTCCTCTGGGTATTTGGTGGATCATTTGGAGGGAAAGGAATAGGAGGGTGTTTGAGGATGAGGAGAGGCGGTGGATAAGTTAAAGGATGAGTTACTTAAATGCGTTGTCTTTTTGGGGGTTGAGGACACTAATTCTTCCAACATTCATAACATTTCTTGTATCGATTTTGTGAATAGTCTTTCTATAGATTAGTCCGTTTTGTGTATGCTTATAGTTTGTAAAAGGCCGCTCTGTTTAGGCATTAGACGCTTTGGTATATAATACTTTACTTATCAAAAAAAAAACTTCCTGAGCTTTGTTCTGATGTATTGAAGAGTGGTTATCTCCTTTGCTGGGGCTCCTCCAATAGTCTCCTTGTTTCTAGCTTTCCTTTTATGCCAAATAATGGTACAGAACTAGAACGTTCACAAGTACCCGCAAACTTCTTGTTTCCCTGTCTAATCATGTTTTCATGTAACCATTCATACCCATGTATATTATAACCTTTGTCGTAATCTTCTTGGGTCAGGAATTTTTTCCAGATGCTACGAGCTTTATAGCAGTTTCTAATAGCACACCAAGAGTCCTCTTTGTAAGAATTGCATCTTGTACACCAGGGAGAAGGAGCCATATCTCTAAGAGTGACCCTAAACGTAACACCATTTAATACATAAAATGACCTAAATACCCCTTTTAACATTTTATAGATACTCATTTGTGGTACACATTTGTGGATGTTTTATAAAACATTTGCTACACACTTGCGGATGTTTTATAAAACATCCGCTACGCCCTAGCGGATGTTTGACAAAACATCCGCTAGTGTGTAGCAGATGTTTTATGAAACATCCGCAAGTGTGTAGCGGATGTTTTACCCGAAATCGAAAAAAAATACAAATCAACGATTTTTTGTTCGTAATTGAAAAGAAAAAATTAAACCAAATCAAAACCAATCCAATTAACATTTGATATCATGCCTTAACAATGGAAACCGAATCAACAATGGTACGTAATCAAAATTACGTGAAGGGGGAGAGAGGGAGGTGGTAGTATAGTTTAAATGTGGAGAGGGGTTGTGAAGTAATTTTACCTTTTAAATGGTGTTACGTTTGGGATTTTGGTGTTACGTTAAGGTATTCTGTATCTCTAATAGCTCGTAGCTTTCTAGTATGCTGCATGTCATGTTGTGTAAGCCAGATAAAGTTCTTCAGCTTTTGAGGTTTTTTTGATTGCTGAATCAAATCCCATTGTAATTGGGGAGGATTTCTGCAGTTAACTTCAGAAAGTGCCAGATAAACACTTTTTCTGGTAAATTTACTACTGGAATCCAGGGTGTAAGAAGAGGAATCTTCCCCTGGAGTGACCTGGGGAATGGAAGTTCTATCAAGAAGCTCGTATAAATATTTCACAGGTGCAAGGACGTAGGCCACATCCCAGGTTTTTTTTTCTGGGATATTGTATCAGCCACTTTCATTTCCTCACATCATTGTTTATCCCTTCCTAGTGGGGGTTTGCCACACGACCTGTCACTTCGGATGTTAAACATTTTTCGTATTTATAATATTTCAGCTCAGACGTTTGGAAAGCAGGCCTTTGGTATTCATAATGCTTTCCGGATGTGTCAACTACTGTTAAATCGGGGCCACATATTTGGGTTATTGGCCAAAGGTACTCGTGTTTCATGACTTTAACCTAAAGGTTATTGTCATTGGATATCATACATCAATTCAGTAATCAGTATAGCCAAATTATTATCTCTGGCTCTTCTCAGGCCTGATCCACCATCAAAATTCCTGCGTCAAATTCGATTCCTTCCCACCAAATGCACCTTTTTATCTCTTTTATTCTACCCCATCAAGACTACCACAATCTGCTTTGGGAAGGGCATTAACTTGCATAATATGGTTAGCATTGGTAGCAGTAACAGTCCGCACGAGGATACCACTGCCTACTTGGTATAAGCATTTGATTTCCAACTTGAGAGTCCCATTTGAACATGTTTAAAATCTTTTCATTCAACATTTTCCCTTTTCCCTTGCGTATCGAAAGCATTCCAAGATGAGTTCACTGATCTTCTTGGATAGGGATATCACAGGAGTGACTTACATTTCTGGCTTGTTCCTTGCTCACATTACTGGAGACTTACAATTTGGATTTATTAAAATTGATCTTCTGACCAGACATCTCACAGAATAACATAAGAAGTTTCGTTATATCCTCGCAATTCCTGTCATCATCAGCTTTAGCAAATAACATGAGGTCATTAGATATCATACTTCAATTTCTGTGAATGTGAGAGATATGAGAGATGTTGGGGGGGGGGGAGGTATAAATACCTGTTTCTAATCACGCTTCCCATTTTAAATTGTTATCGGAAACTAGTAATGATTACCCTTCTTCTGAATATGGCAGAGGAATGTTAATCCTTTGCACTAAAGCTTACTATATTACATGAAATTGATTAGAATCCTCTAATCTGACAACTATTGCTTATCCCCTTGATTGACTTTTGTGTTTTTAATGATACATGTACTTTTTTCTGTATTTTAGATTCATTCCAAGGGTGTTAATTCCGAGCTAGTGCAGAATACCTTGATGGATCTAGGAAGGAAGTTCAAGAGTAAGCTTTTAAGTTCATTTGCTTTAGATGCTAGGATAGTAGTTGGTGGAGTGTGTTCACTTTCGCTTCAGCATCGTTAAACCATGACAGCTTAATGCTTTTAGATGACATGGTTTATGTAAACGACATTGTGTGGTACACTGAGAATAGGTGAGCTGAGGTACAAATTCCAAGGGTCTTGCTAATAAGTGCCCCTATGGCACTTGTTAATGATCCAAATAAGGAAAATTTATGCACTGGTAGTCAGCACCAATGTGGGAATTATTTCCAGTACATTGATGTTGTTGATTCCGAATGCCAACTATTTTTATGAATGGATCCTTAACAAGTGCCATAGGGCGACCCAAATAAAAAGGAAGCTTCAGTTTTCCATGGCCTGGATTGGAAAGGAGCTCAGAGGGTCAGCTGCCAGAATTTCTAACCTATATGGCTGACTGAATCTACTTTTCCTCATCGCTGCTTCCGTCTACCTTTTTTACTTGTCGCCATCTTCATTACGTTGTCTGTAAGTGACTGCAGTGAAAGTCACAGCTGAAAGAGGCTAGTATGCCTTATATCATTCCTTTATCAATATTTTATTTTGAATCTCCGCTCACATGAAAAAGCATCTACGTTAGTTGCACTTCTCATCGTAGGATTATTATGAAAAGTATCTATTAACTTGTTTAGCTTCGCTACCAGGTCAAGCCATTTCATTGGAGAGGGCTGATATATGGAAGACCCATGAGAAAGCGTTTGAGACGTGGATCTGTCAACTTGTTTATGCACTAATTGGTTACTGTGATGATATTATTCTGAGGTATCTTCTATTTTCTTTTGGATACTGTTTATATTTGTTTATCAGTTGTGGGTGTTTTTGTTTCCCCCACTCCCCCCCTCTGTTTTGCAAAGTTAATTCCGTAGATTTGCATGTCCTGCTTTAGATTATGTCAGGATATGGTTTTGGTGAAAGCTGAAGTTGCAGAGCTTCTATTGCCAAATGTAATTGTCAATCTTGCTGGAAGGAGGGATTTGGATGTAGATATATGCAGATTGATCTCTTCAAAGGTAGTCTCTTGTGCAAATTTACTGGTTATTTTCCTCATCCTAACCACGTTAATCATCTTTGGTTATGCCTGTTTCATTTTCTTGCATGAGTGCCTGTTTTCACTCTGTTTGGCATGATATAGAATGTGTTCACTTCAAGTCTTTTTCGCTTCCCTTTCTTTTCCGTTGGTTGTTTGCACGCGTATTTAATAGTTTAGAGAGGAGTGATGATCAAGAATCTTGCGTAAACAAATAAGTAGACGTGCCATTTAATACTCTTTAACTTATTTTGGCATAATTCTTCAACAACATTGAAGGATCTCCTAAGAGACCATGACTCCAATTAGGGTTGGTAGCTTGGCGTGGTTCTGCTAACCTCTTTGATTTTGTATTGATGCCACAATTTAGGGGAGGGGGGGGTGCAACAAGGATCACATAACGATTCATTTTCCCTTCAAAAGTTTTCCTTGATTTATTACACTTTTACACTTTACAACGACTGCATCTTTATGTAGAACCATTTTTTTCTTTACATTTTCCTTATCCAAGATGAACAATTCATTGCAAGGAAAAAGAATTTGCAAAAAGCTGAGCGAGTTAATTTACCTATCCCTTTGTTGCTCGAAGCCCCAACTGAATAAGCCTTGTGGCTTAACCGTGTGTTTATATCCCACATCTCACGCAAGTCAAATTAGTCATCACAAAAATTGGGTGGCCTGATTTCCTCTACCAATCCAAAATTATCTTGTTCTTCGTGTATGTGCTTTGCCAAAGCAGTAAAAGAATTATATACACTAGGTCCTTCATTGCACCCCATTGTCATGTTAATCTTGACCCTTGGAGAGCTGTAGTAGTACATGGGACATCATGCACTTGACTGGGATCATGTGTACAGCTGCCCCCCGCTTGCCCTTGGGCACTATGTGGTTGTTAAACTGTCTCTTCTTGGATCAATGTATGACCATCCTTTGTTAAGTCAGTCAAAACATCAAACATCGAACACATTATGGCTTGTCATCATTGATTCTGATGCCCTACATTTGTTACCTGTATCACTCGACACAACAATGTCCACTTTCGTGCTATCCACTTCAGGTGGTATATATTGATCCACCAAAGCCTCACTCGGCCCCTTTACAGGCTGACCACTTCCCATCTCCGGATGACATTCTCGGGAATCACCAGCTTAGGTGTATTTTCCACCCCACCTTGCTGCTTGTTAGAGGTATTGAGGATCTATTTGGTTTAAGTTATATGTTTGGGGGTCTTGGTGTATAATGTATTACATAAACATATATATACTTCTCTGCCTAACCAAATTAGGTTACAGCTTCTCAATTTTATTATCTTCTTCTCTCCTTCTAACATGGTATTAGAGCCATGAGACTCCTATGGATCCGAATACGAAACTCACAGCTGAAGGGGGTAAAAGCTTTGCTCAACCAGAGAGGTATCGACGACTTGTTGGGAAATTGAACTATCTTGCTGTGACCAAACCAGATATTGCTTTTGCAGTTAGTGTGGTAAGTCAGTTTATGTCCTCTCCACGGAGTATACATTGGGAGGTTGCTGTTAAGATTCTTCGATATCTTAAGAGAGGTCCCGGGCTAGGCATATTATATCGTGATCATGGACATATGAGAGTAGAGGGGTTTGCTGATGTTGATTGGGCAGGATCCCAGATAAGAGATCTACTATTGATCTACTACTGGATATTGCATGTTCGTTGGGGGTAATTTGGTTTCTTGGAAAAGTAAGAAACAATCGGTTGTGTCGAGATCAATTGTTGAATCAAAATACAATTGTTGAATCAGAATACATGGCTATGGCTCATGCTATGTGTGAGTTAGTGTGGATTCGTCAGCTACTTGGTGAGATTGATATCGGGAACCCAATGCCTATGCAGCTGTGGTGTGATAATCAAGCAGCTATTCATATTGCATCTAACGCTGTGTTCCATGAGCGAACAAAGCATATCAAGCTTGATTGTCATTTTGTTCTTGAGAAACTTCAAGAGAAGATAATTTCTACAAGCTATGTTATGATTGGCGATCAACTAGCAGATATTTTCACAAAGTCTGTAACTGGCACAAGAATAAAATATATTTGTAACAAGCTGGGCATGCATAACATTTATGCTCCAGCTTGAGGGGGAGTGTTAGAAGTATTGAGGATCTATTTGGTTTAAGTTATATGTTTGGGGGTTATGGTGTATAATGTATTACACAAACATATATATATATATAATTTTTTTTTTTTTCTGCCTAACCAAATGAGGTTACGGCTTCTCAATTCTATTCTCTTCTTCTCTCCTTCTAACACAGCTCACATCCTCAAATAGGTGCACTCGACAGCTTCATAATTCCTCCACTCTTACCGACCACAGCAATAACATCTTGCTCCAACGCCACACCATTAGCTTCTTTGGAGTTGGACCCAGATCCCAATTCATTTCCCTTCGCAGTGTGACGTATTGGTTGCCATTGGGGTACTACTAGTTTATCAACCTTTGCTCCCGCCATTGTATCTCAATTGTGATAACCTACAGTCTTCACTGTTACCTTTTGCTTTCCCATTGTTCCTATAGACCAAGTTATCTGGGTGCTGAACTACCTTATCTCATGGTTGCTCCTATTTTTATTCCAAGCTACTCACGTATGCAAAGAAACCTCAGTAGAACAGAAGGCCAGCAGACAGCTGTGAAAGCCTATCCAATTATTCTTGGCCCCATTGAGAACTGTGGTGTGGTGGTGCAACCAATATGGGAAATTGTTTTCTCCGGTCAGAGCTTCAGACATGGCACTTAAAGGGCAGAGTGATAAGTCAGTGACTGAGGTCAACAGAGTAATTATCATCCTTCCTTTTTAGACCCCAGGGGTTCAGTAGGTAAGTACATCTTAGTCGCTGGTTGCTTCTCCAACATGTTGATTCCTACCCAATCCATGAGATGTATATATACCTGCTGGTTCTTGCAGTCTAAGTCACATATTTTTTCAGAGACTCCTTTATTAAAGTTGCCTCTGATCTGCTTTGCTAATGTCATGCCCTTATTATGTAGATATATGTATATATGCTATCTGTACTGGGCCTTCTTACTATGATCATGTTTTTCATCAATTAGAATACTTTTATAGATCTTCTTCTTTTTGATCTATTTGCCATCATATTCTTAGCATAACAAAGTGCATTATGAATTTTTCTTCACGTGCAGTTGGAGGAAGATATATTTGTAGAGTCCAATAAGTCAATGAGATCAATTCAGGTTATTCTGGATGCACTCAATGAACTTCGACTATGTCATGTCATGGAAAGAATTGCTGCTTCATCAACATCATTTAAAGGTGGAAGTTCAAAGGTAAGTTTAGTATACACCTCAGCTTGATTTTATAGGTTGGTTTATGTTTTTTGTTGGCATTGTGATGGTTACGAACACGTCATAATCCTTGTGATATATGTGACCTTTTTCTCTTATTTTCTTTTTGTTTCAGGGGGAACCTTTCCCTTTTCACTTTTCTTTTTCATCCTCAGTATTTGCTATGCCAACTGATTTAAGCTATGCCTGCTGAAAATCTTTTAGTGGGTTATTTTTGTTTTGAAAAGGAGAACATCAATATCAAAAGAAACTACGGATTGCTTGGCTGGCTTCTTCAAAATTTATGTTCTTATTCTCATAAATCAGTTTATGAACTTCAGTTCTGTAAATATTAAATACGTTCATGCTTGGTTATTGTTTTGCAACATTTTCAATGAAGATAATAATAGTTTGCATAACAATGAAAAATGATATTTTATCTAAATTCTCTATCTTTCGTGATCTCTGCGAATGAAAATGGAAGCTGTTATGAGACCTCTGAACAAACTGAGGTTAAACTGTCTATCTTTTGTGATCTCTGGGAATAAAAATAGAAACTCGTTATGAGACCTCTGAACTATCTCCCACCAAATGTAACTTGTCCTAGTATCTCAACATCTTATTTTGAACACAGCGTTCATATTTTTATCCTTACTTACCTTGCCCAGTGATATTTCAGTACTGCAGTATATCACTGGTTTTGGTCTCCTAGCATCCAACATGCTTTTATGCTGAACCGCTTTGACTTCAAATGTTACATGTCCTTGTGTCTCAACATCACAAAGTTTCATAAAATCTTGGCAACTTTAATGTGGTGATCCAAGTTGCAATCATTAGTTGGAGAATCTCTCTTTAACTTGTGAACCTGTGAGCTCTTCCTATGGACATTACATTGACAGTATTGACAGCGCTCGAGATGGAGGTTAAAATGGGTCAGGTGGCCCATCCCTCAATGAATGGATGTTGTTCTTTGACCTTGCTCTCTTCTCAGGATGAATTTACTTTTACTTTATATGTTATGCCGTTCCTTCTCCTGTTAGCAAATAGTGTGAGAATTTTAAATTTTCTTTAAATTGTGTTGATAATCAAGTGTTGTCAATGTTTTTTGGTATTAGTTGTCATAGTTTTCTAAGATATTTAAGGCCTTATAAAACTAGAATTTTGTTGAAATCCTTACGCCAAATTTTGGAGCTTGTTTCAATATTGGATTGCTATATACTCTAGCAAAATTCTTGTTTCAGCTTGTCAATTTGTCTGAATTCATTTGAAGTTCTCTCAAGGGGCACCCTTTGATGGTTAGAGACTGGAGTCCTATCCTCCGTCGAGGGTTTTGCTGTTCCTTTCTCTTGTTCTTTAAGAAACTTGCTTGTTGTCTGTTCTTGCATTTTTCGTTTCAATCTCAATTGATTCTTATTTTGTTGAAACATCACATTAAATATTCTGGATTACTAAAGATTATATTTTCAACAGTATGCAAGGCCTTCTAGTAATAGCTCAAGATCCCATTCTACCCCAGTTAGATCGAAGAAGGATTCTGCTGCTACATCAACACAGTCAGTGACATCCACATCGTTTTGGGAAAAGGTTTGGCTTTTCAAAATGGAGTATGAAGATAAATATCTTGGCCCTGCTTTTGATGGTCAAACAATATACGTTTTTTCTTGTTTTTCCTGATTTTTATATGTTTGTACTGTTTTTTGAAAATCTAAATGGAGTATGAATATAAATTGGAATAAATATGTTTAAGTACCATCTAACAAATATACCTTTTTTCCTAATTTATAGATCTGTCATTCTTGATAGTGATTGGAGCATTGGCTGTGAGCACTAAAAGTAATTATACTAATGGTTAACTCTTAATTAGTATCAAGTGTTTTGAGTATATAGTGATATAAAAAAATGATAAACAGATAGAATTTGGTGGAGTTACTGATTTAATCTGCTGGCTGCAGTACCATGATAGACCATATGTGTATACTAAGCAAAGCTAATCAAGCATGGTCTCAGTGAATCTAATTGAGCTATTCAACAGGATAACGTGATATCATGGCTTCTTACATCACTTTTAGAAATATGGTCACACAGTTCACCTTGTTTCTGATTTCTATTCGTCTTTACTTTTTAAAGACGTTTGAATGGAGTATGAAGAGAACTGGAATGAATATGCCAAATACTTTCAAAGAAATCTTTATTTCTATTTAGTTAAATTCAATTATGCTTGAAAGTAATTGGTACTGGCTATATTATTAAACTCTTAAACCAACAAAGAACTAATGGTTTTCGTGTTTACCTTTAAGAGTTTTTATATTTCTTGGTAGGTGGAAATGAATATACAAATAGAGTTTATGGACTTACTGATTTGGAGTTCTGAACACACCACTTCTTCATCTGCAAATGTGATATATGTTTTCCGTATAGTAAACAAATCTAATCAAGCTGGCCGTACTGGAGTTTTTTTTTTGGTCTTGCTGGATCCCCTTTTTTTTCATCTTCTTTAAATAAAGAGGAATAATAGTGGTTCCCCACTTACCTCCTGGTGGTTTGAACCGACAACCTTTTTGGTGTAGGTGAAGCGTCTTACCACTAAGCAGCTCTTTGTTGTCGGTCTTACTGGATCTCGTTGAGCTTGTTCAACATGATATCATGGATCTCATTACATCATCACAAACCTTTATATGCCTAACCATATGCTTTTCTTCCTTTCATGGAAATGGCTGAGTTTAATCTTTCTTTCTTGTCTTTTTTTAATGGAATCAAACCTAGGGAATCATGTAAAACAATGATACTATTCGCCTATTCGGCGTTTCCTATTTTCATCCCTCCCTTCTCTTTCTTTTAGTTTTCTGCAAGATTGTAATGTTACTCTTATTTCATCCCTCTCTACTCTTTCTGTTAGTTTTCTACAATGTTCTAATGTTGCCCTTAACCTTTCAGTTTTCCTATTTGGAGTCATGAGAGTTAGATTGTAATGAGCAAGACTTGAGTGTAGTGTTACTGAACTGTACTACTCGTACCAGAATAACTATAATTCTTTACAAAAGCTTTTTTTTTTCCCTAAATATATCGGTTGGTTACTTACTAACTGAAATGTTTGTTTCAGTCCTTGAAAGTTATAGATATACAAACAAGTAATTTTTTGCTACTTGGTGATTTCATCTCCAATGGCAGTTGCTGCCATTAATTATGATTTGCTCTTAACATATTTTTATGTTTGGGATGCAATGTTGTTCCAATCAACATGCTTCTACCTTGTTGAATCTATATTAAATTTTTAGTATTAATTTTATCTGTCTGTTTTGTGTTCAAGTTTTTCAATTCTCATTTGTTTGCAATTTTACCAATTACTTTTAATGTTTCCAATTCCCCAAGTGGTGGTTGGAAATTTATTTACTAGTACTGCTATAGTAACTTGTGATATCTGGAGGTCTACGATGATTAGATCCATAGAATTGCTAAATATTCTTACGTTATCGCCATTCTATGTTGTATGGATATGGATACGTGGATACGGGATATGCGGACACGAGATACGGGGATAAATGTTTTTTGAAAAATATATGATACGTATATGTGGGGGTAATAAGTAAATACTTAAAATATAAGGACCAAAATATAAATATTTAAAATATAAGGACAAAAATGTAATTGTATGTTATACATTTCTAATAATAAGTAACAGTTACATTGAGATTATATTCTAAAATTCAACAGTTGACAGAGTGCAAACTCTCCTTTGTCAAAACTAACAAATGAAACCTAATAACAAGACGGACCGAAAATTTTCAAACTTGAAGACAATTAGCTTCAAATCACATTAAGCAAATCTGAAAATCACACTTCTTGCTGTGAATGATGCGAAAATCACAATGCAAAACTTTTCCCGAAGCAAAACGAAGGAAGCAACTCGCTCCGGTGGTCTCCACTCTCCGGCGAAGCAGGCAGCAGCAGCAGTAGCTCTGGTTGGCGGCGGCTAGGGTTCACAATCGCAGGTAAGGGTAGATGTCAGGTGATGTATGTCTGTCTGCGACTCTGAATGTCGAATTTGATAAATAGGGTATATCAATATTTTTTGGTAAAAATGCAGCCGTTTTGAATGATACATGTCCAGATTCGGGTAGATGTGTCCGGGTTTCGGACACCCGTATCTGCATCCCGTGTCCAAAGTTTGAAAATTTGTAAATTCGACCTTTGTACATATCGGAGGCGTATTTGCTGTATCCCACCTGTATCCGACTCCGAAAACACTGCTTCCTAGGTGTGTTCGTGCATCATAGTCGCCATTTACTTCCCACTGCCTTAGAAAGTCTGCAAGTTGGTTGTTTAATTTTTGATGATTAGAGTTCCAAATAAGCACCATCTTTTTGCTAGAAAACTCATTATTTGTTTAATAGTTAGCAGAGGATATAAGAGATGACTTATGGTTCTCTACTTCTCCTAACACAAAAGAGAAGTAAGTGGAACAATGAGAGAACATAAAATCCACAAAATAAGTAAATAAATAAATAATAAATGGTGTGTGCCTTCCTTGCCAATGAATGTGAGGAACTCTGAGCTAGTAAAAACACTCAATCCCAAGTCTTTGACGTCTCTCTATGTTGAAATTCTCCAGAAATGCTATCACGCGGAAAATGTGTTTTGTTGTTGTTGTTTCTGTGGAGGAATATGTTGGATCCAATTATAACCTTCAATATGATAAGGATCAAAAGGCTAACGCAGGAGTCAATCAATAAGACAAGGATTCACTCGGTCCGTCCTAATTGCAATTGGTTATGATTTATACGTACAAACACATAAAATTTTGCGTAAATCGCAACGCAAGCCCAAAGTTTCACCACACTAAACATCACCATGATGCTACCACTCATTACTAGATCTGCTTTTCTTCTTGATGGAAAGTCAACCTAGGTCACATGTGAATCTTTACTGAAACAGTGGCTAGACACACTTTACATAAGATACTTCTACAGGTCGTCGTAAGTCGGTTCCAACTCAAACAAGAAAAGGATAAAATGTTCTTCATTCTGCAACGCCCTAACCAAACCCAAGTGCCCTTCTGCCCATTATTTTTATCTTGCATCGCATCTGCAAGATCCTGTGACCTGTTTTGATAAATGAAATGGTCCTAGGTTAGTCCCATATATACAATAGGATTATTACTTGTCCATCAGAGTTGGTTCCTCAAGAATTTGGGCATTGTTAGGCAATATGTAGATTTTTTAGATTTTACAGACGGTTTGATTTGAATCTCGCTTTCGTTTTATTATCAATTCAGGCCATCTAGCGTCATTGCTATTACGTTTTGTCTGATGTTTAATTTTGTCTTGGCTAGGTCTATTGGCTTCCTATCAATTACCTTGTTGTTGCTAAATCGGCCATCGTGAGTATTAAGTTGCCCTCCTCTCTCTGTTGAAAAATAAAGAAACTAGCATAAGAAAGATTATTGTTGTTGTTCTGTGTCTGCTTGATTGTTTCTCTAATTTATTTCTGTATCTACTAATAGAGCTGTGGTTCATACTTCACTGCTGTTTTGTATGTGGAGTACTGGTGTGAAGAGCATTTTAACTTCCTCACGCTGGGGAGCCCAGATTTTTCCCATCTTGAAATTGTAAGTTAATTATTTGGGTAAACTCCTGCCTATACACTCCTACCTTAAGAAGCAAAGGGTCTTCCGTGGTTCTTGGCTATGAAGATGCTGTTTCATGTTCTTATCTATTTCCTCTTTTTTGCAGCTGCCACACCACATAGATATTTTAGTCTCAGCTGTCACCAAAATAAATGAACCTGACAGCCTGTATGGAATCATTCAGTCTCACAAGGTACGACCAAATTTTACCCAGTTTTAAAATGGTATGCCCACAAGAGAATTGAAAGAAGTAGGACAAGATTGAATTCACATCATCTTACCATCTTTAATGGAAGTCGGAGTTTATGAAAGTACTTTTCATTCAATGATTGTGCATTTCATAATTATTTTATCTTATGTATTCTTATGCTTCTTTGATTTTGTCGTCTTCTTTTGTCAATTTCTATCTTATCTCATAATTGTTGCCAAGTTGGCTACCCTTCATCCATCTCTGTTTGTATCTAGTTTTGAATATGCTTGAGAACCATATGTAACAATTTAGACTTCACCAGTTCTATGTGCATATTTTCTCTGTATATCATTGGTCTTGAAAGTCGGATATGGAAGCATGGTAGTTAAAATTCATCACTTGGACATTTCATGTACTTTGTTGGCAGATAGCACTTCTTGGGAATAGGTTAAATTTTTAACTCCCTCCACCCCAAAAGCGACCGTCTTGGTTACTTTTTATATCTGTCCCAAAATGTTTGTCCACTTTCTAGTTCCTCTTTAAATACCTAGCTATTATAGCTTTGTGATTCATTAATAAAGTAGCAGCAAAAGTAGTGATATACATTTTCGGTTGCCCGTAACAATTCCATAATCTAAACATGTCCTTTTTTTGTTGAGAGTTCAGTTATATGTATATATATATATGTATATTTTGTGTATATAACTATAAATATGTAGATAAATTCATGATATATATACATGCAAGTCTCGTTGCTGCTAAATGATTATGATATTATTGTGGCTGAGTTGAATTTTTATTCATATGATCTCTTACAGTTGACATCACAAATAACTACCTTTGAACATGAGGGCAACTGGAGTAAAGCTCTTGAGTATTACGATTTACAAGTGAGGTCTCAACCAAGGGCAGAAATGGGGAATTTTTCCAAGGAAGTTTCCCATGAAAATTCTCAACCAACCATTCATCTGTCCTTGTCCAAATCGAAGGAGGAAATGAAGCAAAGGAAGTCTTACAAAGGGCTGATTAGATCTTTACAGCAAATTGGTTGCACTCATGTTTTGGATTTATATTGCCAAGGCTTAACTTCCAGGAAAGGCCGGTTTCAGAATGATCTAGAATTTAGTGAGCTGCAGGTTTGCACACACACACACACACATCTATATATAATCCAGAACTATTGATTTTTTTACAGTTGACTGGCTTTCATTGACTTAGAAGTTTGTTGCACATCTTCACGTACATCTGGCTTTAAAAAAAAAAGAATTAAATAATAATTTGGTCCCTGGACATGTCGAAAATCAATGTTTTGGTCCCCGGACAAAAAAACAATAGCATTTGGTCCCTGGACATGTATTTTCGGACCAATTTGCCCCCTCCCAGGGACCAAATTATAACGGTGGTAGGGGGCAAATTGGTTCAAAAATACATGTCCAGGGACCAAATTCTATTGTTTTTTTGTCCGGGGACCAAAACATTGATTTTCGACATGTCCAGGGACCAAACATTATATTAATCCAAAAATAAAATAATAAACTTATCTCATCTTCCAGAAAATTTCTCCGAAAAAACCTACATATAGTAGGTCAACGTGACTCATAACAAAGCTGTTATTGTTCTTTTGAACAACCATATGCTGTGCTTCTTAACTTACCTTGATTTCACTTGTAGCTCTCTCAAATCTGACCGAGTAATCATAACTCTCAGAAAGAATAAAAGTACACGAAGATTAAAAATCATAAGCAGCAATTTATTCCAAAGACGTGTGAAATAAATTGTTCGAAAAAATATAAAAATGGACAAAGTTTTGTATATAGTGGAGCCATGTGTAAAGAAGGGTCATAATCCATTGTAATATCTATTTCCTTTTGGTCAACACCATTGCACTCGTGCACTTCAACTCAGTAACTGAAAGAATTGGGTGCTCAACTTTCTATTGTACAACTATTTTGCCTGAATGTTTATACATGCATTTTTATTTTCACTCTAATAATTGATATTGGGGCATGATTTTCATTAAAAATGGTAATGTTATGTTGTATAAGTTAATCAAATTGTGATTATCCCCATGGAATGAAGTTAACTCCTGAAGTGTTATTCATTATTTCAGTATCAACTATATGAATATTAGTTATTAGATTGTCAACTGTCCATTTCTAAATCTGCATATACTCTTTCTACATTTTTGTTTTACTTTTTTGTGAATGATTTATATTCTGTATTCCTTTCCTCTTGAATATTTGGGGCAACCTTTTGCAGTATGAGGCTGCTTGGCGTGCAGGAAACTGGGATTTTTCTTTACTGTACACAGGATCTAATGTTCCTTCTTCAAGTCAATATGTCAAAAGCAATCATTTTAATGAAAGTTTACATAGGTAATTCTTGAGTTATCATGAATTGATAGATCCAATTTGATAATTTGAGGCTATTGCATAAATGGTGCTGATTTAGATCCTTAATCTTCATTCAAGGTGTATGTTTCATGCTGTTGATAAGAATAATCATGTCTTATCACTTACGCTGTCATGCTTACACAAGTTCGCCTTTTTCCAAAACATGTGGCATGATGATCTGATATGCTAATTACTTGCGGACTCTTTAGTAGACTTTTAAGTGCATTGCGAATTTGTTGAACCCAAGTTCATATCGTGCAACTAAACAGTACTATCAGCATTTCTTATTGGCTTTTTCGACAGGTGTGAGCACTGCCATTATCTTATCTCGACCTAAGATTCATATGTCTATCATTACACATAGGTAGTTAAATTAAAGGAGTTGTACAAAAGGATATGGGTTTGTTATCATCGGATGAGATATTTGTTAGTGTCTAATGCATTTATGGAACCAGACTTTATGAGCTTGAGCCTTTTGAATGAGTTAGTGATTTATGATTGTATTAGAGCTTTGATTCCTTGAGGTTATTGGCTCAATTTCTTTCTATGCATCCCCAAAACCTCCTTCCAGGAAGCACATGGCAGTGCACTTGTGTCCTGTCCTATTTGTTCACCAGGAGAACCATGGCTTGGTATGGCTCTCTATTGACTGAAGTGTTAAAGCAATGCTCCCTCCAATCAGAAAAAATAGTCCACTTTCTAATTATTTAACACATAATTATCATGTTTTTAGTTAAAAAAATTCAATCATTGAAACACTAAAAAGAAGACTATCAATAGCAACTTTTCATATTTTGCAAGGACAAGTAAGATTTTATAAATCTTCGGTCATAATTTAATGAAGTTGACCAAGAAAAGTCAGAAAGGGACAATTCTTATGGGACGGAGGGACCATATGTTGGGCCTTTGTTTTTTATTGGTAAATGATTCCAACTGTATGTAGGTAAAGAGAAATTAAACAAGGTTATAATAGGAAGTACCACATTGTTTGTCATTGGGAAATCTGTCAAAGCTAAGTTGATTATTTACTATTTATAAAAACCACCCTCACATTGTTCTACCTTGGAAATATGGTGATTAGCCCTAGTAAAGGAAGCCTCTCCCTCTGTCTCACCACCCCTGTTAGAAGAATTTCACTGTGGAGTAGCTGAGTCAGTCAAGCATAGCTGTGGAGTAGCTGAGTCAAATAAGGATATGACGTTCAAAGGTGCAACTCGATGTTCCCAAGAAAGATGAGATTGATTGTTAGGCTACCTATTTTTATTGCAATATTATCATTGCATCTGTATGGTTATATTATGTGGGAGAAGAAACTTTCTCTTAGTTTCTGCAATTAGATATCGATCACAGCGTATCATATTAAAATGCAAATAGTATATAAATTTGGTAGAGGCCTACACATAGGTGTTTCTAAAAAGAAAAATAAAAACATCAAACCATGCACATACATGTATTGACATAAATCTTACTGTTATCGCGTGGCATTTGTTATCTTCTCATTTCTACAAAATCTTATCATATCTGCTTATTGGAATCGTAGCTGTTTGAGGGCATTCCAAGAGGGAGATGTCGATGAATTTCACATGAAACTGAATGAATCAAAGCAGGTGACAATGGGGGTTCGTGTTCTTTCTTATCTGGCATGAAGTGATACTTGTGGAGACTTGACTCTTAATCTGGTGTTGTCTTTTTGTCAGGAGCTTCTGTTCTCCATATATCATGCAAGTGAGGAAAGTACTGAATATATATACTCAACCATTGTAAAACTTCAGGTACTTTGTTCTCGGTGCTCACTTTCGTTTTTCTTATCTAGAGAAGGCCAACCTAGGTTATTTTTTATGCACGTTTAGATCTGGCATTCCGTTTCTATAAAATTAGACATTGGTCCTGACACTTGACCATTGTTTTCTTATAGATAAGAGGAAAATACTAATAATAAAAAAAGTTTTTGAGTAGAATTGATGTGAAGGTGTACCTCATACAATGATGTGGACAAGCAGTAATTTCAAAAGAAAGACAGCGACATATAATCCCTTTGTTGATCTTAGATAGGGATTGCTCTAAAACCACCCAAAGCTGAACACCATGGCTTGACAGAAAGTGCGTATTATTTGAGAAGGGATTGACTGCTGTATAAATGCCTTGAAGGTGTACCTCATACAATGACATGGTTTTACCATTTTTACCTACCAAAGCTCAGCACCCAAGTTCTGTAATACTCCCTCCGTTCCCAAATTATTGTCTTGTTTGACTTTTTTTGAGTCAAACTTATTGTTTTTCAAAATGAAAATTCGATGTGTATATATATATATATTTTTTTCAAAATCATAAAACACATAACTCATAGTACTTTTTTGGTACTACGAATTACGTGTTTTATGATTGTGAAGAAATAAAAAAATATACTCCCTCTGTCCTAAATACTTGTCTTGCTTTCCTTTTTTGTTCGTTCAAAAAACTTGTCCTTATTTGAATTTTTTTAGGAAAATACTTTTACTACTTCATCCTTACTTTTTCTTCCTGCTTTAATTATGATCACATGCACTAGAAGAAACAAAATATTATACCAATATTTATATTATAGTCAACTAGTATTCTGCCACGTGAGATGCACGGACTTAATATCATTATAAATAAAATAAGACAACTTTAATGATTATAAAATAAAATTGAACTCCCTTTCTGATGATGAGTGATGAACCACAATTCATCACCTAATCTTACACATACCGGAAAAAGATGGTACAATTTATGAGCATCATAGTAATAGTAATCTAACATTCTGGCTTTATTTATCGGTCTACATCCACCAACTAATTTTTGTGAATCGTTAAACTTCTCTCTTTTTACATTCTAGTAAAGTTAATCTGAATATAATAAATGTTGATTCACGTGTATAAAAATATATGCCACATTAAAAAGCAAAAAAATAATATAACATGAATTTGAGAATGCATGAAGGTTCCAAACTGCTATTAAGCTTCCCTAGGAAATCTTAATTTTAATAGGACACTTTTTCTTTACAAAAAACGGTTAATGTTTACCGAATTGTCTCTTCAAAATCACTTAATTCAATTCTTTTTGAGGATAAATATATTAGTAGTACATTATATATTCTATTGTGCTTGAGGCAACTTATTGCTAGTGTTCGAAATTAATTATGCACTCTATGTGTTTTTATTGCCGAAATTATAAAAATGTTTATGCTCTGATATATATTAATGATTTGTTTTCTATATTTGAACGTTCACTGTTATTTAATTTTCTTCTGTTTAATTTTTTTATTTTAGTAAAGTAAGTTAAATGTTCATGGAATAACTCCAAAGTTAACAGATGAGATTTTTTTGAAAAAATGATTTGATATAATACATATGTAACAATTTAATTCATGAATATTTTACATATCTGATGAAATAAACTCCAACATTTTGAAATGACACATTTAGATAAATTATTTGAAAATATCATATTTCGGATGTTTATTTAAAAAATTAAATACAATATAGTTCAAATGTTGTTATATACTTGTTACATAAAATAAGAAATATACTTTTTTAACGATATGATGCAAATTGTGTTATTCAATCTCTTGTATGTGTTGTTTATAGAAGATTAACCCTTACCAAATATGGACTTTTACATGATTATTTAAAACTATGAATTCAATCCAAATCAATTTTCAAAATAAAATGCATAATAAATTTTTTCATTTCATTATATATTTTAATTCAAATGAAATTTATAAGTAATATATTTATTTTGTTAAATACAATAAATGCTTTATTATGTTAGTTTAGGACCGGTATTCATTTAATTCGAGTGAACATTATAAGAAATTTAGTTTTTTTTTTAGTATCACACTTGCTTTGTTATGTTAATGTTGTACCTTGTTAATGATTTATGATTAGTATTCATTTACTAAATTTAATATGCTATTAAAAAGCTAATTTTTTTTCCATCAAAGAATTTGTATAAATTGTTATGTTTTTATTTCAATTAATCATTTAGTTTAAACGAAGTTATTATTTATTTTTAATATGTATAGTAGCATGCAGCCTTGATTCCTGAAAACAAATTTATTGTGAAAGTGAAACTAATCAAAACAAAAATTAAAAAAAAAGTATTGCAAGTTGGAAACATAACTAAACATTAAGAAAATTGCATTACGCACCTGAAATGGAAGATTATATAACTGGTATATATAGCCTTAACTTTAGCACTCATTGAGCCTTGGTTGGGCTGACGTGAGAAGTCATTTTGCAAATATTTTTTCTTACTTGGTGAACATTACAATGTTCATCAAATGAATAGCAACTAATTTATATTGGATTCATTATTGAAATCTAGTTGATAATTGAATAGCCATGAGATTATTGATCTCCCCAAGGCGTGCATGTACAACACCCGAAATTAATCATGCACGTTATTATATATATTTTGACGTTGTATACAATTATTGAAATAAATAATTATATATTATTTACTTGTTCCGAAATAAATAGTTATGTAGCATGGTTTATAAATTGTTCAATTTTAATGTATATTGATTCTTTCTGCAGGTATTTTATCATCTTGGGTTGGCATGGGATTTGCGTTGGACAACTTGTTTATCTGGAAGGACAACTCACCACACTGACCTCCCAAAATTACTATCTCAACCTACTGTCCCCACCATGGACCAGGTATTGAGTCCATTTACTCTTAAATATGATGTTGCTAATTGTCTTTTTACAAGCAGAAGCAGCATGTTCAATGCTTCAATAAGATGTATGTATAAAAAATCTGTAAAATTATGATTCCCCTGTTGATAGCATGCATGATGGTTCTTAATTGGCTGCAGAAAGATCTTGGTTCAGGCAATTGATTTATAGGTTATAATATGGTCTCAACTGAAATTGAAGTAATGGGCCTCTCAATCTTTAAGTAACGGAGTTCTCCTCACCGACAAACATATTGGTGCAAACCCCATCCGTAAGTGCAACCAGAGCCAGTGATAGCCTTCCTCTCATGATTATGAGACTGAAATTGAAACGAAATTAAGATTATCTCAATATCAGAAATGATGATAATATTGTGTCATATACACCCTCCATTTGAAAATAACAGTTTCACTATTCCATTTTGAGATGTCCTAAAATAATAGCGCCCCCTCCCCTTTTCTTTTTTTCCCCCTCCTAAGGGTGGCATGGGAAGGGATTGAACTTGAGACCTCACATTTTGTGAAGCCTCATTTCTACCCCCTGGCCACCCCCCCTTAGGGCATAATAGCCCCTTTCCTTCTTCTTCTTAAACCAATTGTCCAAAGTATTCTTTTTCGTTCTGACATAGAAAAAGGAATGGGTGCCATTGATTTTACACAATTAGAAGAAAAGTTGAGGGTGTAAAGAAACGGAGAAGAAAAGAAGAAAGTAGAATATGATTTGGAAGCCTTCAACCCTCAAAAAGGTTAGGCTAGGGTATTTATACATATGTGCATATATTAAGAAGTTACACATAACCCCTTTTATAATACCCCTTATTCACTAACACTCCCCTCAAGCCGGAGCATAAATATCATGCATGCCCAAATTTTGTTACACATATAACGCAACCTATTTCCAACCACCGACTTTGTCGAACGTCGCTATCCGATCACCGGACTTGACGTAGCCCGTGACAATAATCTTTTGTTGTAGTCGCGAATGAAATGACATCAACCTCAATATGTTTTGTGCGCTCATGAAACACAGATTCGATGCAATATGGATGGTCGCTTGATTGTCACACCATACCGCATAGGTGTTGAACTACCAAACCCCATCTCCTCAAGTATTTGTCGAATCCACATCAATTCACAAGTCGATCGAGCCATGGCCCTATATTCCGCCTCCGGATCTCGACACAACCGCTTCTTGCTTTTCCAAGACACTAAGTTGCCTCCAACAAATATACAATATCCCGTGGTTGACTTCTTACTAATAGGCATCCACCCCAATCAAGCATCACAAAAACCCTCAACTCTTATGTGCCCACGATCTTGATAAAGTAACCCGGCTGGACCGGAGCTCCTTTGAGATATCGGAGGATTTGTACAACAACCTCCCGGTGAGTAGATCGTGGAGTCGACATAAACCGACTAACTTTACTAATCGCAAACGCAAACGCAATGTCCTGGTCTAGTCACACCTAAATAGTTCAACTTCCTACAAGCGTGCGATACCTCTCCTGATGATTCAATTCTTCACCATCATCATCTCTAAGCTTCACATTAGCATCCATAGGAGTCTCAATTTTTGCCCCTAACATCCCAGTGTTAGTAAGTAAGTCCAAGACATACTTCCGCTGAGAAAGAAAGATGCCTTGTTTCGAATCTGCAACTTCAATTCCCAAAAATACTTGAGGTTCCCAAGATCTTTTGTTTGAAATCTCTCTTGAAGGAAAGACTTTAGAGCATAAATTCCCACACTATCTCCGCCAAGAATGACAATATCATCAACATACACAACCAAGAGAATACACCCCGCCTTGGTGGCGATAAAAGATCGAATGATCACCGCCGCACCGCATAAGGCCAAACTCTAACACAACTTCACTAAATCGACCAAACCAAGCTCGAGGTGACTGCTTTGCACCATACAACGACTTTTTTAACTTGCACACCATCCACGACTCCCCGAACAACAAAACCAGAGGTTGTTCAAGATAAACCTCCTCGTGCGGTCACCATGAAGAAAAGCGTTTTTGACATCTAGTTGGTGAAGCGGCCGGTGGTATGATGCAAAGAAGAGAAACAAGCAACCGACGAAGCCAAATCGAGAAAAAGTTTCGAATAATCCACACCATACGTTTGGGCATAACCCTTCGCAAACTGCACGAGCCTTCAATCGAGCAAGGGAACCATCGTGATTCACTTTCACCGTGAAAACCCACTTACAACCAATCGCCTTCTTATTCACGGCAAAGGTATCAAATCCCAAGTCGATTCTCCTCAAGAGCCTTCATCTCCTCTTCCATAGCAGTTCTCCAACCGTGATGAGCCACGCCTCATGCACTTAGGAATAGGATAAGACTCAAGAGAATTAATTAAGGAAGATGTAGAAGAAGACAAACCGTAATAACTAACGTAGTCAAGAATGGAATATTGTGCACAACTACGCTTACCTGCGAAGAGCAATCGGAACATCTAGATCGATAGAGGTGGCACAGAGTGCCGGGATCTGCAGACGAGAGGACTGGCTCGGTAGTGACCACATCGAGGTGCGTAGAAGGAGGTCCTCTCGTTGACGAGAGTAAACTTGCCGAATGGGGGACGATCAGGAGGTGAGGAGGTGGTACAGGGCGCCTGACCGACAAAGTGATAGACAAGGAAATCATCATCGTTGTCCGAAGAGGACGGGTCACGAGGATAGAATGATTGAGATTCAAAAAGGTGACATCAAGAGACACGAGATAACGATTCAACTCGGGAGAAAACAACGATACCCTTTTTGAGACCGAGAGTAGCCAAGGAAGATACATTTGAGAGACTTAGGGTCCAACTTGGTTATATGAGGTCGATGATCGCGAACAAAGCAAACACGACCCAAAGGTCCGCGGTGACACTGAAAACAACGAACGGACGGATATAAGACACGATATGGAATCTCCCCAGAACCGAGGATGGCATCCTATTAATAAGATGACAAGCGATCAAAACCGCATCGCACTGTAATGACTTAGGCACACGCATTTGAAAGCTAAGAGCCCTAGCACTTTCCATTAGATGGCGATTCTTTCTTTCCGCCACCCCGCTTTGTTGAGGTGTATCGGTCAAGAGGAGTCATGAGTCATGCCATTGTTATGCATAAAGGTAGAGAAAGGGGTGGAGAAATATTCTTTTGCATTGTCACTACGAAGAATTTTAATAGGCACACCAAACTGGGTATTAATTTCAGCACAAAAACCACAAAAAATGGAGAATAACTCAGAACGATTTCTCATTAAATAAACCCAAGTTACACGTGAAAAATCATCGACAAATGTAACAAAGTACCGATAACCAAATTTTGACACAACCGGAGACGGACCCCAAACATCAGAATGAACCAACTCAAACGGGACACAAGCCCTTTTATTGACTCTAGGTAAGTATGAAACACGATGGTGTTTAGCATACTGACAAGCTTCACAATTTAATGTAGACAAAGACGCTAAACTAGGACACAATTTCTTCAAATTGGAGAGACACGGATGACCCAAACGACAATGAATCTGATGCGGTGTAAGGGAAGTGACACTGGAACATGCAACAGGAGAGACAACATCATCCAGCAAGTAAAGCCCTCCTGATTCGTAGCCTCTACCAATAATCCTCTTCGTCGTAAGATCCTGAAAGACACAAGAATCAGAAAAGAATGAGACGCTACAGTTGTAATCACGAGTTAATTTAGTGATGGATAGTAAATTGAACGGAAAACCAGGGAGGTAAAGGACAGAAGACAAAGACAGAGATGGAGTGATACTAGCGATCCCGCTCCCCTGAACACATGCAACAGACCCATTGGCTAAAGTGACACTAGGCAATGTAGAAGAGGTAAAGGAAGATAAAATACCTGCATCACCGGTCATATGATCGGTTGCACCAGAATCAATGACCCATTTGCGACTCGAGGAGGAAAGACACGCAGTGGGATTACCTGAATGGACAAGAGTGGCTGCAGAAGAGGAAGACGGTTGAGAGACCTGAAACTGGGTATACCTAGCATACTCATCATCTGACATCATAACCATCTTCTGTTCAGACAAAGGAGAGGTGATCACTGCCGAAACAGGCTCAGAAGTCACCATAATACGCAGAACACAAGAATCCCAACAATAATAGGTTCCAAGAGACCAAACAAACAGCAGTAGAGGCCCAACACACGGCCAACCAGAAAAACGAACAACAGGTAGACTGCCTGGACTGGGGCGAACCAGAAGATATGAAAATTCGGCGAAATTCCGGCCGGCATGGCTTCGAACTCCGCGGCAGTGGCGTTTTCGGCGACAAAAGCAGATCCTGCCGCTAGAGACGGCGAACTCGTCTGGGTAGCGCGTGGGTCGCAAAACGAAGCAAGAACTGGCCAACGACCTGACTCACGCAGAAACCCTGCGAACTCGCGTCGGAGAACAACGACGACCGCGAACCCTCGCGACAACACGTAAAACCCCACGGTTACAAACCCAACTGTCAAGCCACAACCTGGGCTAGCCTCAATCAAGGTTGCACACTCCGGCAACAACTCAGAGCATCGCACAGCCTGGCGACGCACGTAAGGAACTCAACGTCCTTACCTTTGCATGTAGAAAAAAGGAAAATAAAAAATAAGAAAAAAACGAGATGTATAAATAGAGATGTATCAAACCAAGTTTGTTATGGAGAAACCTGCTCTGATACCATGTAAAGAAACGGAGAAGAAAAGAAGAAAGTAGAATATGATTTGGAAGCCTTCAACCCTCAAAAAGGTTAGGCTAGGGTATTTATACATATGTGCATATATTAAGAAGTAGTATTGCAAGTTGGAAACATAACTAAACATTAAGAAAATTGCATTACGCACCTGAAATGGAAGATTATATAACTGGTATATATAGCCTTAACTTTAGCACTCATTGAGCCTTGGTTGGGCTGACGTGAGAAGTCATTTGCAAATATTTTTTCTTACTTGGTGAACATTACAATGTTCATCAAATGAATAGCAACTAATTTATATTGGATTCATTATTGAAATCTAGTTGATAATTGAATAGCCATGAGATTATTGATCTCCCCAAGGCGTGCATGTACAACACCCGAAATTAATCATGCACGTTATTATATATATTTTGACGTTGTATACAATTATTGAAATAAATAATTATATATTATTTACTTGTTCCGAAATAAATAGTTATGTAGCATGGTTTATAAATTGTTCAATTTTAATGTATATTGATTCTTTCTGCAGGTATTTTATCATCTTGGGTTGGCATGGGATTTGCGTTGGACAACTTGTTTATCTGGAAGGACAACTCACCACACTGACCTCCCAAAATTACTATCTCAACCTACTGTCCCCACCATGGACCAGGTATTGAGTCCATTTACTCTTAAATATGATGTTGCTAATTGTCTTTTTACAAGCAGAAGCAGCATGTTCAATGCTTCAATAAGATGTATGTATAAAAAATCTGTAAAATTATGATTCCCCTGTTGATAGCATGCATGATGGTTCTTAATTGGCTGCAGAAAGATCTTGGTTCAGGCAATTGATTTATAGGTTATAATATGGTCTCAACTGAAATTGAAGTAATGGGCCTCTCAATCTTTAAGTAACGGAGTTCTCCTCACCGACAAACATATTGGTGCAAACCCCATCCGTAAGTGCAACCAGAGCCAGTGATAGCCTTCCTCTCATGATTATGAGACTGAAATTGAAACGAAATTAAGATTATCTCAATATCAGAAATGATGATAATATTGTGTCATATACACCCTCCATTTGAAAATAACAGTTTCACTATTCCATTTTGAGATGTCCTAAAATAATAGCGCCCCCTCTCCTTTTCTTTTTTTCCCCCTCCTAAGGGTGGCATGGGAAGGGATTGAACTTGAGACCTCACATTTTGTGAAGCCTCATTTCTACCCCTGGGCCACCCCCTTAGGGGCATAATAGCCCCCTTTCCTTCTTCTTCTTAAACCAATTGTCCAAAGTATTCTTTTTCGTTCTGACATAGAAAAAGGAATGGGTGCCATTGATTTTACACAATTAGAAGAAAAGTTGAGGGTATCAAAGGAAATGAACACATAGTCAAATACTTACTTAAATCTCCCGTAAAGTCAATAGGGGACTATGATTTTAGGATGGAGAGAGACGGGGAGTAATACAAACTCCATGATGAACTGAATGATCTATATCATCAAAATGAAACTATGGTTTTGGTTAAGAGAGGACAGAGTTGTTTGTCTTTGAAATGAAAATAATGTAGGTGACAAGTCTCGGATTCACCACTTCCATTATAAATCTACCGATAAAATCTTTGTACACTTCAGTTAAATAAATCCCTTCTCAGGTAAGAAAGGAAGCATCTCTTTGTGCATGTAGGATGAAGGCTTTAAGAACATAAATTGTTTTAAAGTAAAAGCCTGAAAAGCCTGTAAGATATAAATGTTGGGGGTATAGATATAGCCATTGGGGCTGGTTCCCTGATGGCTTGTTCACCTCTACGTGCATGTTAATATGTCTTACTCATCTGAAGGATGTGCTACTGCTCTCCATTTTCCCTTTCCCATTAGTTAACAAGTACGAAAATTTTATAATACGTGTTCTAGGCTAATTAAAGAAAACTGTATTTCAACACACACACAGTTGTCATGGCTGAATAAGGAATGGCGTTGCATATTGGAACAAGGGCAGTTGCATATGAATCTGTTAGAACCCTTCATAGCATTCAGAAGAGTATTGCTTCAGATTTTGAGCTGTATAGACTGCACAGTTCAACATCTTCTGGAATCTGCATCAACGCTTCGTAAGGTATAATCTTGAGAGGTCGGATTTCCAGTTATTTAAAACAAAATGGTCTTAATGTCTAATGTGTTACCCTATATTTTGTAGGGCTCTCGATTTTCTCAAGCTGCAGCAGCTTTACATGAGTTCAAGTTCCTCTGTGTTGGGATGGGAGGAGAACACACTAACATGTATTGGTTAGGCAGGGTGCGGCCTCTCTAATTCTATTTTATATTACGAGTGAACTTATCCCTTTTTGTTTTTAGTCACCTTCTATCAACTGACGGCTCTGAAAATTAATGCTAATGGTCACACAACCTCTTTGGATACATCATCTTTGACCATCTTGTTTTTTACCTTTTCTTCTGAATTCATATTTCTACTAACAAGATTCAATACTATCAGTTTCATCTCTTCAGAAGGCGGGAAACTTGCAGTCTTTGGCAGTAGCTTTTTCTTTTTGTTGAGGAGATTGCAAGTCCTTGGCTGTTTAGCCTTTTAGTTTGTTATTCTTCAAAGTTTTGATCATTTGCCTACTTTGAAATCAACTCTTGATATGCTATTTTGGGTGAATAACTAACTGTTGCACCCATGCAGTATTTATATAGGTTTTTGTAATTGTCCCAGGTGGAAGAAGCTAAGCTTCTGCGTGCCCAGGGCCAGCATGAGATGGCAATCAATCTTGCTAAGTACATCTCTGAAAATTACAAGTTGAATGATGAAGCAGCTGATGTATATCGCTTAGTTGGCAAATGGCTGGCAGAAACGAGATCTAGCAAGTATGATTTTAATTTTACGTATAAACTACCATCTCCAACAAGTAGGAGGACACTACCCAGTGTCTTCCCTGTTTTTAAGCATGCAGAGAGGATCAGATTCTGTACAAACTTACCTTTGTAGTCATAAGCAATATTGGATGTCCTCATATTTGCACCCTCAACCCCCAGACACTTTGATTGTTGATTCATCACTTTTAACTGTGAAAATCATGCAGCTCTAGGACTATCTTGGATAAGTACCTGAAAAATGCAGTTACTATTGCTGAGGATCATGACGCTAGAGACAAAAAGTCCATTGCAAGACAAAGCCAGGCGCATTTTCATCTTGCTCACTATGCAGATGCTCTCTTTCGGAGTTATGAAGAAAGACTAAATTCTAATGAGTGGCAAGCAGCAATGCGGTTGAGAAAACACAAGGTTTCTGAGATTTTCTTTTATATGAAATAGTATAAGTTTTACCCTCGATAGAGAGCCAATATTAGACAATATACTGGTGTGCAGACAAAAGAACTGGAGGCACTTATTAGGCGGTTGAAGAGTTCGGCAAAGGCAAGACACAGTGCGGTATACTCTGTCAATAAGCAGTTGCTCCCTTACTCGTATTTTTTATTTGTGATTTTTGATATATAGGGGGAGAAGACAGACTATTCAATAAAGATACTAGAGTTGCAAAAACAACTTGCTATGGACAGAGATGAGGCTGAGAAGTTGCAGGTACATATTAAAAACCTACTCTTGAGAGTATATAGTAACTGTGTGAACTTGGAAAGTATATGATTCTCTCTGGATTAATGATTTAAAATTATTGGTGAACAAAGACTTTCCTGTGGTTTTGTAGGATTATTTATGTTTGTAGACAGGTCCTTATATGTATGACCAAATATTAGACTTATTAGTGTTTGTTAAAGCTTGATATATTAGAGTGTGCCCTCTCTCTAACGGCTTCAGTTTAATAAGAGTTGGTAAATCAATATGGTAGATTTTAGTCTCCCTGCCTGCATTTGTTGCCAACCCCCTGTGAGAACCCCGTTTTGAACACCCCCCTTTTCAATTTCCAATGCACAAGTTGGCACCATGTTTGGTTTATGATCCACATAGTGATGGACCTCCCTTTATATCTCCACGTGCACACGTGAGGGGTATTGCTAAAGCTTGATATCCATAGTTGGGCCATCTTGCTTTTAGATGAGTTGGTAACCAAACCGTGGTTTATTAATCAAAAACATTACTGGTGTTTTTGTGGATCAGCAAACTTTTTCCATCTGAGGGAAGGCACTCTTTGTTGCGCGGATTGAATTTGTCTTTGATAACTGATATTAATTCCTCTTATGTTTGCCTCAAGAAAGAGTTAGTCTCATAAGTTGATTATATGTTTACTGAATTATATTTAACCTGATTATATATTTGTGTTTCCTCAACCTCTCAGCAAGACAGAGACAATTTCCTTGGCATCACGTTGGATGGATATAAACGCTGTTTGGTTGTTGGTGATAAATACGATGTTAGAGTGGTATGTACTTAATATCTACGTGTTTGCTCAATCTAACAGTTATGGTGGTGCTTATTATTTGCATGAACTAGCAAATACTTACGGGAACTATGGCAATGTTGTTGTTGAGAGACACTGAAATATAACATGCATGTGCGTACAATTACCTTACTGTTCTCTTCCAAACAGCTTGCTGTTTGAGGAAGCATATTAAATGCATTAATAAAGGATTAATAATTAGTTAGATTATTTGTTTCATATTTATCTCCAACTAATTACCCAACTTTTCATCCTCATTTATAATCGCATCTATCATAAGGGTAGAAAGGAATTCAATAAAGATTTCAATCTTTTTTAAACATGAAAAGTGGACAGTAAAACTGGGACATCCTATATGCCCAGTTTTTATGGGACTGGGAGTATCTATACTTTTATATACATATTCTAGTTGAGAATAGGGGTGGGAGAGATGGCAAGGGCACTCAGGCAAAGACCTTGAGGTCCTTGGTTCCAATCCCCATACCAACAAGGTTCATACTTACCTATCAAAAAATATATATATATTAAGTTCATAAGATTTATGTTTTATATTACAAATTTTCTTTGTAACTGGTAGAGCTGGTAAAAATGATAGTTTAAGAACAACCTTTCCTGCATAACCTTTGTTACAATTATGAATGCAGCAAATGTTCTTGAGAATGTGGCTTATTGCTTTCAGGTATTTCGACTTGTCTCCTTGTGGTTTGGTCTCTGTACAAGACAGATTGTTGTAAATGCCATGCTTAGTACTATTGAAGAGGTATGGAAAGAGCTACAAATTAAATTTTTGCAGGTGGTTAAGAAACTGAATCCTTTTGAACACATTTGCAGGTTCAATCTTACAAGTTTATACCCTTAGTGTACCAAATTGCTTCAAGGATGGGTAGCTCAAAAGATGGTCAGGGACCTAATTTCCAGGTTTAAATTCCAACTCTGTTTTTCTGCTCTGTTTTCCTTAGCTGCTTTTGAGAAGTTTATGGTCATTCGTATAGTGACATATAAAACAAATTTCACAGTTTGCTTTGGTTTCTCTTCTGAAGAAAATGGCCATTGACCATCCTTACCACACAATCTTTCAGGTATATAATGTTACAACAAGCCTCATATGACAGTTAATTTTTGTTGTTGTGTTCTGTACAAGAAATTCTTGCTTGAATTTGATTGAATAAGTGTCAAAGAAGCTGATTTGGATTCCCTTTCTCATTAGCTTTTAGCGTTGGCAAATGGTGACCGAGTCAAGGACAAGCAGCGCAGTAGAAACTCATTTGTGGTGGATATGGACAAGAAGTATGCTGCCGAAGGCCTCTTAAAAGAGTTATCTTCTTACCATGGAGATGTTATTAAACAAGTAACAAGAATCAGCATTCGCATCTTTCATCTATAGTTTTCCTCCCCGTCCATTTGAGAAACTAATGGAGATTCATTTTGTAACGATGTTTATAGATGAAACAAATGGTAGAGATTTACATAAGACTTGCTGAACTCGAAACAAAGAGAGAGGTAAACCACATTTTAGATTGCCTCCCTTTTGTTGTTCCTTGTGCCATATTCATGGTTTGTATTTCTTCCTATTTGTCACAATTTGATGTGTTTAAGTACTGATTTGTTCACACCACAAAACGCAAATTGAGTTCGGAGGTTTTCTGAAACTTAACAACTATTGAATGAATCACGTGAACAGGATACCAATAAGAAGGTTACTCTACCAAGGGAAATTCGCAGTGTTAGGCGACTTGAACTTGTAAGTATGGCACAATGATTAATAATTCAGATTTACCATACTTTTTGATTAAGCACATTAATTTATTGGTTCGCCAACTGTGAGAAAATTTTAAGTGGAAGAGTATGTCATGGAAAGGAAACCGAGAAAGTAGTGGGATAGTTATTTAACACAGAAGATGTCAAATGCATGAACATCCCACCTGAATGCAGTCTGTATCAACTTGACCTTGTAAGGATGTTTGGCTCAGTCCTTGCCAACCCTTATCTTGTGAGCCAAACTAACAATTTAGCAGAAAAATGTTGTAAATAGTATATTAGATATCCCCTGCTTTATGTGTGTGAAGTAATCTTAGAGATTTGAGTACATGCAACCAAACTATCTTATTACAGCATTATTGTCCATTTTTTTACTGCTAAAATTAAGTCCTGACAATTTCTGAACATTATTGGACTTGCAGGTACCTGTGGTGACATCAACTTTCCCTGTTGATCGGAGTTGTCAATATCATGAAGGTTCATTCCCACATTTCAATGGATTAGCAGATTCAGTCATGTATGCCTTAGAAATATGAGTTTAAATATTAGTTTCTTGTTATGCCATCTTGCTAGTGTAGCCTGCTAACTGTTTGTTTATATTACTGAAATACACAGGGTAATGAATGGTATAAATGCTCCAAAAGTGGTTGAATGCCTTGGTTCTGACGGTAAAAGATATCGACAGCTAGCAAAATCTGGAAATGATGATTTGAGACAAGATGCTGTATGAGTTTAAACTTGACGTTTCTCTATTCATGTTTCTTCTTTGGAATTTGGCTTTTCTCATGGTGATAGTACTCTAATACCATAGATATTTAGCATGGTTCATATATGACGTAAATGAGGATGCATGTCATAGTTGAGAGGGACAAGAGTGGAATTGTAGACATTATGTCAGACCCAAAGAGCATAATTGCCAAATGTGTTTGTTCAACTTGGAGTTAACTAATTGACTCGCACTATATTAAGGCTAAGTGGATATACTGCAGTGGCAAAGGCACATGTATGGTAAGGGGATCATTAGTCTTAGAAATTAATTTAGGACTAATTTGAAAATATTTAACCATAAGAGTGTGTTTTTGTAATTTTGGATTCTTTGACCCCCTTCTTTGCACTAAATTTGGCAGTTGCAGCTATTATGAAAGTATAAGTCATTCATGGTACATTTGTTCAAAATTAAATGTTGACTTTTAGGCCTTTTTAGCGGCAAATATAGATGAGCACCCTTAGTGTCCATGCTATAGGAATGCAAGTGCACACCAGGACATGATAGTTGGCAAATGTGAATTCAGTAAAATCATACAAAAATTGACGCTCGTTTTGGGACAATAAAATTAAAAAAAATGGACTCTCATTATGGGACGGAGGGTGTAATAACTTAGTTTATTTTGCTTCTGAAGTGAATTTCACTTCTCATTCATTCAAACTTATATTACAACCCCCTCAAAAAGTAAATGGCTTTGCCTCTTTATTCCCGGTAGTAGTTGATTGTGATATAAATGAGAAAGAAATTAATTATGACTGTTAGTGATGCATAATCAGTATCAACCATACTCTTGTTCTCTTTTAGTACTTCTTTGTACTTATCCTCTTCAATACTTGTAAGTTGTAATTCAGGATGTTCTCATGCATATCTGGTTCAATTTCGTGCATATCTTGCTCATATTTGTTAAGGGATATGATGATATTTTAGCGATAATAAATCTGGCAATTAATTTGCAGGTAATGGAACAGTTCTTTGGCTTGGTAAACACGTTCTTACAGAACCATCGGGATACATGGAAAAGGAGATTAGGAATACGTACCTACAAGGTATCTTCTCCATTGAAGTTTCAAAAAGCACTAAACTACTTTAATAGGAAGGTGATGCACAGCCCAATAAGATGGCATCGTTATCTCGATATTCTGATAGCGTTATCTCCTACTATTAGTTATTTGCATTAATATGCCGGTTTCAACTGTCAAGTGTTGCATGCATATCTCAAGAGCCCTTTATTTTCACTTCTAGGATTCACATTTTGTTAGTCCATGTGTTCCTTACATGTTAACTAACAATATAATTCAGTACTTTGGCGTATTGTGAATAGAGTGCAGTTTCACACTCGCAAAGTTTACTAGTGTTGAGATGTTTTGACTATATTATTCTTACACTTGACTTGTCTGCCACAGTTTTGAACACGTCTTAGATTTTGAATTTTAATGTTGTTGATTTTGAATTTTAATGTTGTTGATGAAACAGGTTGTTCCTTTTACCCCAAGTGCTGGTGTTCTTGAGTGGGTGAATGGCACAGTACCTTTAGGTGAATATCTGATAGGAAGGTTAGTGAAGTTCTGTCTCATGCAATTCTGTAGCAATACAAAAAGTTAAGGAAAGTGTTGAGCTATGTGAAAATTTCAGCCAGAGAAATGGAGGTGCCCATGGACGATATGGAATAGGAGACTGGACGTTTCTCAAATGTCGGCAGCACATGTCTACGGTAAGGGCCACGTGATTCTCATATATCGAAAGTTTTGGTTTATGGGTATTATCCTTATTTTGGTGTTGGTTCTGATCAATCCAAACCTTAATAGCATGTACTTTGACAATCATTGTAAATTGCTGCTAGAAACTTTAATAATCACATTGGAGCTTGAATGAGTTGAATCCAAATTTCCTTCAAGTCATATTGACTAGGTTTGGCATTGGTCGTTAATGGGAGTTCTTTTCTCAAATTTGTGTTCCACTGGTACTGGTCGACATCTCCTAGAAGCAAGTTTCAAATAATTATCCTCAACTGTAAATTTCAGGTGGCTATGAATGTGGAAGGATAATTTAGGGAATTTTTAAATTTTTGAAATCCTAAAGAAGTTCAGGGGATGATGCATTTGCATTAGTTCCTGGTGCATGAATTACTATTTCTGTTTGGTTTAAAAATTAATTTTTCTAAATTTGTATTTAAAAGTTCCTTTACTCGCTCAGAGCCCAAAAAGTGCATTCAGATTTCAGAACTCAAATATCCTCTTTTTCCTGCAATGACTTCTTGGACTCCTAGCAGAATGGACTAAAAGCAAATAAGCGTAAAGCAGAAACAAATATGAATAAATAGTTTTGACTTTTGACACCGGGACCACTCCTACATTAGAGTTCTAAAAGGGTACGTGGACAAACATCTTCTTTGTGTGTAATAGCTTTTTGGATGAGGGGTTTACAATGCATATATCAAGGCTATATTCTGTCCAGATTGATGAACTATACCCTCTTAGATTCGAATCATATGAGTTCTTCAGATGTTATTTGTTATAGGGGAATCATAGTGGGTAGCTGATTGAGACCTGCATCTACAGTTTACCAATAGGTAGTTCAAGATGTAATAACTTCACATTTTTATTTTAGGTGTATATCAAGCCGTATCATTTATTAGGCATAAAATTGCATTTGAAGTAACTATGTAAGTCATGCCCAAGCCCAACTGCAGCAAGTCAGACAAAGACTACCTTGGTTGAGGTTCTATCTGCATTCTTCTGTATGTGTTTTTTGTCCAAAAAAAAAGTATTGCTTTTCAACTACTCAATGTTTTAACAACCTTGAATCGATATGGATTCATTAGGTTTGTCAAAGCTTGTTTTAAGGAGTTTAATAGTACCACGTTTTGAATCATGAAATTTGAATTTTGTTTGCTGTTGGACTTGATTTTCTACTGTGTTTATAACAGTACCAACCAACTGGAGAAGTTCGTATGGGTGACCTTTTTTTATAGTTACTCCTGGGGAAATTTTGATGTAACCTCAAGTTGCATCATTTTCTAACCCAGTCTGGGCATGGGGATTTCACAATGCCAAAGTTATGGAAAGGTGGTTATATATGTTAATATTACTATCCTACACCAGCTTAATAAAAAATCTTTTTTCTGATGTAGGAAACCAACAAGCGCAAGGCATTCCAGGAAGTCTGTAATAACTTCAGGTTTATGGCTTTTATTAAAAGTGCTTAGTCAGTAATAATTAAAGCTTGCTTGTTGCTTCATATATATATATATATATATATAATTTTATTTTTTTTGATTCAGACCTGTCATGCATTACTTCTTCTTGGAGAGATTCTTACATCCAGCTGATTGGTTTGAAAAAAGACTCGCTTATACGCGAAGTATTGCAGCAACTTCAATGGTAATTGTACTGCATTCTCAGTTCTAAGCTTTGCCGTCCATCTACTTAATTTGTGTGCGTGGTTGAAGATGAGTTGGCTAATCATTAATTACTGCAAGTCTTGGTTTTATATTCAGGTTGGCTATATCGTTGGGCTTGGAGATCGACATTCAATGAATATCCTAATTGATCAGGCCACTGCAGAAGTTGTGCACATTGATCTTGGTGTTGCCTTTGAGCAAGGACTTATGCTTAAAACACCAGAGCGGGTTTGTCTGCCTCATTTTGAATTTTCATTCCTTCTTCTTCTTCTTCTTCCTCCTCCTCCTCCATTGCTATTATTGTTATTTCCATTGTTATTATTATTATTTCCATTGTTATTATTATTATTCTTATTCAAATTAAGTAGACGGAACAAGAGAATTTTCGATAATAGTGAGGTTTCGCTAGATCAATTGAGAGACTGTCTTTTACGCACATTGTTTTTGTGGTGTTCAGTGACAGATCATTCTCTCGGGCATTCTTTTGTGGATTTTGTGAATAGTTTTAGAGCTGAGTAGTTTGTATACTCCTAGTGTACAAAGGCTGCGTCACCTGTTTTGACGCCTGTTATATATACTCTTTACTTATCAAAAAAAATTATTATCATTATTCTTATTTTTATTATCATTATTATTTCCATTATCTCATAGTTACTACTTAATCCATTGTTTCACTTGGGAAAAACCTTTTAATTGTTTTTTTGAATCAATTTTTTTTAGGTTCCCTTCAGACTAACAAGGGATATCATTGATGGCATGGGAGTAACCGGTGTTGAGGGGGTTTTCAGAAGATGTTGCGAAGAAACACTCTCCGTTATGCGAACTAACAAAGAGGCTCTGTTAACTATCGTTGAAGTATGATTAGTCATCATTCTACATGTGTCTCTTTAGAAGATGTAACAGTTTATTCATGGAAAAATGAAATGATGTGCAGGTTTTTATCCATGATCCTTTATATAAGTGGGCTTTATCACCTCTGAAGGCTTTGGAACGTCAAAAGGTAATTCAGGAAACCCATCTTTCTTATATGTTTTTTGCTCATGCAACCTGGCTGTCGACTTATCTTAAGAAACAAAATAATTAACCTTTTATCACGAGTTGATGCTAGTTATGTGTAGATGGGCTAGAAACTCGGGTTGCTGCAGTGACTTTATATAAAGAATAGAGTTTCAAGCTTGAGCCCACACGAAAGGCCTAACTCCATGATAATTGCAAATAGTCTGGGACTACTAACAAGTATAAATTAGCAGCAGTTAGCCTTGACTTCAGATACCATGTAGAGCATGTTCCTATATTGCACTTTTTCTTTTCAAGACCTTTTTAGTTTGCATCATTAAATGGAATACTTTCCACACCTTTTTTAGCTTTTAGATTTCCTATAGGATAGGTTTGACTTGTCATCTGATAGACATTATGGTTTTGATATCCTGATCCTGTTGATGTCCTTCCGTCTCTAGTTTTAAGTTGACTCTGTGTATGGAACCAATTTGGTGTTTGCTTCTATTTCATTTCATTCTTGTAAATGGGTGAAGAATGTCTTGTGCACACGATCCATGGGTGTAAGATATTTGTCTCTCTGATATACATGGCTGGGTTTTCACATAACAGGCATGTTTGCTTATTCAAGTTTATGTTATAACTGTGTATTCAGAGCTCTTATGACACTCCCTTATTTCCAAATGCACTTTGAATTAGTCTTGTGCCAGTTTCGAGTAACCTATTTCTCAAAACACTTTTACGTGAAGATAGAAGAGATTAAATGGAAAATGAGGTATTTAGCCTCTCTTGTTCGCTAATGACATAGCTCTCTAAAGGCACAGGGGAGATATTTGATAATTTTCATATTGTGCGGTCAGCATCCTGATCTGCTGGATGTTCTTAGTCAACTATTGGAGTGTTACCATCTCAGCCATACTTATTTTCTTGCTTCATCTTTCGTGGTTTTGCGATCTTCCTTTTGGGGATTAGACTAAATTTTGAGGATGTACATGCTCGGTAACATGACTTTTGACATGCCTTGTCTCAAATAATTGCCTCTTTTGTTCCTTGTCTCAACTCTCTTCTGCATGTACTATATCTGTCTTCAGCATTTCCTTGTCCTCATGTGTGATAGTTTCCATAGGAAACTGATGATGATCTGGACACAAGCTTGGAGGACTCACAAGATGAATATGAAGGAAATAAGGATGCTGCACGTGCTCTTTTACGTGTTAAACAAAAGCTAGATGGATATGAAGACGGTGAAATGAGAAGTGTGCATGGACAGGTAAAAGTCTTCTAACGGCCTCTTCTTATCTAATTCATGTACATTTGAATCACTTGATTCATGCAGAAATGTCAAATCCTCTGTAAAACAGGCAACAGTTGAGAAGGGATAACTCATTTACGTCTATGAGATCCGTACAGGATCACTTGATTCATGCAGAAATGTCAAATGGGAACGCTCTTAGATTTTAGTACTATCTTCTCAGTTGGAGCAAGAAACTACTCCATTACCCATTCCTTTTTGTGAAGCCATGTGACTGACTTCCATAGAAAAAACAAAGAGACTATGATGGCCAATTTGTGAAAGTGATTTGATTCACCAAGTGTTTACTGTGAGGATCTAAAGCCCAGAGCAGTTTATTAGTATCCGGTTAAGAAGTGATAGTTGGATAATAGCTCATTTGGTAGAATAATCAAAGAAATCAAGAAGAAACTACAGAATCATTCATCCGCTTTTGTAAAAACTTCTAATCCCAGAAAAACAAAGTCCTATCTTGACTTTTCAAAGTCAACTTTGACTTTTTTCGGTTATAGTAATTTACATACATGTCTTTTGTGTTAGAGCATCAAATAATAAAAAAAACTGCACAAAAATTTACCATGAACTGCCATATGAAAGTGATTACTTTAAATGAAATGATCGTTTAAATGATCAAGTTGACTTTAAAACAGTCAAACTATTATTCCTTTTACTGGTGGAAGTATATTTTTGGGTAGGGGAAAGTGGTCTTGTAAAAATATGAACCCTGCTATCTGTACTTAATATAATAATACCCTAGCACATATTTACAATGAAACAAGCTGTGCAATTTTCTATGTAGGTTCAACAACTTATACAAGACGCTATTGATGCTGATCGTCTGTGTCAAATGTTTCCTGGATGGGCATCTTGGTTGTAGTAAATTCCTTATCATAGTTTTTCTTAGTGCACCCACTCAAAATGCCGAGTTAATGGATATCATTGTTGAGTTATTCCCTGTAAATGGTTTTGAGGCATTTTTCTGGGTGCAGTTATTTTAACTCCATTGTGTAGTTATCCATGTACAGTAAGGGACAGAGCGCAAGTGAAGTTGTAATCAAGTGTTTTTAACTACATTGAGCAGTTATCCATGTGGTTAACTATATACTGAGACAGGTACGGTACAATTACCTTTGTTAATAGTTGTCGGAGCAATGCTACCTTACAGAAAATAAAATTGACTTACATTGCTCTATTAATGGATGAGTGAGTTAACAGTTAACAGGTACAAGTACAACTACCTGCCCCTCCCCATCCTAAAAACAAAAAATCAAAAGAAATTAGTGTTGCTTTTTGTTGCTTTTTGGTTATTGGTTAGTGCAAGCGTAACTTATATATTGAGTTTGCTTTCTTGTCCTTAGGTTTTCTATTCTGTAATAGTTAAATATTATCATTAATACGTTCATAGCACTCCCTTATCTATTGGTGGTGTTGCACCTTACAGTATTTCCATTTTCAAATACTGCCATGTATTATCTACTCCATCCATTCCAATTAAAAGTCTAACTATTAAGGGATATATAATTAGGCTTAATTACAAAAATGTTTGAGCTTGATCAATATGTTAATATATAATGTGGAAGGTAATGTTTTGACTGTTGACATTTAAAGTTAAACATTTCAAAATAGTAGTATTTCTTAAGGGTTACTAAATTATTATTAAAGGTGGGGATAAGGTTCGATCCCTTCCCATGCCCTTAGGAGAAAAAAAAAAAAAAAAAAACATATTTCTACACCTCATTAATCTCTACTCATTAATTTCTCACTTTTTTTCTAAACACTCCACCTAACAACCTATTTTACCCTTTTTTATTCAAAACCAATTAAAAATCCATCAATCCAATTAATTACTAATCCACCCATTCTAATCAACCAATTTTCCAACCTATCACCTTTCCCAACTCTTTTTGAAATTGGGACAACACAAAACAGACTCTCCTTTTCTTCCTTTTCCAGCAAATTACAACGGCTTGCGCATTCCTGCTTATTCGTTCCTGGATCAAGCAACATATTACAACAAAATAGCAAGCGTTTAATTGTTTTGAAGCAATAATAACATACTCTATTTTGAAACACATATATTACAATGTCTTCAAGCATAGGTATGAATTTTCATTCTTCTCCTACACTTGAATATTAGTTATAGGTCAAATTTAAGCATCAATAATAATGTAGGAATTTTTTATTCATGATTTTGGGTTGCATTTGTTAAAAAATATAAAAAATTGAAATTTTGAATATAAGGCTTGGTTTGGACTTGGTTTGTTGAACACCATTAGTGGTGTTCGTCCAAAACTAGGCGAACAACTTTTAGGGCGTTCATCTCAAACTAGTCGAACGAGTTCCTGTTTGTTTATCCCATGCTAGTCGTATTCACCCTAAGGTGTTCATCTCAGCCTGACCGAACGCTCATTTGCCTGTTCATCTCAGCCTGGCCGAACTATCCATAGGTTGATCATCTCACTCTGGTCGAACTCTCCCTTAGATGCTCATCTCAAACTCACCAAAACTCAGACTGGGCATACTTTTCAGACATTGATTTGGTTTTATTTGAACTATAACCTAATTACTATTTATTTTATTTGGTGTTTACATGAAAAATGTTTGGAAACGTTTATACAAGGAAAAATGTGACGGCATCCACTAGGAAAGAAATGGAACAAGCACGTCAACAAGAACATGAGCATGAGCATGGGCATGGGCAGATTCATGAGCAGGGACAGGAAGATGAGCAGTTTCAGTTCCAGCAGACTTTTGAGCATGAGCGTTTTCAGCAGGGTCAGGAGGTTGACCATTTTCAACAGGACCAGGACCATTTTTAGTTTGAGCAGTCGTATGGGCAGTTCCAGCAGACTTTTGAGAAGAATCAAGAGCCATTTCAGTTTGCGTAGTTGCAGGGGTCGTTTCAGCATACTTATGTGCCTCAGATTGAGCACAAATTTCCTGGTGGTCCGTATGATACATCATTGCTGACTTTATATGAGTCACACGTAGCTGCATATATTGAGGCTGATAAAGAAGAGCGTGATATTCTAAAATGCCACAATTACACACAGAAGTTACTTAATTGGGCCATTCCTAATGGCGAAGTTTCGAGGGTCTCTCGGGGTATGGTCAGGGGTAGTGCGCTTAGTCGACTAAGGTATGTATGTTATGCTGATGTGAATAAGGTATTAGTTTCTGCTTTCGCGGAACGATGACATCCAGAGACTAACACTTTCCATATGCCTTTCGGGGAAATGACCATTACTTTAGACAGTGTGTTTTGTCTGCTCGATTTTTCGATTGTGGGTGATCTATTATCTTATGCTAGGGATGTCGATGTTGCATATGTGAGTCAGATGTTGGGAGTGTCACTTGAAGAGCTTTTTGAGGGCATGGGAAATATGAAAGGGGCTTCGGTGACATTGGAGTGGCTACATGTGAGGTTTAATGATGATGTCACGTCTCAGGATGAGTTTAGGGTGAGTTGTGCTATGAGGGCGTACTTCTTATTGGTATTGGGTTGCATGATATTTGCTGATAAGAGCGGGACTCGTGTACCTATTGCATACTTAGGCTCCGTTTGTTTCACGGAAAATGATTTCTGGAAAATGATTTCCGGAAAATCAAAAGATTTCATTTTCAGGTGTTTGGTAAATCTTTTGAAAATATGTCAGAAAACATTTACGGGTGTTTGGCAAACACACGGAAAATGTTACTAAAACAATATATGAATAAATACAAAAATAAAAACAGAAAATAAGCAATGTTTAGGATGTCCCTAGAAAATCAATAAGGACCATCTTTTTTTAATAATGTTCATCTTTTTTTAATCTCAAAATTACAAATAATTTTTTTATAATTGATATGAAAAAAAAAAACTTTATAAAATAGAAAATAGACAATGTTTAGGATGTCCCTAGAGAATGTTACGGAAAACTATATATGAATAAATACAAAAAAAATATTCTAATATTAATGCACATATTGAAAATAAAATAGTGTTGAACTTTAAGTAATTTTTCTTTAGTAACGCTCAATTTATCATTAGTGGTGTCAAATCAATGTCTATCTTTTTTCAATCTCACAATTACAAATAATTTTTTTGATAATTGATATGAAAAAAAAAAACGTTTTAAAATAGAAGATTGACAATGATTAGGATGTTCCTAAATAATATAGGTGACACTAGTTTTAGAACGTAGTAAGCATTTATTAAAATTATAATTTATAAATAGTATGCACAAACTTTATTTATATTTCTAAACAATTTATTTATTGAGTGAAATATTGTGTGTGTAAGTAAATATATGCAATTGTGAAAGGGGTGAAGGGTGCCCGAACATTTGGAAAATGACTTACGGAAAATGAATCCGTAAGTCATTTTCCGAAAAGAAGCTTTCATTTTCCGTTGACTCGGAAAACCTTTTACGTTGACTGCATTTTCCTAAGGTTACCAAACACCGAAAAATGAGGAAAACGTTTTCGGAAGTCATTTTCCGTGAAACAAACGGAGCCTTAGAGTGGCTTGAGGATCTTGAAAATCTAGATACTTATGCGTGGGGAACTGTCACCCTTGCATATTTATGTAAGGAGTTGTGAGGACTATGATTGATCCCACAGTGCGGCGCTGGAGATCTAGTGACCGATCTATACCGTATAAGGAGTTGGGCTCTTTGCTTGATATAGTTCATACAGTTATAAACGGCCCACCTGATGACGCGGGACCGTCTCATAGGAGGCAATAGTGATTTGGACTATGTTTATGTTTTTTTTTTAAATGTTATGACTTGTAAAACAGTTTTTAGTATTTTTTGTGGTTATGAAAATTTTAGCAAATCTTTCATGAATTCGTGTGGCTTGATTTTAATATTATTATCTTATTGCGGACTTTGTACAACATATGACATTTCATAAAAACATAAAAGAAACATTAGTAAAACTGCAATATCATATATAATTTAAATACACATAATCGAAGCATCATTAACAATAGCTAGAAATTTAACCAAAATGACACATTCAAATACATATTTTTAATATAATACAATCAGAACTACTCAAAATGTATACTGTCAGAACTACCAGCAACTCTAGATGTGCAAACGACGAGCAATTCTGGTCCCAGACCCACAGAACAGCTGCTAATGGGTAACCATCATATAAAAAAAACCTACAAATAAATTGAGATGATCTCAATAAATAATTTAAACCAAATAATATGTCAACCAATAAAGTGATCAATTATATATATATATATATATATATATATATATATATATATATATATATATATATATATATATATATATATATATATAAAGTTGGTAAGGAGCATTACGGTTGTGTCATCTCACCAACTTTTGATAAATCTTCATTCTAAAGCATCCATGTGGAAACTTTAAAAACTTTTGTTTTTCTAGCAATTAGCTAATAATAATATATAATAATAATCAATAATCAATATGATATGGGGTATTAATATTATTATATATAACTTCTTCTATTGTAAATAGTAGAAGACTTATATTTAAAAACTTTTACAGCTGACATTACTTCTAACCAATGTGGGATAAAACTTTTCAAGGTGAGATATTATTTCTAATGACTTACTTTTAACACCATACTTTAAACATTGATATTTTATTCATTCAAAACTTGATTTGGACAAATAAATATATCATTTTAATCTTCTTGCCGAGTAGAACACATTTGCACAATTACTTTTGTCAAGAAACAAATGACACGTAAAGAAATTTGTACCTCAAGTTGTACAATTTCTTTCACTAAAAACTCTAATTTTTTAATAAGTATTATACTTTAAACAGTGTTCTAAAACTCCCCGCCTAAGCTCCGCCTAGGTCCCTCTCTACAGCCGCGACTTTCTTAGTCGCCGCCTAATCGACCAAGTCGGTGCCTACGTTGCCGGTCTGACGGATAGATAGAAGAAATAATAAGAAAAAACGATGAAGAATAATGGGGCTGTCTCGAGACTCATAATTTAAAATGAGAAGGGATTAGAGATGATATGTTAAACTGTAGGCTATAGGGGCAGTAGGTAGATGAAGTAATATTTTTTTGTTTTGTTTTTAGTTCTAAACTTGACTGGTTTATTGCTTTGGGGCTATTGAGAATTGAGATTAAAGGTAGGTTTGTATATTTTTGTTCATTTTACAAATATAGACAAGTGTTTGATAAAATGACAAACATAAAAAAAAAATTAAATTTGTAGTCAATGTGTTTGATCTTTGATATAAATTATCAAAAAAATTGTGATTATGCCTTAATTCTAGACCCCACCTAGACCCCGATTACACCCCGACTAGTCCCCTAGGCGCTAGGCGCTAATGTACCGCCTAGCGGCCGCTTAACGATTTTTAGAACCTTGACTTTAACTCTTGAAATCTTATTCATCCAAAACTCGATTTGGACAAATAAATATATCATTTCGATGTTCTCACTGAGTAGAACACATTTGCACAATTATCTTCGGCAACAAACAAATGACATGTAAAAACATTTGTACCTCAAGTTACACAATTTCTCTCACTAAAAACACATTTTTTTTAACAAGTATTATACTTTAAGTCTTGATATCTCGATTTGGACAAATAAATATATCATTTTGATACTTTACCGAGTAGAACACATTTGCATAATTATCTTCCCAACAAACAAATGACACGTATAGAAATTCGTGCCTCAACTTGCATAATTTTTTTTTACTAAAAACACTAATTTTTTAACAAGTATTATACTTTAAGTCTTGATATCTTATTATCCAAAACTCGATTTGGACAAATAAATAAATCATTTTAATGCTCTCACCGAGTATAACACATTTGCGCAATTACCTTCGCCAACAAACAAATGACACATAAAGAAATTTGTGCCTCAAGTTGCACAATTTCTTTTACTAAAAACACTAATTTTTAAACAATAGAAGAGATGTATCCCACATTGGTTATAAATTGATGTTGGTTTTAAAAATACTATTTTTAAGCACCAATAGAAGAAATACATCATCCATTGGTTGGAAAGTGATGTTGATTTTCAAAGTCATTTGATAAAAGACTTTTATCATTATTAACAATAGAAGATGAATATCTCACATTAGTTAGAAAATGATGTTGAGTTTAAATTATTTTATATTATTACCAATAAAAGAGATGTATAACATATTGTTTAAAAAGAAAATGTTAGATTTTAAAGTCTTTAGACTAAAGACTTTCACTTTTACAAGAGATATATCTCGCATGGTTACAAAATATTTTACTATTATTACCAATAGAAGAGATGTATCACATATTGGTTATAAATTGATGTTTGTATTAAAAATACTATTATTAATTACTAATTGAAAAGATTATTATTAGAAATTGATGTTGGTTTTTAAAGTTTTTTGATAAAAGACTTCTACCATTGGTTAAAAAATGATGTTGATTTTTAATTATTTTAGATTATATAAAAGACTTACTATTATTAGTAATAGAAGATATATATCACACATTTGTTATAAATTGATGTTGGTTTTAAATTACTATTATTACAAATAAAAGAGATAAATATTACATTGATTAAAAAGTGATGTTTATTTAAAAAGTCTTTAAATAAAAAGACTTCTATTAATCTAACTTTTGATATTGTTGAATTTGCAAGCCTCCATATCACTTGACTTAAGAATTTTTTTTTCTAGCCGTTAGCTAAAAATAATAGTTAATATGATATTGTGATATTAATCATTTACTATTAATCTCTTCTATTGCTAATAATAGTTGAAATCTTATATATAAAAACTTTTACTACCAACATCATTTATTAACTAATGTGGGATAATATTATTAGATTAATATTGGGTAAGTACTTTACTCTAATGACTCACTTCTAACACCATACTTTAAGTCTTGATATCTTATTCATCCATAATTTGATTTGGACAAATAAATATATCATTTTGATGCTCTCACCGAGTAGAACATATTTACACAATTACTTTTGCCAACAAACAAATGACACGTAAAGAAATTCGTGCCTCAAGTTGCCCAATTTTTTCACTAAAACACTAATTTTTCAACAAGTATTAGGTGAGTACTTTAACGATTTATAAAATCAACATTAATTTATAACCAATGTAAGATGCATCTTCACTATAATTACCAATAAAAGTGATTTAACAAATATTAGTTGAAAATTAATGTTCGTTTAAAAAGTATTTAGATAAATGACTTTTACTAAACTAACAAAAGAATGTATATGTTCACAATTGTTAGAAGTTGATGTTGGCTTTAAAAGTCCTTAAGCAAAATCTTATCAATAAAAATAATTTATTCCTCATTGGTTAAAAAGAATCATTTTAGTTTAAGAGTTTTTAGATAAAATTCTTTTACTAACAATAGAAGAGATGTATCCCACATTAGATAGAAAATAATATTTGTTTCAAAAGTTTTAAGATAAAAAATTTCTACTATTATTATTAATTGAATAAATGTATCCCACATTCGTTAGAAAATGATGTTGGTTTCAAAAGTTTTAAGATAAAAGACTTCTAATGACTTTTAAAACTAACATCAATTTATAACCAATATAAGAAACATCTCTTCTAATGGTAATATTAGTAGAGATGTATTTCATATTGATTATAAATTGATGTTGGTTTTGATTAAAAAAAAACTTCTACTTATTACCATAGAAAAAATATATCTTACATTGTTTAGAAAAAAATGTTAGTTTTGAAAGTTTTATATAAAAGACTTATACTCTTATTACCAATAAAAGAGATGTATATCACATTATTTAATAAGAAAAGTTGGATTTTAAAGTCTTTAGACTAAAATCTTTTACTCTTACAATATATGTATCTCACATTGGTTATAAAATATTTTACTATTATTAACAATAGAAAAGATGTATCTCACATTGATTAGAAATTGATGTTGGTCTTAAAAATACTATTATTAATTACCAATAGAAGAAATGTATTATATATTGGTTAGAAAGAGATGTTGGTTTTCAAAGTCTTTTGATACAAGACTTCTATCATTATTACAAATAGAAGATGTATATCTCACATTGGTTAGAAAATGATGTTTATTTTTAAATTATTTTAGATTAGATAAAAGACTTTTACTATTATTAGCAATAGAAGAGATATATCACACATTTGTTATAAATTGATGTTGGTTTTAAATTACTATTATTACCAATAAAAAATTATGTTTATTTTAAAAGTCTTTAGATAAAAAAAAAGTATACTTTTATCATCAATAGAAGAGAAGAAAAAAGATGTATCTCATTATATAGAAAGAAATGTTGGTTTAAAAATTTTTTAAGATAAAAATCTTCTACTATTAAAGAGTGATGTATATATTAAAAATATTTTTATAAAAGACTTGTTACCAATAGAAAAGATGTATTTTACATTAGTTAGGAAAATGATATTTGTTTAAAATGTTTATAGATAATGTATCTCACATAGGTTACAAAGAGATGTATCTTACATTATTTATAAATACATATTGATTATAAAAGTCTTTAGATAAAATAATTTTTATTTTATTATCAATAGAAGAGATGTATCACATCACCCAACTTTTGATATTGTTGAATCCTTAATCCTCCACATTACTTGATTTGAAATTTTTCATTTTCTAGCTAAAAATAATACTCCCTCCGTCCTAAATAATTATCCTAATTGATCCGGCGCACAGTTTAAGAAAAAACAATTGACTTGATTATTTATATTGATTTAATGTGTAGTTTCCTTTAAAGCTCATGTGTATGTCACCCATAATTAAAGTAGAGTGAAAAAGTAAGGGTAAAATGGTAAAAGTGTTGTCTAAAAAAAGTAAGTTTCAAACTGGATAATTATTTTGGGACGGACGAAAAAGGAAAGGAAGACGATAATTTATGGACGAAGGGAGTAGTTAATATGATATTGTGATGTTAATCATTTACTATTAATCTCTTCTATTGTTAATAATAGTAAAAATCTTATATAAAAAGACTTTTACTACCAACATCATTTCTTAACCAATATGAGATAATATTATTATATTGGCATTGAGTTAGTACTTTATTATAATAAGTTAATAACTCACTTCTAACACCATACTTTAAGCTTTGATATCTTATTCATCCAAAATTTGATTTGTACAAATAAATATATCATTTTGATACTCTCACCGAGTAGAACGAATTTGCACAATTACATTTGCCAACAAACAAATGACACATAAAGAAATTCGTGTCTCAAGTTGCATAATTTTTTTCATTAAAAACACTAATTTTTCAACAATTATTAGGTGAGTACTTTAATAATTTCTAAAATCAACATTAATTTATAACCAATGTAAGATGGATCTCTACTATAATTATCAATAAAAGTGATGTAACAAACATTGGTTAAAAATTGATACTGGTTTAAAAAGTATTAAGATAAATGAATTTTACTAAACTAACAAAAGAAGATATATGTTCACATTTGTTAGAAGTTAATGTTAGCTTTAAAAATCTTTAAGTAAAATCTTACCAATAAAAATGATTTATTCCTCATTGGTTACAAATAATTATTTTAGTTTAAAAGTTGGTAGATAAAATTATTTTACTAACAATAGAATAGATGTATCCCATATTAGATAGAAAATAATATTGGTTTCAAAAGTTTTAAGATAAAAGACTTCTACTATTATTATTAATAGAATAAATGTGTTACGCATTCGTTAGAAAATGATGTTGGTTTCAAAATATTTAAGATAAAAGACTTCTATTATTATTAATAATATAATTGATGTATCTTTAAAAAGTGTTAAAATAAATTACTTTTACTATTATTATTATGTATCTCACGTTGGTTAGAAGACTTCCACTATTATTACCAATATGTGTGTATATATAACATCATTTCTAACAAATGTGGAAAAAGTTTAAAAAGTATACTACTACTATTACTAAAAGAAGAAATGTATGTTACATTTAAAAATTATATTAGTATTATCATCAAAAGAACCCGATATAACTAGTAAGTGAAGTAAAGCAATCGAAGCAACCCATATTCAACCTGAAGTTCTCATATTCCCTCACATAATTGTATGCCCTTCAAACGAAATGAACACCCACATTTCTTCGATCCACGTTCTCTCTTGCTATTCTTTGTTAGTTTACTCGAATTATCACCCTTTTTGACGAGCTTGCTCACCAAGTTCACAACCTAAAGTCAACCAAGGTCCTCTATTTGTCGTACCATTATCAGACCTAGTAATTACTATCACAAGAACATTCTCCCTTCCTGTCGTATGCACCCAATCAAACAAATCATCCCTAGATGAAATATATGAGTGATTTACAAACACATTACTATAATCTATAATAATTTGTTGTTGAAGAGGAATGATATCATCATTTACAGGACCAACGACACTGTACTCAGAAGGAAATGTGTTTACTTCCTGAAAAATAACCAAACAAAAAAACATGTTAAAAATTGATGATTCTACATTGTTAATGCAATGTCCGGCCAAAGTGTGGATGTGTGTTCGTTCGACCAGGATGAGATGAACAGAAGTGAGAGTGTTCGGCTAACCTGAGATGAACAGAGGTGAGCATGTTCGACCAAGATAAACAGCAGTGAGAGTGTTCGGCCAGAGTGTGGTGAACACCTTTAAGGCTGTTCGTCCAGCACTGGCCGAACAGCCTTAAGGGTGTTCATCATCGACATGATACCTAACTCGATTTTTTTTTGGTAAAAAAAACCAAATTTTAATAGAAAAAGTGAAAGGAATATTTACATTACCCGACCACATGACTTCTTTAAGCTTCTTGTAATATTGTTTTTGACAATGTGATTATGTTTAGGGTTGGTTTTGAGAGAGTTTTGAAAATAAATTTGGAAGAAGAAAAAACAATAAAGGTCTCGTAGCTCTCCGCATGTTTTTGTGAGTTGGGATTTGGAGTGTAAATATAACACAATGGGGTGTAGGGAGTATTATTTGTCTTTTAGTATAAGGGTATTATAGTTATTTCAATGGGGTGTAGAGATTAATTGATGGGGTGTAATGCTTAGAAAGACTTATTAGGTCATTTCACTTAATGACATTTGTGTAATTATTACAAGTGGGGTATAATGATAGGTTTTTGGGGTGTGGTTATCCAGCCCTATTATTAATTTGGCCAAAATATGAAAAACACCCCAAAGTAACCACCCAATCCCATAATGCCCCCCAATGTTAAATTTTTCCCAAGTTCATGCCTGATGTTTCCATTTGTCCCATAGTGCCCCATCCCGTCACTTGTCGTGTACGTTAAGTGGCACATGTTCATACACATGCCGGACAAAATTGTATTTTCCAACCTAATTATATAGAATTTGAAGCTTGTGAAACCTTCTACATCACTTCTTCTTCTACCTCGTCTCTCTCTCTCTCTCTCTCTCTCTCTCTCTCTCTCTCTCTCTCTCTCTCTCTCTGTACAAGAAAAATCCAGCAAGAAGCCATGTCAAACGCAAGCTGCTATTGTGGCCAATGTAGTGTGCTCAAGACGGCATGGACTGGTACAAATCCTGGTCGAAGATTTTTTTGGCTGCCCAAACTATGGCTATGTAAGTGTTTAACATTATTTTAGGGTTTATAAATGGACAACCCGATGAGTGATTCATTTTAGGTTTTGTTTTTTTTTTCTGGGTGAGGGCAAAAAAAGCCATGGTTAAATGAATACACCTTCTTTCTTCTCTTTTCTAATTTTGATGAGTTACAGGAGGGATGCCGTTACTTTGTTTGGTACGATCCCCAATGTGCCCTCGATCGATAGTTGTTATTCCAGGTCTTCTACAATCTATCAATGAACATAAGGAAGTGATTACCCAGCTGAAAATCAATTGTACTAGTGAACGGAAATTTTTCATGTGTCTACTAGTTGGGTATTTAGTTCTCATTGTGTTGTTGATGTTCCTTCTTCTTATTGTCTAAATGAAGGAATTCAGTTGCCCTTTGTTTTTGGCTAATATTAGTGAGGGCAAAAAAAAAAAAAAAGTTGTGATTGCCCTCTATTTTTGTTTATGATTAGTGAGGGCAAAAAAAGTTGTGATTGCCCTCTGTTTTTGTTTATGATTAGCGAGGGATTTGTGAAATGTAAGTTAATTAGGGAAGTAAGGTTATGTAATAGGATCTATGTAGTCTGTTTATGGCTATGAAAGTTTATGTGAATGTCAATGATAATGCTCAGTTAAGACAAACTTGGTGAATTGATGTACTAACCAAATCAATGATAATGCTCTGTTAATTAATGTTTCTAGTTTTCACTCTGATGTAACCAGTTTACCAAAGAGTTTTTTTCATGGACCATGAAGTAGCTAGGCCTGTCAATGTTGATGATAGGAACCATCCATCAGTTGGCATGGCAAATGTGAATATGGGAAGACAGGAACCTTCCATCAGTTAAGATTGTTTGCACCCATCATTCCATCCAACTTGAAACTTATAAACATTTAAAACAAAGACACTAACTGGCTACTAAAAGGAACTGAGCCTTTGCAATTGCATGTCTGCATCAATAATAAAGACATTAACTGGCTACTAAAGGGAACTGGGAAAATTCAAAATGTGAAACCCAACAACAGAGTACATAACAACAAAAAGTTATGCAAATTGTCATTCATTGAATTCGCAACTTGAAAATAGTTGGTAATACATAAACAGTGTGAACTAGACCAAAAGAGTTATACCAATGTAAGATTTGGTCCTTTTAAAGGAAATTTACATTCACATATCTATAGTTTGAAGATGACCAAAAGGTCTATACATTTACCAAATACCAACATGTGCAAAAGAGTTATACCAACTTTACAAATACCAACTTTACAAGGGAGACTTCAAAAGAGTTATACCAACATGTTTCAATGACCAAAAGAGCTATACCAACTTTACAAATACAAACATCTATTAATCCAGTTCATCCCCATATCCATCACACTTTTTATCATCCTTGGTATTCTTTAAATTTCTTGCAGCTTCCAAGCTTCCAAGAGTTACACATCTATTCCCCCTCCAAGTGAAGTTTGCAGTAGGAATTGAAGTGGCACCAATAGTTGTTGCATTTATTCCCCCTCCAAGTGTACTTGGTTGACCATAGGAGAAGGCATTTGGAGTCCCTACTGGCCCTCTCATTGCACTTTTTTTTGTTCTTCCTGGACTTGTGACAATTTTCTACCAGAATAATATTATAGTTGTTAGTATGAAAGTATAATATTGGTAGAATACAATACAATACAATGAATTTATAGAGTTAAAGTTTGATAACTCTTACATGTACTGGAATTCTAAAGTCTTGGGATGAAGCTGTAGGTTTTACCAATGGAGCAGTTTTAACCTGGAAAAATAATTGGATATCAATTATAACATAGGATGGCATTCAATCTAATTGAGTTGTTTAAATTAACACTTACCAAGTTTCTCATTGCAGAATCTTGAGACAGTGTTCTTGGTTGACCATAGGAAAAAACATTTGGAGTCCCTACTGGCCCTCTCATTGCACTTTTTTTTGTTCTTCCTGGACTTGTGACAATTTTCTACCAGAGTAATATTATAGTTGTTAGTATGAAAGTATAATATTGGTAGAATATAGTACAATGAATTTATAGAGTTAAAGTTTGATAACTCTTACAGGTAACGGAATTCTAAAGTCTTGGGATGAAGCTGTAGGTTTATCAATGGAACAGTTTTAACCTGGAAAAATAATTAGATATCAATTATAACATAAGATGGCATTCAAACATATTGGGTTGTTTAAATTAACACTTACCAAGTTTCTCATTGCAGAATCTTGAGACAATGTTCTTGGTTGACCATAGGAAAAAGCATTTGGAGTCCCTGCTGGCCCTCTCATTGCACTTTTTTTGTTCTTCCTGGACTTGTGACAATTTTCTACCAGAGTAATATTATAGATGTTAGTATGAAAGTATAATAGTATGTGATATGTTTGAATTTTGAAAGTAAATACAATACCTGCATTGTCCTTCCGACATCTTTTGATCATGTTGGTCTGCTTGAATCACCATTCAAATCATCCCTCTGATTTGAATTCATAGGCACTTGGAAATACAAAGTGTATGTATATCTTAAATAATTTCAAAAGTAACAATCTCAATCATTATGTATTAACTTGAATGCCCTAAAATCAATATAGTACCTTTGTACTTCTAGCTTCCAATGCCTCTGTTCTTGTATTTTGTTAGGCCTTCTCTGTTCCTTCTTCAGTTTTAGTTGGTGGTGGTTTTTTAGGACAAGTTCTAGCATTATGATACTCTTCACCACAGATTTTACACCTCACAGTATTTTGGTACTTTCTCAATTTGTTTGGTTTGCCTTTATCCTTATCAAGCTTCCTGATTCTTCTTTTTTTAGGCCTCCCAGACATTTTTTTAACAAATGGGGGTACAATTGTAACCCAGTCTTGGGCCATAAGTCTTTTCCATTCAAAGGATAAATTATGTACTCATAGGATTTCATGTAAGTATCCTTTCTATACCAATCAGCCACATATTCTTTAGGATTAAGTTGGTTTGAATTTAAGGCAGAAATTGCATGTGGACATGGAATGCCTGACAATTGCCACTTTCTACAAGAACACAACTGAGTATTCAAATCTACATCAAACTGGTCACCATACATTCCCCTCACTTGGTACTTTCTAACCCCTGCCCAAACTGTAATAAACCCATGTGATTCTCCTTTATACTTGTCTAACTTAATGTTTATTCTTGGACAGATTATCCCTTTATATCCCCTCATCTTTTCCCTACACTTTTGCAACCTTGACATCATGTACATTCTAATCCACTCAAGTAAATCCAAAATAGGTTTAGACCTTGCTTTTAGAATACAAGAATTAAAAGTCTCACACAAATTATTCAATAGCATATCACAACAATGATCAGTTGAAAAAAAAGCTCTACTCCAGTGTGCATGTGTTCTAGCAGCTAACCAATCATAAGCCATTACACTCAATGTCTTCATTTTCTCCATCTCAAGGTTGAATTTTTCAACATAAGAGGCTTTAGCACATGCATATAGTTATTTTTTCAAGACATTACCCCTAAACTTCAACTTAAAATTATCATGAAGATGTTTAATACAAAATCTGATCTCTGCATTAGGGACAAGGGCCTCTAGGCTAGGAATAAGGCCCTTTTGTTTGTCAGACATAAAAGTCCGTAGTATGAAGTGACACATTCTATATCTAACAATAACAACTCCAAGAACCATGTCCATGACTCTCTATTTTCTTCCTCAATAACTGCATAAGCCAAAGGCCACATCCCATTGTTTGCATCAACCCCACCAGCTGAAAGAATCATCCCTTTCACTGGTCCCTTCAAAAAGCAACCATCTAACCCAACAACCTTTCTACATCCTTCTAAGAAACCTCTTTTCAAACCCCCAAGGCATATATACATTCTCTTAAACATAGGTTTCCCATTGTCATGGTCACAAAGAATTTCAATAGTTGTTCCTGGATTTGATCTAATCAGTTCTTGCTTATAATCCCATAATGCTTTGTATTGTTCATCAGCAGACTCTACAGCATTATTCTTTACAACCAACAAGGCTCTATAAGCACTACTTCTTGATATCCGAATCTCAAGTTCCTTCCCAACAGTGTGAAAGAAAGAATTTGATGGCCATGTAGGGTTTAGTTTAAATTTTTCTATGTATTTATTCTCAATCCACCTAGAGTTTACAATTTTACTCTTTATCTCCTTACCACAAGTGTGATTATCAACAAATGTTCTGATTCTAAATGCATTACCCTCACTAGAAAGCTGTGAAGCATAAATATACCAAGGACAACCCTCCTTACACTTAGCACTTACCTTTAATCTCTCATTCTTGACAAATCTTATCCCCTTCCCAACTTTTATTGAGTAAGCTCTCACAGCATCTCTGAATTCCTTACTATCTATAAACTCCATTCCTAACTCAAACTTAGGGTCACCCATTTCTGTTGCAGGATGAAATCTCTTGAATTTTTGGGTGTTTTTCCTTCCCATGCACTGTCTTGGGTCATCTTCCTCCAAATCCTCAGACCCATCAAGGCTTTCAAAGTCATCAGATTCAATTTCATATTCTGATTCCACATTATGATCATCCCCATTGTCATGAGTTACTAAAGCTTGTGACATTTTTTTGTATACACCTTTTTTCTTGCCTTTACATTTATCTTTATCACATACTGTCTTCCCTTTCCTTTTTTCTTTTGCCTTTTGTTTCTCCTTTTCTCCATCAGACACACACCACTCTTTATTATTAACATCAGCATCACTCTCCCCATATGCACTGCCACTATATCCTGAACTCTTATCATCATCTATGTCATCTTGCTTCTCAGTTTCACTATCTACAATATCAACTCTCTCAGTTTGATTTTGAACCCCCTGATATTCTTCACTGTGCTTGCAATAGATATCAACTATCCTATTGTTAGGATCAATACCTTCTAACATTTTTATAACTGCCTCATGAGTGGACATCAACACTAACTCTGTACTCATTTACCTACTGGTAAGAGATAGTAGTAGCTAACATAATCTTTATACCCAAATCCTTTATAAAAACTATTCATAATGGCCATTGACATAGTATTCTTTGCTACTCTACCCATTGTTTCCATTTCGCCACCCAAATACACAGTTCTAGGGTGGTAAGTAAACTCACCACCATGATGAATTCTAGGAACAACATAATCTGCATCTAAATCAGGAAAAGCACATAACAACAAAGGAAAAAAAAAATGCATTAAAAAAGCTTACCAAGACATGCACATGCACACTTTCTACAGAACAACAAAAGAAACAAAAATGCATTAAAAAAGGGGGACCAAAAGCTTAAAAGCTCTACAGGGGGACCATCAGCATAAATCACATGGGGAGCATTTCTATAAAGTCACATATAACACTAAAAATATATGATGCCAAAACATCATTAAATAACAGTATAAAATCATGTATAAAGTCAACAAAAAATTACATTTTCTAAGTCAATAACTCACATACATCAGTACTAAGAAAAATAATAAAAAATAGAGACAACAAAAAGAATAAAAAAGGAATGAAGAATAGTATATAGTAAACAAAGAAACAAAGGTAACCTCAATGAACAAATGTTAACTTTTTTCAACTCAATAACTCAGATATGTAGTTCAAAGACCAAGAATGAAAACATAATAGAAAACTTACAGTGGAAAGCTTGTGTATCGTTGTCTTCTATCCGCGATATTCCTTCTACACTCATTGCTACCTTCAATCCACGATATTCCTTCAATCTCTCATAACAGTCACTCGAATTTCGATTCGAAGTCCTAACCCTAAATTTAGCTCTCAACAATCGCTCAATCAGTCGCTCATAATTTAGGGCTTTTTTTGATAGTATTTCAAATCGATTTTTTTGCTTTGTTTACGTATTGTCTCAGTTTAATCAGGTTGGAATAGACAATTTTGTCCAGCACGTGTATGAACATGTGCCACTTAACATACCTTTGTAAACGGCAAGTGACGGGAGGGGGCACTATGAGACAAATGGAAACATCAGACATGAACCTGGGAAAATTTTAGCATTGGGGGGCATTATGAGATTTAGTGGTTACTTTGGGGTGTTTTTCATATTTTTGCCTATTAATTTTGTCAAAGTTTGATTCGAGTTTATAAGAAAATATCAAAATGAGATTTTTTTTGGGGACCGGAAGTGTATAAATTCACAACGATGTAGTAGTTCAATGGTTTAAGGAGGACAGTTGATGATGATAAGTATATGGTGTGTCTGCCATATGTTATTTTAGAGGTGCAGGATTGCATCACTTATTGACCCACTGGATTGGTCTCTGTCTTTCCCTTTCTGTTTTCTCAAACGTTTTTCTTCCTCACCTCACATAGGCCCTTTTGGGGGGGGTTTGTTTCAAGAAATAAATGTTTAATTTGTTAAATTAGAGAATGAGAGTGAGGGAGTATTTCAATAATGATAGTTTGGTTTATTGTGAATATTTTGAGTCTATTCAATGTTGGTTTGAGTAATCTAAAATTGCCCCTCAATTCTCAAACCAAACATGGTTTATATATCCCTTTTTTGTTTAGGGGGGGGTTGTTTCAAGAAATAAATGTTTAATTTGTTAAATTGGAGAATGAGACTGATCGAGGGAAGATTAGTTTGGTTTATTGTGAGCATTTTGAATCTATTCAAGGTTTGAATAATCTGAAACTGCCCCTCAATTCTCAACTTGCAAGAGATTAAGAAAACTTTCTTTTGTGTTAATGAAATAGTCCAAGTTTGAAATATTACAAGGTTATTAGGATAGTGGCCCATAATTTTTAAGCTCAAACATCCATTCAGCTTGTGCTACACACTAGCCAATTACATACATTCTTACGTAAGTTGAAATGGAAAGTTATGATAAAATGTTGAGAATCGTATATTCTTATTTTGAGATTTGAACCTTTTAAGTCTAACATCATACGGAGTAAAAAAAATAAAAAACAAGTGTAGACTTTTTTTATTGAACGAAGAAATTATCTTTTCTTTGTTGTTCTTATTCTTACTGTCCAAAATTGAGTAATCTTTTTTAAACTTTCTTTTCCCAAATTATCATTTTTCTCTCAATTTACTTTTTGTCAACTATCGTGTTATAACACTTGCAATGCTACAAGATAGATCTCAAAGCTTTTGTAAATTTGTGTTAATAAAACTATTTAAAATTAATATCCTTGATTTTTTTAGAGCACTCATCTTTTGACCTATGGAGTAGAATATTTCCAAATCTGTTATAAATGGTCTGCAGCAAAATCCTTTTTCTGTTTTCTATCTCAGGATAAACATATTCTCAAAATGTAAGCTACCGATTTTCCTTTTACTGTAACTAGTCTTTGTGCTCGTGCCTATGGCACGGCGCAAGTAGGGGAGGATGTCAGTAGTGGAGAAAAAAATTAAAACATTTATTTGTAATTTTTTAAAGGAAACAGAGGCGATTTAGATTTTGAGGAGGACAACCAGCTTTGCCCTTATATAATTAATAATCTTTCGTTAAAATATAATTTTTTTTTTAACATGTACACCAAGGGTATTAGTTTTTTTAACTTTTTTTTTTAACTACGTAACCAGTTTTATTTAATGAAAAGTGTATTTTATATTTTATACATATTATTAAGAACGTAAAAAATCGGAAGAATTCCAAATTAGTAATTATACATATTATTACTTATTCTTATTTTTAAAAAATAAAATAAAAACAGTTTATCTTTTAGAGCGGTCTTAATAACATAAAAACAGTTTATCTTTTAGAATGGTCTTAATGGTTATACATATTTTTAGTTAAACCAAAAAATTTCCAAAAAAATAATACACATTTTAAAACCCAAACCACCTAAAGAAAAACTCAATAAATTGTGTTTTAGACATTTTTAAAAAATGGTTAAACAAAAAAAAGATGAATCCACCCTTCTTAACAACATTAAAAATCGAAAGAATATTTTATACACTCAATTTAAATTATTATTATCACTTCTATTGATTTAAATTGACTATTTTTCAATTTAAAATTTTAGTATTTTTCTTAACTTTGTAAATAATTATTTTTATTCTTAAATAATTATTTTTAAATAGAGCAACAATACCAGTTGGAATTATACCGAGGTGGAGAGAACATGTGAAGAAGGGGTGTGTAGGGGTTGCTCAACCGCCTTTCAACCGCCTTCGCACATGTGAAATCTAGACGAAATTGGGACCGTAGGATCTCGGTAAATGAATTAATCTCGACCAGAGTATACTTCTCAATAATTTTAGCAAAAATCCAACAATTTAAATTCAAAAATTAAAATAATTACCAGACTATCTCTAACCAATTATTCAAACCAAAATGAATCGCAACAATCTAAACTCCCAACATATTGATTTTTTTTAGTAATAGTCAAAACTCAAAGATTAATCATAAAGAGTAAAAAAAAACTCAAATACCATCACAATTCAACTTGCTTTCAATCCAGAAGAACAAACTGTGAGAATAGAGCATGAATTGATCTCGACCAGAGTATACTTCCCAATAATTTTAGCAAAAATCCAACAATTTAAATTCAAAAATTAAAATAATTACCAGACTATCTCTAACCAATTATTCAAACCAAAATGAATCGCAACAATATAAGCTCCCAACAGATTGACTTTTTTTTTAGTAATAGTCAAAACTCGAAGATTAATCATAAAGGAAAAAAAAACTCAATTACCATCACAATTCAACTTGCTTTCAATCCAGAAGAACAAATTGTGAGAATAGAGCAATCAACATGACCAACCCAGCATGAAATCTATACTAACCAAATCCCCTTTTGTTTTAAAAAAATCTAAACTGAGTAACCAAAAAACTATTCACCATCTCCACAGATAATTCAATCTATCCGTTACTCAAATTCAACATTTTAGAAATTTTAATGCAATCAACCCAAACTCATAAATATTAAAACAACCCAATATTTGGGATCACTACTCTTAATATTTAATCTGACCAAATAGCACATACCATTATCCACACGGAAATAATAATTAGCCTACTCAAATTTTACCCAAATCTGATTGAATGGGATTCATGAATAAATTTGAATCAAACTCCAACTAATTCTCCTACTCAAAAATTATCAACTGAATGACAAAATTTCACTATCGAAGCAACAATTGCCAATTCAGTAACTGGAACTAGTGCGACATTGTAGAAAGATGACGTTTGAAAATTGTAACTGGAACTAGTGCGACATTGTAGAAAGAGGCTCGATCGGCTCTGCTTTAGGCCGGAATCAAAGCTAGAGTGAACCGTACTTGAGAGATGGGCATGTTACATGACGGTATCGAAATGGTGGAGTCTTTGGTCCAAGCTGTGGAGAAAGTAAAAGATATCGGCCGGATCTGGAACACGGCAAGGCCGGTGGCGTTGGGGATAGAGATGGGAGAACGAACGGAGATGGCGATGGGTGAGAGATCAGTTTTGGCCGGGTTCAGAGAGGGAGGACTGCTGGGTTTATAGAGAGGGAGACAGTGATGGCGATTTGGGGAAGGTGCGCGAACTGAGAAGATTTGGCGATTTTGCCAGATTTGCAGCCGGAGAAGATGGTGGGATGGGAGCGAAGGGGAAACGACATGAGAGATGGAGATTGAGATCGTCATCGTCGGCTGGAGAAACATGAGGAAAGGGTTGAATGTCGCCGGACTGGAGAGATTGTTCAAGGCTCGCCGAGCTGGTTGCTAGGCTGGAGAAGAGACGGCGATGGCGAGAACAGAAATCTCGGCCGGAAGAGAGAGGGGGAGGTAGTTGAGAGTGATGAATTAAAGCTACCTCCTCTTTTCTTTTATATCTCACCGCATCATAAACCACCCACAAAACTCATGCTCGAATCACAACCCACGTTCAACTAACTGCTCCATTACTCAGCAACTCCTTCTCCCACATCTCTTCTGTATTTACACATTAAATGTTTATCTCTCACTATCATTAGAGGAAGAGAGAGAAAGAGATAGTGAGAGATAAAAAAAATGTATAAAACGGTTCTGCGTAAATAAAAACCGTAAAAAACGGTTTTATAAAATGTAATCCTGACCGTCGAATGTGTTTCGTAAAAATCAATCGTGGTCGATAAATAGTTTTTTCAAAAGATTTAATTCTGACCCATAGATAACTTTATGAAAACAGATCCTGACCGATAATTAGCTTTGTGATCTGTTTTATATAGCTTCTTCTTTTTACCAAGTAGCTAGTTGCTCTACTTTTGTTTGGCTCCTTTCAGATCATGAAGTATCAAGTATGTATGGTCCCACACCATGTCCATGTCTGAACAAATAATTAAATAAACAGTTCAAACCAATTACCAATGTTTTGGTCATGTCATCCCATAGATTCATTCATTCAGCTGGTTTGGTACTGAATTTGGAGTAGATAATAAAAATACAGTATTCAATGTTTAAAGTTTAAACTCTCAACTTGTTTGTACAATTGAATGCATGCATGATTGATCATCAGTATCACTCACGTACGTATTTCCATTCGCATCCCATATATATATATATATATATATATTTGAACGGCTTGATGAAGATAATTAATGGTAATGTTTCAAGTACATATATCTAATTAAAACAGCTTATTAATTACTTCTATTCTATTATAAAACCATATCGCTAGTACTTTACACGTAACATTATTCATGCACACCCTCCACCCATTATTATTTAACTTATATCCAATTTAACCCACTTTATACTAACATTATCCTAGCTTATTTTGCTGATGTCATGTCAACTGATACACGAGGAAATATTCTAAATCTCTTAATACTATTCTTCAATTCCTACATGAGTTTTTTTTTTTTTTTTGTTCATAATCATTTTAAAAAAAAAAAAACTAAAAAGTTAATTATATTTACCTAAATTAGTAAATGATGGGAACAGGTTCACGAGCTTTCTCATGAAGGACGGGATTGGTGAGGTAAAATGTGGAGGGTTGAAATAGAATGTGAATTAATGTCATGTGAGCACGGCATTTTGCATTAAAAATACTCTTTTGGGTCGTTTCTTGTGAACAAAGTTAAATAGTGGAAACTTGCAACTTGCAACTTGCAAAGAGGGTTGAGTTTTGCAGTTCTTGGTGGACAAGCACATGCCTTTCCCATTTGGCTCAACCGCTAAACTAGCTCATGCCTGACTACTCTGAAATGAATAAAAAGTTCAAATTTGATTTCTCCATAATAAATAATTATGGAAATTCATGGATGGCATCGGATTTCCATGTCAGTCAATATTACTTCCTCCGTCCTTAAATTATCGTCTTAGTTGACACGACACATAGATTAAAAAAAATAATTAACTTGATTATGTATATTGGTTTAATGTGTTGCTTCCTTTAAAGTTCATGTATATGTGACTCATAATTACAGTGCAGTAAAAAATATGAGTAAATTGGTAAAAGTGATATTTTAAAAATGTAAGTTTTAAACTGAACAATTATTTTAAGACGGATGAAAAAAGAAAGGATGACGATAATTTAAGAACGGGGAGAGTATATTGAGTGAATAAGAAAATAATATCATAAATAATTTTAAGGAAATCTTTTTTCTTTTTTATTTTTATAAATTGATAAGTTGTGCTTTAGAATACAAGATGTTTGTCTACACATAGACCGTCGATATCTTGTCCTATTCAACTTTCAATAATTAAGTTTGACAGCTTAGTTAAAGTAAGCATTTGAAATTCTCGGTAGAAGAAAAAGTAGTCTTCTTCACTAATAGCATGAGATAGGTATATAATCTTTTGAATAATGTGTGAGTCACTTAATTAATGAGTATTTAAGTTTATGTATAAAGTTATCTTATCTTAATCGGCATCTTTTGAGCTTCACTTCAAGTTAAAAAGTGATGCAAATTAGATAATACATAAAATTATAAATAATATTGTATAAAAAATTAAGTACTTACTAAGTGAATGTTTCATTATTCTAATTTATAATGCAATAGAGGTCACTGTTGCATGCTTATAATTGACAAAAGTTATTCAGAGGTTGAGATTACTTTTTTTACCAAGATCCGAGTGTCACGATTAAATCTTAGACTCCAAGTGTGTGAGGATAGTTGGACTCCTACCTCCACTCTCTCCGTACTCAACTGATCTCTCTCCCAAACCCCTCTCATGCACGTCAGTTTTCTCCCTCTTCGCAACCCCTCTCTCATTCATTCATCTGGAATGGGTTTCCCCGTCGCAATCGACTCTCTCTTTCTGTAAGTTTCTCTCTCTCTCTCTCTCTCTCTCTCTCTCTCTCTCTCTCTCTCTCTTGTTTCCATGTTCCTTACCCCGAATACCCACTCTTCTGTCACCTTTTAGATTTTGTTAATCAGGCAGGGTTCCTTTTTAAGGGTTTGCCTTTTGGTTTATATTGAAAGACCTGGAAAACATATGACTTATATTTATCTATGAAAATATGTTTTTTTCTGTGTATTGGTTTCCAACTTTCCATTGAGGTATTTCATAATTTAATTAGCATTTTTTTTCTTTTAGAGTGGCTTTCAATTCTCTCTCTTTCTTTGACGAGTAAATATATCAATGAATAATGATGCGAGGGTACACTGTTCAAGATTTTAATTATATGCATTTATCTATTGTATGTATCTTCTGTCACCTTTTAGATTTTGTTAATCGGACAAGGTTCCTTTTAGAGGGTTTGGTTTTGGGTTTCTGTTGAAAAACCTGGAAAACATATTACTTATATTTATCTATGAAAATATGTTTTTTTTTCTGTGTATTGGTTTTCAACTTTCCATTGAGGTATTTTAGAATTTAATTGGCATTTCTTCTCTTGAGAGTGACTTCCAATTATCTCTTTTTCTTTGACGAGTAAATATATCAATGAATAAACGTTGTTCAAGATGCCATGCATTACAAGTAGGGAAAGAAGATAGCAGAAGATGTGGAAAAGCCACAACTCTGCACTAAAATGCCTAAAACACCTGAACATGCCACAATCACCAGTAGCTCCCAAAGATTGTTTAGTTTGTCGACCATTTATTCACCAATGATTATTTTCCTTATCCAACCTAAAAATTAAGCAATGGATTTCTTAGTCAAACATTCTTTTCCATAAATTTCACTCACCATACAACCAAACTAGATGCGCCGCTTACTTGGGTGACGCCAACTTGCTTGATGAACTTGGATGCCTCTTAAAATCTATATTATCATAATGTATGTCTAAAATCAAAAAAAAAAAAAAAAAAAAAAAAAACTGGATAGCACAGTACTTTCTTTTATCTATGAAAATTTGATTGTTGCGTCATAAGGGCTTCATATTTTCTATCAAATATTTTCGTGTTAACACCCACTGATTGTATTGTAACATGTTATATTGTTATATACTTTAAATTCTACCCTTTCCATTTGCATATTACATGTTTGACTTTATGCCTCTACTGTATTTGATCATTTTAACACCACAAAAGAGTGATCATATAGTTGTCTTTAGTAGTTGTAATTAAAGTGAGTGGATAAGAATCTAAGATTTGTATTATCGGCTTCAATGACTTTCTCTCTTTATTTAGTTTTCATGTTGTAGAATACTGAATGACTATGATATGGAATTTCATGATCCTAAAGAAGTAAAATCTCATTTTCTACCTTGCTATACTCTTATTAGATCAGTAAATTATTAATTGATCCAACTGCTACGCGTTTCCTTTCCACCCTCACCTTCTTTCGGTGATTAAATTTCCAGTTGCTAGAATGTGTTTGTTGTTTGACTATAAAGATTGGCTTTCCAATGTTTCTTTTCACCAAACTACTGCAGCTATGCAGATGTGGAACTATAAGATTAGTCTTGATTCCAAGTATTTATGAATCCATACAATATTTTTTACCTATGATTTTGTTGCTTTTAAGGATCTCGCAAGCCCACTATTCCCCTCTATCTTTCTCTGTTCAATTTTAATGTTAAAAGGTTTTGCTTCCTTTTGTGATTAGACATAAAAATAATGACTTTGGATTCCTTTAAATTTTAGCTCATATTACCAAGATTTTGTTTCTTTGGCGAAAACTCTTTGCTCATTCTCATTAGCTTTTATATGTTGTGACATGTCAGGGGTGAAGCGTGACAAATGGTTGACAAAAGTGACTGGGATGAGATTCTAACATTTCTTCAAAGTTGGAAGTTGGCAGGAAAAATTATTAACGTTTTAAAACATATTTAGAAATTGATTGTGTGTCTAAATATGCAATTTGTATTCAGCTGCCTAATGTGGATTGCAAATCGTCAAGCATATTGTATGGTTGAGCCCTTCTAAAGAATGAGTTGTCACTCATTGATATAATAACTATGGAGTGCGAGTTGATTCAATCTCATTTTGATACAAAACTAATCTATTATTATTACAATGATCGTGACATGTTATGAGTAGATGTGCCAATATTATTATTACATGTTATGAGTAGATGTGACAATTTTTGCATGTGCCTATTTATCCGCCTAAATCGTCTAATAAATAATAAGTATAGATATATCCAAAATTTTAAATAAACACAAATAAATATATTTATTTGAAACTATTAACTATAATGAGCTAAATAAGGATCCACTTGGCACCGATAGTATTTCTCGCCGGTTTTTAAATTTCAAATGGCTTGCAAGATCCAAACAAAACATGCATTTCTGAAACCAAGCCTGAGAAAGACCTTTTCATGGAGGGGCCTAGCAGCCTAGCACTTTCAATCCTAGTGGCTATAGGACGGAAAGTCTCGCATTCATCACTTACATTCATGAGTCAGATTCTGATTGCTAAGTGCTAACATCAATAAAAATATTAACCCAACAAAATTTATCTATTAAAATCTAAAATATACTATCCCGTCCCTTTTAAAATAATCTTCATCACACATTAAAAAATCTATTAATAAATTCTATTTCTTCTTCTTCTCCTAATATTTTAAGATCATCTCTCTCTCTCTCTCTCTCTCTCTCTCTCTCTCTCTCTCTCTCTCTCTCTCTCTCTCGTTTGCTAACATTAATTTTTCCAGTGTAAGATATGAGCAAAAATACAAATTTATTTTTCCTCTTTTGGTGAAAAATGTTTTTTGTAATTTTGAATATTTTTTGTTAAACGAAATGAATTTTTTGTAATTATTGTATTTATTTGATAATTTTGTGTTAATGAGTAGATGGACGTCCATACTAATTTATTGTCCGCTCATATATGTCCATGTTATTAAATAAGCACTTATTCACTTGCCCCATTTGAGTCAATTGTCTATATGGGTGCCGCTCATACCCACCTATTTATCACCTTTAATTATGAGATAGATAATTGTATATGATATATTGGCACGTGATTAGAATTGTAATTTCACTCAATCCCATAAGATTTTATTTGGGAAAGCAGCTTCCTTAGGTGATTTGGTGTGGTAAGTACTAAAGTAAGAACCTAATTTATAGATAAGCCCTCAAGCTTTCTCTATCTTACATGGACTGATTAGATTTCACTTTAAGGTTTAGAGATATGCTTTTTTCACTATATTTTTTATGAAATTATTGCGTGTCGATTCCTTTTTTGTGAAATTGTGACCACTCCAGTGCCTTTTTTTCAACCGCAAAAGTCAACTTTTATTAATTTCTTCCTAAAATGCTCACGCTACCTTTCCCATCCATCTTCCGAAACAGGCAATCCCTTTACCAATTACAATTGTGCGAACTTCCATTTCCAGTTTCGTTTGTTAGTTACTAACGTTTACTTCATTCCCCACGGGTGAGTCCGATCAATAATCCCTAATTGACTGTAATCAATTAGTTGTCGAATCCCTAGCTCGTGCCGACGTTGACCGTATGTTTGGCGTCGTCGGCATCCCCGTTACTTCCCTCGCCAACCGTGCCCTTTCCCAAGGTGTCTGATTCATTGCCTTCCACAATGAGCAGTACGCTAGCTACAATGCCTTAGCCTATGGCTACCTCACCGGCCGCCCTAGCGCTCTTCTCACACTTTTCTGGACCTAGATGTGTCCATGGACTAGCAGGTCTATACAACGCTGTTGTCAATGGCTAGCCCGTGATCATGATTTCCCGGCTCCTATGATCAGAAGGATTTTGGCCCGGGCGATTTTCAGTAACTTGATCAAATTGATACGATTAACCCTTTTTCGAAACTTTTGTTAAAGATACTGATGTTAAGAAAAATCCTAGTTATGTTTTTAGTGTTCTTGATGAGGCTGCTTCGGGCTGGCCAGACGGGTGTAATTTAGACATCCATTTCGATGTGCTTCATCAAACTGTAACTAAATCCGAAGTTGAAACATTATTGCAATGCCCAATTTTTACTTCGAAAGCATTGCGATGTCCGAATTTGAGCGATGATTTTTGCATTACAACGCCCAAATTTTGATAGACTTCAATTGTGTATTGCAATGCCCAAATTTGACCGAGAATTTTTTTCATTGCGATGCCCAAATTTGCACAGACTTCAATTATGCATTGTGATGCCCAAATTTGGGTTGAGGCTTTGTCCGCGCGCTTTTTTTTTTTCATTAAGGGTATCTTCATCATTTTCCACAAAAAATATACTTTAGCGGTTTAAAACAAATATTGGAGACCTATGTAGTTGAAAATTCCACAAAAAGGACTTACCTAATTGTGACATTTTTTTATTATTCACTATATTACCAATTATTATATAAATTAAACACATCTTTAGACAAAACTATCCCTTAATTAATTGCTTGTGACACTTTAGATAATTATTATGTAACATCACTCTAGACATGAACTTCATTGATTTTCCATTTAAATATGTGCTTATTTTATGTAATAACTAGTTTTTTTAACACGTGCGTTAAACGCACGTCAATTAAATCGTATATATACAAAATAAGGAGGATCGGTTTAGTAACAATTATACATAAGTATATCATTAATCATTAGTAGCGAGGATTCACGAAATCTATCAATGTAGTTCGTGATGTAACTTTGTTACTGTAACTACATCCGAAAGTGCATTGATCAGAAATTTAAAAACTGCGGAAGACTTTTAATTTAAAGCAAAAATTAAACACATATGTTAACCAAACAATCTACAAACTTATGCTTGTAGATCTAACCTTATGACCAAAAAGATTTCACTAAAAAGATGAAGTGTTTTAACAAAACAATATGTGAAATCACCAAAACAAAAACTCTCACAAGACAACAAGTCTTGGAGAGCAAAACCCACAGAAAACAAAGATAGAGAAAATGTTAGATTAAAAAAATAAACTTCCTAGAAAGACTAGGAAGACAAACAACTACAGCAATTCCAATGTAGTTCCCAATGAAGCTACACTCCAAGCTTCATTCAAATTCCAGCAGCAGCACTCCTCTCTATTTTTCTATATGCGTGTCTTCTTCTCTACGCCATGCTCCATATTTATACAATGGTGGAGACCTACAATTTAATTAGGAAACAAGAAATCCAAGTATCTAAAGGATTAGGAGTTAGTTTTCATAATCAAATAAATTCCTTTATTACATAGATTTTGTTTCCAAATATAAGTCAAAGAATAAATCCTACACAAATAATAATCCAAAAACTCCAAGGAAACATAATGTTAGGAAATAAAAGATTTGTTTCCTAAATTAATTTCCTAATATAATTCAAGGATCTTACCAAAGATTTTGTCCAACTTAATTATAGACTCTTAATTGCTTTTGGAAGTGATTAATTATGGTAAATACTTCTCATTGCTTTAGGACCAAGAAAGTAGTAAATATAATAAATACTTTCAATATCTTTTGGACCAAGAAAGGGCACAACAATAAATTTAATGGAGAAAAATAGGACGACCCTATTTTACCCTTACAATCTCTCCCTTTTTGAACTTTTCTGGTCAAATCAAATGACAAGTGTTTATTCAACACCAATCAAACCATCTAACCTGCATTGGTTAGAAAATCTTATCTCCCCATGAATATTTGCAAGATATAAAAATCAGAAATCATCTATTAAGCACAAATCAGAATATACCAATGATGCAATCACCTGTATACAAAACAAACACGAAACAGTCTGTGGGAGAAACAATCATAATGATGAATCTACAATGAATCAGATTCATCTTCATCACTAGAAATATAAACACTTGACTTCTTTCCCCCTATTTGACCGGAGAAGGAAGAGAGAGAAACAATCTTTTAGGAATTCTAAAAAATCCAAGATTTTGAAAAACACAATTAAATGTTCACCATGACTTGATCACACCCCTAACAATAATTGAGCACCTCATATCCAGATTCAATACCTCTTAGTTCCCCACAAAAATTAGACACCCACTAAATATTTTTCAACATGGAGATTTTTTGGAAATTGATTTGTACAGTTTGATTTTATGACAAAAAATTCAATAGGCTGATATCCTTAATGCATGTCCTAAAATTTTATGCCTAAAAACATAATTACAAAAAGCTATGCAAAATAATAATGTAATCACACACAATGATAAAGTCCAGATCAAATGATGTAGTTCCTTATGCAGCTGCATCGAGAGGTGCATTCATCAATAATAAATTTTGTGCAATTTTTGCATCTTTTCTTTTCTCAAACTACTTCCTCCCAAGATAAAAAAAAATTTCTTAACTAAAATCCATAGTTATTTTATTTCCCTAGAAGTATAGCTCTACTTGATTTCAAGCTATACAAAACATGCCACTTGGAACCTTTCACACTATTTACCAAGGGAAGCCATTTTGTACATGATCAACCCATGAAATCCAAAGATTCAAAGTCTTAAGAGAGAATAACAACAAACATTGTTTATAGGTAGCTCTTTTTTCCTTTAGGTAGCTTTCACACTTTTCCAAGGGTATCCATTTTTCTCAAGATCAACCTATGAAAATCAAAGTTCCATAGTACCAAGATAAGATGCTACAACCCTTGTACTTTATGTAGTTCTTTCCTTTGTGGTCTTCAAAAATGCTCAAGAACTGGGAGAGAGAATGAGAATCATAAACCAATACCACAACTAAATTTGAATGTAATTCCCAAACAACAACAAAAGACACAAGCATGTGAGCCAATGATCTAGAGTGTCTTCTAAAGACAAAATGCAATCATGCTATTTTTTTTTCTTTTCTTATAATTAATTAAGTGTAAAATCATATGACACACATACCAAGAGATTCCCTTAGATTGGAAAATCTCTTCAAAATCAAGACACTTAGTGAATATATCAGTCAATCGATTTTTTGTCCCAACATGTTTAGTGCAAATAATCTCTTGTTCAACCATGTCTCTAATAAAGTGGTGTCTTATATCAATGTGTTTTGTTCTAGAGTGTTGAACTAAATTTTTTGCTATACTGGTTGCACTGGTGTTATCATAATACAAGCTTAACACATCACTGTGTAGTCCATAAATTTTGATCATTTGGTTCATAAAAGTTGTCTCAACACAGTTCTGTTTTTTACTAAACCAAGAAACCAAATTATTTCCCAAGTAAAAACACATACTAGATATACTTCTCATATCATCTATTTGTTGAACAGTAATATCTAAAAAGCAAGCTAATTTAATATAGTTAACCTTACCTTTCTTCCTAATCGACATACCATCATATACATTACCTATCACTTGAGAAGAAGGATGAACTTTCTGAATATGACTGGGAATATTTTGGCTGTGATCAGTCACATTGGAATGTATTTCAGGTTGTTCAGTTTTCATTTCAGCATCCTCAAAATTTCTGACCAATGTAGTTTTCGATGCAGCTTGTGATGCAACTGCATCCTGAACCACATCTACTGAATTTTCAGAATTTGCAGAATCTGTATTTTCTATAACTGGTACATTGTCTGAATGTCCATCAGCTACAAAATCTGATTTTTTTTTTAAATTGACCCAAGATCACCAAAAACAAACAAACCTTTTTTACGCAAAGTATTAGCACATTGAATAGCAAAATGACCAAACCCTTGACAAGCCCTACATTGAATAAAATCAATATTTTTTATCACTTGTTGTAGACTGTTTGGCAAAAGAGTTGGTAAAATATTTTTCAGGGGTTTGGAAAATAATTTTCTTTAAGAACAACATTAATAGACTCATGTTTGAAGACAGTTTTGGAGTTTGAAGATGGAGATCTATTTTGTCCTTTGACTTTCAAAATATTTTTAAACTTGGTTGTTAAAAGAATCATTGACTCTTCATCAAAATCAAATTCCTCAACATTCCAATTTGAGTAATTCATATTCGTTAATGTAGGAGGACGAACAAAATTCTCATATTGGGAATCCATCATGGCTACAAGCAGAATCTTCTCTTAGTGACATCAAGAGGAGGCTCTGATACCAATTGAAGGATCAATAGTAGCTAGAATTCACGAAATATGTCAATGTAGTTCATGATGTAGCTTGTTACTGTAGCTATACTCGGAAGTCTATTGACCAGAAATTCAAAAACAGAGGAAGACTTTTAGTTTTAAGTAAAAATTAAACACATATGTTAACCAAACAATCTACAAGCCTATACTTATAGATTTATCATTATGGCCAAAAAGATTTAACTAAAAAGATGAAGTGTTTTAACAAAACAATATGTTAAATCACCAAAACAAAAACTCTTACAAGACAACAAGTCTTGCAAAGCAAAACCCATAGAAATAAAAGTAGAGAAAACGTGAGATTAAAAAATAAACTTCCTAAAAAGACTAGGAAGACAAACAACTACAGAGTTCCAATGTAGTTCTCAATGAAGCTACATTCATGTAACGACCCGAACCTAAGAGCCCGGTCCGCTACGTGTAGCCCAAACACTGGCCCATTGAGTACGCATCACCTTGGGTCATCAGGCCCACCACAAGCCGACCCAAAAGTCCATGGATGATGTTGGTGCCCAGTAGTAGCACATAACTACCTTATAAATCACACACAAGTCTCACATATACCCAATGTGGGATTGAGGTATTACAATCTCCCCACTTAAATATTTGACGTCCTCGTCAAGGTCGAATCGTAACCCGGGCAATGCAGGAATCAAGAGGTGGCTCGTACGGGGATCAAGAGGTGGCTCCCACCTTCTGCGGTATAGCACTTTGGCCAGTACAACATTTTGTTCCCACATTTTCGGTCGGGACCCGCTCTGATATCATTTATAACGACCCGAGCCCAAGAGCCCGGTCCGCTACGTATAGCCCACGCACTGGTCCATTGAGCACGCAGCATTTTGGGTCTTCAGGCCCACCACAAGCCGACCCAAAAATCTATGGATGATGTTGGTGCCCAGTAGTAGTACATGACTACCTTATAAATCACTCACAAGTCTCACATCTACCCGATGTGGGATTGGGGTATTACAACTCCAAGCTTCATTCAAATTCCAGTAGCAACACTCCTCTCTATTTTTCTGTATATTCTGCTCTATGCGTGTCTTCTTCTCTACACCATGCTCCATATTTATACAAGGGTGGAGACCTACAATTTAATTAGGAAACAAGAAATCCAAGTATTTAAAGGATTATGAGTTAGTTTCCATAATCAAATAAACTCCTTTATTACATAGATTTTGTTTCCAAATTTAAGTCAAAGAATAAATCATACACAAATAAGAATCCAACAACTCCAAGGAAACATAATGTTAGGAAATAAAAGATTTCTTTCCTAAATTAGTTTCCTAATATAATTCAAGGATCTTATCAAAGATTTTGTCCAACTTAATTATGGACTCTTGATTACTTTTGGAAATGATTAATTATGATAAATACTTCCCACTTCTTTAGAACAAAGAAAGTAATAAATATGGTAAATACTTCCAATACTTTTTGGACTAAGAAAGGGCACAACAATAAATTAAATAGAGTAAAATAGGACGACCCTATTTTACCCTTACAGTTTTCCTAAAAGGGAAAGTTTTGAAAATGAACAATTATTTAAAAACTGATGAAAAATGAAAGGAGAACGATAATTTGAAAACAGATGGAGTATTAATTTAATGACCTATTCTAGAAGATTCAGTTTCAATTAAAAAAAACAATTAGCTTTTAAAATATAGTAAATTAGATTAATTCATATAGCAATTGTGAAATTAATTATGTTATTAAAAACATAAGAATCTTGAATATTGAATAATAATTATTCTTGAACAAAATATTATTTGAAATTGGTAATCTGCTTTCAAGTTCTCCTTTTCACCCCAAAATGAATTTGAAATTAAAATAAAAACTGAAATACTTATTCAACCATGAAGTAGATAAAGAATGTAATCTTACTTCATCTCTTCTTTAAGAGCATCTCCAATGTTAAATATTCGTACATATTTTCTTAGTTGGGTCTCATTGTTATCTACACATTTTTTTATTCTTAAAAACTTAAAAATATATATATTCTCGTTATATAATCTTCTTACACATCTTTTTAAACGAAAATAAAATAAAATTTAAACACCCCCAAACCGGTCACACACAAATAACTAAGAAAATTCTTTTTTTTTCTTCTTCACCAAGAAGAAGAAAAAAAATTCTCTCTCCTACATAGCCTTCCTAAAAAGATGTCTCTTAATGTGCAAATTGTCTACTTAGCAAGAAGAAAACTAATTAAGAAGACAACGTTGGTCGTGTTTAAGGCAATAAAATCTTCCATCATGATCTTTATGAACTTAAAAAATAATAAATTGGTTAGTGATTATGGGTGCATTTGGTTTTTGATTTAGTGGATTGATTTTGAGTTTTTATTTAGTAATAATTAAAGAAAAAAGTAAGAGAAATATAGATATAAAGCTGGCGGGATTAAAAAGTGAGAAAGTCTAAAATCACAAACCAAGTCACGAAATCATAAAATTACAAGATAGAATATTGATAATTTGCTTAAAATATCTTTTGAAACAAGAAAAGAAAACACTTATTTTGGAACGGATAAAATAATAAATTGATTTTTTTATTGTTAATCAATTAAGCAATAGAAATATAGAATCATAGGACCGAAAAACCCCTCTCATCTACTATATAGTATTTTCTTCGTTCCAAGTAAATAGTCTCAGTTTGAAAAGTAATTTTTTAAATGACATTTTTAGTAATTCATTAGTAATAAAAATATATTTTTATGTCTATATTTTTAAAAATTGATTCTTTAAGTAAAACATTTAAAAATAAAATAGTAAACTTTTTGCCCAAAACAAAGAAAATAAGTACTAACTAACCCTTTAAACTCAAACCATGATTCGATATTCTCTTTTACATTCATAATCAAATACTGTCATCAAAAGCATGCTTTAAGCCGCATAAATATTGGTTAAAAGTTTGTAATATGATTTTAATCATCTTCTAATTAAGAAGAGTGTCTTTTACTCATCATTGTTGATATTTTTATTTGTCATCTAGAAGAGATAAAAAAATTATCTTCTTAACTAAGAAGTAGGGGTGTAAATCGGAACCATCGAACCATGGAACCGAACCAAACCAGTTGGTTTGGTTCGGTTTTGGTCGAATACGGTTCGGTTTCGGTTTCAAGAATTGGAAAACCACGCGGTTCGGTTCGGTTCATGGTTTTTGGTATCGAACCAAACCAAACCGAACCGAACCAAACCACCCTATATATTTTTATTTATTTATTATATAATATATATTATATTACATTTATTAACGATTTTGAACCTTTGATTTATTCATAATAAATATATATATAGACGGATACTAAACCAAACAAAATCTTGATTATTAGAAAACTATTATTTCTTCCATTGTTTGTATTTATTTTAGAATATGTATTGTTTTATTTATGATAATTTGTTGTTAGTAGATTATTTCCTAATTTTGATGTTAATTCCAAATTAAAATATTATTTTTATTGTTATTTTTAATGTTGGTTAATTTCATTAAAAATAATTTATATAAACCACAAAACCGAACCAAACCAAACCAAACCGAGTGGTTCGGTTCGGTTCGGTTCCAAGTCTTACTCGGTTCGGTTCGGTTTGAGCTTTTTGGAACCACTAGGAGGCGGTTCGGTTTGTGGTTCTGACATAAACCAAACCAAACCGAACCACTTACACCCTTACTAAGAAGATGGGGAGGAGAGAGAGAGAGGGGAGACAGCGGCCCACTTTGTGGTGTATGTGTGTGTGGGGGTGGGGTGGAGGAGGGTTTTGTATTTAATATGTGAGATAATATTAAATTTAATATTTTTTGTGTAAAAAAATGTGTAAAAAGATTACATAATAAAAATATTTTTTTAAATAAGTAAAAAAATAAAAATATGTAAGTGGTAATAGAAACCAACTAAAAAAATGTATAAGAAACATTGGTAACCGCCTTGGGAAGCAAGTCAGGGACGGACACGCAGCACCAGCACAAACCTCCACCAAAACCACGCATGTGCGACAATAAATACCAGCTTTCCTACGACAACGTCCGTTTTCGAAAGGGTTAAACAAGTAATTCACCCATTCAAAAATTCCGTGGGTGGTTTTTTTTTTCTTGTGTAAGAACTAAGAAGTGACATCATTTTTTTTACTGTTTCCTGTAACCGCCCAACCCATCCCACCCAAACCCAAACCCAAACCCGTGTACAAAACAAACCGACGGCAAATACTAAAGTATAAACTGTTTGCCGCCGCACCTTCCTTTCGAATCACCACTCCCCATCCGCCCACCGTCTTTCTTTCCTTCTTTCTCTCTCCAAAATCTTGAAGATGAGAGAGAAAATAAGGCGGTGTTGTTCATGTAACCGCCCCTTTTAACCGACTCATTCCTTCGCCCACTACTTATCCCTCCTCTCCACGTAATCTGTATATAATACATACCTATGTTCTTTCACACACAATCTTATAAATTATAAACAAACACACAAATTCGAATGCTCGTTTAAAATCTTTTCTCCGATTTGAATTTACAGTCCAGGTTAGGGTTTTCTTCGTAACAGAAAGTTTTTGATTATCTAATCTTGCCCAACTTTTGTATTTTCCTTGATTCATTCCTAGGATTTCTACTGTTTGATTGGCTACCTGTCTTCAGTTCATCTCTACTTTTGTTCCTAGCGTTTTTAATTCTTCTAAACTCCATTCATTTGTTTGTAAATAATACTAGTCGTGAAAAAGGTGATTTGATTCTGCTTTTCTTGCCTCTGCGTTCTGCATAAGCAGTCTTTCTTCAATTTTCAATTTGGAATTGGGATTTGTTTGATTCCATTAAGGGTACGGTATATATTCCTCTTCGTATTTCTTGTTTTTGTTCCTTGGATTTATACCGACCACTCTTTTTCGGGTTCTTCTTCGTTAAGTCATCTTTTAGCTATAAGATGCTGGAATTGATTTACTAATCCTCCTGATTATGAATTAATTTCCCCTGTTTTGTCAATTTGCTCTAGTATACTTGCAAATACTTTAGGATTACTCAACTTCAGTTTTTGTTCATTAGGATATTATATTGTTGTCGGTGATGGAGGGGATCTCGCAGCAATGTTGGTTGTCCTCTGTTTCAATGGGAACAAATGATGTTGCAATTGTAAATGGGCGTAGGGTTTTAGATTCTGGTGACGATTATGCACCGCCTAGTTTAGATCATCAGTTCAACCAGTGTGGTGTTTCGGATTCATCCTCTGAGGGAAGTGGCAGCAATTATAGCGGGGACCAAGGTTCGGCGGTATCTGATTGCGAAAGCGGAGTTACTGGAGGGAGGAATGAAGGTGAATCTCGAGTTTTCTTGTTTGATGGGTTGGTGAAATTGGATGAGGGTGAGAGGGTTCATGAAATTATAAAGCGGAGGTTTGTATCGGGTTTGGGTTCTCCTCTTGGGTTGCATACCAAAGTTGAGTCAATTCAGAGGAATGAATACAGTTTCAGCGTTTCGAGACGAGCTAAGCTTCATTCGTTTCAAATTTACGTGAAAGCAATGGAGAAAAAGTATGGTGGGAATGCAAATGTGAAGTATGGTTGGTTTGGTGGTTCCAAGGAAGAAATTAACATGATCATAACACATGGGTTTGGTCATTATCAACTATTGGATAACAGTGGGCATGGCATTTATCTATCTCCTGATCACTCTCCAACTGAAAGGTACCATCCATATCCCCCTAGCAGATAATGAAATCTCATATTGACAAGAAAGATTTAGGAATTGAATACTAATAATTTTGTTGAATTTGGGCAGCTTGAAATCATCGAGGGCAGATGAAGATGGAGTAAGGCATGTGTTACTTTGTCGGGTTGTATTGGGGCGAGTGGAGGTTGTTAATCCTGGTTCTGGTCAGTGTCATCCGAGCTCAGAAGAGTATGAATGTGGGGTTGATAACATTGCGTCTCCCAACAGGTACATTGTGTGGACTACTCACATGAACACCCATATCTTGCCAGAATATGTCATAAGTTTCAGGACTCCATCCCCATCCTCGTCCTCCTCTTGCTTGATTAATGGTGAGTGGTTATAACTGGAGACTGGAGTAATTAATTATGTCAGGTTTTGATTTCTAATAATTAATTTAGTTTGATATATATGTAAATAAATCAGGGACAGGGTGTGAAAGGACTGCTCCCCCTATGAAACCGACTTCGCCTTGGATGCCCTTCACAATGCTAATTTCAGCTCTTTCCAAGTTTTTGCCTCCTCAAACCATCAGTGCGATTGGGAAGCATCACCAAAACCACCAAGTAAGTAGTTGCAAATTATATACGATGGTTTCTTGGTAATTTCATTCCTCTTCTTAGTTCTTATTAGAATTACATTTTATGTCGGCAGGAAAACAAGATATCAAGGCATGAACTGATAAAGCGAGTTAGACTAATAGCCGGAGACAAATTGTTGTCCACAGTTATAAAATCTTTCAGGGACAAGGTACGTTCTATTCTATCCAAGCCCAACCCTAATTAAGCCTTTGCCCTTTGGTGTAACGACATGATCTTGTGTGATGTTTTGGTTACTCTCGTCTCGTGGAAACACTAATATTGCATTGCAGCACTAACGTTATTTGATAGGAATAATTTATTTATTTAATTTTGTCACAAGTGGAAGTGGGGGTGTGATTCTCACTATTATTCCATAATACTTTATTAACCAAGAAAATTCATGTTTGATTTTTGCAGCAACTGAAACCAGCTTATTGATTTTTCGCGTGGAGCAGTGTGACGGTGTCGGTCTCTTTGGAAATCTGGATAGTTATTGACATTGTGAATAGGAGAGAGAGATAATGTCGAGAGAATCTAGGAAGAGGGATTTACCAAATGTTTCTCTTTGTGTACGTCTTTGATGTATTTTGTGTAAATCAAAAGGCTTATTCAGCGTTGAACTTGAACATTATCTTTGTTGGAATGATAAATGATAATATAGCCACCCTATTTTCTCACTACTTCCTGTTCCTGGGGCTGGGCCTGGGCTACGTATTGCCGTATTGGTACAAGTTCAAGTAGTAAGCCATCTCCCAATCAGTTTATGTATTTTACCGGATCTCTAAAAATTGAGGTAGATCGACTTTCCAGTTTTGAGCATCAATCCTTGCTCAATTACCCCCCCCCCCCAATGAAAGACCGTCTTACGGAGCTCCATTCTCTTCAACTTGACCCACCAATATACGGTGGGTTGGATAAACATGATCCGTTTTACAAAAAAATATCCCTAAGTTTTTGCTAACAAAAGTTATTACAGTCGGTGGCATGGCGATGGTGTAGATCTCTTTTCACTTCTTTTTGCCTCAAGTGATTTGCCAAGGCACCAACTTTAGATCACGAAGAAATTAGTCCTCATACATTAATTGATTCTTGGTTTTTGCTTAAAAATAGGATACTGATCAATATAAGGCTCCGTTTGTTAAACATTTTAGGTGTTTGGCAAACGCACGAAAGCGTTTACGGAAAACCATTAATAAATAAATACAAAAATCTTATTATAATATTAATGCTAATATTGAATAAAAGACAATGTTAAATTTTAAATAATTTCCTTTGAGTAACTCTCATTGTATCATTAGTGGTATCAACGATATAAATTACAATGGTTGAATGATAATGGAGAGATGAAAGTGAATAGGCAAATGATGGTGCAATTCAAGATAGGAAGGTACGAGGATGATGTGTTGTGTGATGTGGTACTTATACAGGCTCGTCATATGTTTCGAGGTAGACAGTGACAATTTGATAGAAGATTCACAATGATGAGTACACGAATAAGTACTCATTCGTTTTCAACAACAAAAACATTATACTTACACCACTTACTCTAAAACAAGTGTATGAAGATCAACTTAGCATTTAAAAAATTTGACAATATTTAGGACGTCTCTAAATAATATAGTTGATACTAATTTTAGAACGTAGTAAGTATTTATTAATAGACAAAAACACACCTTTGGGCCACTGTACTTTTTTAAAAATTGCAATTGGGCCACTGAGACGTCAAAGTTTTTAGAGTGGCCACTGTACCGGACTTATCTTGCATGTTAACCCATTTTTTGGATAGACGTTAAGTTCGACCGTTAAGTTATGTTAAATACATATTTTGCCAGCTTTTTCTTCATCATCATCTTTTCCAATTCTTTTTTATTTCCAGATTTGGTGTTCTCCTACAAATTTCACCTATTTGATATGGCAATAGATATCTCCAGCAAATTCCCCAAGAGATCGAACGAAGATTTTCAATATATCCTATTGATAGATGCGTTTTATACGCATCTATTATGTATATATTCCTACTTAGATTGTGTTTTTTTTTTGCGAGTTTCTAAAGCTATTGATATAAGTTTTAGTGTTTTATGAGTTTCAGGTTAAAATTGAGAAAAATGATGAATTTCGGGCTATTCAACATCAAAATGAAGTTTTCAGGGACCTAGATGCAAATTGCTGGAAGTTGAAGGTAAAAGCTAAAAAGAAGATGAGGTCAGTGATTCTTGAAAGTGTATGGAATGTCTTTTCTCAAACACCCTAGCCTAGTATAAATAAAACTCTAACATTATAGCTTTAGGGATCCAAATTTTAGAGTTTTTTAGGTCGTTTTTGAGCACTCTCAAGACGGACAACATTTTGTAATTTAGTTTCTTTTCGATTTGTGAAGACTGAGGATGATTTCTTCCATTCATATGTTGTGTTCATCGCCTGTGATGAACTAACCGTTCCATTCTAGGGATTGGAGGTAACTTTGTATCAAGTTTTATGTGTTAATATAATTTTCATTCTATCAAATTATTGTTTATCAATTTAAACTATCATCGGTCTGCATTGAAGCTATTGCATAATGGCTGTGTTAATGAACGTGTAGGCTCTTGGGTATAATTAGTCGCATGATCGTACACGAAGTATACATTGGCCAACCTAATTGATAAATAGATCTATTTGATTCCTGATCGGACTAAGGTTAGATCTAGGTTCACATTGTGTTGGGAGTACAGAGTGACTCCTAATTACTTTAGTTCTTAGAGTACTTAATGGACTCTTAATTACCGTGTGGACGGATCAAGAAAGCACAACCAAAGCGGAGTACTAAGGATTGCAAATCTCGCCCAGTAAGTCCCAATCTTTTACCTAGAGAATAAACTCGTAATTGATAGATATTTAAAATTTATACACATATAAGGCGATACAAGTGAATCTCAATTCCTAGATCCTTCTCATCCATAAATTCTCAACTTAATTATGTTTCCTGCAATTAGTTATTTCTTGATTATTTTTAATAGTTAAATTTAATAAGTTTAAATTATTTCAAAACTAAACCTCTTTTTATTTAATTGCATTTTAATTAATTTTTAGATTAAATTGTTTTTAATTTCATTCTCTTTGCGATTCGACCCTTGCTACCATCTTTCTATCCTACAATAGTCTTGTGCACTTACAAGGTAATTTTTAACACATCACCTATGAATTCAAAGAAAAAAGGGAAAGAAGATAAAAGAATCTTGGCCAAATATTATTAGAGAGAGGCGCGATGAGCTAAATTTCCTAATTAGACTCCCTCTCTCACTAAATCTCTCACCCCCATCCAAGCCCCGTCTCTCTCATCCCGCCAAAACAGCTCGCCCCATATTCAGTCTCTCGTTCTCTAGCGTCGTCTCCTTCACCGCCATCTCCAAATCCATCCAAACAACATGCCTAACCATCTACCTCTTCTCTTCACCATCTCGGCCTTGCCTCTCGATCTCCCACGGATTAGCCCTCTTCGAAATCTCCATTATTGTTCCTCCCTCCCTCGTAACATTCCGGATCCATCTCCCTCTATCACAAACAAAGTGAAACCTATCTCCATCCAAAGTCTTATTAGTTTTAAATCAAATATCTTGAAGCCGAACATCCAGATCCATTGCCTAGGCGTGCCTCCTGCTGCTCCAACCGCATTTATGTTATGATTTACTGCACGATCTCTTTGTTAGTGACTCTGATCCGAGATGGAAAGAGTGTAGGCGGGTGGAAAAGGTGGGGAAGAAGCAGTCATAGGTATTTAAACATGCGTTTTGATTCAAACCTGAGTTTGATTCCAAATATGGGTTTTTGTGACCTCTATTCAACTCTGCGTTTTTGTTTCAGATCTGAGTTTTTGTTATCTTTGTTCAAATCTGCGTTTTTGTTTCAGATATGAGTTTGAAATCGATTAGCCATTTATTTTGCTCTTTGTTGTTCTTGTACGTGCTGTTATTTTCTGGTCAATCAGAAACCATATCACATTATTTTTTCGAAAATCAATGGATTTCGTGATAATGTCAGATGACACTAATGCATTCAACAATTTATTTTACATTAGTATTGAATCAAATGCTAGATGTTGGACAAAGAAATTGATGTCTAAAAAGAGATTCAGATGTGGGTTTGATTTTTGTTTCGAATCTGGGTTTAATTTCAGATAGTGATAAAGTCGTGGATAAAATAGGTATTTAACATAATTTAACGGTCTAATTGCAATTATTTTACATTAGTGATAAAGTCGTGGATAAAAATGAATTAACATGCAAGATAAGTCGATACAGAGGCCACTCCGAAAATTTTGACGTCTCAGTGGCCTAATTGCAATTTTTTAAAAAGTACAGTGGCCTAAAGGTATGTTTTGCCTTATAAATATTATAATTTATAAATAGCATGCACAAACTCCATTTATATTTCTAATCAATTTATTTGTTGAGTAAAATATTATGTGTATATGTAAATATGTGTAATTGTGGAAATGGGCGGGGGGGGGGGGTACTCAAACATTTGGAAAATGAATCCGTAAGTCATTTTTTAGAAAAGAAGGCTTTATTTTTCTGTTGACTCAGAAAAGTTTTTACATTGACTACATTTTCTTGATATTACCAAACATCGAAAAATGAGAAAAACATTTTCCAGAAGTCATTTTCCGTTAAACAAACAGAACCTAAGTTCCTACCAACAACACTGAAGCAAATTTTGGAATGGTTAAGGAATTTTAGTTTCTCATCACCTACATGGATTTGATGCCTTGCGTTATATATCCTATATTATATAGTAAGGTTGAGGTAGGGCTTAGTAGTAATTAAGTTGAAAGGGTTCCATAAAACGCTTTTCATGTTACAAAAAGATTCCATTTTCATTCAATTGGCATAATTTACGGTATATGAAACAAAATAGATATGCAAATTGCAAGCCAAGTTATCTTGTGGGATAGCTACTCCCTCCCTTAATGTTTTTTTGATTGAACCAATTGAATTTAGTAAAAAAAGATCTAAATAAACAAGATATGCAATGTTGCAACATGACGTTCAAGTATACGTTTACACACGTAAAAGTATATTCTAAGTAATGTTGGCAAAATTTAATGTTTATGAAGGCTTTGTTATTGAACGTGTATTCATAGTCCTTAAGGAAATTGTTGCCCCCATTATATTGTTGTTGGGATCAAAGACAATTTTCCTCTTAGATATTCAAAAACAAATAACAGAATTGTAGGCAACAATTCTACAATTCTCCCAAGAGCAAAGAGAATGTATTTAATTACAAGTGTTGTTTAGGAGAATGGAGAAAACTTGTGGAGATACAAACTGATAAATGAGGCATCCTATTATGCCCAAATAATCAACTCTTAATGAAGAGTTGTAGTTTAAATGAAAAGACACCATTTTGAAAAACAAGTTTCCTGAAAGGGGGCATGTCTAATCCGAAATTAATGATAATTAATTAAACAAAAATTACACACACACACACACACACACACACACACACACACACATATATATATATATATATATATATATATATATATTCAAAGGGGTATTTGCTTCTTTGAGTCCTATGTGTTGAAACTTTGACAAAACTTTTATCTATGTAATGTGATTGACGTAGAGAAAAACGCCCCACTATGTTTCTTAATTTTGATCCACAAAATAGTGTCGAATTTTCCCAAATCTTTCGTTTTGAGACGAATGGTATGACTTGGTATCATTTATTCCTTTCATGTTAGTGCCAATTATTAGCATGTCGTTAATATAGAAACACATTATAACATCATAATTTTTACTAAACTTAGAGTAAATACATCTATCTGCTCCATTATGACAAAATCCATGTGACAAAATCACACTATCAAATTTTCCATGCCATTGTTTTAGGGTTTGTGTAAGGGTAAAATAGGTGTGCCCTATTTTTGTTTTGTTTTTAACCTTTCTTGGTCCCAAAGTTTTGGTAAGTAGTTACCATATTGAATACTTCCAAAATCCTATAAAAAATCCTTAATTGAGTTGGACAATATCTTTGGTAGATTCTTGAATTAAATTATGAAACTAATTTAGGAAACAAAATTTTTATTTCCTAACATTATGTTTCCTTGGAGCTGTTGGATTCTTGTTTGTGTAGGATAGATTCTTTTACTTAAATTAGGAAACTAGTTTTTGGAAACTAATGTATTTCTTAATCTTTTGTCTTCTTGGAGTTGTTGTCTTTTCTTATTTGTGTAGGACTCTTGTTCAAGCTCCTATACATATAAAGACTTCGGGCAGATGTGAAGGAAGAGAGGCATACGCTCAGAGACATTACTCAGAGAGAAAAGCTGAGAGCTTCGCTAAAGTTTTCTGGACACAGCTTCGGATGCAGCTTCATCACGAGCTGCATTGACATATTTGCTATTTGTTTTCCTAATCTGTTAGGAAGCTTATTTGTTAATCTCACGTTTTCTATACCTTGTGTTTGTGGGTTTTCCTCTCCAGACTTGTTGTCTTGTGAGAGGTTTGGTATTTTGGTGATTTCACAATTTGTTTTGTTAAACTCATAACCATTTTTAGTGAAATCTTTTTGGTCATAAGGATGTATCTACAAGCATAGCTTGTAGATTGTTTGATAAACATTTGTTTTATTACTGCCTTAAGTGTTTAAAGTCTTCCGCTGTTTACATATTTGATTTTCTGGTCGATGCACCTACGGATGCAGCTGCATCACAAGCTGCATCGACAGATTTTTTGAATCCTAGCTACTATTGATCTTTCAGTTTGCTTCAATCCGTACAAGGATTTAATTAACTTACAAACTTTCCTTTCGTTTCTAGGAAGCACAAACCCTTCAGGTTGCTCCATATATACTTTTTCATCAAGATCTCCATTTAAAAATATGGTTTTGACATCCATTTGATGGACATATAAATCATAAATTGATACTAATACAAAAAGTAATCTTATGGAGGATATTCTAGCTACATGAGCATGAGTATCAATACTATCAACCTCTTCATTTTGTCTAAAGCCTTTTGCTACAAGTCTTGCTTTAAAAGTTTGTAAAGATTCATCGGTATTGCATTTTCTTTTAAATACCCACTTATATTCAATTGGTTTTGAACCAAGAGGTAAGTCAGTCAATACCCATGTTCTATTTACTAGAAGAGAATCTATTTCATCATTTATTGCGTCTTTCCAGAAGCTTGAGTCTCTTGAAGCCATTGCTTCGTTGTATGTTATTGGATCTTCTTTGTGTAGTTGTTCCAAGTGGCCGGCAATTTTGCAATCACAGCAACCACTTGCAATTTCTCAGACACATCGATTTTTAAGTCTGGGTCTAGATACCAAGACCAACAGTTCATCAACTTGGTCCATCACAGATTTATTATCAAACATATGGAACTCAAAAAATGTCGTGCTTAGAAATTTATCCGTACCTTGTTTTTCATATGTGTATTTATTCTCCAAGGCACTCCAAATCTCTTACGGCTTATTCATCGAGCGAAATAGATCATATATCATGTCTGAAAGAGAGTTCAAATTATGTCCTCTGCAGCGAACTTCATCCTCTTCACATTTCTTTCGGGATGCCTTTACTTTGTCAGTTTCTTTATCGGTTGGTTCTGGAATTGGTGGCAGATTTCCAGCCAACAAATATGTAACACCCAATTCAGTGATGAAGAATAATAATTTGTCTTTCCAACGAGTGAAATTTGTTCCATCAAAGCGTTCTAGTTTCACATTGCATCAGAACTGACCATCGTACTAGCAACAGACTTTGAACCCGCAGCCTCCATTGCAAACTATAATTTCCTTAAGATTGTTGGCAAAATTTAATGTTTATGAAGGCTTTATTCACCATCGTTAAGAAAATTATTGCCCCACTATATTGTTGTTGGGATCAAATGCAATTTTTCCCTAGGATATTCAAAAATAAATAAAAGAATTGTAGGTAACAATTCTACAATCCTCTCAAGAACAAAGAGAATGTATTTGACTACAAGTGTTGTTTAGGAGAAGGGAGAAAATTTTTGGAGGTACAAACTGATACAGTAGGCATCCTTTTATACCCAAATAACCAACTCTTAATGAAGAGTTGTAGTTTAAATGAAAATGCACCATTTTGAAAAAACAAGTTTCCTGGTAGGGGGCATGTCTAATCCGAAATTAATGATAATTAATAAAACAAAAAATAGTTAATGTTAATTCAAAATTAATCATTAACTGATTATTCCTCCACATTTGGTTTTTCCCTCCAAATTTCCCACCAACCAACGTGAATTGGTTTGGTGCATATCTTCTTTTAAACGTCAACAAGGTTTTCTATTTTTTTCATGTGGGATAAATGTTTTTCACTGACTAATTCCAACAAGTAATACATGACACTTCTTTTGATGGGATTGGGGGGGGGGGCAAGCTTTAATTATCCGACACCAATTAAGTTGAAAGTAGAGTTTTTCAAAGAGTAGATTTTTGATTCATCATCTGCCATCAGTGTATCAATATGTGTATTAGACAATTAAAGCTTAGCTTGTTAATAAATGGTCAAATTACTTTTTATCCCTCAAAGTTTCCACAAAATCCCAATTTGTCACCTAAAATAAGGTTTGTCCCATTTTAGCATTCAAGGTTACAATTTGTCCCAGTTTGCCCCCTTTCCGTGAGGGGCGTTAGAAATGGTAATGGAAAAAGACATGTGCATGTTATGTGAGGGCTATTTTGGTATTTTTTTTCCATGTGGCTTAACTGGAGGGTGTTCAAATAGGGTTAAGATAAATACACAAGACACAAATCTTAATTCTCAACGAGAAAAAAATAGGGTATTCTGCGAATTTTAAAAAACTCAATTGAGAAAGCAAAGCAAGAAAAACTTCAACACTCGGATGTAAATTTGGTCAGCAAAAAATCATAACTCAAATTTAAATTACGGGTATGTTTCCAACAAGAAAAAGGCAGTACAAATAATAAAGAATCTTGAAATATGGAAATCACAATCTCTAAGGTTTAATGGATTCTGAATTGTTATGACGTGGTCATTATGAGTTCATACCCATTGTAGGACTTTCTGAGGAATGAAAGATCTTTTCTTCTTTCTTTTTAGGTAGATAAAGAAAGCTTTGATTCTTTGCCCTCGGTAGGGCCTCTGGCCGTACTTTCTTTCTAGTAAGCTCTAACAATTTCCTTAGCAGCAACAGATCAAAGGATCCTTTGAGAACTAATATTAGTTGGGCGAGCTATACTTCTTGTGTCTTCCAAGAGCGGAACCAGAATCGATATAGTAACATTTCTAGTTTCAGGGACATCCGGTAAGCTGGGGAAATCGCTCCCGATAACGAAGTCAATTTGAGAACTTCATTCATTTTGAAAATTGTAATATCATTTTGCCTATCAGGTATGTAATATCCAAGGAACGTCATCGCTAGGATGAATCTTCGTCTTCCAGATCTTGAATTGACATGGTTTGATGTAATTTTGGGTATATGGAACTAGGGTTTTAGATCTATGAAACTAATATTTTGGATCTTTAAATAGAAAGTTAGGATGGGTTAATTTTGTCTAAATGCGAATAAGCGACCATGTTATAAAGTTTTTGGGGGTGGTAGGGGGGTGACAGTGTACCGGTGATGGAGAAGAAGGAATCTATCGGTTGTGTATTTGGGTGAGATTCAAATGGAAGAGAGAGAGATAATATAAAGTGAGAGTGAGTGTGTAAGAGAGAATTAAAGTAAAAATAAAACTAAACTTTGAAAGTACTAAACTAGTCATATTTGAATGTTTGAAAGTACCAAAATAGCTCTCACGTGACGTGTACATGTCTTTTTCTATTACAATTTCTAACGCCCCTCACAGAAAATGGGAAAAATGGGATGAATGGCAACCTTGAGTGCTAAAATGGGATAAACCTTAGTTTAAGTGGCAAACTGAGATTTGGTGGAAACTTTGGGGGTAAAAAAGTAATTTAGCCTTAATAAATTAACCCTTTCATTGTGCTAGACGCGAATATTGACATATTCATTTCCTCGCTGACAAGAAAGATTCGTCGACATCTTCTAGTCGCTAGATATATGAGTTTTAAAAGAAAGATATTCATCTTCATTTGTGATTTCTCCTTCCATGGTTGAGCTTTCGTGTGGATTTAATTACAACCGGTTTCAATACTATACGGTTGAACACTTGTATATTGAGTATTGGGCCCTTTTATTCTAAAGACTTGGAAATACACTTCCTAGATAAAAGGCCCACTTAGCCCATAAGATAGAAGAACAAACTGTGGGTGGAAGTTTCTGATAATATGGATCGGGTCACCTCTCCATTGACATGTTAGTTTTCCAATATGAAATCATGTTTACTTTTGACTTGAACAGAGGTGACCTACTACACTCCCATCAGTAGCTATCTATCTTCCTGGTGTTTGTGTTTGCCGATCGCTGTCTGTTAGTCGTAGTCTTAATCACTAGGTCTAGTCATTTGGGTAACATATTTGATGGATTTAACCCGGTTGGCCTTTTGGTGCTAGGTGGGCTATTCACGATGCACTCAAGTCTACAATGTTGATTTTGCTAACCCACGTTTACCCACCCACATAGAGAAATATTTTATATTGTCCAGTACTACTCCATCCTAATCAATCTAAGGAAGTAAAAAATTGGTATGCTGGACCATGATTAGTGTGATGGGCTTCATGAGTCATGACTGGGTACGACCGATAGACTAGAATATCCAAATTGAACTACAAATCGGAGGGTCTTAGCATGTCAACGAGGACCGGGCAAAGCTTACCATGCAATTTGTTTATCTTGCAGTTCAAATAAAAAATCCTACTCACTTAGGTCATTCTCGAATCTCGACCATTAGAGTCCATACCGATATCATGGCCAAGTCATATATACCATAGCCTATGTCTACCAGTGTTGTGCCCATGTATTGGCATTATCGTGCATATCTTAATTAGCATAGTCTTGGGCATGTTATGACCTTGTTTTGGCCTTGTCGTGAGTCTTGACCCAAGCAAGGCAATGTCGTGAACAACCATTATTGTTACCATGGCTTTTGTCACCAAATTATCATTGTCACCCACAACCTTTAGGACTTCAATGTCTCACACAACTTGAGTTACACAGGCAAATTGACCAACTAGCTTGCCATCGGAACTTGGCACTTGGCACCGGCTGGCTGTCATCCAAATGTGCACTTATTATTAAGAGATAATTTAAAATTGAAACGCTAATATTATTTTGCCAGAATAAGTTATCACCGTAGTTGGTGCAAATTGTCCTCAAGTTACATGATGGGAAAAAAAGAAAAAGAAGAAGAAAACGTAAAATTATGGAAAAGCATGATGATTGTACGTAATAGAGGAGGCAGTTGAACTAATATTTCATTTTCGGCAAAAGAAGAAATAATAGCATTTTTAAATAAAACATACATATAGGTGTTTTATTATGCAAAGGGTTATATTTTATTTGTAAGTTAGAGTTTGAGTGACTTACGTGCGGTGTGTATAGAATTAAAATGTGTTGAATTATGAGGCACGCAGACCACAGACATACACACTCAACCCTCTTAAGTTTCACTCAAATGTGCCCCCCCTTCCCCTTACGTCTTCTTGAAGTTTACAGATATACATGCAATTATAACCTTAGTTTAGACACCAAAAAGAAGATACTAGCTTAACAACTCAATTAATCTTTTGTTTTAAGAATTAATGATTAATGGTGACAATATTACTCTAAATAATAAGACACGTGTAATGATCGAGAGATTAAAATTAATCATGGTCTAAAATGCATGCCAATACTGAATATTAGATCATTTCACGTAGTGTATAGGCCTGGTAAGTTTCTCGGTTGTTGGTGTACATGTAGAACGTTGAGTAGAATTGAAACAATATTTGTAACTATTACACGGTTAGTTAGCGGCACTCCCACCTCGATGCTCCCATAAGGCCACACAGAAAGAGAAAGAGCCACGGCACTTGGTCGTTAAATTTAATCATCGGATCCTTTCCTTTCCTTTCCTTTCCTTGTGAAAAGCTAATCAACTCCGATGATTATGCTCAAAAGTCCTACTAGTCAACAAAAAATTTAGTATTCCATTCCATATATAATATATACTACTTCCGTCCTAAAATATGTAATATGACGTTTTCAGATAGTTTTTTTATTCCAAAATAAATGATACTTAACAATTTTCAAAGATTTTTTTTCTTCAATTTTTTTCATATTTATTAACTCTGTAACTCGTGTTTGGCTCTTTGGATAAGAATATCATGACATCTCATTAATGTTTGGATATAAATAGTTTAGTCTTTACAATATGTTTTTTTGGTATGTATGAAAAACCCAAAAACATCATATAAGTTTTTAGATTACATATTAATTTCTTGTCTTTATATGAAAGAAAGTTTTCAGTTTTGTATTAAAATTATTTATTGAAAGCCGACATATTATTAGGTACATTATCACCTCTTTCCAACGTATTACGTATACCGCACCAACCAAAAAGAAAAGAAACCTTTAAATATTTGGTAATTGTTCAACTCAAATCCCACCAAATTATCAACTTTTTTGCCTCCTTCGGTTCAAATTAGTTTCCTAGGGCTAGATTTGACACTGCCGCAACTATATGCGGTTATGTTTCAAGTCGGAGTTGAAGGGATGAATTAAGGATTTATTTCCAACATTCGTGGAAAAAAGAAAAAAGTTTAAATAAAAAAATCAAATGGAGATAGCTAGATGACGCACATACCTCGAGCCTCGAGCCTCTAGTCGTTCTCATACAAAATGCACCTAAAGCCTAAGAGCAACACCATTGTTACTTTTTAACAATATTCTAATTAAAAAGATATTATCTATGTCCCTAAATTATTGTCATGGTTGACCCGACGTACATATTAAGAAAAAACAATTGATTTGATTATTTATATTGGTTTAATGTGTAGTTTTCTTTAAAAGCTCATGTGTATGTGGCTCATAATTAAAGTAAAATGAAAAAGTAAGGGTAAAGTAGTAAAAGTGATGTTCTAAAAAGGTAAGTTTTAAAGTGGACAATTATTTTGGGACGGACGAAAAAGAAAAGGAGGACAATAATTTAGGGACGGAGGGAGTAATATTTATCTCTTATTGTGCATCTTCTTAATATGCCAAGCAAGAAAGAGAAAAATATTTCTTCCTAAATAAGAAGGAGAGTTTTGGGAAGAGAAGAAGAGAGCGGGGGCAGCGGCTGCACTTTGTGGTGTGTGGGGGGTTTGTATTTATGTGGGATGATATTAAATTTAATATTTTATGTGTAAGAAGATTATAAGATGAAAAGATATATTTTTAAGTGTGTAAAAAGATAAAAATGTATAAGTGACAGCCAGCTAAGAAATTGTGTAAGAATTTTTCACAATGATGATGCTCTAAAACAGTAAAAAACCTACAAATATTCTTGCATGACCTTAAAATGATGACATCAAACACTCACTCTTCTAGTCTTCTCCATATAAAACTATCTAAGGATGGCATTGCTACTAGTGGGGGAGTCCTTCGGGATTCATAGGGCTTCTTTATTTTTCGGTTTCTCCAGGTATTATGATCCGAGTACTAATTAATACTAATGCTGAATTTCGGGCTCTTCATGATGGCTTGTTGTTGTGCCGTGAGTTGAATTATGGGCAGGTCTTGGTGGAAGTGGATTTTTTGGTTGTAGTTTCCGCTATTAAGGGCACGCATGGCTGCCCATGGATGTTTATTTATTATGATCTTAGATGTTGTGTGGTTCTTCTGGGCAACAATGAAATTCAACATGTGCATCGCGAAGGTAATTCTGTTGCAGATCGTTTAGCGACCTATGCTCATGGTACTAGAATTGATAAGAATTATAATATAGTTCATCAACTTCCGGGGGAGGTCCGTCGGGCACTCCAGCACGATGCCTTAGGTTTATTTTCTTTTCGTAATCATTAATTTTGGTTGACTGCATGTTGTATTACTTTTAAAGGTCAGAATCCTTTGTCCCCCCCTATTTTGGGTAAGGTTGGTTGTCCCCCTTCAGATTGTACTCTTTTTTCTATTAATAAACTCTGCAGGGTGTCACCCATGTTTCTTAAAAAAATAATTTATATATATATATATATATTTAAACCAAAAAAGGTACTCCCTTCGTTCCAAAATTATCGTCTGGGTTGATTTGGCGTACGGTTTAAGAACGTATATTTGACTGAATTATTAATATTAATTTGATGTGTAATTACTTTAAAACACATGTGTAGTGTATATGACTCATAATTAAAGTAAGATGAAAAAGTAAGGATAAAGTAGAAAAAGTGTTATCCTAAAAAAGAAAGTTTTAAACAAAATAATTATTTTGGGATGGATGAAAAAGGAAAGCAGAATAATAATTTTGGGACGGAGTGAGTGTAACGAAAAACAAAAAACATTCGGCTTCTTGAAATGAAACTATTTTCGTTTGAAGAAAATAGTCTATTTCTACATTGGAAATATTATGATCTACTACAATTTAGATCCTTATTTGTTATACATTTGCTGTGTTTTAGTGATAAATAATCATTATTGAAATGGTATTAAGTATATTATAAACAAAAAGCTCTAGAAGTTTTTAATGATAAATAAGTTTTTTGTTAAATAAGATTAAAATATGACTATGTCCTTTTAGGACCAATTAAGAGAGATACGTATGGGAAGTAATTAATTATCCTAAAATTAAACCACATGCATCCCTTGCACAAATCTATATTACTATATATGTATATATTTAAAGTTGGTGAAAAGTATTATGGTTGGGTCACCTCACTACCTTATGATAAATTATCATTGTAAAGCATCTAAGTGGAGGCTTTTACAAACTTTTGATTTTTTAGTCATTAATTAATAATAATACATAATAATAATTAATATGATGAGGGGTATTAGTATTAGTGTATATATATATATAACTTCTTCTATTGTCGATAGTAGAAGGTTTATATTTAAAAACTTTTACAACTAACATTACTTCTAATCAATGTGTGATAAAACTCTTTAAGGTGGGACATTACTTCTAATGATTCACTTTTAACATCATACTTTAAGTTTTCATATCTTATTCATCTAAAACTTGATTTAGACAAATAAATATATCCTTTCGATGCTCGTGCCGAGTAGAACACATTTGCACAATTACTTTTGCAAAGAAATAAATGACACGTAATGAAATTTGTGTCTCAAGTTGTACAATTTCTTTCACTAAAAACACTAATTTTTTAACAAGTATTATACTTTAAATTAATCTTGATATTTTATTCATCCAAAACTCGATTTGGACAAATAAATATATTATTTCGATACTCTCACCGAGTAGAACACATTTGCCAACAAACAAATGACACGTAAAAAATTCATGCCTCAAGTTGCATAATTTCTTTCACTAAAAACACTAATTTTTCAACAATAGAAGAGATGCATCCCTTATTAGTTAGAAATTAATGTTGGGTTTAAAATTATCATTATTAATTAAGTATCAATAGACGAGATGTATCATACATTGGTTGGAAAGTGATGTTGGTTTTCAAAATCATTTGATAAAAGACTTCTACCATTATTACCAATAAAAGATGTATATCTCACATTTGTTAGTAAATGATGTTGATTTTAAATTATTTTATATTATTACCAATAAACGAGATGTATAACACATTATTTAAAAGAAAATGTTAAATTTTAAAGTTTTTGGACTAAAGACTTTCATTTTTACAAGATATGTATCTCACATTGGTTACAAAATATTCTACTATTATTACAAATAGGAGAGATGTATCTCACATTGGTCAGAAATTGATGTTTGCTTTAAAAATATTATTATTAATTATCAATTGAAGAGAAGTATCATACATTTGTTAGAAAATGATGTTGGTTTTCAAAATCTTTTGATAAAAGACTTCTATCATTATTACTAATAGAATATATATATATATATATATATATATATATATATATATATATATATATATATATATATATATATATATATCACATTGGTTTAAAAATGATGTTGATTTTTAATTATTTTATGTTATATAAAAGACTTTTACTATTATTAGCAATAGAATATATATATCACACATTTGTTATAAATTGATATTGGTTTTAAATTACTATTATTATCAATAAAGGAGATAAATCTTACAATGGTTAAAAAGTGATGTTGATTTAAAAAATCTTTAAATAAAAAAGACTTCTACTTTTATCACCAATAAAAGAGAATAGAAGATATGTATCTCATTATATAGAAAGAGATATTGGTTTTAGATTTGTTTTAGATAAAAAAAAACTTCTACTACTAGTAGCAAATGATGAGATGTATTTCACATTGGTTAAAGAGTGATGTAGGTATTAAAAGATTTAATACCAATAGAAAAAATATGTATTTCACATTGGTTAGGAAAGTGATATCTGTTTAAAATGATTTTAGATAATTTATCTCACATTGGTTACAAAAAGATCCACGTTATTTAGAAACATATATTGGTTATAAAATTTATAGATAAAAGAATTGTTTATATTATTATCAATAATAGAGATGTATCACATATTGTTTAAAAAGAGATGTCGGTTTCAAAACTTTTTAGATAAAATACTACTACTATTATTATTTTTATGTAATAACCAATAGAAGAGATGTATCTCACATTGTTTAGAAATAGATGTTGATTTCAAAAGTTTTTAAATAAAAGACTATTATTATTACTATGGAAGAATTTATCTCACATTTGTTAGACATTAGTATTGGTTTTAAAAATACTATTATTACCAATAGAAAAGATGTATACCACATGGTTAGAAAGAGATGTTTGTTTTAAAAATCTTTAGATAAAAGTTTTAAACTTTTATTACCAATAGAAATAGAAAAGAAATATCTCACATTGTTATAATACGAATAATGATTTTAAAAGTCTCAAAATAAATATTTCAATAACATAAAGTCCAAAATTTAAGGTGTCTATTAACGCAGATATATTAAAAAACTTTCATTTGGACGGATTTTTTTCTTCATTTATGACAATGATGATAAGAATTGTACAATATTATTTTTATTATTACTATTATTATTGCTACTCCCTCCGTCCCTAAATAATTGTCCTGTTTGACCCGGCGCACTGTTTAAGAAAAAGTAATTGACTTGATTATTTATATTGGTTTAATGTGTAGTTTCCATTAATGTCCATGTATATGTGGCCCATAATTAAAGTAGAGTGAAAAAGTAAGGGTAAAGTGGTAAAAGTGATGTTCTAAAAAGGTAAGTTTCAAAGTGGACAATTATTTTGGGACGGACGAAAAAGGAAAGTGAGACGATAATTTAGGGACGGAGGGAGTATTATTTTTTTTATAACAATAATACTATTATTATTCTCAAGCATTCATGTGTAACTCATTATTTCTCAACAATTACCTATTAAAAATACGTATTAATAATTAATACAATAATGAGATATTAATCATTTCTATTGTTAATAGTAAAAGTCTTATATATATAAAAATTTACAACCAATATTATTTTCAAACCAATGTGGGATACAACTCTTCTATTAGTAATAAAATGACAAAACACACAAATGGGCCACCCAACTTTTCCCCTTTTTACAATTCGGCCACCGAAAGTTTGAATCATCTATTTTGACCACCCTACTTTTGTTATGTTGCAAGCGTGCCCATTTTTTGGATGTCGTTAGCCCAGGACGTTAATTTTTTGTCAATTTCCTATTTTACCCCTGTAAATACTAAAAGTTTGTGTGATTTTAAAAACCCAAATGGGTCCAATAGAAATTTTTTTTGGGGTACAGTACAGATCTGGGTTCATCTTCAAACCCGGCCAAACTCAGTGTGACAACAAATACTACCCAAACCCACCATCACCAAACCTTTCGTTTTCTCTCTCACGCTCAGTTCGGCCTCACTTATCTCCTCCCTCAGTTTGGCGAATCTTCTCCAGCTGCCGGCCCGGCAACAAGCTCTAGCAAAGTCGTCGTCCTTCTTACGATCGCCATCCTAGCCAAACCGGCGTCCTTCTCCATTGATGAAGACCTCCCTTCCCTGCCGCCATCTTCATCGTCATCGTCGGGCTTCACCAAGAGAGCTCACTTCAGATCTTCATCGTCATCGCCCTTCACATTCTCCCTCGATCCCTCCTTAAAAAAATGCCCTCTCTTTCCTGCACACACTGAAATCACACAGACCTCTCTCTCTCTCTCTCTCTCTAAAATCTTATGGGCTTTCCAGTGGGTTAAACATAAGTTTTCCTACCAAAACTCTTCATACAGGTACTTTCCGTTTTAGGTTTCATCCGGACCTTCATTTTCTCCCTCTTTCGCTTCCTAGGTCTCTCCGATTTCCTTGAACCTGACCCGCAATTCTACCATAATCCAATCAGAATGTCCGAGAACCCGCCACTATTCGCCGTCCTAACCCAGAAATTCCTCCCCGTGGTGAAATTCAAAGAACTCCCCGTACTCACTCGAAGACCCGCCAGGATTTACATGCGAGTTTGAGAATGAGGAGGAGATCGGTGTTTGACGAATTGTAAGCACATTTTCCACCGAGGATGTCCGGACCGTTGGATGGATCATGATCGAGTACTTGCCCCCTTTATAGGACCCCTTTGTGCCTCGAGATCCGCAAGATGGGTTTAATAAGGGCGTGGGATTCTTGATTTTTACGGCGAGTACAACCCAGTTCCGGGATTATAATTTAACTTCTTGAGGGTTAAGTGATTTTTTTTATATTTTTTCCCCTCCTTTATATTTGGGTATAATATCTTTTAATTTCTTAAGAGCTAGAAATTGTATATATCTCCAAAAAGAAAATAAATATATCTTCTTCAATATTTATTTTTAAGCAAAAACTTTGGTTTTTGAACTTATAAAACTAGAAGGTGCAAACTTATGGTAGAATTTATTCTTTCTTCAGAAGAAAGTATATATTAAAAATGAGACTGAGCAAATGGGTGCTTTAATGGATGGTGTTCATGACAAATGTTGTGGGAAGATGAAGATGAACCCAGATCTGTAACCAAAGTTCAATTTTTTACCTTCGGACCCCTTTTTATTATAATTATTCATCCCTTTTTTTTGTGTTTTCTATTTAGACCCCTTTGGGCTTCTAAAACCACACAAAGTTTTAGTATTTACATGGGCAAAATAGGAAATTGACAAAAAATTAACGTCCTAGACTAATGTCATCCAAAAAATGGGCACGCTTGCAACATAACAAAAGTAAGGTGGCCAAAATAGATGATTCAAACTTTCGGTGACCGAATTGCAAAAAGGGGTAAAGTTGGGTGGCCCAATTGTGTATTTTGCCTAATAAAATATTAGATTTTTAAACTAATGACTTTTAAAACCAAAATCAATTTATAGCAAATATGAAATGCATCTCTACTAATATTACCAATAGAAAAGATGTATCTTACAATGGTTATAAATTGATGTTAATTTTGAAAGTATTTTGATAAAAGATTTCTACTTTTATCACCATAGAATATACATACATATAAATATATAAATAAATAAATATATATATATATATATATATATATATATATATATATATATATATATATATATATATATATTAGTTTTAAAATTTTACATTAGATACTTTTATTCTTATTACCAAGGTTCTAAAAATCATTAGGCGGCCGCTAGGCGGCACACTAGCGCCTAGCGAACTAGTCGGGGCGTAATCGGGGCCTAGAATTAAGACATAATTACCATTTTTTGATAATTTACATCAAAGATCAAACCCATTGATTACAAATTTATTATTTTTTTATGTTTGTCATTTTATCAAATACTTGTCTATATTTGTAAAATGAACAAAAATATACAAACCTACCATTAATCCCAATCCTCAACAACCTCAAAGCAATAAACAAGTCAAGTTTAAAACTAAAAACAAAAAAGGTATTATTTCAGTTCGCCCCCATTACCTCCCTCTCTACCTCACCATTACCACTCCCCCTTCCTTCTCCAGTTCGCCCCCACTTCTTTCTCCGGTCACCGCATGCTAGAAAATTAAAACTAAAAAATAAATTAAGGTCGACGAGGTTTGGCATAGTCGCCGACTTGATTGATTAGGCGGCGACTAAGAAAGTCGTGGCGGTAGAGAGGGGCCTAGCGCCTAGGCGGGGCCTAGGCGGGGAGTTTTAGAACACTGCTTATTACCAATAAAAGATATGTATCTTAATTACATTGTTTAAAAATAAATGTTGATTTAAAAAGGCTTTAGATTAAAGACTTTTTTATTACAAATAGAATAGATGCATGTATCTCATATTGGTTACAAAATATTCTACTATTATTATCAATAGAAGAGATGTATCACGCATTGATTATAAATAATGTTGGTTTTAAAAATAGTATTATTACCAATAGAATAGATGTATTATACATTTGTTAAGGGGTAATATGGTTTTCTAAGTCTTTAGATATAAAATTTCTACCATTATTACTAATAGAAGATATATATCTCACATTGGTTAGAAAGTGATGTTGATTTTAATTTTGGATAAAATATTTTTACTATCACTAATAGAAGAGACATCATACATTGGTTAAAAAGTTATGTTGGTTTTAAAAGTCTTTAGATCAAAGACTTTTACTTTTATCATTGTAAGGGTAAAATAGGTATGCCATATTTTTGTGTTGTCTTTAACCTTTCTTGGACCCAAAGTTTTGGTAAGGAGTTACCATATTTAATAAGTTTCTTGGTCCTAAAGTTATGATAAGTAGTTACCATATTAAATACTTTTAAAAGCTCTCAATAATCCTTAATTGAGTTGGACTATATCTTTGGTAGATCCTTGAATTAAATTAGGAAACTAATTTAGGAAACAAATCTTTTATTTCCTAACATTATGTTTCCTTGGGGTTGTTGGATTCTTATTTGTGTATGATAGATTATTTGACTTAAATTAGGAAACTATATTTGGAAACTAATTGATTTATTTCATAATCATTTATTTCCTTGCAGTCTTTTGTTCTTCTTATTCGTGTAGGTCTAGGGGTGTAAATCGGAACCACCGAACCGAACCGAATCAAACCAAACCAGTCGGTTTGATTCGGTTTTGGTCGAAGACGGTTTGGTTTCGGTTTCAAATTTTGAAAATCCACATGGTTCGGTTCGGTTCACAGCTTTTGGTATCGATCCGAATCAAACCAACCTATATATTTTTATTTATTTATTATATAATATATTATAGTACATTAATTAACTATTTTGAACCTTTGATTTATTCATAATATATAAATATATAGACGAATACTAAAACCAAACAAAATTCTTAATTGTAAGAGAACTATTATTTATTCCAATGCTTGTGTTTATTTTAGAATTTGTATTGTTTTATTTCAGATAATTTGTTGTTAGTACGTTATTTCCTAATTTTGATGTTAATTCCAAATTAAAATCTTATTTTCATTGTTATTTTTAATGTTGATTAATTTTATTAAAAATAATTTATATAAACCACAAAACCGAACCAAACCAAACCGAGTGGTTCGGTTCGGTTCAAAGTCTTACTTGATTCGGTTCAGTCTGTGATTTTGGTATCAAACAAACCAAACCGAACCACTTGCACCCCTAGGTCTCTTGCAACACACACACACACACACACACACACGGTGTGTGTGTGTGTGTGTGCGGATCTCGTGCAGACTGTGAGGCTGATAGACGCTGAACCAGACAGATTACATAGAGAGAAGAAACTGAAAGTCGTTCAGAATTTGAATGCAACTTCGGGTGTAGCTTCATCACGAGATGCATTGACAAATTTGCTGTTTGTTTTCTAGTTTGTTAGAAAACTTAATTTTTAATCTCACGTTTTCTATACTCTATTTTTGTGGGTTTTCCTCTCCAGACTTGTTGTCTTATGAGAGGTTTGGTATTTTGGGGATTTCACAATTTGTTTTGTTAAACTCATAATCCTTTTTAGTGAATTTTTTTTTACCATAAGGTTGGATTTACAAGCATACCTTGTAGATTTTTTGATAAATTTCTATTTTATTATTGGTTTAATTGTTTAAAGTGTTCCGTTGTTTACATTTTTGATTTTCTAGTCGATGCACCTCCGGATGCAGTTGCATCACAAGCTGCATTGGCAGATTCTTTGAATTCTAGCTACTATTTATCTTTCAATTGGTATCAGAGCCTCCTCTTGACAAAACTAAGAGAAGTTTTTTGTTGTAGCCATGATGGATTCTCAATATGAGAATGTTGTTCATCCTCCTACCTTGACTAATGTTAATTACTAAATTTGGAAAGTCAAGATGTGTATCTTCATCAAATCAATTGATGAGAGAGCATGGCTTGCTGTTCTGAATGCTTGGACTCCACCTAAGACCACTGATAATTAAAATCACTAGTGAGGCAAATTGGACCACTCAAGATAGAACTACTGTTTCGTTTAATTATAAAGCTCTTTCAGCCATATACAAAGCTTTGGATGCCAACACCTTCAGAGTTATTGCAAACTATGACTCTGCTAAGGATGTTTGGGAGGCCCTTCCAACTTTATGTGAAGGTCCTGCTAGTGTTTGTACTTCAAAACTTAGAATGCTTACTACTCAATTTGAGAACACTAGAATGAATGAGGATGAAGATATTATGTCATATTATGGTAGATTACTTGATATATTTAATATTGCTCTTGCTTTGGGTGATCCTATCACCAATGATCGTCTTGATAGCAAGATGATGCGCACTTTACCTAAAAGATTTAATGTCAAAATTTGTGCTATTGAGGAAGCTCATGACATTGACAAAATTGGTTTTGAAAAACTAGCTGGTATTCTACAAATTTTGATTTAAACATCAATGAGCAAATTAAGAACAAAGGCAAAAGTGCATAATCTTCTACTCCTTCTGTGGAAAGTATTGTTTTTCCTTTTGTTGTTGATGTGTCTTCTGAATTGATTGAATTGCACAAGGAGATTGAAGAATCTGATTTTGGTGAAGAATCAATGGATTTTTTAACAGCAAAGTTTAAAAATATTTTGAATGCAAAGGGACAAAACAGATCTCAATCTTCTAACACCAAAATTGTTTTCAAAATTGAGTCTAGCAAATTTGTTCCCAAAAAAAGTTCTTTTCAATCCCTTGAAAAACCTTTTACCAATCATTTTGCTAAACAGCCTACATCTAGAGGTGAAAATATTGATTCTATTCAATGTAGGGCTTGTCAAGGGTTCGGTCATTATGCTAATCAATGTGCTAATACTTTGAGAAAGAAATGTTTGAGTTTTTCTGCTACTCTGAGTGACAGTGATGATGAAGATCCATGTGATCTCATCACTCTCACAACAGTACAACATGTTCAGACTAATCTTGCAGGTTTTTCGGGTGATGCACCTCCGGATGCAACTGCAGCACAAGCTGCATCAGACAGAAGCTGGGACGATTTTCTTTGCTTCAACTCTTCCATCACTGAAGATGCTCCATAATTAGAATCAGAATTGATGGAAGATTATAAGGAGTTGTATAATGATTGGGAGAAAAGAGTTTTCCAAGTTAAGATTTTTACAAAAACAAATGAAGCATTCAAGAAAGTGAATGAAGATTAGAAGAAGTGCATTGCTAGACTGGAGTGTTTACTTACAAAGAAGGATGTAAAGCTTGAAATTTTTAAAGAAGATCTTCATAAAGTAAATGAAATGGTGGCAAAGTGGAATTCCAGTCAACACAAACTTGATGATATGTTGAAGTCTAGAAATAATGGAAAGTCTGGACTTGGATTCATGCCAAAAACATTTGTTAAGGAATATGAAGGTACAGTCTACACACACTTTTCAAAAACCTGATTTCTTTGAAAAATCAAAAAAAAGGAAGAGAAATTTTGTGTCATTACTGTCACAAACATGGACATATTTAGCCCTTCTGCTATTGGAAAGAGGTAGGCTATGGTGAAGAAGTTAGGCAAGCATATCTGGTTCATAACCAGATACAGCACCGGATACAGCTGCATCCGAAACTGCATCAGTCAAAGGTATTCAGAAAAGCTTGGGTTCCTAAAGGTGGTCAATTAGACACTGTTCCAAACCCTTAGTATTCAGAAGCTGAAAGTTCAGAGAACTTTCGAAATTTGGATGTAGCTTCTGATGCAGCTGCATCACAAGCTGCATCAGAAGATGCATTGGTTAAAACTTTTGCAGAAGCTGAAACTAAATCCCAAAATACTGAAAATGCTCCCACTGTGACTAATTGAAGCCATGATATTCCTAGCCGTATATAGAAAGATCATCAAACTTCTCAAGTGATAGGTAATATTCATGACGACATATCCACAAGGAAAAAAAGGAAAGGTTGATTCTCACAAATTTTCGTGCTAATTAAAATATTTGTGAGAGAAGCCTTGTTAATTTTAGTAGTTAGTTTTAGTAATTAGTTTAATTTAGTTTTTAATAAGAAATTTTTTTTAGAGTCCATAATTTTATTTTATTTTTGATTTTATTGCTTGATTTTTAGATATGACTTTACAATTTTTATGGATGGGCCAAATGATCAAAGATTATGGACTATACATTGATGTGTTAACCTTGTATTGTGATAACACCAGTGCAATCAATATAGCATTGATATAGGACACTGCTTTATTAGAGACTTGGTTGAATAAGAGATTGTTTGCATTAAGTATGTTGGAACAAAAAATCGATTGGCTGATATATTTACTAAGAGTCTTGATTTTGAGAGATTTTCTCATCTTTGGAAATCTCTTGTATTATGTGTGTCATTTGACTTTACACTTAGTTTATATATATATATATATATATATATATATATATATAGGCATGATTACATTTTGTCTTTAGAGAGCACTCTAGATCATTATCTCACATGGTTGTGCCCTTTGTTGTTACTTGGGAATTGCATTCAAATTCAGTTGTGGTATTGGTTTATAATTCTCACGCTCTCTTCCAGTTCTTGAGCATGTTTGAAGACCACATAGGAAAAAGCTACCTAAAGTACAAAGGTTGTAGCATCTTATCTTGGTACTATGGAACTTTGGTTCTCAAAGGTTGATCTTGAGATAAATGGATACCCTTGGAAAAGTGTGAAAGCTACCTAAAAGAAAAAAGCTACCTATGAACAAGGTTTGTTGTCATTCTCTCTTGGGACTATGAATCTTTGGATTTCATGGGTTGATCATGTGCAAAATGGCTTCCATTGGTAAATAGTGTGAAAGATTCCTAGTGAAATGTTTTGTATAGCTTGAATAAAGTAGAGCAATACTCCTATGGAAATAAAGTACCTATGAATTTTAGTTATGAGAAAATTTTTGATTTTGGGAGAGAAGTCTAATTGAGAAAACAAAAGATGCAAAAAATTGTACAAAATTTTATTATTGCTGAATGCACCTCCCAATGCAGCTTCATTAGAAACTACATCATTTGATCTGGTCTTTATCACTTGTATTTGATTGCATTATTCTTTTGCCTAGCTTTTAGTAATCATGTTTTAGGCATAAAATTTTAAGACATGAACTGTTGGTAAGGATATCAGCTTGGTGAATTTTGTCTTAAAATAAACTGTGCAAATTAGTTTCCAAAAAATCTCTATGTTGAAAAATATTTAGTGTTTGTCTAGTTTTTGTGGGGAACTAAAAGACATTGAACTTTGGATATGGGCTGCTAACGTATTTCTTGGGGTTGATAAATTTTTGGGTAACACCTTATTGTGTTTTCTAAAAATCTTGGATTAATTTGAGGAATCCTGAAAAAGAGATCATTGTTGCCCTAATTCTGTACTTAGCATTTATCTACACCTGATTTTATGTTCTCATTACATAAATTAAGGACTTGTGGTGTATTTTGTCAACAAAACCTCTTTTCAAAACCATCTCAATCTCATCCATATTGGACTCTTAAAATTCCCTTCTCCTAACGGTAACTCCTTGGTTTGTGCATTTTTGAATTATTGTTATTAACACGTTGAAGTCATTAAGGTGCACCCATTCTCTACAAAAATTTCTTTGGAAAATTTTCTTCCATTTTGCTAAAAATCATGTGCCCCTTCTTCTCTTCATCTCTTATTCTACAAACCATAGTCTGTTCGAATGGCTTCCCGTCCTTCCAGTCCCTCAAACCCTAAAAATTCGACAATCCAAATTGATGAAGCTTTGAATGCAGCTTCACCCAAAGCTACATCGCCATGATTTCTAAAGTTCTACACTTCCTCTTCCTCTTCTGGTCAAATAGGGGGAGAAAGGTCAAGTGTTGGTGTTCCTACTGATGATTATGTTCATCAACTACTGATGGTGAAGATGTTGCATCTTTTGATGATGATGATGATGTTGTATCTTTTGATGATGATGTTGTATCTTTTGATGATGATGAATCTGATTCCTTGTAGATTCATCATTGTGATTGTTTCTCCCATAAACTGTTTCATGTTTGTTTTTTATGCATGTGATTGCATCATTGATATATTTTGATTTGTGCTTAATAGATGATTTCTGATTTTATACATTGCACAAATTCAGGGGGGGTGAGATTTTCTAACTAATGCAGGTTAGATGTTTGATGGTGTTGAAAAACACTTGTCATTTGATTTGACCAGAAAGATTCAACAAAAGGGAGATTGTAAGTGTAAAATATGTGTGCCCTATTTTTGTATTGTATTTAACCTTTCTTGGTCCCAAAGTTTTGATAAAAAGTTATCATATTTAATAAGTTTCTTAGTCTTAAAGTTATAGTAAGTAGTTATCATATTGAATACTTCCAAAATCTCTCAAGAATCCATAATTGAGTTGGACAATATCTTTGGTAGATTCTTGAATTAAATTAGGAAACTAATTTAGGAAACAAATCTTTTATTTCCTAACATTATGTTTCCTTGGAGTTGTTGGATTCGTATTTGTGTATGATAAATTCTTTGACTTAAATTAGGAAACTATATTTAGAAACTAATTGATTTATTTCCTAATCATTTATTTCCTTGGAGTTTTGTGTTCTTCTTATTCATGTAAATCTCTAGCAGCATATATATATGTGAGGATCTCGTGTAGACTGCGAGGCTGATAGACACTGAACCAGACATGTTACATAGAGAGAAGAAACTGAGAGCTGTTCAGAATTTGAATGTAGCTTCAGATGTAGCTTCGGATGCAGCTTCATCACGAGCTGCATTGACAGATTTGCTGTTTGTTTTCTAGTTTGTTAGAAAACTTATTTTTTAATCTCACGTTTTCTATACTTTATTTTTGTGGGTTTTCCTCTCCATGCTTGTTGTCTTGTGTGGTGATTTCACAATTTGTTTTGTTAAACTCATAATCCTTTTTAGTGAAAATTTTTTTTGTTATAAGACTGGATCTACAAGCATACCTTGTGGATTGTTTGATAATTCTTTGTTTTATTATTGCTTTAATTGTTTAAAGTCTTCCGATGTTTACGTTTTTTTTTAATTTTGGGTCGATCCACCTCCGGATGCAGTTGCATCACAAGCTGCATTGACAGATTCTTTGAATCCTAGCTACTATTGATCTTTCAATCATCAATATAATAGAAGTGATGTATCCCACATTATTTAGGAAAAGATGTTGGTTATAAATTTTTTAAGATAAAAGACTTCTACTATTATTACCAAATGAGGATATGATTTCATATTGGTTAGAGAGTGATGTTGATTTTAAAAGTCTATCATTATTAACAATAGAATAGGAGTATTTCACATTGGTTAGAAAAGTGATGTCGGTTTAAAAAGATTTTAGATGATGTATCTCACATTGGTTACAAAGAAAAGTATCTCACATTATTTAGAAATGAGGACTGGTTATAAAAGTCATTAGATAAATGTATTTTTATGTTATTACCAATAGAAAATATGTATTTACATCGGTTAGAAATGAATGTTGGTTAAAAAGTATTTTATCTACTACTATTATTACTAATAGAAAATATATATACCACATGGTTAGAATGTGGTGTTGGTTTTAAAAATCTTTAGATAAAAGACTTAAACTTTCATTACCATTAAAATAGAAAATAAGTATCCCTACATTGTTTAAAAATGAATTATGATTTTAAAAGTTTTTAACAAAAAAACTTCTAATATTACTATCAAGTTAGATATTAATTTTAAAAGTCTTTAGATTAAAAAAAATTACTATTATTACTAATACAAAATATGTATCTCAAGTTAGTTAGAAACTTATGTTAATTTTAAAAGAATTCAGGTAAAAAAATCGTTTATTATTAGTAACAATAGAAGAAAAATTATAACAATGGAAGAGATTAATAATCTGATTATAATGTCCAAAAATTATATTATATATATATATATATATATATATATATATATATATATATATATATATATATATATATATATATATATATATTTCACATTATACTCGTACGATGCACGAACTAAATAACTACTAATTTGAATACAAAGTTAAAGTGCCGATGCATTTGTGAGGCTTTGATAAATCAAATTTTAATAGGAAATTTGGTTGCATTTCCAATGGGAATTGGGAAATATATCTAAAAGGGGTTACTTGACCCCTTTTAACTTTGAAATTTTGACAAGCTAACATTTTATGATCCACATAACATATTACTTGGTGTCGATGCATTAATTCTTGTTTTCCCAAATTATCTCTAAACAACTTATTAGTCAACTCATCCCAAGCTTTCACATCCATTTAAATTTATACAGCTTGAGCCATCCGTGTGGTATGTATAATATCTGGGCTTGATCTGCTTCCTTGAACCTAATTAAGATCACGAAAACACCTTAATGGGAGTGCAAGGCCCCTCGCGAAACCACTCCGCACGAGAGTAAGTATCGTGTGAGAAAATTAAAAGATAATTTGACAGAGATTCGAGGCTCAAGAAAGAGTGTGTATCTTCAATGTGGTTTATGGAGGGGTATTTTTAGGCCCCTTATGACGTAGGATCCTTGTGGGATTCGATTTCCATAGTTACCTAACCAATAAAGGAGGAAATTCCTAAATTGTAGGCATGATAGGCAGCTGCTCGCATGAATGTAGGAGAAGATATGGTAAGTGTCATGCTCGAATAGGGAAACCTTTGACTTGTCTTAGAGAGCAAGTTTCTGAGGTTTCCAGTTTAATGCTTGCTCGGGCGAGCAAGGCTCTTCCCGAGCATATGATGCCGATCTGATGAAGACAAGTGTAGATCTCGGGCTTGGCACATGGTCGGGCGGGCTAGGCCCGTGCTCGGTCAAATTTAGAAGAAATGTCTCTGGTTATTTGCTTGATGTAAGTATAGTCCCCAGGCATGGCCCCTAGTCGGGCACGCAAGGCCTGTGCCCGGCCAGGTTTAAACGGGAGTTGTATTACTCATTGTTTGATATCTTGCTAGCTCTGCCCGCTAGGTTGGTAAATCTCATGCTAATTAAGCTCATGACTGGCACGTGGTGGCCGCTCGTGCCTTGCTCGTGACGTGGTTTGGGCCAGGTACATCAGTGGCCCCTAGCTCCTTGTCTGGCGAGCATTCATGCTCGAAGCGAGGAGCGTCTATGCTCGATGATGTTGCTCTTGTTCCGGGCTCTAGAACTTGTGAACTGTTGAGCAAATTGTGAAGGATTTGGAAAGCAGGTTTGTAGAAGATTCTGGAACCTCAGTGGAATACAGCTGGAATGTGCTGAGGAAGCTTGCCGCTGAGAGTGCAGTAGGGCGAGTAGGCGTGAGGGCGCATGAGCCGTCAAGATGCAGTGTGACTTGATGAGGCGTAGTTTCTGAAGCGTTGCATTTAATGCGCGCGTGCTAAGGGTGACGCCATACGTCCTTCCAAGCATCGTTTCAGCCTCCGCTTTACCCCCAAAACCCAAAAACCTGGCCTATAAAAGGCCGCCTCCCTCTCCCCTTAAACCTTTTATGGTTTCTGAATTCTAGAGAGAGGAATTTTCGAGCTTTCTTGTGTTCTTGCTGCTGCTGCTTTGAAGTGATTCCTAGATTCCGGTGATCTTGCCTTCCGACTCTAACCGTTCATTGGCTCCTAGCGTCCCAAGTCTTCTATCGTTCCTGTTTTCATAGCATTTGTGAAGAAGAATCATTTCACACCGCTCTCGATAGTAAGTTTCTTGCCCCCTTTTTGGGTTTGTTCTTCATTTTCTGGGTTCGATGAAGTTTCTGGGTTCATCCTTTTCATCTCCATACATTTCTGTGTAGGATTATTAGGTTAGAATTAGACCCTAGGTAGAGATCGAGGAAAAAGACCAGGCGGTCTTGCTCGCTAGGCAGGCATGGCCCCTTGGTGTACCTAGACTTTGGAATTTTCCCTCTTGCTTTGCCGGCTACGCGAGCAGAATTTTGACTTTATTTCCTCGGTCTCTTTTATAGATATGTCTGATGTTTCGGAGAACGATTGGGAAGCTTTTAGCTACGACGGGAAAAACGATCCACTAAGCAGCGATAAGACTCCCTCTATACATTGTGTGCGAGAAGTGGGGGAGGAGTTTGTGGATCGAAGAGGCCATTCTTGGGCGTGTGGCCGCTCCAATAGTCGACTTCATCGACTCTTCCAGCGGGCACGACCCTTCTGGTGAGGAGAGCGTTGAGGGAGGAGGATATGTTGACGGGCAAGGCCACGAACAGAAGGCTGGCATGGTCGAAGGCATGGTCGGGGAGGTGCAGCCCGAGCAAGGAGAGGCGGCTGTAGGTGCCACCGAATCGGATGAAATGGATGACATTCCCCTAGCCCGCCACATGAATAGAACTGGTCGCTCTCAAGTGGAGGTCACGTTTGAGGAGGCAGCAGACGAAGACGATGATGAACCCGACTAGTATATAAATACCGATGTGAGTCGGTACGCCGCTCACTAGGCCTCGTTAGACACGACAGATAAGGTGACGGCCTGGCTCACGTCCCTTGGTATCGATTCCACCTACTATAGTGGCGAGCAAGATGGACGTGCCCACTGGTGTGGAGTTATCCTGCGAGCAAAGGAATGAGCTCCTTTTTTTGCCGATTTCTTCCTAAGTCGGGTTACGCCTTCCGTTTAAGCCTTTCTTGGTAGATTTCCTGCTCGAGACCAAGGTTGTGCCTTGTGATTTGATTCTGAACATTGTTCGGGCGATCACGGCCTTCACGGTGGCTTGCCGTCTTCTAGGTTTTGAGTCGGACATGTATCTGCTCCGCAAGCTATTCATCTTTTCCCCGAGCACAGGTGGGCGGATTGGAGTTAGGTCTAACTCCAATTTTTTGAGGCTTTTGACCTATATCCCCGGGAAGGTTGAGGCTTGGGAGAGGAGGGTCTTTTTCATTGAGTCCAGGGTTTGATGGCCGTTTGTGCAAACAACACTCGATAAAAATCCCCAAGGTCTCCAAGCAAGACTTTAGATCGGGCGAGATTGCTCGCCCACAACGGCGTGCTCGCCACTAAAAAAATAGAGGTGGTGGAGCAGCTGAAAAAGGAACAGACCGCGGTGGAGGCGGTGACCAAGCAAAGGGAGCAGCTGTAGGTTGAGCGGGTTGCCCTTAAAATGCAGGCGGCCAAGGACGCCAAAACATTGACCGACCCGATGAAGAGGTTGTCCGAGGCGAAGGAGACGGCGGTGCAGGATTTCAAGAGCTCTCAGGCATTTGAATATGCCGTGGATGAGGTCATTGTGCCCTATTTCGCACATGACACTAATCATATTCTGAGGATGCTTGCCGGCCATGGCGGGGTGGGCATGCAGCGGATGGCGGAATGGGCTATGCTCGACCTATATGCCGACGCTGCTCGCCAGTTTCATGATTTGGTTCCTTACACCAAGGAGGAACTGGAAACCCTTGCCAAGGGTGACGCTGAGGCTGGGCGCGAGCCCTGGATCCCCCCAACTCCCTTAGACGTGAACGTCTGCTCGCTTATCCAGGCTTTAGAGTCTGAAAGCCAAACGTTGAAGGAGAGCGAGCAAATGTTAGCGGATGCTGCTACCAAGACTGCTGAGGACGAGGCTGCCCGAAAAGAGTTGAATGTTCAATATGAGATGCAGTATCAGACAAGTGCTAAGAGTCTTCCTCCCCCTCTGGACCAAACTTAGCTTAGGGATGCATTTTCTGTTCGGCCTGCGTGCCATTATTTTTTATTTCCAATTGTAAAACTTCCTACGTAGAAATGGAAAATATATTTTTGCCCGCTCACTGTTATTTCTAATTGCATTTTTCCTGCATTTGATTAGTAGCAGCATGTATGTGTATGAATGCGTCAAGTATAGAACAAACACAATTTAATCGGGTATGCCAATTGGTACAAATAATGACTTAGAAATAACAGGCTAATTTTAGTTGACGTATTACTTTAAATTTAAGTGTTTGGGAAAGTATTTTTACCCGGACTGAATGCTTGGTTCTGGCCAAGGCTTAGAGCGGGCATGTCCCTATCGCCCTGGAGCGAGCATCCTGAAGACTGCCTAGTGGGCATAGCTCAACTCTTAGCGGCAACCAACTAACCGGGCTTGGCCCTGCCCGACGTTTGTACGTCGAAGCTGTTGCTAGTATATCAACAGGGTATAAAGATATACGACTAACAGTGTTGCTCGGTCGCTGTAGGAATCTGAGGTAGTTAGCCGCTACATTGTGGGCAGGGCCCTTACCGGCTTGCGGGCTTCCCAGCACGTAAGTCGGGCAAGGCCCTGTCTTACTCGCTAAGAGGACAAGATATGTTCATTGAAGCTCGGGTATAGTGGAAGGTTGACCGGAATGCCCCCATCTGCTCGGCTTGCGAGCAGATTTTGTCAAACAATCCGAAAGCAATTTATAAATGACAAAAATAACTCAACACATATAAATAACTTACCTTTTTATTGATAAAATGATGATGACCCTCAACAGGGCTGAGGGTCTTGCCCGTTTGCTCATTGAGACTTGCTCAATGGTAGTACTTTTTCAAACGATCCGCGTGCCAGGGATGCTTCAAGTTTTGCCCTCTCTTGTATGCAGTGTGTTTGTGTATTCTCAAATTATTCCAGTAACTTGAAAAGGCCCTTCCTAATTTGATGAGAGTGTTCCCCTTTCTGCTCGGTGACCAGCTACATCAATCTTTCTGAGTACCCAATCTCTGACCATGAACGCTCTTCCTCGGACTCTTTTGTCGTGGTAAGCCTTTGCTTGCTGCTTGTAGTTGACCATCCTCAGCCTTGCATCCAATCTTCTTTCCTCTAATAGGTTAAGATATATTGCCCGTGCGAGCTCATTGTTCTACTCGCTGTGGTGGGAAACTCTATAACTTGGCAAGGCCATCTCTATTGGGATCATAGTTTCGGATCCATAGGTAAGCGCGAACGGGGTTTTTTCTATAGGACCCCGAACAGTGGTTCTGACCGCCCATAGAGCCAATGGTAGCTCTTCTGCCCATTTTCCTACTCGCCCCTCTAGGTTTCTCTTGAGAGCATGCAAGACTTGCTTGTTCCCAGCCTTTGCTTGGTCGTTGCCTTGTGGGTAAGCTATCGATGACTGTCAATGCTTGACGTCCAACCATGTACACTCTGCTGTGAACCTATCTGAGAACTGAGTATCATGGTCGGAAATGATTGCCATGGGGAGACCGAATTGGTACCACACTTGATCGTGGACGAATTTGATGATATTGGCCTTTGAAATAGTAGCCAACGGCTTTGCTTCGATCCACTTTGTGAAATAATCTATGGTGACAACTGCATACTTGTACTTGAATTGTTCTAGGGGGTATAGACTGATCAGATCAATTCCCCACATATCGAAAGGCCAAGCAGCGACTACCGGGGTTTGCATAGTGGAGGGTAACCTCGGAATATCCGCGTACCTTTGGCACTTGTCACATTCGCGGACATATTTATCTGCATCTCTCCTAAGGGTGATCCAGTAATATCCTGCACGTAGAACTTTCTCTGCTAGGGCTCTAGTGCCCGGATGGCCGCCACATTCTCCTTCGTGGACCTCGTACAAAACACCCTCAGTTAAGTCCGGTGGGACACAGCGAAGCATAGGTCGGACCTTAGATCACTTGTATATGATTCCACCAACTATTGAGTATCGGCAAGCCTGGCCACTAATTGTAGCGACTTTGACGTTATCCGCTGGCAGGATTCCTTGCTCGATGTAATCCTTGTAGTCGTCAATCCAGCTTCTGATCGCTGGCTCAACGTCCATTATCACTGGTCTGTCAATGGCCGGAGTTTCCAAGTGCTCGATCATTACTGATGGATTCAGTAATGCTAGACTTGCCTCGGCGATCTTGGACAAGTAGTTTGCTCGCATGTTGTCTGCTCGGTCAATTCTGTAATCTCCCAGAACTTGAAATCTTTCAAGATTTCCTTGACAAGCTCGCAGTATTTGACCAGGGAGGAGTGATGCACCATATACTCCCCCTGGACTTCGTTCACTACTAGTTGTGAATCCGAGTACACTGTGACTATTTCTACTCCCATGTTCGCTGTAAGCTCAAGACAAGCGATCATTGCTTCATATTCAGCCACGTTGTTGGATGCGGGGAACTTGAATTAGAGAGCCAATTTGAACTCTGTGACCTGGTCAGGAGCTATGAAAAGGATGCCAGCTCCACTCCCAACTTTGCTCGCTGCTCCATCCACATAAAGGTCCCAACAATAAGCTGGTCGTGGCCGTGGGAGCTGCTAGTGCCCGGGCTTTGTTGGTTCTTGAACCTCACATTCTTCTTGTTGAGTGAAACTTGTCTCTACCAAGAATTCGGCCAAGGCTTGAGCTTTGATTGCTCACTTAGGCTGGTAGTCGTTGTGAAATTCTGTGAGCTCGATCGACCAATTAAGAAACCAACCCGATGAATCGGGCTTGTGCACGATTTTACGCAATGGCGCGTCTATGTACACTATGATTACATGTGCAAAAAAATAAGCCATTAATTTTCGGGCAGCTATGACAAGCGAATAAGCTAATTTTTCTACACTAAAATAACGACCCTCAACAAGACTGGGGCCTTTAATACATAATATACATGTTTTTGTATGCCTAACTCCTCCCTAACTAAAACGACGACCGCAGCCTGATCTGTGACCGCTAGATACACATATAATGGCTCCCCAGGTACGAGGATGCTAAGGAGGGGTGGCTTGCCAAAATATTCCCTGAGCTGCTCGAGGGCTTAGGCACATTCTTCGTTACACTCGAACCCTTTGTTACCGCGCAAGACTTTGAAGAACGGGAGGCACTTCTCCGCTGACCGGTAGATGAAGCGACCAAGAGCAATGATTCGGTCGTTCAATCACTGGATGTACTTGATGCAATAAGGCTGCTCCTTCTCGATCAAGGCTTGGATCTTTTTTGGGTTTGTCTCTATCCCGCGCTGATTGACCATGAATCCAAGAAACTTTCATGCCTGGACCCCGAACACGCACTTACTCGGATTCAACTTCATATTATGTTTGCGCAAATTGGCAAACGTCTCTTCCAGGTCAAGAGTGTGATCGTGGCCTCTGGTTTTGATGACCATATCATCAATGCAAGCTTTCATGTTCCTACCGAGCTGGGAGTCAAAAACTTTGTTGACCATGCGTTGATAAGTGGCCCATACATTCTTCAGAGCCCAAAGGGCATCATTTTATAGCAGTATAGACCTTCGCCTGCCCGGAATGCTATTTTTGCCTTATCTTGCTCGTTCATCTTTACTTGGTGGTACCCTGAGTATGCATCCAAAAAGCCTAGCATCGCAAAGCTGGCTATGGCATCAACGAGCACATCAATACGCAGTAGCGGGTAGCAGTCCTTCAGGTAAGCTTTGTTGAGGCCCGTGAAGTCGACGCACATGCGCCATTTGTCGTTGGCCTTTTTGACCATCACTTGTTCTCCAACCAAGTCGGATATTGGATCTCCTCGATAATGTCAACTTTCTGGAGCTTTTCGACCTCTGTCTTGATTGTTGCACTCTTCTTTAAGGAGTACTGCCTTGGCCACTATTGAATTGGTCGAAAGGTTGGGTCCACGTTCATGTCGTGGCGGGAAACACTCTCACTGATTCCATGCATGTCTTCAACAGTCCATGCGAACACATCAAGGATGCTTTTGAGTTGCTCGATCAATTTGGCCCGAGTTTCGGGAGGCATGGCCTTCCCAATCTTGATTTTTTGTTCGGGATAAGCAGGATTGATGTTGATCTCTTCCAATTCACCTTGTGGCTGGAATTCAGGCTCATCTCGAACTTGTAGAGTATTCATCTCAATATCTTGTGCCGTGGGACGTCGGGCCTTACGCACAGATACCGTTGGTGTCGGAGCTTGCTCAGCATCATCCGTTTCCATGAGGTCAGTTGTTCTAGAGGATTCCATGAGCTCGATATTGTTAATAGGGACTGAGCCGGTGAGCCCGATGATGTGCTGGTTGTCGTCTCCTTTTCAGGGATTGTGGTCGCTTGCTCGGGAGTGTCCACGATCAGCTTCTGTTTCTTCTGCTGGGAATCCCAGATATACTCCCACATTCCCCGCGACTTGCTGTTGAGGATACCCACTCCATCCTTGGGATAGAACTTGGCCTTTTGGTGGGCAATAGAAGTGACCATCTGGAATTTGGCCTAGCCGGAGCACCCAAAATACAGTCGTAAGCAGACTTAAGATCAATCACTAGGAATGTGATCATATCTGTCTGTGTTTGTGCCCCGTCTCCCATGAAGACTTCCAGCTCGATGGTGCCCTTGACGCTCACATGATGGTTGGTGAAACCTTCAAGCTTTCCTAGGTACGGCTTAAGTCGAGTGTCTGATAACTCCAAGCCTTTGAAATAGGAGTAACACATGATGTCTCTACATGCTCCCGTGTCCAGCAATACTCTGTGAACTGTCCAATTGTTCACAAGGCAGGAAATGACTAGTGACTGCTCGGATGCCAGAGGAATGCTCCCTAACTCGCTGTAGGTGAAATAGATGCTAGGTTCTCATGCCCGCTGCACTGCTGGGGAGTTTATGGCTTTAGATCGAGAGTATATATGCTTCCCGATCTAAGTGTTGGATGGGAGCTCCTCTTGAATCACGTTAACTACCCCTTGTATCTGAGGGGCTTGGCCGCCTCTTCCTCTCGGGGGTCTTCCTGGTCGGTCATTACCAACATTATTGTCCGCGCCCTGATTCCTTTTGAAGCGGTCTAACTTACCCGCATTGATCAGTTTCTGTATTTCCCGTTTCAACACGTTATATTCCTCTGTTGTGTGACCGTTGTCATGATGCTAGTAACAATACTTCGTGTTGTCCCTAGTGTGAGCAAACTCAGGGTCAAGCGGGTAAGTCCCCGGGAACGTATCCCCGACCTGAAACATGATCTCCTCACGGGTAGTGTTCAGCGGGGTAAACTGTGATTCCCTAAATCTCTGTTTGGGAGTGGATGTGCGTCTCCTGTCTCTACAAGGGCGGTTATTGCTCTCCTGGTTCTGGTCAGCTGGTGTGGCTGAGCTGTCCTGAGTCTTGTCTTTGCTCTTGGACTTGTCGCCCTTAGTATTCTCCGTTGAGCAGAACACGTGTGAGTTTGTCAACAGTTCCGCCTTTGACGCATTTGGGTTCATGGTCAATATAGTTTTCAGCGGACCCACCCTCATGTTGTTGAGGTAGCAGAATGTGATCTCCGGATCACTGGTGGTCGTTACTTGATCGACCATCTCCTCGAACCTCTTAAGATAACTACTGTAGGACTCATGGTCACCATGTTTTATCTTTTCGAGGTCAAATATGTTATTAGGAACCAAACTTATGTGACAAAATGTTGTTTGGGCAGTCCGTGTGGTGTGTATAATATTTGGGCTTTATCTGCTTCCTTGAACCTGATTAAGATCACAAAAACACCCTAGTGGGAGTGCAATGCTTGACCTCGCGAAAACACTCTAGTGTGAGAGTAAGTATTGTGTGAGAAAATTAAAAGAGAATTTGACAGAGGTTCGAGGCTCAAGAAAGAGTGTGTACCTTCAATGTGGTTTCTGGAGGGGTATTTATAGGCCCCTTATGGCATAAGATCCTTGTGGATTTGATTTCCATAGTTACCTAACCAATTTAGGAGGAAATCCCTATATTGTAGGCGTGATAGGTGGCCGCACGCGTAAATGTAGGAGCAGATATGGTAAGTGTCTTACTCGGATAGGGTAATCTTTGACTTCTCTTGAAAAACAAGTTTCTAAGGTTTCTTGCTTGATGCTTGTTCGAGCGAGCAAGACTCTTTTCGGGCATATGATGTCGATCTGATGAAGAGAAGTGTAGATCTCGGGCTTGTCCCCTGGTCAGGCCTGTGCTCAGCCAGATTTAAAAGAGATGTCTCTAATTCTTTGCCTGATGTAGGTATAGTCTCCGGGCATGGCCCCTTGTCGGGCAGGTAAGGCCTGTGCCCGGCCAGATTTAGATGGGAGTTGTATTACTCATCACTCGACATCTTACTAGCTCTGCCCCTAGGTTGGTAGGTCTCATGCTAATGAAGTTCGTGGCTGACACGTGGTGATCGCTCGTGCCTTGCTCGTGACCTAGTTTGGGCCAGACACACACACACACACACACACACACACACATATATATATATATATATATATATATATATATATATATATATATATATGTGTGTGTGTGTATACGCACGCATGTGTACGTGTGTTTTGATTTTCTTACATCAATTACAACTTGATGGCTAAGAAGATAATGAACAGAAAAGTTTTAAAATCATTGGACTAGTTTTAGTCTAGTTCCAAGAAGCGTTAAATTACTCTATTTTTTTCCAGAAAAAAAATTCTAATCTCATAAAGATTCTGAAAATAAAAAATAAACCCACACTCCCACACAATCACTTAAAGAAAATGTTCTAAACAATAACGTGCAGTGCATCTATTAGAGAATAATATCTTTTTATTATTTTTGTTTATTTGTAATTAGTAATTAGTAGTAATTTTTTTGTATAATTCTTTTCTTATTATGTTATCTTTCTTGTATAGATTTTTTATACTCCACTCCAAATATAACCATAATTGTAACTCTCCTTATAAATATGTGATTCAATCAATGAAATGAAAAAGATATACCGTTATTTCTAAACTTTATTAGTTTCTACGGTATCACTATCTAATCAAATAATATTGTGTGAGACCTTTTTATCATTAGATTTGTTGTGAATTGTGAACTTTTAAAACATTAAAGTTTTTTACACATTCTTTTTAACCATGTCATTAGTAAATTGGTCGGCTTTAGATTTAATGTGATACCTATATTTTGTAATTTGTATTATTACTGTAATTGTTTTTCATAAGAAGGTATATAAGATCCAATAATTAGGAAATTCTTTTTTCAAGCTCTCTTTCTTATCCCCTTTAAACATAGGCATCGACAAACCTTCTCAAAGACTTTGATAAGGCTCTTCCACGCTTAGTAGGATTTGGTTAATATGCAAAACTACTCGCTTCATTCCTCATTCAATGTTATTTTTTAAAAGTTCTGCAAAAAAAAAAAAAAATATATATATATATATATATATATATATATATATATATATATATAAATGACTTTAAGTAAACTTTAATAATATGTATACATGAATGTCACTAACTAATGTTTATGCTATAGTTTGTATTAAAGAATAATATATTTATTAATTATTATTTTATTTATTATAATTAGTGTTTAGTAGTAACTATCGTATATAGTTCATTTCTTTTTATAGTTCATTTCTTATTTTGATTACTTCATTTATAAAGATTTCTTGTACCACATCCCTAATATAACCCTAATTTTAACTTCCTATATAAATAAGTGATTCAATTAATGAAAATGTTATGTCATTATTCATATCAATTATGAATTTCTAAATTTTGATGGGTGCACATTGAACATGATAGATTGTAAAAATTGTTTTGGTAACTTTCTTAAAAGAACACTCATTTTGAAATAGTAAGTTTTTTTCAAAAAAACAATAAATCTATATATATATATATATATATATATATATATATATATATATATATATATATATATATATATATATATATATAACGATGGGAATAATACTTCCCTTGGGCATACAATAAAATATCTTTGTCCAAAAATAACATAATGCCAAACTAAAACCACAAGTAACATATGGAGCATATAAAAGAAACGGATAGCCTAAAAGTGTATATTTAATTCGACTCAGCTGTGGAGGGACCAATCACCAGTTAGTCTTTAGTAGTATGTGGGAAACAGATGACTCCTAACACGTGTGAACTTAATCTCAGTTTAAGTCTCATTTTCCTAAATTTTTAGGTAATCCAAAATTCAAAGCCAAATACCACAAATCAATAACACTAACCTATCTATACAAGAAATCGGTACGCCTTGCCTCACCCAATCACACCTCCCTACTCTTTCTCTAACCGCGTACGCTCCCTATCTCTCCGCTTTTCTCTCTCTCCTGCTATGGGAAAACCATATTCATAATAATGTGAGAATTGAGAAATACCATTCAATTTCCCTTAACACACGCCTTCGCCTATATAGTATATATCCACAAACGTACCCTCCCACACTTTCGGTCCGTTTCAACTAATTTCCACCGCCACCATCCTCTTCTTCTTCCTCTACTTCTTCTTCCTCTTCTCCTCTATCACAAAATCTTCACGCTCCGAATCACACTGAGAAATCAAAGGACCACAATCCTCACTCTCTCTCTCTGTTTTTTTCGCATCCACTAAAAATCAAAAGAAAAACAGAGCAGTGCAGAGGAGTTTAATTTGGACTTTACCTCAAGTAACATGCAGTCGAGTTGTGCAATCTCTTTTTCTCCGAGCTTTAATAGCTACTCTTCCGGTAAGCTCGCTGAGATTGCTGCTAGAGTTGTCGAGGAATTCCGTGTTGATGCAGTTTCCAACGATTACGATGATGATATGTACAATTTCAAACAGGAAGAATATGGTAAGAAAATGAGTGCCACCGATGAAGGCCGGGACAGACAGCCGCGTGTTGAAGAAATGGAGGATGGCCAAGAGGCTGAAGATGACGACGACGATGACGATGAATTTGAGTTTGCTTTTGTTTGTAGAGAGCCGGGCTCGTCTCCAATTTCGGCTGATGAGATCTTCTACAACGGTCAGATTAAGCCTGTTTTTCCGCTCTTCAACACTGATTTGTTGTTAGAACATGGAATTGACGTTTCGAATTCGATCAATTCGAAGCCTCCGGTTCGGCTCTCCTTGAGGAAGCTTTTTATCGAGGAGCGTGATTCTCCGTCGTGTTCGTCTTCCGAGGCCGACGACCTCGACGGAGCTTCACCGGGAACGTACTGCGTCTGGAGGCCTAAGACACCGGAGGAGTCACCTGATAGATGTAAGAAAAGCAATTCGACTGGGAATTCGTCCAAGAGGTGGAGATTTAAGGACCTTTTACACCGGAGCCACAGCGACGGCAAGGACACTTTCGTCTTTTTGACTACTTCAGGCCCGAAGAAGAGGACCGACAAAACCGATAAAGTTGAGAAAAGTAGGAGTGTAAAAGTCATCGAGAATGTGAAAGCTAAGGTAGAAGCCGGGGTTGGTGATGGCGTGTTGTCGGCGACAGAGGTGCAGAAGCCGATGAAGAGAGCTAGTTCAAAAGAGAGTGAAAGACGGCGGTCGTACCTTCCGTATAAACCAGATCTGGTAGGGTTATTTGCCAATGTAAACGGATTGAGCAGGAATCTACATCCTTTCTGAATACTAGTCTATTTTAGATCTTCACATTTAATTTTGAAATGGAGTTTTCTACTACTAGTAGAATAACATACAGAGCTTATCAGTGATTTGTGTGTGTGAATATTTATGTGGCTTTGGCTAATGTATAATTTGTGTATACGAGTTGTTCTTTGTCGGGGAATATATATATTCAGGTTGTGCCATCTGTTTCTGTTGTGTTATTGTAATCGTGTTTGTCTTAAAGCGGTGGCGTCGTCGTTGCCGGGGAGTTGGCGGAGAGAGTGCGACGAGTAAACATTTTTGTGGTGACGGAGTTTTCTGATAGCACACCCTGATTACTGACTGGCGGAGAGAGTGCGACGAGTAAACTTTTCGGAGGATTGTATGTTAGTAGATTCTTAATTAAATTCATATCTGATCCACAAGTAAATATATTATTGGATTCAGATTAAGGTTATTTAATTATTATACAAATCAATATATGAAATTTTGCTTGAACTTGGAGCAATTTGGATCCCTTTTTTTTTTTCCGTAAAGTTGTAATGACATTCTGATAAGTAAAGGAGATTTGGAGAAATAAAGGAGACGAATCCCAGAAAGTGAAAATCGCTTTTTTAAAAAAAAAAAAAACCCTACTAACTACGGAAAAAAAGTGTATAAATATGGTCTTTATTATTTATTTTCTATCAAGTTTTTACTTAGAGCATACCAATACAATCATAGATTTTATCCTATGTGATCATGGTAATTAACACCCGTAATTATATGTTATAATTTTTTTCTCTTTATTTACATTAAATTAAAATAAACGCCTCTAATACAAATGTGATTTGACCGTATGTCACATGTATCACACTACTAAAATGAAATTTAACAAAAAAAACAATCAATATAAATAGTTTTTTTAAAATTAAGAATGCTAATTAGAATATATTTACATCCTCAAATAAAATGCGAAAAATTAATATTTGTTATTCACAATGTGAATATTTTGGTTGACACACCCTTCATCCACAACTATATTTAAGAGAGTTATTTTCTTCAAACAATTCTCCCTTCGTTTCGGGCAAAGAATCACACGTTTCAAAGTCAATTTTTTAAGAAATTTACTTTTAGTAGCTCATTAATTATGAAATAATAAAATAACATTTTTATATTTTAATTTTTTAAAGTTGACTCTCCAAGTGAAATATCTCAAAATAGAATAGTGGACTCTGCACCCGAAACGAAGAGAATATATAATTTGTAGGTGATATGCATTCACATTAGCATTGGCGATGCTTTTGGGATTACTCTCTGTAGTACTACTTAGACCAGATTTGACGGAGAATCTCCTTAGGTCAGGTTTAACATATGATCTTCTAGGTCTTTTATGTGTATTTAAGCAATTAATAGCAGATCTCCCACCAGTGTTCTAAAACTCTCCGTCTAGCTCCGCCTAGTCATTAAGCGCCTTTCCACCGCCACGACTTTCTTAGTCACCGTCAAATCGGCCAAGTCACCACGCCAAACCTCGCTGACCTTAATTTATTTTTGTAGTTTTGATTTTGTGGCGTGCGGTGATCGGAGAAGGAATGGGCGAACTGGAGAAGGAAGGGGGAATGGTAATGGTGAGGAAGAGAAGGAGGTAGAAAAAAATGAGTTTGATTTTGTGGATATTTGGTAGGCCGAGAGTGGGGATAGATTAAAGGGTTAGGTCTAGGAGAATGAAAAAATGAGAAGAGTTGGTCTGTTGGAGAAAGCGAAGAAAAAAAAAAAAGGAAGAAAAAAGGTTGCTGGTATGCTAAATAGAGAAAAGAAAAAAGATGAAAAAAAAAGGGGATATCTCCAGACTCAAAATTTAGAATGAGGTAAGAATAAGTATGATAGGTTAGATTGTGGGTTGTAGGGGCATTAGTAGGTGGAGTAATATTTTTTTTTAAATTTTAAACTTGATTGGTTTATTGTTTTGTGGTTGTTGAGAATGGAGATTAGTGGTATGTTTGTATATTTTTGTTCATTTTACAAATATAGACAAATGTTTGATAAAATGATAAATATAAAAAAATCAATTTGTAGTCAATGTGTTTGATTTTTGATGAAATTATCAAAAAAATAGTAATTATATCTTAATTTTAAATCTCACATAAGCCTCAATTATGCCCTCAATTAATCCTCTAAGCGTCAAATATTAGTGTGTCATCTAACAGTCGCTTAACAATTTTAAAATCTTGTCTCGCACAAATCATCGGGGATCTACTTTGGATATTTTGCAATAGCCTCTTGGGGAGAGAGCCAAAAGCGGAAGATTGCTTCCCCCTCCTTCAGGTCGTTTCTCTCTCTCTCTCTCTCTCTCTCTCTCTCTCTCTCTTTCTCTCTCAAGAGTGAGTCATTTTAATTATTATTTTATTTGATTTCTGGTCATTTTACAATTTAAAATAAAATAAAATAATATTTTTAAAAAGTACACATTTTTATCTATAAAATAAATATTTAGTTTGATTCATTTGGACATCAAATAATTTTTTCTCAAATTTTAAATTATTAGAGATAAAGATAATGGTTATAAAAGATTATTGGAGGTGTGTGTCAAACTGTTGTATTAGTTTTTTTTTTGGGTAGTTTATGGGTAACGAATAAATTTTTATATTCAATTTTAATGAGTTTAAGTATTAAATTGGGATCAAAAGTGAATAAAAAGAAATGTTTTTTACATCAGTACTGGGCATAAGGAAAATGTTGATATTTAAAAAAAAAAACATTTGCAAAGGGTTGGCAGGGATAATGGGATAAGAGGAAAAGGTTGGTAGTATCAATCGGTCGGTGGTCTCCACCAATTCATTGATGATTTTATTTCTTTTTATCTTTTTACCTTTTGATTATCATTGTGTGTGTTTTTTTTATTTTTTATGTGTCCGTTGCACAATCGTACTTTTTAATTTTTATTCTATAATTTCTCTTAAAAACATATTCTCAACACAAATTTTTCATTACATGGATGGTCTTAATGAGTTTGAGCATTAGACAATCGAACTCTCTGACGTGGCAATTCTGTGGTTGTTTCTGTATGTGGGTGCGGTGAATAAAAAGCAATGTTTTTTCCTTAAAAAGAATACGAAGAGGTAATCCATATCCGGTGTTGAAACTTGAAAGTAACAGCAGAGGCTTTTGATAGTAATCGAGAAGGTAGGTAGGCCAGGTTGTCCTATTCGAAATACAATTTCGGAGTACTTCACGGTACATCAATTTTTTTTGAACTGAAAAAAGAAAAGACTTGGGAAATAGAAGTATGTACGCGCTCATGTCATGTGTGTGTGTGTCCCTATGTCTATATCAATTGACAGTTCTAGATTACTAGTTGATGACCGATTTAGTTGTAACATGACGTATTTTTTCATAGATAAAATAAAATTATTTAATTCTATTATAAGTATAACAGACATTTAGGAAGACGGTCTTAATCATATTTTTTTTTTTGACATATGTTGATGAACAGAGCTATTGTAAGGAACCAGAGCTATATCTTACAAACAGATATGACAATTGTAACTCATTATACATTAACTCATCCAACCTAATCCATTAATATTTTTGGGTTGAAACGGATAACCCGTTTCGACTTAATAATATTAATGAGTTGAGTTGGGTCATGTTAAAACGAGTCGAACTCGTTACCTATTTCGATCTGTGACTTTTTATGCTATAAATTTATGTTTTTTGAGGAAAAAATTTGGGTTGAGACGGGTCGATCCGTTTTAACCAATTACACGTTTCAACCCGATTCATTCCAACCCAACATATTTAAACCCGTTTTGACATTTGGGTTCTAACGGTTTCGACATATTTCAACTCATTACTCATTTCAACCAAACTCAAACTCAACCCAACCCACCCAATTGTCAGACCTACTTACATGAGACTTGCTATATACTTCCTTTGTTCCACTCAAAGAATTCTTATTTAAAAAGTCAAATTATTAAGGAGATATATCAATGTCATTGAAGTTAGTCATAATTACAAAAATATTTAAACACGAATAATGTACTTACAACACAAGTGAAGGGTAAAAATAAAATGTTATGTAAATTGTAATTGTATGCATGATTTTAGAAAGTAGACTCTTAAAGAAAAATATCTCAAAATAGTATAGTAAATTCTTAGTAATATATTTTCTTTTCTATAATGTTCATTTTTAATGTGAGGTTCATCGGTTAAATTAACAAGTAATCAAGGTTAAGATTGTAAAAATATCAACAACAAAAAAAATAGTGCAAGGAAATTTAATTTGGAGCGGTCTAAAAAAACTCCAAAAAATCTGACTTATAATTTAGAGGGGAGTAATAGATTTTTTTTTTATTGTAACAAAAGGAGTTGTATGGATGCTACAAAAAGTCTGACTTGATCAATTAAGGATAACAATATGTTTACATTCATTTTTCTCTTGAAGATTATTGGAATTTATGCAACAAGTGATAAATAAAGTACCTGGTTCTGGGTCTGGGTGAATATTGCTGTTTAATCAAGGTACTTTTTAGATATAAGAATAATTTTAGGACTTTTTATAATAGACATTTTTATATCTATCTATTAACTATTACTAAAATAGAAGCCACTGCTGCCACGCGCTGACTTTCTGTTAAATGGTAAAAGTCTTAAAAGATTTTTATGTTGCCACGTGTCACCTTCATGTGAGTGAAATGGTCAAAGCTTAAAAAAAAATCCTTAGCGCTTTTCATTTCCCAATTAGCTTAGAAATATAAGTTTTAATTTTCTTCCGTCACCTAAGAAACTGAACGAATCATTTCACCATAATCTTCTTTTTTTCTTCTCCTTTTCTCTCTGGCGATTGGATCGATTTTGACTTAGTATATGGAGCTCATTTATAATATAAAGTATATCAGTCGGTTACAAAAAGCTAACTACTTGCTAGGATTGGTTTTTACCAAACACAATTACTGATCAGGATTTAATTTCACTTATATCAATCGTTTTATCCACGTTTTATCCATCCCTCTTTCTCTCTCTTCCTCAACCGTTTGTATCCACGTTTTTTTATCTCCTTAATCTTTTTCTCTCTTTCTCTTTCTCTATCTCTTTCTCTCTCTTCCTCTTTGCGTTCATCTGTTTCTCTCACTTCTCTATTTTTCTCCGTCTCTCTCAACTTCCTCTCCCGCTCTCTTCTTCTCTTTTCTTCTAAAAGAGAGCCCCAGCATGCATTCAGTCTCCAACCGCAGTTGACGTCCTCCTCCCCCTCTCATTTGTCCCAGCGAATCCCTTCATCCTTTCATCCTCTATTTCGGCCCCAAGCACGTCCTCCTCCCTCTCTCCTCTATCCCGTCGAATCCCTTCATCCCTTCATCCTCTGTTCCAGCCCCAAGCTTCCTGTTCAGACAGACCCATATATCTCCATCTCCATCTCCAAACGCAGCCGGCGTCATCCTCCCTCTCTCCTCTGTTCAAACAGACCCGATGAATCCTTTCATCCCTTTCTTTTGCCTCGCCATCTCTCTCTCTCTCTCTCTTTCTCTCTCTCAATTTACAATTTCTCGGTTGATCTCTGATAACAAAGGCAAAAATTAAGGAGAAAGAGGAAGGAAGAATTTGTTATTGATAGTGGTTGAAAAAGTCACCAACAATGCACGCAAAAGATATATATACAATCTGGGCAACAACCAGAATAAACCCACTAACTCAACTACCAACAAATAACAATAAGACCCTTCAGGACTAATAAAGTTACAACCATGTACTTGAACTTTTTAAGACAACTGAACTGAGGAACTTCTTCAACTTGGACTGCAGCTCTCCAAACTTTGCACTGCTCCTTATGTCATTCCCTTGTCTGATCTTAACACAATTAGCATTAGGCGCATTTCTGTTAATACCCTCCCCACAAGTTGAGGGTGTATAGATACTAACAACTCCCAACTTGGATTATGAAATTCCAATGTAAGCTCTTTCCCAAAAACTTAGTGAATATGTCTACCAACTGGTTTTTGGTGGCTATGTGCTGCAAACAAATGAGCCCACTCCTGATTTTCTCACGTATAAAATGAAAGTCCAACTCTATATGTTTAGTTCTGGCATGATAAACTGGATTACTAGCTATTGCAATAGCAGATGAACTATCACAGAACATATTAATAGGAGTAGGCAACTGAACTTGAAGATCTTTGAAAAGATTGCTCAGCCATATCACTTCACAACTGGCTGTAGCCAAGGCCCTATATTCAGCTTCTATGGAGGATCTGGACACCACAGACTGTTTCTTGGAATGCCAAGAAATTATAGAATTCCCCAGCATCATACAAAAACCAGTAATGGACTTTCTATCACTTGGATTTCCTGCCCAGTCACTATCACAAAAGGCTTGAAGAGTGAGCTGGTTAGCAGAAGGTAAATAAATTCCTTGTTCAGGTGAAGCTTTAATGTACCTAAGTACCCTGTGCAAGGCTTTGAGATGAGTATGCCTAGGATCTTTGACAAACTGACTGAGACATTGTGCAGCAAATGCTAAATCGGGCACAGTAGCGATTAAGTACACTAATCTTCCCACCAACTGCCTATATTCAGAAGGATTCTCCAGAGGCATACCTTCATTGAGCATGAGTTTTCCATGAGGGTCATTAGGTATAATGAGGGGCTTAGCATTGAGCAAACCTGCAGCTTCCACCAAATCCAAAGCATACTTCTTTTGGCTCATATGAAAACCATCAACAGATCTCATCACCTCAATTCCTAGATAATATTTAATGGCTCCCAAATCCTTTATGTTGAACTTATCTTGGAGTATCCTCTTCAAGTCATTAATAATACTCATGTCATTACCAGCAAGCAGTACATCATCAACATACACCAGTACACTGGTGAACTTTGATCCTTCTTTATGAGTGAACAATGTGTAGTCTGCCAGAGACTGGGTGTATCCAAGAGCAAGCAAAACCTCTGTCAATTTAGAAAACCACTGCCTTGAAGCCTGTTTTAGGCCATACAAAGATTTCCTCAGTCTGCACACATTGATGCCACTTCTTTATGCCTTGTACCCTAAAGGTAAGTTCATATAAACCTCTTTTTCTAAGTCTCCATGTAAGAAAGCATTATTGATATCAAGTTGTTGCACTTCCTATTTATGTACAGCAGCAACAGCCAGAATAGGTCTCACAGAATAGCCCTTTCATTTTGTGATAATAGAATTCTACATATCCTACTCCCTGTTCCAACCTGTGCAAATCCCTTTCCAATTGGAAAATTTTGTGCCCATCAATATTACAGAATCTTTCCTTCAGTTCTTTCCAAACAAAATTAGCACTAACCACAAATTTAAGGCTGTTACTAATCTCTTCTGTAACCACATTGAAGTTCCACGAAATGACCATATCATTGGCCCTGGCCCATAATGGAAACAAAGGATCTTCCTTGTCTGGCTCTGCAAAACTTCCATCCAAGATCGTGATCTTGTTCTTGGCAGACATGGAAATTTCAAATGAGCGTTTCCAAGAGTTGTAATTCTCGCTCCCTGTTAACTTTGTAGCTATAAGAACAAGCCCTGGATGATCATTATTATGCAGATACAGCGGAAGCATATTGGAATTGATACTTATCTCCATGGTTTTGGGCTTTAAATCGATGGATTTATTTTTACTGTCGGAAGGCTTCTCCGTCATGGCTCAAAATTGTGGAGAAGTAAGAAAAGAAAAGATAAGAAGAAAGAAAGATAATTTTCCCACGGAATCTATCGCTCTGATACCAGGATAACAAAGGCAAAAATTAAGGAGAAAGAGGAAGGAAGAATTTGTTATTGATAGTGGTTGAAAAAGTCAGTCACCAACAATGCACGCAAAAGATATATATACAATCTGGGCAACAACCAGAATATACCCACTAACTCAACTACCAACAAATAACAATAAGACCCTTCAGGACTAATAAAGTTACAACTAGGTACTTGAACTTTTTAAGACAACTGAACTGAGGAACTTCTTCAACTTGGACTGCAGCTCTCCAAACTTTGCACTGCTCCTTATGTCATTCACTTGTCTGATCTTAACACAATTAGCATTAGGCTCATTTCTGTTAATAATCTCTCTCTGTTTAAGTTCTTATTTCGTTTGGGTTTGTATAATTGATTTTTGGTTTTTATAATTGATTTTTGACATGTTAGAAATCAGCAAGAGTTGGGCAATAACTGTATTCCAAAGGTGTCGTTTGATGTTTTTCCATCTTGCTTAATTAAGGATTGTAATTTGAAAAATAATAATTGGTGATCAAAGTTAGTGTTTCATAGCATACTAATCTAGACAATTGCTTATGTTGCTTACTGAGTTCACATTATGTGATTATTTGGAGAATGAACAGTGATTGGGAATTTTCAACAATGAATGATAAATTTTCTGTCATTATATATATATATATATATATATATATATATATATATATATATATATATATATAATTGGAGAAAAAAATAAATTTTCAACTTTATTTTTTTCTTAATCATAGAATTTTTTTTTTAATTTTGTTTTCTGTTATTATTTGGAGAAGTCACATAATTTCCTAAAATGAACGGTAGAAGAAATAAGAAACACAAATTGGGTTGTTTTGTATTCATTGCTTCCAAAAAATTAGGTTGGGTCGCAACCCCTTATCAACCTGTTATAACCCAAATGTAAATTTATAATTTCAATCAGTTCAATCGGAAAATAAATTTTCAACTTTATTTTTTTCTTAATCACATAAAATATAAATTTTGAATTTTGTTTTTTGTGATTATTTGGAGAAGTCACATAATTTTCTAGAATGAACAGTAGAAGAAATAAGAAACACAAGTTGGGTTGTTTTGTATTCATTGCTTCTAAAAAATTGGGTTGGGTTGCAACCCATTATAACCCAAATGTAAGTTTATAATTTCAATCGGTTCAATCAGAATAGTCTATGCTCGAAAAATTGGGTTTAGAATTTAGTTTTAACTTTTTGAGGTTTTGTGAAAAGGAATCTTAGACAGTTTTGTTCCGTTTGGATATTGTAAAACAATTCAACACTACAACCTTCTTCTATTTTAATATTAATTAGTCATTAATATAATACGGATTATATATTAAATTAACAATCTTGGACAAATTAAGCATAATAATTTCAAATGAATAAGTTTCATTGTTTTTTGATCAAGGTACTTTTCGACTTATTAATTAAAGTATACTCCATCCGTCTCAATATGAGTGTGTTTTTTAGTTTTTCCAAAGACAAATGAAGTTGACATTTAGGTCATGCTATACATGAATACCCTTGGTGTCTGTGTTAAAAAAAAAGTTTGTATTTTAACGAAAGATTATTAATTGTATAAAGACAAAGCTGGTTGTCCCTCTCAAATTTGTAATTTTATTTCTATTAATAAAATCTAATAAGGTACCGCCCCTGTTTCCTTCAAAAAATTACAATTTTTTTAAATATTTTTCTCCACTGTTGAATGATCATAATGTTTTAATTGATTACCGAGAGGTCTTCATTTTCAATTTGTTATTTTAGATTCTTTTTAAAACATGATTAAAACATATATTGATTTATTTAAATATTGACACCCTCCAATACTGATATCCTCCCCTACTCGCGTTATGTCATGGGCATGGACACAAAGACTAGTAATAAACAATGAGAATCATATTGAGCTCGCACCCATTGTAGCAAATTGATTAATTGTGTTTCTCTCTCGCTCGCTTACTCACTCCCTCCTCCCTTCCTCTGGCGTTCCCATCTAGGTATGTTTTTTAATGCTTCCGTTCGTGCCTGCATCTCATTCCTGTTACTCCTCTCTTTCGTTGAAGACACACATGCAACGCATACCCAAACAAAGATGTAGAAACAAATAGCTAGGATTCTCCAAACTACCAATGCAGTTCCCAATGTAGCTATGTGAAGAAGCTACAATGGAAGACACATTGGTCACAAAAACAATAAACATCGGAAGACTTTAACAATATAACACGAAATTAAACACAAAGGTTTACCAAACAATCTACAAGCCTATACTTTTAGATCTAACCCCTTGGCCAAAAAAATTTCACTAAATAATATGAATTGTTTTACAAAAATCTTTGTGAAATCACCAAACAAAATACTCTCACAAGACAACAAGTCTTGGAGAGCAAAACCCACAGAAAAACAAGTATAGCAAATGTGGGAAGAAACAAAACAGCTTCCTAAAATCTGGTAGGAAGACAAAACAACACTAGCTCTCAATGTAGCTTCTGATGTAGCTGCATCGGAAGCTACATTCAACTTCTGCACAAAAGCTGGAATTCTGAATTCTGGATTTTCTGCTCTCTGCTCTCTTTGTGATCTGCTCTCTCAGAATCAGTGTATTCAGCCTCTGCCCCAAGTCCTCTATTTATAATGTGGAGGAGACCTACAAAAAAACAAAAGAAGCAAACTCCAACAAGGAATAGGATTAGAATTAGGAACTAAATACATTTACCATAAATCCCAGATTTTATTACCATATGAACAAGAACTCTTGAGACACGGTTTAGGAAGGATTCTTGCATAGATTTTGTTTCCAAAATAACTCCTAAACTTTAGGACCAAGAAAAACCAAAATCTAATTAAAGATTTTGTTTCCAAAAATGCCTAAACTTAGGGACCAAGAAAGGAGAAACAAAACCAAAATAGGCTATGCCTATTTTACCCTTACAATCTCCCCCTTTGTTGAGCCTTTCTGGTCAAATCAAATGACAAGTGTTTATTCAACACCAATCAAAACCATCTAACCTGCATTGGTTAGAAAAACACATCTCCCCCTGAATTTGTGCAATGTATAAAATTAGAAATCATTACTAAGCACAAATCAGAATCTACCAATGATGCAATCACATGCATACAAAACAAACATGAACAGTTTATGAGATTCATCACCATCACCAGAAATACTTGATCTCTCTCCCCCTATTTGACCGGAAAAGGAAGAGGGATAAACCATCTTATAGGAATTCTAAAAAAATCCAAGGATTTGAAAAACACAATTAAGTGTTCACTATGATTTGATCACACCACTAGCAATAACTGGACACATCATATCCAGATTCAATACCTCTTAGTTCCACACAAAAATTAGACAACCACTAAATATTTTTCAACATGGAGATTTTTTGGAAATTGATTTGCACAATTTATTTTAGGACAAAATTTCACCAAGCTGATATCCTTACCAACAATGCATGTCCTAAAATTTTATGCCTAAAAACATGATAACTAAAAGCTAGGTAAAAGAATAAAAAATGCAATCACATACAAGTGATAAAGACCATATCAAAGGATGTAGTTCCTAATGAAGTTACATTCGCCAAAATTGTGATTTTATGGTCAATATTGTTTTTTTTTCAACCAGATTTCTCTCCCAAGATCATAAATTTTTCACAACAAAAATCCATAGGTACTTTATTTCCCTAGGAATATAGCTCTACTTTATTTCAAGCTATAACAACATGCCACTTGGAACCTTTCACACTATTTACCAAGGGAAGCCACTTTGCTTTTGATTAACCCATGAAATCCAAGGATTCATAGTCCCAAAAGAAAATTGCCACAAACCTTGTTCATATGTAGCTCTTTTCCGTTAGGTAGCTTTCACACTTTTTCTTTCAAGGGTATTCAATTTTCTTAAGATCAACCTATGAGAACCTAAGTTCCATAGTACCAAAATAAATTGCTACAACCCTTGATTTTAAATGTAGTTCTTTCCTTTGTGGACTTCAAACATACTCAAGAACTGGGAGAGAGATAGAATCATAACAAAAAAATCACAATTAATTTTAAATGCAATTCCCGAGCAACCACAAGATGCACATACATGTGAAACAATGATCTAGAGTTCCCTCTAAAGACAAAATGCAATCATGCCTAAATTTTTTTTAAACTAAGTGCAAAATCATATGGCACACAAAACACAAGAAATTTCCAAAGATTGGAAAATCTCTCAAAATCAAGACACTTGCCAAATATATCAGCAAGATGATTTTCAGTCTCAACATGTTCAATGCAAACAATTACATATTCAACCAAGTCTCTAATAAAGTGGTGCCTTATATCAATGTGTTTTGTTCGAGAATGATGAACTGGATTTTTGTGTTAAACAAATTGCATAGGTGTTATCAACATACAAGGTTAACACATCAATGTGTAGCCCATAATCTTTGATCCTTTGGAGCATCCATAAATGTTGTAAGGCTTCTCTCAAAAATATTTTGATAAGCATGCTAATTTGTGAGAATCAACCTTACCTCTTCTCCTTGTGTATATTCCATCATGAATATTACCTATGACTTGTGAAGTGGGATGCACTTTCTGAATTCTGCTAGGAATGTCATGGCTGCGATCACAACCGATCTCTCGAATGTTCAGACTTGTTTCGACCGCAGATTTCGACCAATGTAGAACTTCCGATTAGCTTCAAGTTCACCGATTGTAGTTCTAAAGATTGTGCGAGATTCATGATCTCAAAGTAGGAGCTACATTCGAGATTCATCATCGACCACTTAGCACCAGGACATATATCAAAGGGCTCACAGGACTTGGATCTTGCATTCCTGTAACTACCTTTGGGAACCCACATTTTTTAAAGGTTTTTGGCTGATGTTGCTTCTGATGCTGCACTTGGTTACGAACTAGGTAAGCTTGCCTAACCTCTTCCTTATAGACAACCTTTTTAAGGAAGCAAAATGGTTGAATATGACCTGGCTTGTGACAATAGTGACACACAAAATTTCTCTTTCTTGTTTTGGGTTTTTCAAAGAAGTTTGGATTTTGAAAATTTTGTGTGGGATGTTTTGGTTCAGTAGACATACCTTCACCTTCTTTCACAAACGTCTTGGGCCTAAATCCAATACCAGACTTACCAGAATTCAACATATCATCCATTTTGTGTTGGCTTGAATTCCATTTTTCCAAGGTTTCATTGGCTTTGATGAGTTTTTCTTTCAGATCTTCAATCTCCACATCCTTCTTCGTCAGCATACATTCTAGCCTTGTGATACACTCCTTCTGATCTCCATTTACCTTTTTTAGCAAATCATTTGTCTTTCCAAGCAATGTAACTTGATAAGCCCTTTTTCTCCCAATCCTTGTACAACTCTTTGTAAGCTTCCAGCAGGTCTGATTCAGATTCTCCACCATCTTCTGTGACAGAGGAGTTAAAAAAGCAAAAATCATCTCAATTTCTGTCCAATGTAGCTTCTGATGTAGTTTCTGAATAAGCTACATTCGAAGGTACATTGGCTGAAAATCCTGCAAAATCAGATGGAGAGTTGTGTATAGCAGTGAGAGTGATGAGATCACATAGATCTTCATCATCACTATCACTCAAAGTAGCAGAAAAATTCAAACTCTTCTTTCTCAAAGTATTAGCACATTGATTAGCATAATGCCCAAACCCTTGACAAGCCCTACATTGAATAGAATCAATATTTTTACTTCTAGATGTAGGCTGTTTAGCAAAAGGATTGGTAAAAGATTTTTCAGGGGTTTGAAAAGAACTTTCTTTGGGAGGAAATTTGCTAGGCTCAGTTTTGAAAACTGTTTTGGTGATAGAAGATGGAGATCTGTTTTGCCCCTTTGCTTTCAAAATATTTTTAAACTTTGTTGTTAAAAAATCCATTGACTCTTCACCAAAATCAAATTCCTCAATCTCCTTATGCAATTTAATCAATTCAGAAGAGATATCAACAACAGAAGGAAAAGCAATACTTTCCTCAGAAGGAGTAGAAGATGATGCACCTTTGCCTTTGTTCTTAATTTGCTCATTGAGATTTAACTCAAAATTTTGAAGAATACCAGCTAGTCTTTCAAAACCAATTTTGTCAATATCATGTGCTTCCTCAATAGCACAAATTTTCACATTAAACCTTTCAGGCAAAGTTCGCATCATCTTGCTAACAAGACGATCATTGGTGATTGGATCACCCAAAGCAAGAGTAGAGTTAGATATATCAAGTAATCTAGCATAGTAAGACATAATATCTTCATCTTCATTCATTCTAGTGTTCTCAAATTGAGTAGTAAGCATTCTAAGTTTTGAAGCACGAACACTAACAGGACCTTCACATAAGGTTTGAAGGGCATCCCAAACATCCTTGGCAGAGTCATAATTTGCAATAACTCTGAAGGTGTTGGCATCTAAGGCCTTGTATATGGCTGAAAGAGCCTTAGAATTAAACGAAGCAATGGTTCTATCTTGAGTGGTCCAATTTTCCTCACTAGTGATTTTAACATCTCCATCATTATCAGTAGTCTTAGGAGGAGTCCACCCATTCAGAACAGCAAGCCACGCCCTCTCATCAATTGATTTGATGAAGATACGCATCTTAACTTTCCAAATAGAATAATTCTCATTAGTCAAAGTTGGAGGATGAACAACATTCTCATATTGAGAATCCATCACGGACTACAACCAGAATCAACTCTTAGTGACGTCAAGAGGAGGCTCTGATACCAATTGTAGAAACAAATAGCTAAGATTCTCCAAACTACCAATGCAGTTCCCAATGTAGCTATGTGAAGAAGCTACAATGGAAGACACATTGGTCACAAAAACAATAAACAACGGAAGACTTTAACAATATAACACGAAATTAAACACAAAGGTTTACCAAACAATCTACAAGTCTATGCTTGTAGATCTAGCCCCATGGCTAAAAATATTTCACTAAATAATATGAATTGTTTTACAAAAATCTTTGTGAAATCACCAAACAAAATACTCTCACAAGACAACAAGTCTTGGAGAGCAAAACCCACAGAAAAACAAGTATAGCAAACGTGGGAAGAAACAAAACAACTTCATAAAATCTGGTAGGAAGACAAAACAACACCAGCTCTCAATGTAGCTTCTGATGTAGCTGCATCGGAAACTACATTCAACTTCTGCACAAAAGTTGGAATGATGAATTCTGGATTTTCTGCTCTCTGCTCTCTTTGTGATTTGCTCTCTCAGAATCCATGTATTCAGCCTCTGCCCCAAGTCCTCTATTTATAATGTGGAGGAGACCTACAAAAAAAGGAAGCAAACTCCAACAAGGAATAGGATTAGAATTAGGAACTAAATACACTTACCATAAATCCTAGATTTTATTACCATATGAACAAGGACTCTTGAGACACGGTTTAGGAAGGATTCTTGCATAGATTTTGTTTCCAAAATAACTCCTAAACTTTAGGACCAAGAAAAACCAAAATCTAATTAAAGATTTTGTTTCCAAAAATGCCTAAACTTAGGAACCAAGAAAGGAGAAATAAAACCAAAATAGGCCATGCCTATTTTACCCTTACAAAAGACAAGATACATGCCAAATTCTTGGAACATTCTCTTTTATATCAGACATGAATGCTTTCTCCCTGTCTCATTCAGTAATTGAAAGCCCTAAATTACTATGTTTTTTACGTATAACACTTAAGAAGATTAAAAGCCTCAACTTACTAATTGCAAATTACGAATTGAAAACTCTAATGTACTAAACTTGACAGAGCTAGGGCCTTTTGAAATTTACGTCGTTGATTTTATTTTTTATACTTTGATCGCTAGCAGTGAATTATTCTCTTACTTTTGAGTTGAAAGCTTGATTAGTTTTGATGATTTATAAGTGTCTTTTTTCTTTTGTTTTCTGGTGAATGAATTGTATTCTCTTTTTCTATTGATTGAATTCTTCACTCTGTATCTAAAGGTAGTTTGTGGTGATTTTGTAGTATATTTTGAGGGGAGATAGGGATTTGTTTCACTTGATGTCGGATGCTTCAAGGGTAATAAGCATAATGGTGTTATTGGTTGGGGCTTTTAGGTTTGTGGCTTATTTGTGTTTTTGCTGAATATTTCGATTTCAAATTTTCTTTTTCGTTCATTTTAATTTATTTTCTGAATTTACCAACCTGTTACATAGCGTTCTCTTTTTGTAATTTTCGTTAGTCATGTCTACAATGATAGTCTTGACCATAATGCAAAGAAATTTTTTGATATCTTATTTAACCTTTTGAGATTTGGGATTTACGCTTGTGTTTCCTTGTCAGTTAACCGTTTGTCTTTAAGAAACTTGTAATGATGATTTGACTAACAACAACCTACAATATATGCATTTTCGCTTTATATTCTTTTTTTTTTTTTTTGTAAAAAAACTATTAAAACCGTACATTGTACGGGTTAACCCAAGCTAATTGTGGCTTGAACCCTAGCTTTTAGTTTGGTTAGTCTGTTTTTATAACAAGAATGTTGGCACACTACTCGATTATTGTTGTCATTTCTACTTTGAAGGAATACATTTGACCCATTGTGAACTACTCACTAAGGTTGTTCCAAATGGGACTTATTGTTGTCATTTGACCCATTGTAATTCTCAGCTTTGTAAATGGAATCGTTTTACATAGCTATTTTGTCCAAGAATACACCCCTTTGCCAACTACAACGACCAAGTAAATAGTATTTTTTTTACATTTTCTTTTGGTTGTTATGGTGCCCAATTAGCACAATTACGCATTTCTTTCTTTCTTGCCAACTGCCATAATTTTCCATTTAGTGATGTTCTTCGTTATTTCTCAATGAATTGGGGAAAAGATGGCTAACTACAAATTTGAGTTATGGGGAAAAAGCCCAATGAAAGTGGTAAGAACTTTTGTAGTGAATATGTCTTGCTTGGGTAGTTTTTCTCTTTTTCATTTTTGTTTTTTTTTCTTTTAAAAACTTTAGTTGTTATTATTCTACGTTTATAAAAGATGAATTCATCTATCTCTACGGCCGCCGCAAGGCTCTCGGCATCTTTTCTAATTCAAGAAACGCACAGGACTGATTATCATATTTGAGAAAGTCAAATCGCAAGAATATATTCCTCTTCTCTTTCACTGGTCTTTTAGCTCCGATCCGCACAGGAGGCAAGATTGACGACCTTAACTCGAAAAACCCATATCCTCTACATTGATTTTCAACAGATATTATTTATGTTTTACTTCTTTTCCCACTATTTGTTCTATCTGTTTACTTTGAAATTGAAGTCAAAATTTAATTGTATAAACATTTGTAAACTATTCATGTTAATAATTGAACTTTAATTAGTGTGTGTAATTTTTGGGTTGTTTTGCTTTGCAAATAAAGTTGTGATTGGAGTTGAATTCGATGGTATATTATGAATTTCCCCGGTGATGTGATACAATATAAAGTGGTGAGCTTTTTTTATTCTATCTTTTATTAGTGTATATGATTATTGGGGTGTTTTGCTGCGGTCAACGAAGTTGTGATATTTACAATATGAAGTCTATTTCTGGATCAATTTTTTTTTCCTATATGTTCTTGCAAGTATTCTTGATTTCTATTGAGTGTTGGGATACTATTACGATGTCATGCTTTGACATATCATTTCTTTTCATAGTTTGTTTCTCTCACTTTAGATCCATGTCTAAGGAAATGTTATGACTCCATTTGGTTCTTTTCACCAATGACCAATTTAAATAATAGGTCAAAAGCTATTTTATCTGCATCTAAATACAATTGACTATTTTATCAGGCTACCGTATCTAAATACAATTGAATCACTTTTAAGTCATAACTTTGTAAGTTGGTAATGCTTTTCACAAGCTTTTACGAGAAAGATTCAACATGCCCTTTGTGCAAAGCCAGTTTTGTCTGCATAAAAAATGGATGCATGATGCAATCTTGAACATGTCCTTTGTGCAAGGCCACTTTCGTTTGAAAAATGGATGCGTGAATCATAAAATATACATTCTTCCCAATGGTGAAACATCCACTCTCAGGCCACGGGTAAATCTCTATGCTAATTCCCGCTAATTTAATGACTTTAGCATTAAAGATCGTTGTCAAATTCTTGGGAAAATGTGTGTTTTTTTCTTTTCAAATATATCTATTTCATGTGTTTGGTACATTATCATGTCGTTTCAAATACTTTATTTCTTCCTCACCCCTTTTTGTTGTTGCTTAAGGAGTTTCTTTTTTATGGGAAGTTTGTGAATTCAGGGCTACAACTTCGATGGATAAGACTTTTATTCGGTGCATATTTATTACTTGTCCTTATTATGTTTTGATATATCTCATACTTAGTCTGTTTTAGCTACTCTTTTAAGGGTTATATACTATGGCCTTCATCAGTTTGCTACCAATGCTATTGCCGAGAACGAGAGAACGAGAGGATCTTTTCATTAGATGTCACCTCTATGTCAAATTCGATGTGTTCATTCCAATCGCTTGGACTCTTTAGTGCTTCCATCGATATGCATCAATTGCAAGAATCTTCGAGGGCTCTGCCATCATGTTTGCTAGGCAACCTCTACTTATATTGATATAAACTATTGTGCGAATTTGGGAATAATTTGAATTCTACTCACTTTTACCTCTTAAGTTGTTTTCATTTGATCCATATAAAACTACGGAGTTCAACTTACAATTGTTTGAACTTAATCAACATCGAATCTTTTGGCAATTTTTATTTTATTTTATGTGTCCTTAAAAATATGTTAGTCTTAATAGACGGTGCTCCCTTTGTTAGAGATGAGGTCTTTGTGCCTATGCCTATGACGCTATGTCAGTATCGACTTGATCGCCTATTTTCTTAATATAATTTTTTTTAATTTTTTTAATGTTAAACTGAAAAATTCGTTGTGTCAAATTGGACATCTTTGTTGGCTAAGGGACTACTTGCTTGCTTTCAATCTATTCTTTATAGTCTTTCAAACTTGAAGTTTTTCTTATTTTCTAAAAACTTTTTCTGAAATATTTATTTTATGATGTGTTTCATAAATTATCGATTTGCTAACTCATTTTCTCTTCTGACGTCATGCGTACAAGCTACAAGTCTTCCTATTACGTATTATCCTACTTTTTCACCAATTGAAAGTTGTAGCTTTCGGTTCAAATGTAAGTATGAGTTGTTTGAGACACCTTTGACATATTCCAAACTTTTTCATACTTTAACTGGACACTTTGTGACAATTTTTGTTCCCCCAATTAATCTTCGACAAAGAAACCATGGCAAAATTGGTGAAAAAGAAGGCTGATGTAGAGAACAAAGTTATGGAAATGGTATACCACATCTTCTAATTTGATTGTAGATTTATATGATAATTACAGTAATGACAAGATCAAAAATCGTGAATCCATGATGTTGGAGAGAAATTAATTAAACTACTTCGAATTTGAAAACAAAAGTATTGAAACAAAATTTATCACCCTATAGTAGCACTATTATCACTTTATAAGTCTCATGGAAAAATTACATCTATCATTTGATCTTAAGGTATTTTTAATTGCGAACACATTGCTCATTTCAACAAAACTCCTAATAAATTTATGTCTCATTTATGCCTTCAATCCAATATAACTACCAAATTAAGTTTCAGAAACAAAACTAGGATAAAAAAAACCGTGCATCGCACGGGTACTAACCTAGTAACTATTACTAAAACAAAAGTCACTTCTGCCATGTGGCGGCTTTCGATGAAAAGCTAAAACTTTTAAAAGGATTTTGTGATGCCACGTGTCACCATCGAAATGGTAAAGGTTGTTTGTTTTTACCAAAATTGATTAGTTTAAGATAAAAATCATAAATCTAGTTAGATAAGATAAAAATCCTTAAAACTAATTTGATAAAATAAAACAGATTTAGGATATAGTTTCACATGTAAATTTATGATAGATATTTAGGATTTTGTTTTTATTTTTATTTTTTCAAATATCGCTTAATTAAACTAGATTTTATCCTTTCTAATTTATACAATTTTAATTTGATTGAAACTCTTCAATTATCATCTCTTTTCATTTTCATACTATTTAATTAATACAAATTATTCACAAGACAATTTTATGTTATTTGTTCTTCTACTAATATATATATATATATATATATATATATATATATATATATATATATATATATATATATATATATATATATATATATATATATATATATATATATATATTAATTATTAATTACTAATCTATTAATTATCTATTAACTATTATTAAAATAGAAATTGTTATTGTCACATGACGACTTTGTGTTGAATGCATAAAGTTTAAAAACCGATGTCTCCTTTATATATGGTAAAAGTTTCTTTTTCTATCAAAATCGGTTAGTACGAGATATGATTTTTATCACATTTGATTTAGACGCGTTTCACTTGATTAGGACTCCAAATTTTCATGGTAAAAGTTTTTTTTTTCGAATAGATTTTATCAATTCTCATAGATTTTAATCTTTCAATTACATATTCATATGATCAATTTTGAATATTTACCTTATTTTTCGTTGCTTTCAAATTATTTTAATTAATTTTTTAACTATTTATTACAAGTTTAGAAAATCATCTTATTATAAACAAATTTTGCACAAAAAAGCTATTAAAATCGTGCATACGGTACTATATCTGCACATATATATTATTTTAAACTGAATAGATTTTAAAACTGCTGCCTCCTTTATATATGGTAAATGTTTTTTTTTCCATTTTTCTCCGCCAAAATCAATTAATACCAAATATATTTTATCACATTTGATTTAAACGCGTTTTACTTGATTATGACTCCAAGTTTTCATGGTATGTTTTTTTGGCGAATAGATTTTATCAATTCTCTTAAATTTTAATCTTTCAATTATATATTCATATGATCAATTATGAATATTTACCTTATTTTTCGTTTTTTTTTCAAAATTTTCTAATTATTTTTTTAACTATATATTACAAGTTTAGAAAATAATCTTATTATAAACATCTTTTGCAAAAAAAAAAAAAATACTAAGACTGTGTATACGGTACTATATTTTTTTTTGTAGCCAAAAATTAAAACCGATAGATTTTAAAACTGATGTCTCCTTTGTACATGGTACAATTTTTTATTTTACCATTTTTTGTTGTCAAAATCAGTTAATACCGAAACATTTTATCACATTTGATTTAAACATGTTTAACTTTATTAGGACTCCAAATTTTCATAGTAAATTATTTTCTTGCACATAGATTTTATCATTTCTCATAGGTTTTAATCTTTCAATTACATATTTATATGATCAATTTTGAATATTTACCTTATTTTTCATTTTTCCAAATGATTATAATTAAAAAAAATTAATTATTTATTACTAGTTTAAAAAATCATCTTATTATAAACAACTTTTGTAAAAAAAAAACTATTAAAATCGTGCATACGACACTCTCTCTCTCTCTCTCTCTCTCTCTCTCTATATATATATATATATATATATATATATATATATATATATATATATATATATATATACTAATGATGCTCATGTGCGTTGCACGATTTGTACACGGGTTTAAATTCATATGCTCAATTAAAGTTGAGTAATATACATTTAAAAACTGTAATATGAATAAAATAAACAAAAAAATAATAAATAGTAAAATTAAAGATGAAAATCACATAAATTTGAAAAAGTTATTATAAATTAAGAAATATTTCTTTATATACAACATTTTCTCATTGAAAATGTACGATTATCACAAATATTACTGTCACATAACGGAATTCGAAGGCCTTAGGATTAGTAACTTTAGATAAAGCGACAACACAAAAAAAAAAAATTTAATGGTTGTGTTAGAAAAGCCCCCGTGTGATGCACATTATATAAAAATCTACAATAATACAAAAAAAATTAAATTTTAGTGACAACAATATATGAAAGTTGAACAAATTATTAAAACATAAAGAAAAAAAGTGTAACTTAATAGTTAATTATAAAGAATTACATTATGTAAAAAATATTTATTTTTTTTGAATACTTGCTTAAAAACAACATTGGTCGTCGAACGTGTACGATTACTATCAGTATCAGTATCACTTATTTATATGGAACACTCATCATTATAAATTGGTCCAACAAAAAACCTTTGGCTTTATTTTAAAGGTAATCACCATAATATTGACAATATAACTCTAGAAAAGAATTATACTCCCTCCATCTCAAAAATATAATCTCATTTGTCAAGTCGAACTAAGCTCTGAATAATGTGTTCTATCAATTACTTCAACTTGAATATTGATTCCACCTTAGTTGGACAAATATACTTTGTCATACTTATAAGAGTTTCATTTCGTAATTGGATATTATTTGTTCGTCTATTAATCTTGTTATTGAACAACACTTCATTTGCTACAAATTTATAGTGGTTTCAACATTGTAAACTGCTTGATATTTGAATCGCCAAACGTATGTGCATCTCCCAATGTGTCCATGTACAACCGAATTAATTAATTAACTTGATGTATAAGTATTGTAATTGTTTTTATATTGCTATTATTAATTTGATATTTTGTTGTATAATTTAGTCATTAAAAAACATTATCCTTTATATTATTGAATGTAATTGTAAGTGACACAATAAATTTATTAATTTGACAGTTAGTTCTTGTAATTTTTTCAATATTGTATTTATTCATAATTCAATAATAATATGTTGTGTAATTTAGTCATTAAAATAAATATCTATGTTTATTTCCTTGCAGTTTCTGTAGTTTGAAAAAAATTCCAGATTTTTTTATACTATTGAATATTGAATGTAAGGAGGCGGAAGTTTATTACTATAAAAAATTCAATTGACTAAAAGATAAATAGAAATGTGAAAGGTTTTTGAATTAATTTATGTATTTAAAATAATGATGACAATATCAAGTATCAAATATCAAGACAAAAATGACTCTTGAATTAAAACAAAAGTGTTTCCAAATATATAAAGTGTATTTTGGCGGGATATTTCCAATATTTGCTACTCTCCTTATATATATATATATATATATATATATATATATACATATATATATATTCTTTTTTTTGCTGCAAAAACTTAAAAGCTTATAGATTTTATAACTGGCTCCTCCTTTATACATGGTAAATTTTTTTTTTTTTTACCATTTTTGCTGTCAAAATCAGTTAATACCATATAGATTTTATCTCATTTGATTTAAATGTGTTTCACTTGATTAGGACTCCAAATTTTTATGGTAAAAATATTTTTTGTCCGATAGATTTTATCACATTTGATTTAGACGTGTTTCAATTGATTAAAACTCTTCAATTATCATGATAAAAGTTTTTTTTAACCTTTTGTTTTTCTACCAAATCGGTTTGTACAAGATAGATTTTATTACATTTGATTTTGATAAGTTTCATTCTATTAGGACTCCTAAATTGTCATGGTAGAAATTTTTTAATTTTTATTATTTTACCAAAATTCAATCAATTTAAAATAGATTTTATTCAATTTAATTAAACATTACACTAACACCACAAACAACCACTGCAAAATACTTCATCTCCATCAAACACCTCATTGACGAGTATGTCTTCAACTTTTCGTGGTATTTCCCCTCCCCTCCCCTCCGTCTCACACTCACACTAAGAATATTTGTTCGATTTTATAATTAGCATAAATTTTCGGTTTAATGATTCGTTATGATCTCACATCTTTTTATGTATTAATTAATTATGTAGATATCTTATTGTTATTTGTTCATTTAAATAGCTTGCATATTATATTTATAAAATTAAATTTTAAAAACAACACTAAATTAATAATGCATCATATATGAGTAATAACCTAGTCTATCTCTAAATATTTTATGATTTAGTAAAAGAGAATCTAATGACCGAATGGTTAAGTAGGGAGTTTGTTGCAATTAGGAATGAAATTACCGAGTGGGCTAAGGCTGCCTTTTCGGGTCGTTGGTCTTTGGTCTTTGGTTTCCCACCAAAAAATTTCCATGATACGGAGTATATTATTCCAATGCCACTGAGAAAAGCTTCGGCACCGTACCTTGGGAATTGTAATAAAGTGAAAATATTACCTTCCTCTTTTCCTCTTTTATTTTCGCTATCAAAATTTCTGGACTCATCATGTCTGTCACAATTCACAAAAGAAAAATGACACCAGGATTTACACAGGAAACTCTGTTTTAGAATATACTGTGATTCTGTTTTCAAAATTATTACTCCATCTTGTTTTTAGTTTTGTTTTTGACAAATATAATACTCCCTCCTTCCCCAAATTATTATTCTGCTTTTTTTTTATCTCTTCAAAATAATTGTCTTATTTGAATTTTTTTAAACACGTTTTTACCATTTTATCCTTATTTTTTCATCCTACTTTAATTATGAGTCACATACACATCGGTTTTAAAGTAATCTACACATCTAACTAATATTAATGTTAAATGTGTTTTCTTAAACCGTGCGTCAAGTCCACCAAGACGATAATTTAAGACGGATGGATTATTACTTAACTTATTTTTTATATTTTTTTCAAAATAATAAAACACATAATTTGTATTAATTTAAAAATTTTACAAATTACGTATTTATGATTTTGTAAATAATTGAAAATATACGTCAAATTCATACTTGAAAACCATCATGTTCGACCTAAATAGAACAACAATGATAATAATTTAAGGATGAATGGAGTAATTCTAATAGTTTTATCATTTGTTCTACATGACTTATTTATCTTAATAAATTATATAAGAGAGATTATTTCCACTACATTAATTGATTATCCACTAAAACAGTTCTTATAATATTTAACTAATTTATAATGCGACAAAACTACCCTTAACTAGTTACCTATTAAAATGATATAGCTCAATTTTGAGTTTTTTTTTTCTTTATCGGCATAAAAAATTTAAAAGATAATTATTAATATTTTCACTAGTATTTCTAGGAAAAATTTTAATCAACATTTTTTTACATGAGATGTGTTCAAAAAATTAAAAGTAAATCATTGAGAAAATTGTTTTGCCACTGTACTTTGACGAATCTTTACATTTTGCCATTATACTATTTTTCGAGTGAAATTGACATTATACCTTTAAAGATAGATGCTTTCACCACTATCTCTAAATGTCATCCAATTTTAATGGAATTAATTTCAATTACCTCCCCTGAAGGTTTTTAAAATGTTGAAAGAAACTTAATCATTTTTTATGTTAAAGGCCGATGGTTTTTTGGTTTTTAATTATAAGGGGGTCCTTTTTTTTTCTTGGCCTTTAAGGGTTAGAAAAATATACTATTTTATAAACAAAAAAATGAAGGAATCAATGAAATATAAAAATACAAATAAGAAGAAAAGATATATGCTTAAATAAAAAATAACAAAAAATATTTAAATTATTTATTATATACATTTTATCTTAACGAATAATATAATAAAAATATAATGATAATAATAATAATAATAATAATAATAATAATAATAATAATAATAATAATAATAATAATAATAATAATAATAATAATAAAACATCATAATTTTAAAATAAATTTTGAAAAATTTAATTCATTAAATCTAGTTGCTAACACTCATTCATTAAATGTAATTTAATTCATACAGAAAATTGACTAAAAGTATAACTTATTTTTGTATTAAAGTTTTTCAAAATCAGTTATAATTAAAAATTATAAATATAAGATTATAAAAAAAATAAAACATTTAATTCAACCTACAATAGCCACCATGAAAATTATGATGTGTTAATTTTTTTTTTTTATGAATAATACTCTTTCTTATAAGAACAATTTTTTTTACAATTTTTTAAATGTTATTTAATGATTTATGTCTAATATTGTTTATTTAATAATAGTTATTAATTTAGTAAAAAATTTAATAATTTATTTTAAATATGATTATTTTTTAAATAATTTATTAAAGTTTAATTAAATACTTTATTTAATATTTTTTATTAATTTATTTAAAATAATTATTAAGTAATTCTTTAATATTCTTGAAAATAATTTATTAATAAAAAGGGTAACCACCTCCACACATGTAATGAATCTCAACCGTTAAATATTTTTAAAATATTTAATCTCAGCCGGTAAATATCTTTTATATTTTCTTAAGAACTATAAAATCATTTAATTTTGAACTTCAACTATCATTAACTATCTTCCTACAGTTTAAAAAATCTTAGGGGAGGCAACTGAAATTAATTTCGTTAAAATCTAAATGACAATTAGTGATAATGACGAAATCGAATCTCTCTTTTCAAGTACAATGACAATTTTGATAGAAAAATAGTGCAGTGACAAAATGTAACGATTATTCAATGTACAATGGAAAAATTAACCATTTTTCCGTAAATAATTGTATGATATTTATTTATCTATAAAGCCCATAAAAACAACATCATAATTTTAATGTTATTGTTAAGTAAGAAGTGTAGATTAAATTAAAAATATTATTTTTAAAATATTACTTAATAATACAATCAGAGACTACGTAATTATTATAATATTTTTGTTCATTTCCAATAAAAATATAATTCATGGCCTTCAATCTTAAAAGATAAGGGTTATTATTGTCTACATAATATTATCTTATATGATATAGTGGATAAATAATTATAAATTATAATAGCGAAAACGTACTCCAATTTTTTTTTTTTTTAAACAATTTTAAGTTACTTCAGGAAAAGAAATGTAAAAGAAATTTGGAAAACAAATTATATATAATTCAAGTACGTGACTATTAATAGTGTATTTATGTCCTAACATAAACTAATTTGAAGGATTATTAATGAATGTAGTGGATAAGCTTGTAGTTACAACTTGAAACCTGTTAACCCACTCGATCCGACTTGAAAAGTACCCAACACAACTCAACTCGTTAATATTTTTAAATTGAAATAGGTAATCTGTTTCAACCCAAAATATTAACAGGTTGAGTCGGATTAAAGCAAATCTGACCCACTAGCTTTTACTTTATAAATGTAGGAACTTTTAGAAGAAAATCCGGGTTAAGACGAGTCGATCTCTTTTAACATGTAACTCATTATAACCCAACTCAATTCAACCAAACTCATTTCAACCCGTTTAGTATTCGAATTCTAATGGGTTCTGACCCGTTACTCATCTCAACTCGACTCAACACACCAAATTACCAGGTCTAGTAACGAATAATCAAGGGGTAAATTCGGGCCGGTACCTTTTGCAGAAATTATAATCTCTCTAATCCACTTTCTTTTTATTTAACCAGTAAAGTACATTTTTGGGGGTAAAATGTTGAAGATACCCTTAATGAATAAAAGACACGTGCACAAAGTCTCTGCCCAAAATTAAGCATCGCAATCCATACTCCATTTTCAACAATTCATTTCCATGTTGTCTTCATCGATTCGTTAAATGAAAAGGGCATCATACTAATGGAGTTCAAGAAATCCATTTCCTCCCCTGATAACAATCTCATTAGCTGGAATTCATTTGGTTCCGTTCCTTGCAACTGGATGAGTGTAGGTTGTATAAATCTCTATGACCTCAATTTGTCTGGCAATTTATTGTCAATCATTTGTAAGTTTTCTTACTTACAGGAGTTAAATAATTGTCATCATCGTCATCCGCTTCTTCCTCGTCATCATCATCGTCGTCACCCCCTTCTTCTTCAACGAAAAAATATGTTTGTCGCCGGAGCTTCTTCGCGGTTGGTTTTCCTCTGTAAAGAAAGTACTCAAGACAACCCTATGCTGCTTAGTTTCTAGACATACTATCATTGTTGCCTCTGATGTGGGCATCATTGCCTCCGATGTGGGTATCATTGCCTCTAACGTTACCTCTAATGTGGGCATCGTTGCGCACACCTTTTCTCCCTCCTAATGTTCGGCTCTCCATTCAAATCTATGTTTTCAATATAGATATTTAATGCATCTGTGAACTAATCAACATAGAGAAAGATTTGATATCTCTTTTGTCTTCATCAAAATCAAATATGATCCTTAGATGTTGGTATGTTTCATTTATATGTGTGGATATCTAAAGCCATTTATGAGAATCAGTTTTAATAAAGAAAGATATTTATGATTCTTTTTAGCCGGAGAAGGTAGATTGAAGAGCTCGATTCATAAGGAGGAAAGATGAATATGGTCAAGAGGAGGAGGGGGACATTTTAGGAAGAAATTAAAAAAATGGACTTATACAATTGGATAAAAGAATAGCGTACCGGAGAGGTTATAATTTGCAAAAAAGGGACTGGCCGGCAATTATTCCAATAATCAATTAATGTAGTGGAAAAAACATCTCATTATATAATTATTATTAATGTTATAAACTCTTACCATCGAGGAGTAGTAACACTACGATAGGGGTTTGATATATGACAAGTCCAAGTATAAGATGTAGTTTCTTTGCTCATTGCATGTTAAATTAGATAAGTGTATGATAAAGATAAAAAATTATGAAAAACACAAGTAAATCTCTTTAAAGTACTCCGATGATTAATTATTGATGAGATATTAATGTCATTAAAGTTAGTTATAATTACAAAAAATAGTTAAGCACAAGGATAAGTGGAGGATAAAAAGATGGAAATATAATAGAATTGTAAGTATAAATGTTGAAAGTGAACTCATAAAGTAAAACATTTTTGTTATAAAAGTCAGATGTGAACCACATCATTTAATGTAGGTGTAGCTTGTTAGTCAAATGAGCTAGGGAGCTATGTCTCGTAGCTTTAGGAAATGTGTAACACTGCTCGGCTATAAATACCGAGCAGTGTGTAGTTATATTTCACCATAGACAAATCCTACTCTGAATAAATCTCTATCTCTCTCTCTCTCTCTCTCATACACTCTTTGTTCTAATTTGTGGTTACTTTATAACACGTTATCAACACGATTGTTCTACTCTTAACAATCCCAAACGGTAAAATTTTCTACCGATATATTCTTTATTTTATATCTCTGGTTTACTTTAATATATATCGTATATCACCATTATTAAGAAAAGGTTGGCTGAGCCACCGTCGATAATATATGGTGAGATGACGAAATAATAATTTATTATTTAACGCATAATATATATGTTTGTTGATGCTTGTGCGGAAATAACCTCAAGCTATAAACTGAATATTTATATATATACATATATTTCAATTATATGAATAACTTTATATACATATATATTTATTACTGACTTTCAAACTCCCACAGAAAGGCTTGCTGAGTAGCGTGGCGTGAATATATATGTATGTTATATAATAGCTGTATAAAGTTGACTGGAAAAATATTCATGCGGAGTTATTTTATTTATTGCTCCTAATAAGATTTATATTTATTCATAATATAAATGCAATTCTATTAAATCAGAATTTTTACATTTTTACCCCTCTCCTCTAACGGCTAGTTACTGATTTTTATCTCTCTCCTCCAACGGTAATAAACGGCTAGTTAACGGTCATAAACGGTCATTTTTTTCTCCATATATACAGCAACATCTTAATAGATTACTCACATTTTTACTACCTCCTTACAAACTCTCAATACCATATCTTCTTCTACAAATGTTTCCTCCAATGTTAATGATTATTATCATACTTGTTATTGTGTGCACCACATTGGTTTTCGTTGTTGAATACCCTCCAAACGATTTTCAGATTTTTATTACCTATCTTTGTATCATGTATGTCCTATTAGCAGTTACAATAGCTTTCAACATACATTTTAACATGTACTGATTATCATATGAATAAAATTTTCATGTCATAATTTTATTAATATATATGTTTCATTTTTTATAGTTTTTCTTCACAAATGGCAAACATCGCTAAACTCGAATTTGAAAGGCTGGACATAACTGAGAAAAATTATATGTCTTGGAAAATAGATGCCGAAACCCACCTGGCCGCCAGAAGCCTCGAAAATACTATCCAACAAAGTAATAATGAATGGATAAGTAATCAACACCGGGCTCAGGCCATGATTTTCCTACGACACCACGTCCACGAAAACCTAAAGATGGAGTACCTCATAGTTAATGATCCACTCGTCTTTTGGGAAAGTTTGAACGAAAGATATGACCATTTGAAAATGGTCATTCTCCCAAAAGCACACTATGATTGGATTCATATCCGCCAACAAGATTTTAAAACCATCAATGAATATAGTTCTATAATGTATAAAATAACCTCATAGTTGAAATTATGTGGGGAAACAATCACTGAGTATGATATGTTGGAGAAGACATTCTCCACATTTCATGCCTCGAATATGCTCCTGCAGCAGCAATATCGAGAAAAAGGTTTTAAAAGGTACTCCGAATTGATCTCCATGCCTCCTTGTAGCTAAACAGAATAATGAGATTATAATGAAAAATCATGAATCTCGACCAACTGGTTCAGCCCCATTCCCTGAAGCGAATGAGACTATGTATGATGAAGGCCAAGAGCGTGGGCGTGGTAGTGGTCGTGGTCGTGGTCGCGGTCGTGGTCGAGGCCAAGGAAATCATGGACAAGGCTAGGGTCGTGGTCGAAATTAAGGCCGAGGAAGAGGCCGTGGAAGAAATAACTATCGTCGTCGTCATCATCATCCATATAATGGAAATTCCTCTCGCCACCTGAAGTGGAATAGAGATGATGATAGAAACAACTCTTCGAGTAGGCAAACTGTGCGTTAAAACAATGAAGAAAGTTCATGTTTTAGGTGTGGCATGACAAGCCACTGGGCATGCACATGCCGAACGGCGAAACATCTAGTTGATCTTTATGAGAGATCACAAAAAGGGAAAAATGTTGAGAAAATTTTCTTGAAAATGATCATGAAGATCTTCATTTTGATTTTGGTGATATGGCCAACGTCGACATGACCAATACCATTAGTGATGATATTGGTCATGAACAATAAATTAACATAGGAATGAAGCTATGATCCGAGTTTGAGATAGAAGCTGTGGAAAAAGTAACATGTTGTTATGTAGGAATATTATATATTTTTCCTATGTATACTAGCATGTTCACAATAAAGTTTAAATATGTATTTTTCATTCAATGTGTTATCATATTTATTCATCTTATTTTTCTTTCTCTCGTATTGAAATAGATCACAAATATGCTTGAATCCAAAATCCAAGGAGGTGATTTATGTCTTGCAGACAGCGCTACTACGCATACCATACTTAAAGATAAGAAATATTTTTCTTATCTCAAAATTGACAAGGCTAATGTCAACACTATATCTGGTAATGCCAAAATAATTGAAGGATTTGGCAAAGCAATTTTCCTAATGCCTGGAGGCACGAAATTCATGATAAATAATGCATTGTTCTCTCCTAAGTCTCAAAGAAACTTGTTAAGTTTCAAAGACATTCGTCTAAATGGATATCATATTGAGACTATGAACAAGGGGAATGATGAATATCTTTGCATTACCTCAAACACTTCCGGAAGCAAGTGTATATTGGAAAAATTGTCATCTCTATCATCTGGATTGTATAGTACAATCATAAGAATATTTGAATCATATTCTACAAGAAACACGAAGTTTATCTTGAAACATTTAACGCTTGGCATGATCGATTGGGGCATCCAGGATCAATAATGATGCGTAGAATTATTGAGAATTCTAGTGGTCATTCATTGAAAACCAGAAGTTTTTTCAATCTAACGAACTCCATTGTGATGCTTGTTCTCAAGGAAAGTTGATAATTAGACCATCACCAACTAAAGTTGGATATGAATCACCATCGTTTTTGGAACGAATTCAGGGTGATATATGTGGACCTATCCATCCACCAAGTGGACCATTCCAATACTTTATGGTATTAATTGATGCTTCTAGCAAATGGTCGCACGTATGTCTATTATCAACTCGTAATACGGCATTTGCCAAATTCCTTGCACAAATAATCAAACTGAGAGCACAATTCCCAGATTATATGATCAAGAAAGTTAGACTTGATAATGCTGGTGAATTTACATCTCAAGCATTCAATGATTATTGTATGGCAATAGGGATTGATGTTGAACATCCAAGAGCTCATGTCCATACACAAAATGGTTTGGGAATCGTTGATCAAACGTATTCAACTTATCGACCATTAATGATGAGAACATTCAAGCTCCCTACTTCTATATGAGAACAAAGTCATGGGGTCATGTTGTTTTACATGCAGTCGCACTGATTCGCCTCAGGCCAAGTGCATATCACAAGTACTCCCCAATATAGTTGGCATTCGGGCGAGAGCCGAATCTATCCCATCTAAGAGTTTTTGGTTGTGCGGTATATGTACCAATTTCTCCACCACAACACACAAAGATGGGACCACAAAGGAGATTGTGAGTATATGTTAGGTATGAATCCCCTTCTATAATAAAATATCTTGAACCAAAAACGGGTGACATTTTTACGGCACGCTTTGCCGATTGTCATTTTAATGAAGACAAGTTTCCACCTTTAGATGAAGAGGGGAAACAAGTGGGAAGAGAGATCAAATGGTGCACATCATCATTACTGCACCTTGACCCTCCCACAAAGCAACGTGAACTGGAAGTTCAAAAGATCATACATTTACAAAATGTAGCAAATCAATTGCCAGATGTATTTATAGACACAAAGAGGGTGACAAAGTCACATGTAGCTGCTATAAATGCTCCTGCTCGAATTGAAATACCAAAAGGGCTACCAAATGATAAAATGGCAAATGAATCTAAGACACGCCTGAAGCGTGGACGACTCATTGATTCAAAGGATAAAAATCCTCGCAAAAGGAAAGTGATTGAAAATCCTCAATCACGTGAAAGTGTTCCAGAAGAAACACACGATCGTGAAATTGTTCCAGAAGAAACACACGATCATGCAAATCTAGTAAGCCCTGCATTCAACGATAACCATGAGATTTCCATTTATTACATGTGTAATGGAAAAATATGGACCGAGATGAAATGGAGAATATTGATGATATGTTCTCTTATTCGATATCCCAAGAAATTAATGACGGGACTGAAGATCCCGAACCAAAATCTGTATCTGAATGTCAAAAGAGGCATGACAAGATCAAATGGATAGATGCCATGAAGGATGAATTAAATTCGTTGAATAAACGAAAAATATTTGGATCTATCGTTCTCACACCTGAAGCTGTGAAACCCATTGGATACAGATGGATTTTTGTTCGAAAGCGAAATGAGAAAAATGAGATTGTGAGTTACAAGGCTCGCCTTGTTGCACAATGTTTTTCCCAAAGGCCTGAGATTGATTATGAAGAAACGTATTCTCCTGTAATGGATGCTATTACGTTCAGATATCTAATCAGCTTATCGATTTTGAAAAATCTAGATATGCATCTCATGGATGTTGTAACGGCTTATTTATACGGGTCATTAGATGTCGATATTTATATGAGAATTCCTGATGGAATCAAGGTGCCTCAAGCACTGAGCTCAAAACCCAAAGAATTATGTGCAATTAAACTACAGCGATCACTGTATGGATTAAAGCAATCCGGACGCATGTGGTATAATTGCTTAAGTGAGCATTTGTTGAAAGACGGATATGTGAATGATCAATTGTGTCCGTGTGTCTTTATTAAGAATACGACAGTTGGATTTACTATTATCGTTGTCTATGTAGATGATCTGAATATCATTGGAACTCCCAAGGAAATCCAAGAAGCAGTTGATTACCTAAAGGAAGAATTTGAAATGAAAGATCTTGGGCGACCATCAAATACCTGCCTTGGTTTACAAATAGAACACTTGCATAGTGGAAAATTTGTACACCAATCAAATTACACAACAAGGGTTTTGAAGCGCTTTTATATGGATAAGGCAAACCCTCTCACTAGCCCCATGATTAATAGATCACTGAATGTTGAAAAAGATCTATTTCGTCCTTGTGAAGAGAATGAAGAGATACTTGGTCCTGAAGTACCATACTTAAGTGCTATTGGAGCCCTCATGTACCTTGCTAATTGTACCAGACCGGATATAACATTTGCTACAAATCTATTGGCAAGATATAGTTCATCTCCATCACGGAGACACGGGAATGGTATCAAGCACATATTTCTATTCTTCAAGGGACGATCGATTTGGGATTATTTTATCCCAAAGGATCAAAGGATGAAATTGTTGGTTTTGCAGATGCGGGTTATTTGTCTGATCCCCATAAGGCCAGATCACAGACCGAATATGTCTTCACGATGGGTGGAACTGCAATTTCCTGGCGTTCTCAAAAGCAAACGTTAGTTGCTACATCGTCAAATCATGCTGAGATGATCGCACTTCATGAAGCCAGTCGAGAGTGTGTATGGCTTCGATCTATGACTCAGCATATTCAAAATGCTAGTGGACTACCTGTCAACAAAGACCCGACAATATTATTTGAAGACAATGTCGCATGTGTCGCCCAAAGTAAAGAGGGATACATCAAAAGTGACAGATCCATACATATCCCCCGAAGCTCTTTTTATACACTCAAGAACTTGAAAAGAAGAAAGTGGTCAGCATCCAATATGTTCGATCAAGTGATAATGCTGCAAATTTATTTACAAAGGCACTTCTCACTACAACCTTCAGAAAGCATGTTCACAATATTGGGATGCGAAATTTACGAGATTTACAAAGGTGATTTCTCTTGACCATTGTCAGTTCAAGGGGGAGCATATATGATTGTACTCTTTTTCCCTTTATCATGGTTTTGTCCCACTGGGTTTTTCATGAAAAAGGTTTTTAACGAGACAACCAATGCACACAATTTAGATTTAAGTTGTGTACTTTTTTCCTTATATTCGATCTTTTTTCCCTACTTGGTTTTTCGGCTTAAAGGTTTTTAACGAGACACACTTAGTCAACCTACAATGCTATGTTCAAGGGGGAGTGTTATAAAAGTCAGATGTGAACCACAACATTTAATGTAGGTGTAGCTTGTTAGTCAAATGAGCTAGGGAGCTATGTCCCGTAGCTTTAGAAAATGTGTAACACTGCTCGGCTATAAATACCGAGCAGTGTGTAGTTATATTTAACCACAGACGAATCCTACTCTAAATAAATCTCTTTCTCTCTCTTTCTCTCATACACTCTTTGTTCTAATTTGTGGTTTTTATAACAATTTCAAAATAGTATGGTAGGTTTTTTTGCCCTGAAAGGAGGGAGTAATGCTCCATCTGTTACGACAAAAAGTCCCCATTTGAAAGTCAAACTTTTTAAAGAAAACGACACTTTTAGTAGTCCATTAATATAAAAAGACACTTTTATGCCTTAATTTTTTTTGGCAAAACCCACAAATGGGCCACCCAACTTTCCTTTTTTTTTTTTTTTTTTTTTTTCAATTTGGCCACCGAAAGTTTGACGAGTAGAAAACTGTACATAATAAAACTTTTAAGTATAATCAGAAAGAGTCCAATTGTACATAATCAGAAAGAGTCCAATTGTACACTTTTAAGTAAAATCTTTATTTTACCCCTGCCAATATCAAATGAGGAATTAGTATAATCAGAAAGAGTCCAATTGTACATAATAAAACTTGGGGGTTTACAGATCTGGGTTAGTGAGTAGAAAACTGTCACTTCATGTTCATCTTCTTTCGAGTAAGGCTGGATTTCATACTTTAGTGGGATGATTAAAAGGTCTAAACTGTAGTTTCATATCTACTTTTGACCTGGCCTACACCTTCTACTTCATCCGATGGATCAGGTTAAATCTCAGATTCTCGGCCAACATAATTCCACTTATCTGTTGAACTAAAGCGGTGAAAGTAAGCACGAGGGGGCAACATTTCATTAACGTGGGCTTTCATTCAATAATCATTTTCGATCCCCCACTCCTCCTATGTTTCCATGGCGACTCCCATGTCCAATTCCTCATAGTCCTTACAGATCTGTGTTACAGTAAGTAGGCTCACCGACCTAGTTTAACGAGCAGTTACACAGATCACAAACTTTCGAAGAAGTAACGGAGAATGAAGGTCGGCGATTGGTAGAGGCGAAGAAGTTTAAGAGCTGTCTTCGCTAGATCTGAAAGAAAGAATGAAGATGAAAGTGTTAACTGAAGATGAAGATGTCGATCAGAGAAGAGATGGCGTGGAGCCGCTTGGCCGGAGACGGAGAAAGGAGAGACAGGGGAGCTAACCACACTAGTCTCTCTGCGAGCTCCTTCAGATCCACTCCGCCGCCCCAGTCTTCACACATCTCCTTCAAATCCAGCAACCATTCCGGCAACCATCTCCAAAACAAATCTGGGTGGGGTGATTCCGGATCTGGAGGTGTGATGACTGTATTTTATACGCAGTTATTAGGTATTATTCCGACTTAAATTATGCTATTTCTCGAGGTTTTTGTTGTCTAATATGTGTTTTAGTGTTGTTTTATAGTTTTAGGGACTTTTGGAACAATTGTGCGAAATATAGGCATTTTATGCTGAATTGAAGAACTTCAGGGACCAAACTGCAAAAGCTGGAAACTTGAAGTGAAAAAGCTGAAAATCAGATTTTTCCACCAAAAATCAGCCGCCACTTTTGAAGAGTTCCAATTGTCTTGGGAATTGTGAAGTCCTAGTTTAATTCTTTTTAGTGTTTTAATTATAATGTATCTCCTTTTCCTCTTTGTTGTAGGATTAATTAGGTATAAATAGATCCCTTTAGTTAGGAAAAAAAAAAGAGAAGTTCTGTATTATTTTTCTTTGTCTATGAAGAAAGATTATTCAAGAATGGTTCAAGGTTTTGTATTTTCAATTATGGAGAGCTAACTCCATAATCTAGGAATTGGAGGTAACTTGTATCGAATCTATTGTTTTATATTAATTCTTATTCATTTAATTCTTGTTGATTGTGGTGTTTATCAATCCCTATATTATTTCGCTTTGAACAAATGAATGTAATCGCAAATAATAAAGGCCTAGAGGTGCGGATAACTGCATGACCAATGTGCATATGTCGACAATTGGCTCACCATCACAATAAATTGGACCTATCGATGCACGAGAGTGATAAGTTAGGACCGTGTTCATACATGATCTAGGTGACAGATAGATCATAATCTAGGTGACGATAGATTACATGTTCTTGTGCTTAGGATATAGAATGGATGAATTTTATGGGATGGAGGCTGAACCAATTGTTCAACAGTCTATATCTATCTTTTGTGAACGAACCCAAGAAATTGAATGATAATTATTTTGAATTAAACAATAGATTAGATACAAGTGAATCCTAATTCCTAGTCAATTTACAAATCTTTGATTTATCTCATATTTATATGTTTTGTTAGTTAGATTATTTTATTGCTTTCTAGTTAATTTAATTTATAAAAACCAAAAACCCCATTAGTTATTAATTGCTTTATTTTAATAGATTAGTTAAATTTACTATAATCAAATCCAAATCTCTGTGGTTCGACCCTTGCTTTCCAATACTATTCTATAATAGTCTTGTCCACTTGCAAGGAAAAAGATTAAATAAAACATCGATCAAGTTTTTGGCGCCGTTGCCGGGGATTTGTTATTTTGATTTAGTTAATTTAGCTTTTCTTTTATTATTTTCGTTTTTATAAAAAAAAAATTCTCAAAAAAATTAATTAATTCCGAAAATTAAAAAAAAAAAAAAAAATAAAAAATTCTTTAAAAAAAAAAAATGGCGTACAATAATTATCCTTGGGGTATGGAAAATTACGCACCTATGAGAGCCACAAATGAATATGCCTACCGAAATGCTAGAATAAATCAACCATCTTTTCCTAATAGCTATGAACGTGATTATCACAATCATCCATCTTTTCCGCCCTATCATAATAACTATAATGAGTCACCATATTATAATCCGCCCTTTTATAATGAACCTCCTCCTTATCCGTCCTATTATAATGAGTCTCCTTCTTATTGTAATCAATCATCTTTCTCCTCGCATAATTATTATAATGAACCACCTTCGTATTGTCAACAACCTCCAAAGTTAGACGAAGCAAGCAAAAGTCAAGCTGCCCTTATGAGATATATGCTAGAAGAAATAGAAAATTTAAAGGAGATACTTGCAAAATCTAACAAAGAAAGAGAAGAGGTAAGTAATCATATTCAACCTTCTGATATGCCTTGATAAAGTAGATAATTCTGATAAAGAAGTTGAAAAAGATAAAAGTGAAAATAATCAAGAAAAAGATGAAAAAGTAGAACTAGAAGTGCGAGAGAAGGAGTTGATTCCTAAAGATGATGAGATACCCATGGAAGTCTCTAAGGGGGAATGTAATATAGAAATGGATAAAGGAAAACAAATATTGAGGAAAAAGAAGAATTGGAAGTAGTAGATGAGCCGATTGAAAAAGATGATGAGTTGATTTTAGAATCCCAAGATTTTCCACAAAATGACGTACCACCTCATTGTTCTCAAGAACCCGAAGAAATTTCGAGATTGACATTGAAAATTGCCTCCAATTGATTCTCCGCTAGACACTTATGTGGAGTTAGGGACGCCTTCTTCATATTTTCTTGAAGAGAATCAAGAACCTATTTTAGAGATACATGAGGATGAGCAATGTTATGATGAAAAATTGGAGGAAATTCCGGATAGGATTACATTGGAAGATTTAGGTGTGAAATTACCCGTCCCCAAATCAATTAAATGGCCATCCAAGAAAGAAAATTTCGCTAAGGAAGTGTTTGGTTTTAATGGTCTAAAATTAAGACACTACATGAATGGTGGATTTTATGGGCCAAAAATGTGTGCATTCCTAAGTGATCCGGCGATGCCTTCTTAGTGAAAAGGAAGGATTTAAGTCAAGCTAACGACTATAACTTAGAACAATTTCTAACCCTTATCTCTTTGTATTTATATTGTTGCTTTTTGAGTCACTCGTTAGAGTCTCCCGAGTTTGTGGGTTTATAGGGAGTGTTAATAGTGTCACCCTCACAAAAAGATTTTATTTTTATGTATTTATATGCACTAATTTTATTTTTAGTTTTTGTAGAATTTTTGTTTTATTTTAAAAACAGTTGAAGGCTGCTCAAAAAAATAAAATAAATTAATTTATGGATTTAATCTGAAATAATAAAACAATTTACCTGAAACAAGAAATAATAAAAGTTCGTGGGCTTAATGAAACTACCTTGCGGTCGCAAGGCCCCTTTGACCTTGGATCGCAAGGTGCACGAAAGTGGGTGATGAAGCCCGGAAGGAAGGAGTTGTATGGTTTATTTCAATTTTAAAAAAAAAAAATAAAAGAAAAAAGAAAAAGGGAAAAGGCGGCTACATACTTTCTCTCCTTCTCTCTCTTCTCCCATCTCTCTCTCTCATCTCACCGATACCCCCATAACCCAATCGGCGAATTTCTCACCCATCCGCCCATCTCCTTTCTCTCTCCCCATCACAACCCAAGCGATCCTGCATCTCCATCAATCCAATCTTCTTCTCCGGCGAATCCCCAACCTCCGTCTTCATCCGCCCAAACCCAGCCAGCTCTCTCTCCGTCCAAACAAAGCCACGCCATCCAACCTTCTCCTTCATCTTCTTCGGCGAACTAGTCGCCTCGCCGCATCCATCACCGAATCCCCTCCGTTCAAATCACCAACCCCCAGATCAGTCCAGCCGCCATCCTCAGTTCATGGCAAGAAGCTGATTCCGGCCTCACATCAGCGATCTCGATCCTCCTCTCTCTCCGGCTTCATTCTCCGTCCCAGCCGCCGCCCCTATATAAAACCCGACATCCCTCGGTCTATGCTCTTCTTCCACAGCCAGCTGGTGTCTTCCTTAAACTCACCATCCCTTCCGGTTGATTTATAAACACCCTCGCCAAACCCGCCATCTCCTTTGCCAAGCAACCCTGTTGTACCTCCCATCTCTCTGCCCTAATTGCCATCCCAAGGCAATTCCCAGATTTAAATGTTGCAATTTTCTTGTGTGAATTATTGGGTAGAGATAGTCTAATAATTAATTTTCCGAAGAATCTGGGTCCCCTGTTGGTAATTTGATGTTGGTGTCATGATAGGCCCTTCTTAGTTAAATTAAGGGTGGTTTTGTGTTTATATCTTACTATGGGGAATTGTTGCTTAAAGTAAATTTCTGTAAATTTCTTTTGGATTCGAGATGGCATGGAGAAAGAAATTGATGTTATATCTCTCTTTGGTTGTGATAAATTTGAAAAGTGTTGCTATCAGTTTTCTTCTGGCTTGGGTGCAAATTTAATTTTTTGATTCCCGTACATCCATGCGATTTCAAATGTAATAGCTTGAATTGGGAGATGATATTTTCGGCTTGGAATATAATTGTTTTATAATTAGTCGGAAATATGTGTTCCTTTCGAATTATGTTTCAGTCCAACTATTCGTCAAAGTATTATGTTATTGTAATTGGATAATTTTAAGCTGGAATTATGTCGATAAATATATTCTGGTTATACTTGTATCAAGTGGTGACATTGTCGAATTGCATTGTGGTTGAGGATTTGTTCTAGAAATTTAATATTGGGAAATTAAACTTTGATTAAGAAATTGTTTAAGTCAGTTGGAAGAATAGTTTCTTGATGCCCATTTAGAAAATTTCAGTTGGATAATTTTTTTTGTGATCTAAGTTGGTGTTGACTATTGTGTAAACCCAATGTTATGGCAATTTTGTCTCCCCTTGTTTTATATTTGATTCACATTGGGGACAATGTGAAATTTAAGTTTGAGGGTGTGAATTGCCTTGTGCCTAAATGATGATATATTTTTTTTGAGAAGAGTCGTTTTACCTGTTTTTAGTTAATTTAGTTTTTATTTTCTTTTTGTTAGTTTTAGTTTTTTATTTAAAAAATTTTTAGAAAATTTAGAAAATTTTCCAAGTCTTTAATATTGGTATGGTTACTTCCGCCAATGATAACATGTTTGTTAATAGCGATGCATGTAAACTTGTCTGCGAGCCTTAGCTTGGTCTAGTTGATGGAACTTTATATCTCCAAAATTTTTGAGCACAAAAATACCATGACTTGATTTATTAAAGAATTTGGATATTTTTATTGAGTTTATAGTGCACATTTCATTCCTTTGGACCTTGCTATTTTTGTGGTCACAAACATTTTAAACAACCGTCATTACATGATTGTTGCATTATATTTGCGACTTAGGGTTGATTGCATGCTAAGTTAGATTTGTTAGACTTCTTTTGCTAATATATCTCAAGCACACTTTCGAACCGTGAGTGCATTTAAGTCTTGATTTTCCCTACCTCTTTTCTAGCGAAAGCTTATGTGAAATACTTGTGGAGCTTGTTTTTAAAACTTTGAGTTAGGGAATGATTTGAAACTTTGTTGAATTTCTGTGAAAACGAAGCATGAGCATTGTGGCAGTTAGGATATGATTTAGGCCATCTTTGGAACGTTTGAGCCTTTTTATCTCACCATCCCTATTTTATATTAATCCCTAGTGTCCCCTTTGAGCTTTATTATAAAGAATGGCGTGTGCTAAGCACACATCGACCCCCATTCGACATCGTTTCTATTACCCACATTAACTTAACCCTTAAGCCTATACACTTTTGCCTACCCTTTGAGAGAGTAGGATTGGGTTGGGAATGTTGTCTACATGGTGATTGATGCAGTTCAAAAATAACACCAATGAGTTCTTGTATTGGAAAAGAAAAAAATAAATATATGAAAAAAAAAAGGAATGAAAAGGGTGCGAAAATCAAAAATTGCACATGCCCTTCAAAAAAATGAAAAAAAAAAGAATAGAAAAAAAAAAGAAAGAAAGAAAGCAAAGAAAAAGATCATTGGGAAGAAAATCTTTATGATGATGACGATACCTTCTTCAACCCAAAAAGTTCAAGTTTGGGGGTTGTTGAAGAAAAATGAGTGCTTTGTATGGGAAAAAGAGAAATATTCTTACTCTCTCACTTTGAAATTTCTTATCCCTTTTATTGTTACCCCTCACCTTGGCCTTACATTACAAGCTTAATAAAGTCCTATTGATCTAGTTGCCACATTTGTTTGTGTTAGTTGACATGGTTTGGAAGCATAGTTGATTTGACCCTTGTTTTGAATTATATACACATCTTCATATAGCTCACCGTATTTGCATAATCTCAGCTATTATAAGTAATTGGGACTTGAGAGCATTGTATTTCATACATAGTTAGTGCATGGGATGGATGTATAAGCACTTGAATTCTATCATGATCTCTCTTCGTGTTGTTAACCGGGTATTGATGGTATGTACATGTTTTGTGATGCACACGTTTTTATTGAAATATTTTGGGAATGAATGTTGTGCTTAGCTTGATAAAACTTTCTAAGTTTGGAGATAGTCAATTAATGGTTCACACACACACATGGAGATGTACAAGTGATATTGATGATGATTGAGTGAAAGCCTAGACTTGTGGCTATGTGTTGTTATTTATCATTCCTTGAGGCATTATGTGGTACCATGCCGATGTTTTGACTTGTGAAAGAAAAAATATTTTATTTGCTTTAATTTAGTTTAATTTAGTTTTTTTTATTTTACTCGAGGACGAGCAAAAGTTTAAGTTTGGGGGTATTTGATGACTGTATTTTATACGCAGTTATTAGGTATTATTCCGACTTAAATTATGCTATTTCTCGAGGTTTTTGTTGTCTAATATGTGTTTTAGTGTTGTTTTATAGTTTCAGGGACTTTTGGAATAATTGTGCAAAATATAGGCATTTTATGCTGAATTGAAGAACTTCAGGGACCAAACTGCAAAAGCTGGAAACTTGAAGTGAAAAAGCTGAAAATCAGATTTTTCCACCAAAAATCAGCCGCCACTTTTGAAGAGTTCCAATTGTCTTGGGAATTGTGAAGTCCTAGTTTAATTCTTTTTAGTGTTTTAATTATAATGTATCTCATTTTCCTCCTTGTTGTAGGATTAATTAGGTATAAATAGATCCCTTTAGTTAGGAAAAAAAAGGGGAGAGAAGTTCTATATTATTTTTCTTTGTCTATGAAGAAAGATTATTCAAGAATGGTTCAAGGTTTTGTATTTTCAATTATGGAGAGCTAACTCCATAATCTAGGAATTGGAGGTAACTTGTATCGAATCTATTGTTTTATATTAATTCTTATTCATTTAATTCTTGTTGATTGTGGTGTTTATCAATCCCTATATTATTTCGCTTTGAACAAATGAATGTAATCGCAAATAATAAAGGCCTAGAGGTGCGGATAACCTGCATGACCAATGTGCATATGTCGTACAATCGGCTCACCATCACAATAAATTGGACCTATCGATGCACGAGAGTGATAAGTTAGGACCAGGTTCATACATGATCTAGGTGACAGATAGATCATAATCTAGGTGACAGATAGATTACATGTTCTTGTGCTTAGGATATAGAATGGATGAATTTTTGCGGGGATGGAGGCTGAACCAATTGTTCAACAGTCTATATCTATCTTTTGTGAACGAACCCAAGAAATTGAATGATAATTATTTTGAATTAAACAATAGAATAGATACAAGTGAATCCTAATTCCTAGTCAATTTACAAATCTTTGATTTATCTCATATTTATATGTTTTGTTAGTTAAATTATTTTATTGCTTTCTAGTTAATTTAATATATAAAAACCAAAAACCTCATTAGTTATTAATTGCTTTATTTTAATAGATTAGTTAAATTTACTATAATCAAATCCAAATCTCTGTGGTTCGACCCTTGCTTTCCAATACTATTCTATAATAGTCTTGTCCACTTGCAAGGAAAAAGATTAAATAAAACATCTATCAAGGTGGTTTTGACCAGATCTGGGTTGGGGTGGAGATGAATATTTTCTGGAGAAGAGAGAAGGACTGAGGGAAAAATCGGGGAAGGAAAAGTAGGCTCATCAGATCTGAAGTAGGGGTGGCAATTATGGTGGGTGATGGCGGAGTTGGGTTCCGGCGCTGTAGAAGAGAAGGAGTCGGCCGGAGTCGAGCTCGCTGCTACTATGAGACGTGAAAGGGAGATCATGAAATCCTCTCCCTCGTTTGTCCGAGACCAAGAGTATACGTGTGGGTGAGAGAGAGAGAGAGAGAGAGAGAGAGAGAGAGAGTGTGTGTGTGTGTGTGTGTGTGTGATTTGGTGAAAGTAATGGGTGGTGTTCATGGCAAATATTGTGGGAAGATGAAGATGAACCAAAATCTGTAACCAAAGTTCTATTATTTATAGTTTGACCCATTTTTATTATAATTGTTTCTCCCTTTTGTTTGTGTTTTCAGTTGGACCCCTTTGAATTTCTAATATTACAAAATTTAATATTTACAGGGGTAAAGAAGGGTTTTCACTTAAATTTAACGTCCTAGGCTAACGCTATCTAAAAAATGGGATCGCTTGCATCATAACTAAAGTTGGATAGCTCAAATAATAATTTCAAACTTTTGATGGTCGAATTGGAAAAAGTGGAAAAGTTGGGTAGCATATTTGTGTGTTTTGCCTAAATTTTTAAAGCGAACTCAGTATATAAAATATTCAAAAATAAAATAGTAGACTCTTTATGAAAGAATAAGTAAAACCTTCTCGAATGTGGTTTCTCCTTCTATCATTTTTTGGGAGTTATGGAAATTCAGAAACAAAGCTTTACACGAAGGGGTTATTTGCTCGACTCAATCCTTGATTGATCGAATCAAGTATTCGATCTTCTCCGTTATTAAGAATTCTTCCTTGTCTTCTCCCGATTTGTCTGATTGGAATGCCATATTCTCTTCTAGAATTGGTAGTATCACTAGCAGAACAATTAAATTGATCAGTTGGTCTAAGCCTTTGGAAGGGTGGGTGAAGCTTAATACTGATGGAGCCAGCCGTGGTAATCCGGGTCTTAGCTCGGGGGGAGGCATCATCCGCAATAATCATGGTGCTTTGATTTTTGCCTTCTCTTCCTTCTATGGCCATTCCTCCAGTTTTTTAGCGGAATGCAAAGCTCTTCTCCATGGCCTTATCTGGTTGCAAAGTCGTGGATTCTCGAAGGTCAATGTGGAAATTGATTCCTCTTGTCTTCTTGATTGTATTTTGAATAGGTCCCAACCTCCGTGGAAAAGTTGCTACTTGATCCGCAAAATTTGCTCCATTGCTAATGTTATGGAGATTACTTTTAATCACATTTTTAGAGAAGCTAATTCAATTGCTGATGCTTTAGCTAATCTTGGTGGTGACCTCTGTGTAGAATCTGTTTTTAGTGAGCCTAATTCCCTGCCTTCCAGAATTCGTGGGCTCATTAATCTTGACTGTATCGGTACCCCTTATGTTCGTATCTCTTAGTTTGTCTTTTTGTTGTAGTCATTTTATTTTCGAGGTCAGGCTCCTTTGTCCTCCCATGTATAAAGCGAGCGTTGTCTCGCCAATTTTTTTTCTATATTAATAAAATCAGCGAGGTGCGCCTGTTTATAAAAAAAAAAAAAAACCTTCTCGAATGTTAGACGGGTGGAGTATTTGCCAAGAATACGATGCTATAAATGGAACGTACGTTGTGGTTTTTGGGTGTATTCAGTATTCACGTCTTCACTATTCTAGCAATGCTATTTTAAGGTATGCAAATTGCGGAGGCCTGAATGAGAGAGGGGTACCCCATACATCTTTCTCGTAGATTCTCTCCCTCCTCCTCCATGATATAATTGTAGCCATCGCATCAAAACCCCCCACACTGGCAGGAGAGTATTATATTTTTCTTTGCAGGGCAAATTGCAAAAAAAAAAAAAACCAAAACTTTTACTATTATTACCAAAATAAGAAACATATTATTACGAAAAGAACTCTATAACTATAAATTAAACCTCTTGGTGGGAAGAACCTTCTGGAGACACTTTAGTAAAAAGTATAGTATTGCCAAAGGCTGAAATTTTTTATTCTAATTGACCTTCAATTTTAGCTAAATCTAAGTAGGTTTGAAAAATGTTGTGAATCATACTTACTCGATCAATAATCCACATTCAAAGTAATTAATCCCTCCGTTTCGAATAAAAAGTTTTCATTTAAAAGTTCAAAATTTTTTTTAAAAAAATAATACTTTTAGTAGCATATTATTAATAAAATGACATTATCATGCCTTGAGTTTTTAAAATATATTCTTTAAGTGAAACAACTCAAAATGAAACAACGGTTTCTTTACTCAGAACAGAGAGTAATATTTGAAGGCACACAAGAAAAAAAAAAATAGTCAAACTTTCCACTTTGGTTTGTCGATTTTAATAATAAAAATAAAAAGAAATATATGAAATGGAACCATTTTTATGAAAGAGGTGAAGTAGATGATTGGTGTATTGTGATTTGTGATTTGTGAGTGGAAAAAGTATGGAGTAGTAATTTTGAAGATAGAATTGAAGTTATGGAGAGGTGGGCATGCATGTTCACAAGAATTCCAACTTTTTATAGCCTTCTTTAACATATTGGCAGACCAATTCAAAGTAAATGCACATGATATATCTCATCCATTCAAATGTCTGTCAATCTCAATCTTTGCTAGCTAGAGCTCCCCATTTTAGATGTTTACAACTCACACTTTTGAATCAATGGGAAAAAAGACTAGGCCTCATCTTCATCTTCATGCTATATGTGTGAGCTTTCTTGCAACAAAGTGTAAATTGAGAGGGATAGGCCATACGTAGTCGTTTTCTTAAAGGTAAAAAGTGGATTAATTAAGTAGAGTGTTGTTGCCTATTTTGATTACACAATATCTCATCTAATCTTTCTTCCACCTTATGCTTGTTATTCATTTCCATTTTCCAACTTATGCTTCTTATTTACTCTTTCTTTTTTCTCTTATTATTTGTTTGTTTTACTATTCAACTTTGTAATCTTTATAACCGCTTTTATAACTTTTGCTGTAATTAAACCTCGATAAATGACAAAATCGTCTTTCTTCAAAACAATTTCACATTTCATCAAGGATTACTTGTAAATATATTTGTAAACCTAAAATTTTATCTCGCAACACTATGCTCTTTATTTCCAATATCACACACACACACACAAACACAGACTTGCTACACGCCTTTTAACCAAATAGAAAAAATCACGCAAAGACCGAAAAATCTAATTAAATAAACAACAAAGGTTGCCATTTTCTTTTTCTAAATAAAAATAAATTGGTTTGACAACTTTTTTTTTGTACAATGATTATATTTTTGAAAACAAATGCGGGTCGGTCTACTTTTTAAAGTTTATAACCCCTCTAGTCCAGTTTTTTTTTTCAACCGAAAAATGACACAAAATTAATACAATGAAATTTATGAACCGCGATTTAAAAATAGACTAGGAAATTAAATTATTGAAACACGGTGTAAAAATTACTGTAATGAAATTTATGAACCGCGATTCAAAAATATACTAGAAAATTAAACTTTGAACCGCGGTGCAAAAATTAATACAATGAAATTTATAAACCGCGATTCAAAAATAGACTAATAAATTAAACTTTGAACCACAGTGCAAAAATATTATCTAATTCATTTTTGCACTGCGATACAAAAGCATAAATAACCAGTTTTCGTCATCCACTTTCTTCTTCCATCTCCTCTATCGTAAGTCTTCTTATTCTTTTTCCTTCTCCGCTTTCGTCTCATCTGAAAAATCTTTCAATTCAGCACAGATCAATTATAGTTTCGTATTTCATGAATCAAAAAACTCGTTTACCTTTCGGGTTTCGTTGCACACAATCGTGATTTTCAAATCTAAAATGTATTGTCGGAGTTGTTGAAGAAGACGATGATATTTTTGGAACAATATTAATTTCGAAAAGTGGTCTTTTGCGATTGAAAAAAAAGAATGTAGACTTTTGAGGTTAGAAACTTTGGAAAAAGGACCAACCAAAATTTTACCCTATATTTTTTTGTTGGGGAAAATTCTGGCCAGTCCCTTTTTTAAAGTTTTTAACCCTAAAAGTCCAACGTTTTTTTTTTCAACCGCAAAAGACCACTTTTCAAAATATTATTCCAAAAATGTCATCGTCCTCTTAAACAGCTCCGACAAGACACTTTGGATTCGAAAATCACGATTGTTCGCAACGAAACGGGGATCGACCTGCCCGGCCAGGTCGAGGGGGTAGTGTCCTTTTGTGGGGGTTTGGGGGAAATGCCCCCCAGAAAGGTAAACGAGTTTTTTGATTTATGAAATAATAAACTATAATGGATTTGTGTTAGGTTGAAGAATTTTTCAATTGGGACGAAGGCGGAGAAAGAAGAGGAAAAAGAAGGCTTACGACGGAGAAGATGGAAGAAGCAGGTGGAGGATGTGGTCTGGTTATTTATAATTTTGTATCGCGGTTCAAAAATTAATGCACTAAATTGATGAATCACAATTTAAAAATAGACTAACAATTATACTATTGAACCACGGTACAAAAATTAATGCATTAAAATTGATGAATCGTGATACAAAAATAGACTAGCAGTTACAGTATTACACTATTGAACCACGGTGTAAAAAATAATGCGATAAAATTGATGAATCGCGGTGCAAAAATAATGACTTCCGTAACGTGCCTACGGTTCATTAAAGGTATTATAATTATTTTATCACCAAAAATAATATTTTCTGGTTGAAAATAAAAAATATTACTTTAGTGATTAAAAATTTAAAAAGGTGGACCGCCCATAATTTTTTCTTTTTTGTTTTTCAACGTATTTGTAGGCCCAAAGATCTAAGACGACTAATCCCTGAACAAATAAGTCCATACAATGCACCTGCATACACATGAATCGGCGCCCAGATATATTTGGAACTTTGCACACTACAAACTTTGATCTTCTTCTCAATTTTTGCCTCCAAGTCCAAACTTCATACCACACACCAAATTGCCTAGGTTTTTTTTAAGTAAGTTCTTACGTAGTAAGATTTTACAGATCTTAATCCATAAGACATATATATTCATATTAAATGGGCTAAGATTTAATAATCTCAATACAACCTCTCAACTTTTAAAAATTACAACATCACCGCTCACATGTATAAAGGAAGAGCGTCACTTTTTAGTATTAAAAATATCACTTTTTAGTATTAAAAATATCACTTTTTAGTATAAAATGTGTCATTTTTTAGCATAAAATATGTCACTTTGTGTTTTTAATAAAAATTATCACTTTTTTTCTTTTAAAAGATATTACTTTTTAGCTTTAAAATTTAAATGTGTTACCTTTGGTCTTAAATGTATCGCTTTTGATTTGAAAAGTGCTACATTGCATTATAAATGAAATCCGTCACTTTTTGGCATGAAACAATAAAAATATCACTTTATAGCATTGAAAGTGTCACGATTTAGTATTAAATGCATCACTTTTGGCCTAAAAGTGTCAATTTTCCTTTGTCACTTTTTAGTATTAAAGATGTCACTTTTTTAATAAGGTTTAAATCTCAATTTGGTCACCCTACTTTCGGCCAAAATGTATTAAGCTCACTCTACTTTTTTTTTTCTTCAATTTAATCACTCTACTTGGCTCCGAAAGTCAATAAGATCACTAGAGTCATTTCCGTTAGTTAAGTTGGATGGAAATCTTTGAAAAGACAATAATGTCCCTTACCTTTGAAATGTACGTTGATAAATTCAAGTCACACAATACAAAATTATGTTTGAGAGGAGAAGGAGCCCCTCAAATCCCCCAAATTTTGTAAGGGTATTTTTTTGATTTTCCTAACAAAATTAAACTTTTCATCCAAATATATGGATGGAGTGATGAACGTGCTAATTATGTGAAAGTAGAGTGATTAAATTGAGGAAAAATAAAGTAGATTGAACTTAATGAATTTTGGTCGAAAGTAGAGTGAGCAAATTGGGATTTTAACCTTTTAATAATAACAATGTCACTTTTTAGTATTGAGAGTGTTACTTTACATTTTAATAAAAAATATAATAATTTTTCTTTTCATAGTGTCATTTTTGACCTTAAAATGTCACTTTTTCTTTTTAAATGTGTCACGTTTGGCTTTAAATGTGTCACTTATCATTTCGTCAAATTATGTTAGGTCTCATCAAGCATCCCAAGGCAAATGAAGCTACCGGAGGGCTAACGGAGCTGACAAAGGATGAAATCGCAAGGTTTGGAAGGAAGAAAATTTATGCAACAAATGTTAAAAAGCGCAGGGGCACTAGAGCAAAATGAGAAACTTCTCATTAATGTGATGTCACCTTCATCGAGGTGACACATGGTGTAGCTTTCCTTGCGCGACCCACGAGTGTTTTAGGCGAATCCGGATCAATCCGTAGGTTTCAGCCACATTTATTCGATTTTTTTTAAAATCTATTTTCTCTTGCATTTTGACCCATTTTTTCACTGTGTAATCACTAATCAGCGGTCTTTATTGATGGGTTACCCACTCCATCAGCCTTCTTTTTATCATTTTTTGAGCTCCGTCTTATGGATTTATGATTCATAAGACCGTCCTATATTACCTTTTTTTATAGACAGGTCCGACCCCTTGTTGATATAAGGATTGGAACCAAAAATCTCAATGATTATGTATCAAGGTTCCTCCTTTAAACTACGGAATGACCACCATCTACATAAAACACAATATCAAACCTAAAAATAGTTCAAAACGCGACAAACACTCCGTCTAAGGACTTCACTTTAGTGTAATAAATCACGCTCGTCATGTATACAATTGTTGTTATATACTCTCTTCATTTCGGACAAATAGTTCGTTATACTATTTTTGGATGTTTCAATTTAAGAGTCCATTTTCATATATATATATATATATATATATATATGTTTATCATCACTTTAACATTTCAACTTTACCCTTCACATTTAATATTAACATATTGATTATACTCAAATATTTTTGTATATATAACCAACTTTAATGCTAATTATATATCTCTTAATAATTAGACTTTTAAAACATGCACTCTATGGATGGAACAGAGGGCGTATTTTATCATAACATTCTACACTATATAATCTCCAATCTTTTTTTATTCATGTATTTTTTAGTTGTGACATAAAGTGTCTTCTTTACCCATACAAAAAAAATTAGAAGTCGAAGAAAGAGAGACTTAGGTTCAACCTTAGAAAGTGGTGATATTGAAAGTGTGATAATCAGGTCGGTCCCCTCCACCTAATTTTCAACCGCTGAAGTCCTATGTATTTTAATTTAATCAATAAAAAGCACCTTTGGGGACGAAAAGATGAGTATACCCTTAACAAAATTACATTAGGCGCCTTGCATCGCAATTCCAAGTCAATGCCTCGCAACTCCAATTTGTGCATCGGGATTTACTAATTCCAAATTGATGCATCGGAATTCCAAATTATGGCATCGCGAATCTAAATTGATGCATCGCGATTCTAATTCAATGCATCATTCCAATTTATGCATCACGTTACATCGATCTCATTGCGAAAACATATGCATCTAGAAGATTATTAACATTATAAATGGGAGTGTAAATTGCAGCTTTGAACTGAAGCCAGGACACGTAGTGAGAGTTAATGCTAAGTATGGGGAGTTGAAGTAAAAGTTGAAGAAATTCTTAAGTTCTGTTAGAATAGAAAGTAATGTGACATGGGTGTAACTTTCTCATTCTGCCAGGGTTCACTATGTAACTTGTTTGTTTATTACTGTTTTTTTTTGTCTCTCAGTCTGATATATATAATATGTATTGCTCTACAGAGAGCCACCTATGGCCATGGTTCCTGTTTTCCATCTTTCTTTTCATGGTATCAGAGCGTAGATCTTTTGGCATCTACGAACCCTCGTTTTTCCATAACACTTCTTCTTTTCCCTCTGTTTCCAAATCCCTAAAATGACAACGGAAACTTCTGATTCCAAAAACCACTCGAAGAACAAGACTGCCATCATGGAAATAGGGATAGATTCCAATATGCATCCTTTGTATCTCCACAACAACAACCACCCAGGATTAGTCCTTATTGCCACAAAGTTAACTGGAAGCAATAATTACAATTCATGGAAGTGATCTCTTGAGATTGCTTTATCAGCTAAGAACAAGATCACTATTCTTGATGGAAGTTTCCCTATACCAGAAAAGGTAGATTTCCTCTTTCCTTTATGGGCAAGGGCCAATGATATGGTCATATCTTGGATTTTCAATGTCATTACAGAAGAGATAAGTAACAGTTTAAAATTTGTTACGAATGCCAATTATGTCTGGAAAGAATTAGGAGAAAGGTTCGCTAATATCGATAGACACAAATCTTCCAATTAGAAAAGGAATTGCACAGACTTGAACAAGGGACTGGATCTGTAGAATTCTACTACCACAAAATGAAGGGGTACTAGATCCCATTACTGCATGCAAATACCCCTGCAGTTGTGGCTCATCCAAGAGTCAGGAATCCAGAGACCAAAGAAAGCAGCTTATGCAATTCTTGATGGGACTCCATGATAGTTATATGAACATAAGTGGAAAAATTCTCAGGATGAAGCCCCTACCTACAATTGCAGAAGCCTATTATATCATCAGATAAAAAGAAACACAAAGGCAAGGTTATATATCCAAAAACAACTTCCTGGCAGCTAACATAGTTCATACCACCTCACAAAAAGTGCATGAAAGATTTTCTTCAGGATCCTTTTAGAGCAAGATTGGTTATAGCAGAACCCCCTTCAAAAAGGGGATTTACTACAACTATTTTACAAAGGAAGGACACATAAAGGAAGAATGTTACAAGCTTAAGGGATTTCCAGTGGGACATCCTGGAAGTCCTAGCCATCCAGGATACAAAGCCACAATGAACAAAGAACAATTTGAGAACTCAGGAAATAATCAAGGAAGCAACAACAGTCAATCACAATAAACTAATTCCAAAGCTATACAAATCCAGTCTACTCAAGTTAATAATGCAAACGAAAATGAAAGAAATGGGGCTAGACACACAAGCCTGGAGCAATTACAGATGCAGCTCAATCAAGTCATGGATATACTCAAGGGAAAAGACAACCCTAAAGATCACAACACCAACCAGGTTGGACAAAAGTTTATTGGTGTGACACACACTACAGGTACTTCCATCACTAACACATAGCATAAAACTAATCACTCTTTATACACATGGATAATTGATTCTGGTGCTATTAACCACATATGCATCTCACTCTCCATCATGCATGATGTTGAACCCATTAACCAACCTATCATTATGTATTTACCCAATGGTGATAAAATGGAAGTTACCCACATAGGAAAAGTGTATATCAACTCTCAATTAACATTAGAAACTGTTCTTTTTATTCCTAAGTTTGCCTACAATCTTCTATCTGTATCTAAACTCAACATGCAGATAAACTGTCACACCCTCATTATTGGAAAACAATGCTTTTTCCTGGACCTTCAGATGACAAAGACCATAGCTTCTGGTGAACTTGTGATGGACTTTACCTTCTCAAGGCTGAACAATCTCCCATCTTCAAACATGTTTGTACCAACACTTCCAGACATAAGGACATAGTTAACTGGCATCAAAGGCTTGGCCATACTTCTTTAAGTTCCCTCAAGAAAATTCTTTTCTTAAAGACTATTTGTAACAATAAAGGACCTAATGCAGAATCTATTTTGATGTGTAATATTTTCCCATTAGCTAAACAAAATAGATTACCTTTCAATTTAAGCAACATCAAAAGCAAAGCCTGTTTTGATCTCATACATTGTGACTTGTGGGGACCTTATAGAAATACTACTATGAATGGATGTAGGTATTTTCTAACCATTGTTGATGATTTTTCTAGAGGAGTGTGGACCTTTTTAATGTCCACTAAAACTCATGTTTTTGCTCTGTTGAAACAATTTAATGTCTATGTTCAAAATCATTTTAAAACCTCCATTAAATTATGTATAACTGACCTTGGCATAGAATTCTATAATTATGAAGTCATACCTTATCTTGTTAATATTGGCATCATACACCAAAGCTCTTATGTGGACACACCTTAACAGAATGGGGTTGTGGAGAGGAAACACCAACATCTTCTAGACATGTCCAGAGCTATAAGATTCCAATCTAGTTTGCCAATACAATTTTGGGGATATGTTAGCTGCCACCCACATAATCAATATGATACCCACCGCTGCTAGTGACTTTAAAACACCTTATGAAGTGCTTTATAAAACTGCACCTATGTATGATCACTTAAGAACTAAAGGTTGCTTATGTTTTGCCTTTGTTCATCCTGGAGATAAGTTTGCTCCTAGAGCCATAAAGTGCATTCATTTAGGTTATTCTACAGGGCAAAAAAGGCTATATACTTTATGACCTTCAAAACAAGAAGGTCTTCATTAGTAGACATGTAGTCTTTCAAGAATCCATATTCCCTTTCATCAAAATGGAATCACCCGCTATCAATCAAACTTCTGAATTGCCTTATGTTGATGTTAATCTTTCACATGAGAGCACTCCTGACTTGAACATTCAACAAGAATCACAAGAAAATTATGTTGATGAAGTTGTAGAAAACAATGAGAATGAAGAACTTGCCAATGCTAACTTACATGTTCCCACTAGAACTTCCACCAGAACAAAGCAGCCTCCTGTTAAATTGAAGGATTATGTTGTATCTTCTGTGTTTGCCAAAACTCATCACACAAACCACGAACACTACACACATCAATGTTCTCCAAATTCTATAAGGCATATACAGGAACCACAAACTTACAGTCAAGCTGCTCAGAACTCTAAATGGGTTGAAACAATGAACAAAGAAATTGCAGCACTTGAAAGCAACCAAACCTGGGATATTGTGAATCTTCCTCAAGGAAAGAAAACCATAGGCTGCAGATGGATATACAAGGTGAAATACAACTCAGATGGCAGTGTGGAGATCCTAAAAGAAAGATTGGTAGCAAAGGGTTATAATCAAACTGAAGGGATAGATTATTCAGAGACCTTTGCCCCTGTAGCCAAGATGTTACTATCAGAACCATCCTTGCTACAGCAGCAGCTCAGAACTAGGAGGTTCATCAGTTGGATGTAAACAATGCCTTCTTGCATTAGATTGCCTCTATTTATTATAACCGAGCAACAACCCTTTCTCTGCTCACCATCCTTCTCCCTCTCTCTCCATCGCTGACAAAGCAACCCCATCTTCGTCTTTGGTTGATTTGTGGCCTGCTTCGGCCAGCTCCATCTACGGCCATCAACAGATTCAGATTCCAGCCATGTCCCGTCTGTAGAAACTAATAATGGTTTAGAAATAATGGCATAGCCTTTCCATTGATATTGTGAACATATTTATAGGAGTACAATACTTGCTACACAAGTTTAACCTAGAGAGTCTAAATACAAGAGGGATTAGGAAACCTAAATACAAGAGGGATTAGGAAACCTAAATACAAGAGGAACTAGGAAACCTAAATACAAGTAAATTAGGAAAGTAAATATAAAGATAATTATAATATATTACACATAGGTGCCGTTTGGTAGCCAGGGTTAAAGGCAGATAGGATTAATAAGCCGAGTTGTCTGATGTTTGGTACGCAATAGGTGGTCGGGACTAATAACACGAGTTATCCGGATTAAGTCATTATTGCCTCACTATTAATACTAAGGAGGAGGGTGGTATTATTAGCGCCCTCACTAAAAAAAAATGGGATTAACATTTGTAATCTCAAAATTACCCCCGATATACAAGTGAGGATTAATAGCGAGGGCACTAATAGTACTGAGAGTAATAATACTGCTTATCCTTGTCTGACTACCAAACAAGCTCATATATTATATTTACTAATACTATAAATATAATATATATTAAATATATTATATTCTCTTATATGCTCCCGCAAGATGGATCACCGTTAGGAGAGACAAATCTTGAGAAGAATATGCGGACAGAGTGCGAGTTGAAAATGAGATGGTGATCGGCGGCGAGCTGGTGAGGGAGGAGGTCGGCGAGCCGGGTCTTCCGAGGAAGACAAGTTGTTGAGTGAGGGTCTTGGCGAGTGGTGAGAGCCTGGTTTCTTGAAGACATGGTTTGCTCGAGGAGCGGCCGGGTGGAGGGAGAGTCGTCGGCCGGCGAGGCCGGGTTGGCCGAGGAGTCCTGAGTTGCTCGAGGAGCGAGCTGGTTGAGAGGTCTCCGGCGAGTTGGTGAGAGCCTGGTGTGCCACATGGTTTGCTCGATGAGCAAGCGGTGAGGAGAACTTGCTGGGTGAGAGCCGGGGTTTAAGAGTCCGTGAGTTGCTCGAGAAGCGAAGGTTGAGTGAGACAGCTAGCCGGTGAGAACCGGGTTCTTAGGAGTCCGTGAGTTGCTCGAGAAGCTTGGTTGAGGAGTCTTCGGTGAGAGCCTGGTTTCTGAAGAGTCCGTGAGAGTTGCTCGAGGCGGGCTTGAGAGAGAGGGCAATGAAAGCCGGGTTTCTTGAAGAGTCGTGAGTTGCTCGAGGGGCGAGCCGTTGAGGGGCAGAGCCGATGAAAGCAGGTTCTTTGAAGAGTCGTGAGTTGCTCGAGGCGGTTGAGAAGGGCTGAGTGCGAGCCGGGTTTCTTGAAGAGTCCGTTAGTTGCTCGAGGAGCAAGATGTTGAGGGAGGCCTCGACGAAATGTGGTTAGGGCTGGGTTTGTCGAGGAATCCTTGGGATCGAGGGAGAGGCAAGTAGTGAAGGAAGGATGTCGTGGGAAAGTCGGGTTTGCCGAGTGGTGAGTTGCTCGATAAACGAGCTAGTGGAGGGAGGCGGTGGCAAGCTTGCCAGAAGCGAGGGAGGGATCTGGGTTTGCAGGATGCGGAACTACTCGAACAGCGGGTTGAGGGAGGCGTGTGGGAGAGAGGGCCTCGGCGTGTTGAAGGAGGAGTTGGCGAGCTTGCCTTGGAGGAGGGCAAGGCCGGGTTTTCCAAGTGGTCGGGATTACAGGAGTAAGGCCGGGTTAGGGAGGCGTCGGCGGCGATCTGGCGGGTTTGCCGAGGAGTCCTTGGGGGTGCTCGATGGCGTGAAGAGGGTTTTGACGGTGGTGTGATAAACAATGAGGTGCCAAGGTGTAGGAGGGCGTGAGGTGTGGTGAGATGAAGGGTTATGGTTACGGAAGTGCGGTTAAGGGTGGTTGAGGAAGGTCCTCGGCGAGCTCGTCGAGGCGTGGTTGGCCGAGGTGTCCTTGTTGCGTAGGGGAACTTGGCGTTTACGGGGTGATGGGTCTGGGATCCGAGCGTTGGGTTTGGTGGTCGAATCCGGGTTGGTAGCGGATTCGATGTAAGGAAAGATATATGGAGGCAGAAGGTTTGGTTGAGGGTGGCTGAGGAAGGTCTTCGGCGAGCTCGTCGAGATTGGTTGGCGAGGTGTCCTTGGTGTTCGGGGAAGCGGGCGTTACAGGTGATAGGTGTCGGATCGAACTTTGGGTGTGACGGTCGGATCTGGTTTGGCGGCGCTTTGGTGGGATGAAGATATAAGGAGGCGGAAGGTTGGTGGTTTAGCGGTGCTAACGAGAGGCGGTTGAGGAAGGACCAAGGCGAGCTTGTCAAAGCTTGGTTGGCCAAGGTGTCCTTTGGTTGCTCAACGGAGGCCGGTGGAAACCGGCTTGGGCGTGGAGAGTCGCCGGATCGACGTGGAGTTGGTGTAGTGGTCGATCTAGGTTGGCGACGGATGTGATGGGAGGAAGTTTTAGGGTTGAGGAAGTCTTGGTTTTGCGGAAGATGATGGTTGTAGGTTTTAAGAGCGAGGCTCTGATACCATGTTGAAACTGATGAAGTTTAGGAATAATGGCATAGCCTTTCCATTGATATTGTGAACATATTTATAGGAGTACAATACTTGCTACACAAGTTTAACCTAGAGAGTCTAAATACAAGAGGGATTAGGAAACTTAAATACAAGAGGGATTAGGAAACCTAAATACAAGAGGAACTAGGAAACCTAAATACAAGTAAATTAGGAAAGTAAATCTAAAGATAATTATAATATATTACACATATATTATACTTACTAATACTATAAATATAATATATATTAAATATATTATATTCTCTTATACCGTCATCTCCTGCTTTCATCTCTCTCCTCAGATCCAGCCAAGTAACCTCCCAGCTCTTCAGATCCAGCCACTCCTTTCAAATCCGACAAATGGAAGAAACATTACTTCATCTCTCTTCCCCCCCCCCCTCTCCTCTTCTTCTTCTTCTTCGGACTAGAACATAGCATTAAATCATGAACATTAGTGAGGAATTCTTATAGAATTTTTTTCCTCAAAGGCTGGAAATTGAGAGTTTAAAAAGTGAAGTGTAAGAAAAGTATTGGAAAGCAAATAAATTAACTTTCATAAGTTTGGTCAATATGAGACGTTTTGAGAAAATTACGGTATATTGATTGGTACAACACTATAGCATATTGAATGGAAAGCTAGAACGATTTCCTGCACTAGAATATCGTATGATTAGTAGTCTGCTAGATGACCACCGCTATATATAACAGGTGCGTTTTGACTATGTGACCTTATGGTTTTTATTTTTATTTTTATTTTGGTATTGTAATCTTAAAACAAAATAGTACGAAAAAGAAAATGGTGAAGCCAAAGAGAGCAAAATGGAAAAAATAACAAACAACACGAGTAATATATAAAAAGCTGGCCGACGAATCAAGCTATATTATTCGAATGCAATGACATTGTACTTGTTGATAATAAAATCAAGGCCTCTCCTCTCCTTGCTTGAATGCATCTGTATGTACAACACCTTTCATCACAAATGATCATGTTCAAATATGATACAACTGCTGCTTCCAGCAGAAATGGCCTTGTTTACATAATGCTATTTTACATATCCCTCCAATTCTCAAAACTCATCAATGGATGAAAGTTGTTACTCATACAAGTGCAGGTGTCAGCCCAGGTGAAGAGAGCTGTAAACTGGCAGCATAATCCCGAGCCCACAAATCGTAATGTACAATTTCCTCGAGGGAAGGCGATGTCACCAACTCTGCCTGATGCTTCTCACATGTTAGCTCCACCACCTTAAATATGTCTAGGTAGCTTATCCTGAAAACACCACACAACTTTATTAGTGATACTTCTATGGTCAAAAACACCTTTTTTGTTATCAGAAAAATTAATATCAGTATAAATGCTCCTTGTATGAAAGTGGGAAAATAAAACATACTTTTCATCAATAAACATCTCTACAGCTTTCTCGTTAGCTGCACTAAGAACTCCAGTCATAGTACCACCAGTTCGGCCAGCAGCATAGGCTAAATCCATGGATGGGTATTTCACATTGTCAGGAGCTTTGAATGTAAGTGAACCCAGTCTGCATCACCAAATTTCACTTTCAATCTCAAGCAAATATTAAAGTAAAATTGACCTCAATTTTACTTTTATGGGATTGCAATAAATTGGTAGACATTGAAGCAATATCATAAAAAACATGCTTATGATGGGGGGAATGTGTTATTTACTTGCAAAGATCAAGACGGGGCCAAGTAATCTCGGAGCAGTATATTCTATCTGGCCAGGATAACGTGTATAGGATAGGCAAACGCATGTCAGGCCACCCTAATTGAGCTAGGACTGATGAGTCCTGCACAAAACAAGAAGGAGAAGCAAAAGTTGTCAGTTTTAGTGCGGCATGACCGTCAAAAAATCATACAAGAGCTTAGTAAGCGAAACGGTAGGATAGGAAATCTACCTGTGTCTCGACCATTGAATGTATGATAGATTGGGGGTGAATAACAATCTCAATATTATCATACTCAGCCCCATACAGATAGTGAGCTTCAATAACTTCTAGACCCTATCAAAGTGAAAATTCATTATCCTTGTCAATGAGAATTGATATTGCCTCCATGATAGACAGGAGTTTTAGCAATTTGATTGGTATGGCATAGAGAAAAAGTAGAGGGAAGTATCACCTATGAAAGCATTGTAAGGATATATATTACCTTATTAAAAAGGGTGGCAGAGTCGACTGTAATCTTTTTCCCCATATTCCAGTTGGGATGCTTCAAGGCATCAGCTACTTTAACATCTTTCAATTTCTCAACCGGCCAGTCCCTGCCATCAATAGCAGAATAATTTATTACATCCAGCTAATAATTATAATGGACCTATCATCTACCGCAAAGTTCTTGTCTGATTTAGATGTTCAGACATTTTTGTTGGAACTTCTTACGTGATAAATAATGGCTCTAAGCCCTAGAAAGTTAAAAAAAAATATGTGCTTATATAAAATTTCATGCATGATAGGATTAGAGGAACAGAATCGTAGGGAGGAAAAACAAAGTCAGCATATATATATATATATATGTTTTGATAGGTAAGTGTGACCCTTTGGTAAGTCATATTGATTTAATGCAGGCTTGCACGTAGAGGGAAAAGTTCACAAGATTTTTTGAGGATAACAAAACGCTGAATGAAAATATTCTTCAGAGATGCCTATGCTAGTATATGTGGCCAAAAATAGTAATAAGCTCTATAGTATTAGTAGCTACAATTAGTAAAGTAATTATGAATTCCCATTGAACTTAATTACTGTAATTTCATACCTGAAAGCCCCACCTGATGCAGTTAAAATGATGCGCCTAAGAGCGCCTTCAGGGAAGCCTTGAATACACTGAACCAAGTAGAATGTTTTATAATCAGATTTGACATAGAATCAATTATCCAGAATCAAGATCTCACTGGTTCTACCACACCTAGGTCAGAATTGAAATGTCTGCATTCTAAGAAAAATTCCCTAGGATACACTAGGCTGGAAAAAAAAAAAAGAACGAGGAAAATATGCTTCTTGTACCTGAAATATGGCAGAATGTTCTGAATCAGCAGGAAGAATCTTTACTTTATGCTTGTTTGCAAGAGGAAGGACAAAGGGACCGCCAGCAATTAGGGTTTCTTTGTTGGCCAAGGCTATATCTTTCCCTGCTTCTATGGCAGCCACTGTAGGCTAAGAAAGGAAAGTTTGATATTATTGCATGCAAATATTTCTCAGAGCATGAACAATAGTTATCAGCTTCAGTGGTACAATTAAATTTAACATACGTCTCACATATTGTAAAATTTTAAATTCTTTGGTCCAAGGGACCAATACACAAAATAAAAGGACAATTCCAAATAATAGGAAATAAAATCTACCTTTAAACCAGCACAACCAACTATTCCCGTGACTACAGTGACACAATCTGGGTGCCGGGCAACCTGAAATTATATTACAAGAAATGATTTGCAAGTGAACTTCAATCATTTAAAGCTAATTCAGTGAGGAAACAAGGTGGTGGCAAACCTCAATGACGCCCTGCTCGCCAGGAATAATTTCAGGCTTGTAATCTGCATCAGTCAAAGCCTCCTTGAGTTCACCAATCAAGGACTCATTTCTTACAGCAACTAACTGAGGTTTAAATCTCTTGACCTAGAAGATATAACAATTTTTAGATACTCAGACAAAAAAGCAAAAGTAAAGCTTATACTTAGTTGTCTAACATGCTAAGCCCATTATTATAAAGAACAAACATCCAAGGAATTGATGGGCTTAATGAACTTTTAACCACGAAAGAGGGTTAAAAATGGGTGAATTGGATAATATTGGAAACCATTCAAAGTTCACTTTTGGATACCGATATCGATTCCATGAATAAATGAAGTTTGCGTCCACAACAGTGGAGCAAGTATTTCGATTCTGGCAGTCATCGTGCAACCACCTCGGTTGTTCTTGGCCAATAGCATCATGGTGGTAGATCTGGTGGGAAGAACAATAGCAATTGGGGCTAGTGGGGACTGGGGATAGTCATGGTGGTGCAATAGGCACATGGAAAGTGATGCTTGGACTTAAGGAGCAGCAGGTGAGTTGGCAATAACCACTTATACGTTGATTAATGGCGATGACGGCTTAGTCGCAAATCACAATCACTGTGGGCCTGTAGCAACAATGACAAGCAGTTTGTATAATAGCAAGTCCATCATGGTTGTGGAATTTTACTAAAGACGGGTCCATATTCGCTTCATGACCGAGGTTTAACTGGCTTATTCGGGGCATTAATATATAATAGCTCACTGGCATAATGAAAACAACAACTACAAGAAAGGTGAAATTCTAGAAATCAGTGGTTATAGTCTTGTGAAAGAAGAAATTTATCATATTAGAACATAACAGATTATCAAATCAGGAAACCTTTGAAAATATTTTAATAAGAAAATTGTTTTAAAAGAAATTTGATATTTTAGTTTGATATTGTAAAATCATACCTACCCCGTTTAATAATCTGTTGCATTTTTATTAACTATAAAAAAAAATTGAGTTTAAACTTTAATTCAATATTCCTAAGAGTCTTTACTTCATCTAACAATATATATAGTCTTTCCACATCAAAGAGAAGGCAACGCGTTACACAGTTCTCTGTTTTAGTTCTCACTCTACTATAATTCCAAATATAGATGCCTTTGAGTAAAGATGCAAGTTTCTGAGACATTGGGCAAATAAGTTAGTGTTGAGTGAAGCTTTTGCTTCCTTGGTTGCTTAGACCTACTGCACTTGGTAAATACCCAGTAGGGTGCGTGAACCTAGTTAAAGAGAGCTATGACGAAGGTTGGGCCTCACCCGAAGAACATTCGTGGTATTGTAAACTTTATCATATAATATCCCCAATGTAAGGAGATTCAGCTCATTCTTTCAAGGAAACATTAAATCATTGATAAATGTTTATGAGTTGTAAGTTATATTTTCTTAACACATTGTTATTATATGGAATTCATTGTGTGGTAGGGGTTGTGCCACGTTACTTGAGATGATTTCCACGTAATCACCCAATCTTAGCTTGAACATAGACCTAGCGTACGGAAACATGATAGGTTATGGGATACAGCTTAAAGGGGATTCGAGACCGAGTGTGTTAGCCCAACAGTAATGACACTCGGGTCTCCACAGCCGCACCACAGCTTCATCAAGAGCCTCCACGAATGAGCCAACGCAAAGGTCAAAATGCTCGGTAAGGCGGGCTTCTTGCCTGACTGAAAGAGATTGAGCAAGCCTAGAGGCCCGACCTCCAAAAGCTAAGGCTTCCAAGCAGATGACTCTGCACCCGAGGTAAGGGGGAACACCTTACCACTAGCATTCACATCCCTTAGGAATGACCAGGCTTGAAGCATCCCGCCTAGGGTTCCTAAACCCCGAAGAGGTTGAGTCGGTTTTGAAAACTTTGGGGGTTGTTGATTTGGTAGCTGACCCGTCATACGTGTGCGAGACCACATGGCCCAATGTGTATGACCTGATGATAACAGAGGAGAGAAACAGCTAATAGTAGTCCCCGCTTACGAGACACTTGTCCTGTGATCATTGGATGGTCAATAAGATGATGACACCTAGTAAGGAGTCTAGGAATATTTCCGTGTGTCATCCTACACTCACTATAAATAGAGGTCACAAACCTTATTTTATAGTGAATCGTTGATCAATAATCTAACCCAAGTTTCTAGTTTGAGACTTGAGCTAGTGACTAATGGGATTTGACTATTTGAGAGCACTTTCTCTATAATCAACCTTAGTCCTCTTTCTCTTTACCTAGTCAATCTTTACTTCTACCCCAACCTTTTCTCTTTGAGGTTCTTTGATGCTAAAGATGAGTCAAGCAAGCACTTTACCCAACACATATCACACCACTTGGGGACACTCACATTCTACGCATTCCAACAGAAACTTCAGCTCAGGCAATTCAAACAAACACTTTCCTGGTCTATAACAGTATTAGCAGATTAAATGGATCACCTGATCGGCTAGAAGGGTCACATTTGAACCAGCTGCAAGTGCCACTACTTTGAACTTGTCTGGATTTTCAGCAACTATGTCCAGCGTCTACATAAGACAATCTTAATTGTAAAAAATCAGAGAGTTACTATAATATATAAATCGTTTTTGTTGACCAAAACCAATTGAACGCTCAAGTAATCCATCCACAAGTTAGGTTTTAAAAGCCTAAGACATATGGAGGCAACCAAGGCCCAACTTGTGGATAAACGGCCCTTGGGTTTGGGTGAGGTGTCGAACTTGTATAAGAGACATAAGTAGTTGACCTGAGTTCCAATGGAGCCAGTAGATCCAACAATTGAAATAGGCTTTGGACCATCCCAAGTCTTACGGGTAGGCTCAACGGCGGCAGTCCCCGGCCAAGCAGGAGGAGGAGGCGACTGTGCCGAACATTGAATCCTCCCCTTTCCAAAGGTCGACTTATACTCCCTCCTCTTTAAAGCAAACCCACCTAAAATTGAATAAAAACACTAACTACCATGAGCATAATAAACCTCCAACTAATAAGTAACAACAAACAAACACGCATAAGTTTTTTCAGCTCAGTGCATACATAAAAGAAACCCCTTATTTCATAATTAACAAGAAATTGACCACTAGGAAAATATAATCAATGAGTAAACGATGAAATTAAGAAGATACATAGAGAGAGAGAGAGAAAGATTGAGAAAGAATGACTGGAAAGAGTTGGAGAACCTTGGAGCTTGAGAAGGGGGTTGTGGGATTTAGAGGAGTCCAAGAAGGTGGTGGCTTTGATTTCTGTAGGAGAGAGAAAGCTCAAAGCCATTTTAACAGAAGAAGAACCAAAATTGAAAAAAAGAAAGTTAAGGTATTGATGGATTAGTTTCTGTGGGTGGTACTGGTACTGGTTGTGGATTAGGCCATTTTAACGCATGTCTTTATACAAATTTTGCATAAGGTCCTCCGTATCTAAAGATATAACAATAATAAATGCAGATATAGCGAGAGAGAGAAGGCCTGCCAGCGCCAGAGTGCCGGTGCCCGAATCTTACGTAGATGGATTATTATAGGGTTAGTTTCACTTTACTACCCCGTGGTTTTCTAACTGTCGCACGTGGTGTTCAGTATTTCAAGGTTAAAACTTTTATTACAATCAATCGTCAAAAGGAGGTTTTCATTAATTTTTGGATAGAAAGTTGTCATGTGTCACTCACGTCATATGCATTTTTTAACATTTGATTAGTGAGGCAAGCATATGAATTGTAAGAACATGTCAAGCATGAAAAAGAAAACCCACATTAACATGTATGTGAATGACACATGATGACTTTGCGTCCATAAATTAACAGGAACCCATTTGATCATCAATTACAGCAAAAATGCAAATTCAAACAGCAATGTGCAAATATTAAAATCATGGACCCCCAAAGTGGGGCAATAACAGAACCATAAGGTGGTAATGTAAAATTAACCCATTATTAAATTAGTTACTCCATTAAGTTAGGGAAAGGAGAAAGAGGACGAAAGAAGGATAAGACGAGTTGGGAATCATCGCTTCTGGTGGACTGTGTGAGTTTTGCTTCTTCACAGAATCATTCCTAACACCTCGTCGTTTTGACTATATTTTCTTCTTTCCCTTGTTTTCTTTTTATCAAGTATAAGCCCTGCTTCACTTACTTCCATTATTCAAGCTACTAATATTTGCTAGCTAATTTCCAAGTACAAATCGTGTACGTTCGTTAATTTCCCTAAAAAATCAATTTAAATCAAGAAGCATGCTAATTAGTCCTTACTAATCCGCACATTAAGCTAAAATGATAAAATAAAATAAAAAAAAGGCCGTGATTGTCCGATAAAGGAAGAGTTACTTTTCTTTAACGTCATCTTTCCTAAAAATGAATAATAGATTGATGCCAAATGATTAAATAAAGGCCTGAAATGAATTATGTTTTTGATATAAGAGAAGAGAATTGAATATCATTTCAATTAGATGACAAAAATAGATGAAAGGAATAATTAAATTCATGAGTATACGTTTTATTCGCTTCTTATGCTTCATACTCATAATTAATTTATGTACCCTTTTGTCTTAAAGTAATTGTCATTGTTACTTTTTTAGATTAAGTATGTTAACTTTGAAGGTATTTAATGATAAATATAAATGAATTTCTTTAAGTTTATCATAGACAAGAAAATAATTAAATTTTCATCTACTAGCGTTTGTAGGAACATGACATATACCCAACCAAAATCTTAAAATAAAGACAAAGATTATGATTGATACGTATCATGTTCCAAAGACTACATGTGTAAACAAAATCTATACCATTGGTGGATGAAAATTTACTTAGAAGATAATACACATTGAGCTATACTTCCATTATTTCAAAATAAGTGTTTCCTATTTTATTTTAGGGCATCATAAATACATGTTCTCTTTTCATTTTTAGAAACTTTTTAATTTTATTTTTTTCTTATCTATAATACTTTAATCATTATGAGAGAGAGAGAGAGAGGAATATTCTTAGAAATTTAATAATCTTTCCGTTCTGAGCAAGGAGTCTATCATATTATTTTGAGATATTTCATTTTAATAGTCCACTTTCAAAATATTATGTTTATCATCTTCATAACATTTCGACCTTATTATACACATTTGATATTAATATATTGATTATGCTCAAGTGTTTTTGTAATGATGACCAACTACAATATTATTTTATATATTCCCTAATAATTTAATTTTTTAAACATAGACACTTTGGGTAGAACGGATGACGTAATAATTAATTTATCATACTCTTATATAAAAACGAAAGAATTGCATAATTCATATCGTTACACAAGTAAAGCACTGTCTGAAGCCACTTATGAGATACAGTAACCCAATCATGTCTTAAATAAGTTTTTATCCCCGGACCCAAAGTTATTATCATATTTGATCCGACATATGGATTAAAAAAATAATTAATTTGATTATTAATATTAATTTGATGTGTATATGTGACTTGTAATTAAAATACGATGAAAAAGTAAAGATAAAGTATTAAAAGTGTTGTCATAAAAATAAATGTTTCAAATAAAACAATTATTTTGAGATGAACGAAAAATACAAATATAACAATAATGTTGGGAGGAAGGGAGTAATTTGCCAAAAAAATTTAAATCGTATTTCAGTTACCCTATTTTAATGAATTATTCGTCAAACTAACTCTACTATTTTAATCAATTTAATAAGGTGAGTGAGAGTTATTTCTTAGTTATGTTTGATGGAAATTATCAAAAACACTGAAACGCCTTTTTGCCTTTAAAACATGACCCGCATGTGGATAGATTGAAGTCATAAAAGTCAAGTTAATCGCTAAACTCATTCTCATTTTCACCATTTTCACCTGTTTGAGAGTTGGGTGCAAGTATTAGGTCATCTCCAACAAGGAATCTTAAATTTGGTAAGATTTTATCATAAATTTGGTTCATTTCAGTATCAAATATTATTCTAACTCCAACCTACAACCTCAAATCTCACCACAAATAAAATATTTCTTAGCATATTATATTTTTATTTCTTTTATTTTATTTATCAACATATATATTAATTTACTATTAACCTTTTAAATAATTATTATTAAGATTGCACAATTAATAATTTTAGTATATTTAATAGTTATATTTATGTCATTAATAGTATTTAAAAATTAGTAATTTTTTAAACTAAATTGAAGAAATATAATTTAATAAATATATAAGTACTTGAAAATACCATAAAAAATATTACAATCAATACAAAATATAACAATCCCTTTTAATATGTATGCATTTTTTAGTTTAAATGTGAAATTGGTGTTCTATAATTAATATAATAATTATTTATTTATTTATTTGTAAAACTAAATCTACAAATAATGGAAAAAATGTTATAAAATTATTGAATTAATAATGTTCAATAATTTAAAATACTTAATATTATTATTATTTATTTATATTATCTAATATTAGGTATTTATTAAGTTTTAATATATTTAAATAAAAAATATTATATTATAAATAATTTCAACAATTGTATAATTATTAAAAATTAATTTAATGGTATGGGTCCCACCAATACTAAATTTGGGGTTATGCTACAGTGGAACCCCAAATTTGGGGTAGCACTGTAGCAAACCCCAAATTTGGTATTAGGTTTGGGGTTCAGTTGGAGGGAAAAATTGGTGACCAAACCCCCAAATCCTACCGTAGGAGTTGGTCTTAAAGAATCTCTCCCAAACGCAAATTTGAACAAATTGGAGAGGAGCAAAAAGTGCAAGTGTTTAAATATCATGGCAAAGACTTGTGTAGGACGGTCTTACGGATCTTAGATCCGTAAGACGGAGCCCCATTTAAAAATTTACGGGTTAATAATTAAACCTGTTAATAATAATCACAAAATTGATTAGGCGAGTTGGTTAGTGGTTATCCTCTAAGGTTTAACCTAAGGTCGGTCATGGGTTTGACTCGCCCCAGCTTTAAAATTTAGTTTTAATGCTCATTTCCTCTATTTGCTCCGGTGCCCCTCTACTTTTAAAATTTAGTTTTAATCCTTTGTTAGCTCCGTTAGCATCAATTGCTTTTGGATACTTGACAGATCCTAACAGACTTTAACGAAATGCTAAATGACACATTTAAAACCAAACGTGACACATTAAAAACATAAAAGTGACACTATAAATGAAAATTTATTATAATTTTTATTAAAATACAAAGTAACACTCTTAATACTAAAAAGTGACACATTTAATACTAAAAAGTGATACTCTTAATACTAAAAAGTCACACTCTTAATACTAAAAAGTGACACTCTTAATACTAAAAAGTGACACTCTTAATACTAAAAAGTGACACTCTTAATACTAAAAAGTGACACATTTAATACTAAAAAGTGACACTCTTCCTTAGAGAATTTACCGGACCAAAATGAATCATCTCGTGTTTCAAGTTCATCTACTACATGCATAGATCCTGCTCGCTCTGTTACGAAGGGAAGGAAAAAAAGAATTAAGAGAAGTATTGAAAATGACAAGAAAAAAACTACTGATTTTTCTGATTCCCATCAAGCTAAGGAATTTGGTTCCAAGACTCCTAACGCTCTGTTATTTTAGACATATTTTCAGTAAATTTTGTAAGTTTGAGTAAGAAACATATACTTTACCTTGAAAAAGTTATAGTTTTGTGTTTTTAACAATTGACACTTGATATTATATACAATTCTATGAATGAGAAGATATATTTCAGTAGTATTCAATTGATTATAGTTGTTAAAATCACTAATCCAAAAGTGGACATACTTTAGTCCTAAAAGTAACACACTCAAAGCCTAAAAGTGACACTCTTATTGATACAAATTGTATGATTATAAAAATGAGTTGTTTTACCAAAAGTGACACACCTAATGCCTAAAAGTGACACAATTAATACTTAAAAGTGACATACTAAATGTGACACTTATGAATAAAAATTTAAAGATAAAAAGTGATTTTTTTGCCAAAAGTGACACGTAAAACGTAAAAATGACACATTCTATGTTTAAAAGTAACACTCTGATTTAAAGTAACTAAGTAAAACTTAATCAAACATAAGGCAACAATTATCCAAAAGTGACACACGTCAAGCCTAAAAGTAACACTCTGGTTGATCGTAAATGTAAATAATATCAAAATGATACATCTCTGATAATAAAACTCAAAAACAGCCCTAGGCAATTTTAAACCTATGACCGCGCGCACTGATTGTTGAGCCTTATGAAATGCGATGTGAACCATCTCAACATATTGGTTTATATTACTTTTTATAACGTATTATTAATATATTATGACCCGCGAATTTTTAAATGAGGCTCCGTCTTACGGACAAGAATCCGTAAGACCGTCTTACAGGAGACCACCCCAAATATCATTATCACCTTCATTTCCAATCAAATTGTTCGAGTTAGCAAGAGTCTTTTTTTAGCAAACCTAAGTATCTGTAAATGGTCGCAATAGCAGCTGATGCTAGGGCAAGTTTCTTTAGCTAATCGAGCAGCGATTGAAAATAAAAAAACATTTATCCATGAAGGTTGGGAAGACAAACCTAAGAAATGTTTCACGCTCAATTTCATTTCCATTCTCCATGAATTTAGTAAATCATATGGCATGATTGGCCCTTATACATTTCACCTTCCGATTTTAACCCAAACTTGGTTCAATTGCTCTACAATTTTGTCCTTTCCTGGATCGCAACCGAAAAAAAAAAAACAAAGTCACCTGAAACGGAGAAACCTTCTAAAATAATCATATCTTTGGAGTGAAAGTAGCTTCCCGCAAGGAAACACAAAAGTATTGGTCTAAAAACTCCATCTTTCGAGAAACCCAAGAACCAAATTGTCGTTTCGCGGTATTGTAGAAGTTGAACTCATCACATCATCATGAATCCTAACATTACGCCATGTCGATTGGTGCAAAGAATGTGTGTGATCAACCCAATTCTTTTGCGGAAATCTCCATCCAGCGAAGGAAACCTTCAAATTTGGAGGTTTGGGATTTGAATCGGTAAATAGAAAGGAGAGAGTGTCGGAAGGAAGACATGGACTATTTTATTAATGGAGTTAACAGATGATTTGAGAAAATGAGCAGTTATGAGAGTTGGGTCACCGCCCATGGGTGAGATCATATGATCCTTTCTCTCTCTTCCATAATGGTATCATCTGATGGATCCACCATTACCAATAAAAGCTTGGAGAACTAAATGATTGTGTAAGAGATACCCAAAGAAAGAGAGAGAAGGAGGAGCATGTATCTCCTTTACTGAAGAAATGCATTTTAAGCTTCGATTAGTGAAGGGGAGAGAGGAGTATGTGAGCAGCGTGTCATGTCCCGCCAACCAAGAGTTTAAATCTCACTCTAGTATGTCCCAAAGCTTCAAGACGTGTTAAATGACAATAAAAATATATAGAATGTTATAGAGGCCTCAAGAAGTATCAAGAGGACGCTAGATAATTCTAGAAAGTTCCGGAGGTTTCATGATCCTTCGTGAGAAGACTAGAAAGTCCTAGTTAGTTCTAGAACCTTCAAGTAATTAAAGGGAATGCTAGGTAATTCTGAAAGTTAATTTCTACTACTTCCTAAAATTAAAACATTGGAAAAGTATCTTGTAAATATATCCTAGATATTTCTTAGGATGATTCTAGATATTCATTCATAACCATTGATGTAATTAAATCTTAACCATCCATTGAGAAGGTGGATATACCTATATAAAGGGTGAGGCCTCATTTGGCCAAACCATTCAAAACAACTCTTGTAAAGTTCTCATAAAGCAATACAAGTTCTCTTTCTACCATAGGAATCTCGTTTAATTCTATTAAACTCCTCGCATACCTCTTCCAGTGTCAACTTGACAATGTCTCACCCCAGTTCCACAACATGTTCAAACTATTCCAGTGGTTTCTTCCAGCTCACCAATGAACGCAATAGTTGTTTCCCTGCCGTAAGCCATATGTAATCATAATGTTCCGGAGACTGTGCCCATATCTCTCTCCCCCAATAATCAGAAACCAAGGACATTCATTTGTTTACCATGCTCCCATGGCATTCATTTTTGATTGATCTGATATTAATCCAGCAGGAACCACTTGCGCGATGCGTAATTTTGAACTTTTCATAAACACAAAAAATGCTCTTGCCCGAGCCAACATGATCAATCTCCAAACCATCCCCTCTCAAATCATGTTAGGAGGGCAAGCTTGGATAGATGACCACCATGTTTCATCCAAGTGGATTGATGCGCTTAATCAGTGGGGTCTGTCTCACATTATCCTCAACTTTTGAAACATCTAAATCAGTGGATAATGAGGACTTGGGTTTTGATGATAACAGTGATGGATCTTACCCTGATCAATACAAAGATGACCTATCTCATCCGGATTTCCATTGGTAATAACGTCGTTGCTTACGTCATTGTATAATTATTACTTTCTAGACATCATTGCTTACGTCATTGTATAATTATTGCTTTCTAGACGTTATTGCTTACGTCATTGTATAATTATTGCTTTCTAAGCTTTCCAAGATGGATATGTCCACCTGTTTAGGTCCCGTAGTTCTATATAAAGGGTCTTCGGACTCCATTTGTAAGGAGAAAAAGAAAAAAATATAATTTCTAAGTTTTATCTTCAACCATCTTATTCTTATCATTCTTACAAGTCTTGTATAGATCTGTCTTAACCTCCCCCAAACTTTGGTATCAAAGCCCCACAGGCTCCTGTAGACCAACGGGATTGTGAGCGTTAAGTGTCGCACGGATGGTTGAAGAATACAAGTCTGTGACAGTTGGTATCAGAGCAAAGGTTCGTGGCAATGGTAAAGACCGCTGACAAGAACATCACAACCTTAGGTGTCGTTCAAGATGAAGCAAATGGACATGAGAACACCCAAGCACGAAGAGCAAGGCACCAAAGCAAGTCCAAGGACGTGATGACTGAGTTGGACAGGAGGATTGTCGGAGTGGAGAATTCGATCATGGACTTTGGGCAACAATTTGAGGATATCCACCAACGCCTTGACGGGTTGGAGTCGGAGGACGCGAAAATCCATGTTGGTGTCAAAGCTGGCCTTAACATCTTAGAGGGGACCTAAGGAAAGAGCTTCGTGCCCTTCGTGAGGAGTTGATGGGCGAGATTGTCTTTTTGTATGCTCAAGAATTAGGGAGGAACTTGATTCTTTCCGCTAGCAAGTGGATGAAGCGCGAGCGGACTGGGCGCTATGCAAGAGGGCCGTAGCCGGCGGAGTAGGCGCCGTTAGGACAACCCCAAAGATTGAAGTCCCGACGCCATCAAAGTTTGTTGGAAACACGAATGCAAAGAGGTCGAAAACTTCATGTGTGGACTTGAACAATATTTCCAAGCAACTAGCATTGTGGATGATGCTACCAAGATCCAAACTGCTAGTCTATACTTGAACGATACTACGGCGTTATGGTGGCGGCGACGTTCTAACGACATCGCTAAAGGTATGTGCACTATGGATACGTGGGATGATTTTATTCGAGAAATTAAAAAGCAATTCTATCCTGAAAATGCCGAGGATGAGGTAAGGAGCCGACTCCGAAGACTTAAGCACATGGGTTCGGTGAAAGATTGTGTTACAGAGTTTACAACTCTTACTTTGGAGATACCGAACGTATCTGATAAGGAATCTCTCTTCTACTTCATGGATGGCTTACAACCTTGGGCTAAGACGGAGCTCAAGCGGCATGGGTGCAAGATCTTGCTACCGCCATTACCGACGCGAAATCATTTGTTGATTATAGCAAGAAAGAGCCGTCGAAGCTAAAAGACAAGATTAACCATGGAAAAAGTGGGGGAGACAAGCCAGCCCAAGATAAATCCAATACCACCCGCAAGTCGTTCAAAGGGAAAGAGAAGCAAGGTGATAAGGGTAAGGAGGTTTCCAAACCCCCAAACACTTACTTTATATGTGACGGACCTCATTGGGCACGTGATTGTCCTAAGAAAAAGGGCTTTCCACGCAATGGTGGCTCAATATAAGGAGAAGGAAGCTCAAATTGGGTCATTACAAATATTGAATGTCATTAAGGCTAAGGCAGAGGCACCACAGGCGGCGGCCAAAGGCCTCATGTACGTCAAAGCCTAGGTAAAATGGGTTCCTACTCAAGCCTTACTTGACACGGGTGCCACACATAATTTTGTCTCAATAGATGAAACCAAGAGGCTTGACATTAATACTTCAAAAGAGAAGGGCACCATCAAAATAGTTAACTCGGATGCAAAGCCAATCTATGGAAAGGCTCGAGGCGTGGAAGCTGAAATCGGTAATTGGGTCGGCTCGATAGATTTGTCGGTTGTGCTAATGGATGACTTCAAACTAGTACTTGGGATGGAGTTCCTTGACAAGGTAAAAGCTTTTCCCATGCCTTTTGCTAATTCATTGTGCATTCTAAATTGAGGAAATACTTGTATGGTGCCAACTGAACGTGGTGCTAAGGTAGAAGCCAAGTTGCTCTTGGCTATGCAGTTTAAGAAAGGCTTCAACAAAAAGGAGTCTTGCTACATGGCGATTTTGCGTAAATCACGAGATGGGGACGTGCTTGACACCATCATTTAAGAAGCCCCAAAATAAATTCAAGTCGTCCTTGCAGATTACAAGGACGTGATGCCTAAGAAGTTTCCAAATAAGTTACCACTTAGGAGAGAGGTGGACCACAAGATTGAACTCGAGTCGAGCGTCAAGCCACCCGTAATAGCTCCATATGGATTGCCACCACCAAAGTTGGAAGACCTTGATCGAGGAGTGTCTAAATGGGAGCAAATTGGTGTTGTCACTTCTTTCAACAGAAAAGTAGAAGAAATTCAATCGGATCGAACTATAAGGAGACGCAGGGTGCCAAGCTATAAGGAGTACTTAGTAAAATGGAAGAACTTTCCAGATAATGAAACAAGCTGGGAGTCAGAGGACTTACTATGCCAGTGTACAAATCATATCCAAAAGTACAAAGAAGAAGGCGCAATGAGATTGTTGTGAGCTTAAGTGGGGGAGAATGTCATGTCCCGCCAACCAAGAGTTTAAATTTCTCTCTAGTATATCCCGAAAGTTTCAAGATATGTCAAAACACACTAGAAAAATATAGAATGTTCTAGAGGCCTCAAGAAATATCAAGTGGGAACACTAGAAAGTTATAAAACCTTCAAGTAATTAAAGGGAATGCTAGGCAATTCTAGAAGTTTCTATTATTTCATAGAATTAGAATCTTAGATAAGTATTTGTAAATATATCATAGATATTTATTAGGATGATTCTAGATATTCATTAATAACCATTAATGTAATTAAATCATAGCCATCCATTGAGGAGGTAGATGCCTATATAAATGGTGAGGCCTCATTTGACCAAACCATACAAAGCAACTCTTGTAAAGTTCTCATAAAGCAATACTAGCTCCTTTCTCAAAGCCCTCTCTCATTCGAGATTTTCAGACTTACTTAAAGCAAAAGACCAACGGGATTATGCGTGCTAAATGTCGCACGAAAAGTTGAAGAATACAAGTCCATGGCAAGCTGGTGATATAGATTATAATATTACAAAGGTTTTAAGTTTTTCATCCAAAAAAATTGAATGGAAGGATGAATGTAAGAATTAAAGTCAAGCACAGTGAACAATTTGAAGAAAAATAAAGTAGATAAAGTTAAACAAATATTTTCTCTATTCCGAGTAAAGAGTTCTCATTTGAAAGTCAAACTTTTTAAGAAAATGACATTTTTAATAACTCATTACTAATAATATAACAATTTTATATCTTAACTTTTGAAAATGAACTTTATAAGTGAAACATCTCAAAATAGAATAGTGAACTATTTACTCGAATCAGAGGAAGTAATTGTTTAAAATATGATGATCAAATTAAGATTCAAGCCCAAAAAAAAAAAAAAACTAAAACACGGTGAATGCCGGTGGTTGCGTGAAGGACTATGTGCGGAGTAAATATAATACTAATTGTATTTGGAAGATGATTCACGGAATCACTATCCCACTGACCCTTAATGGCCGTCTAAAGAAGATCCTTTTTTCAGTTTTTCTCCTAAACTCGACAGCTGCACCCAATTGATAAGTGATTGCCGACCCACACTTTAAATATAATACTCCTTTTCTTTTCTTTTTTTCTTTTTTATTACTATGTAATATTAAATATTGAGTTTTTGAGAAGAGGTAGAAAAAGGGTTTTATGGTCATCCAGGCAGCCAATACGTTCTTGTGCTATTATTATTAAACTACAAGGGACACAACCAAGTATCTTTAATCAAGCCTCGATGAAAGACGTGTCTTCCTCTTTTTGTATCTCCCTCGTCTCCATCATAGAGCTCCCACCATTACTAGTCTCCGTAACCCCTCCTGATTCCGATATCTTTGTTATCCTCTGCAGTTCATCTGTTAATTCTGATGAACGAGCCAGAAACTGATCATCACTCAATTGCTCCTTGTGGAATGGTGATTTCTTGGGCTGACGGATGGCTGCAGCTGCTTCTGCCATTACTACAGGAGGTGGCTGTGGAGGAACCCACGTACGCTGGATTGGTCGCTCATTGTACGTCACACCAGAATATCCTGACTTGTTTTCTTCATCAGTTTCGATTTCCGAGATTCTGACATTTTTTTGCTGTTGCCACCAAGGAGCTGAGCTGTCTCCATTCAAATGATTCATGTGTCCATTCCCATCATAGTTCTCTTGAGCTTGAAGAGTAGGGGTTGAGCTGTTTTGAGACTGAGCAACCTCCCAAGGCTACTTAGAAAAGAAGGCAGAATGTGTAAATGTAATCGAACACTTGTGGCTAAATGCATATCTCAGTCAAAAAGTCAACATTAAAATTAAAATTGAAATGTATACCACCAGTAACGAAAAAAATAATAAAAAAGTAAACCTTAGGCCTGGGTGCTATGCGAGGATTTGAGACTGGCTGATCAGGATTTGGTGGTAAATCATTGATCTCCTGGATAAAATATATTTATAAATTAAATCAAGAGCATGAAAGGATAGACACCAGACTTGGAATGACAGATAATAATTCTTTTGTTTTTACTCTGATGTTAGAAGGCTTCTCTCCTCTTTGAACCATAGCCATGATCTGCAAAACGAATCCAAGTATCACAAATTGGAGTGTTTCATGCTGCATCTTATGACACGAAACTTAAAATTACTGGAAAATTGGTTATTTTTCATCACCATCCATAAAACAGGAGAAAATCAAAATAGTCATTAAACAAATTCCATGCTAGCAGATACAAAAACTCAAGTTTCAGGTGCAATGATGATGACTTGTAATATTGTCACCTACATTTCTATCTCAAATCTTCTAAACGCCCAGAAGATTTCAGCAAGGTTTCTTCTTTTATTATTAGTCTCTCTTCGTGTGTTGGTGAAAGACTTACTGTGTGGATAGCCATTCAACTATGGATCACTTGTAGCACATGAACTTCGGTAGCTAGAACATTCATTATTGAAGCGGGTATTACATGGGGATAACTTTTATCATGCCCCAAGTTATGATGTCCCAAATGCTTTTCCCACAAAATTAACCAAAGTAGTTGGATAGAAACAAAAAATTCCTCTTCATTTTATCCAGTGCAAACTAATTAGTAGTACATAGTGGCAGGAAATTCGTTTTACCTCCATATAAGACTTTGGATGGGGTGCAGCAGAGGGTTCAACAGATGCAGGCGGTGACAAAGATCTCTCTGTAACAAAAAGAGGATACAGTTATATAACATTGATATTTAGAGCATAAAGAACGAAGAGATGTCAACAAGTTAACCAGTGAGCAATAACCTGATCGCAATCCATAATCTGCCCGGCCATTTGTATATGAAGGCTGGGGAATCAATAAAGAAACAAACTCAGTTGAAAACGTAAACAGTAGAAGAGAGAGACTATGAGCTAGAGATCATCTTTGAAATATGTGAGCACAGCCATCTTAAGGTTGCATACAACTCACCCTTGAATTGGTGACTGGAACTCTAATATGCTCTTGAGCTGAGATTATGCTTTGCCCTGTCAATACAAAGACAATGGATAAGCAATCAAAAATTCCTATAATATGTGACATTTGAGACGGATTATGCACATATATAATTACATGGACAAAACACATCCAGCATGTATGGTGAGTCCATTTTATTTAATTGTGAGGAAGAAAACAACACTATTTGAGAACTTCCATCAGTAGCTAACTTTTTATGGCTAAAGCCTAAAGGACTAAAGAAAACTTCAGAATATCCAAGGGGCAGTAAAGGCTGAACACGTATAAATGGGACAGGACTACCACTTCCACCAATAAGATAGTCTCTGCGCAACATAACAGATTAAACAGGACCTCACCATTGTGCCAAAGAATAATCACATGTATTGGACAAAATATTAAGCACAACTAGAAATTAGTAAAACCATGGGAGACAGGGAGTTAGAGCACCTAATCTTACTCCAGAGAATAAAGCTTTGATAAAGCTTTAATCCAGATTAGGGAGACGACAGCTAGCACTTCATCCACTGTCAGAATCTTATTACAGGAGTTCACTCTTTTTGCAGAAAACAAGAGCAAAATGGACCATGTCCAGGCTAGACGACCATTTATTTTAAAAGCAAAGAACAACTGCATCAAGGGCATTAAAATTGAATTTGATATGCATAGAGCATTTGACAAGTTAAGGTCAATTTTCTGAAAGTTAAAAACGGTAAAGCATTTTCGGGATGCAATGATTTTAAGCATCAGGTAAGAATCTTAGTGTCTGGTTGTTCAACTGCATGTTGCCAATTGATCAGTCTTCTTGCCTATAAACAGGGTACTTTATAATAATTTACTCTGTAACAAGAATTGCACGGATACCCAAGAATAATGAAATAGAAAATCACAACCACAATTTGATGTTGATAGAAGAGATACGCAATTAATATGATGTAATGGAACCATCTTCAGAATTTGACCCAAATGCAACTACTCTACTACCTTCCAGCTTCCTTATAGTGTTACTCATTGACTTCATCTCCTGCACTTGCACATCCAGCAAACTCACAAGTTCTCCAAAGTATCTCTTCTCTGAAAAGAGAAAATATTCAATAATGCTATTAAGGAAATTGTATCCCATTTATCGTGGAATAAAGAAGGAAAGCAAAAGTTGGAAAAGACAAAAGGAGACATCTTTAGTTTTTTTTTTTTTTTTGAATTCCAAGTACAACAAGATCCTTCACAACCCACCATCAGTTTTCAAAATCAACATTTCCTGGCTAGCCCGTGCTACATCAGCTGCCGCAGCTGCTGCAGATTTTGCAGCAGCAGCAGCTTCTTCGGCAAGACTTGGTTTTGAGTTCGCTTTAGGTATAAGGCCCTCCTCTTCTTCTGATACAACTTTGCGAATCCAAGACTTCAACCTAGGAACAATAGCATTCTGAAAAAAGAAACTTAGTTACTGGAATTACTGATTATGTTTATGGAATAAAATTATAATTGTTACAAAACACGAGCAAACAGACATCCACAATTAAAAAACTGTACAAAGTGCAATAAAATTCTAAAACAACCCAGTCAAGAAAGGTTAAGCAATGATATATAGGACCTGAGGAATCGAGTGACATACGATAGTGCATAAGTTCTTCATTGATACCTTAAATATTACAGCAGTTCCAGCCCCTGATATGGCCAATAATCCCACAGCAAGAAGAGCTTGAGACCAGTGGAACCGCGATGCAGTCAAGGTCCCCATTTTAGAGATTACACCAGCAGGTGCAGCTGCTGAAGGCAGCAGAGCTTGAGTTGAGGCTTGTGGTTGAATATTTGATGGCGGCTGCAACTGTCCTTCTATTATCAGCAGAAGACAGGAGCATTGTTAGCACGAGATTTATACTAACAACATTCAAGACCAGAAGAGATATAAATCATTATCAGTAATAACGTTCAAAAACCTCCCTTCCATGCAAACAATTTTTACCTTGATTCGCAACAGCTGGCTGTGTAGGTGACACAGTTGGAGCTGGATCCTGTCAATTTCATAGATGTCAATACCTAACTTTAGTACTTCTGATATTTATCAGGTAAACATTAAGCATTCACAAGCTATTTGATGAAGCAGCGTTGTAGGGAGGGAATGCAGAACAGTAACAACAAAAAAAGGTTCATTTTTATTAAAAAAGAAAAAGGAAAAAGAACTTGCTTACAGGAACTCGACGGAAGGCTTCGTCTATCTCCTCTTTCGTGAGCCCCTTCCTCTCAAGAAACGAGCGCCTATACATGACAGGAGATCCTCTAACTTTTGAATGTGAAAGAAATTTTACAGCATTTTGCACTTGATCCTCTCGTATTGGTTCTGAGTTAACAAACACAGACGCCAAAGGATTTTCCTTACTAGACTCTGCCTTGGCATCTTGATTCTCTACAAGTGGTTGTACAGCCTCCGAAGCTGTAGTTTAGGAAGAAATCTTCAAATGAAATAGTTGAAAAAAAATTCCAAATGGATATGAAAGAGGGTACACTAAAATATGAAATATCCATAAATGCGCTTGACAAATGTGTGAATGGCATCTCAAATGGGGAAATAGCAAGAGTTGTAGTCCTCGTCAACCCTGACAGTAGTTACTCGGAAGGTTGTGCATCACAGCATTTTTTTCCCTTTAGTTGAGATGTTTATGAATTTACGATCAATAACCATCACAAGCTAGGTGATGGCATTCATACATAATTTACAATCTACATAAGGACCCTATAATGCCAGCCATCTAATTGAGCCTCTTTTTACTTCAAGATCTGCCTCAAGCAAAGAGAATGGGATTCAGACCTTCCAAACAAAATATCAAAGGAAACAGAAAGAAAAGACTAATTAATAATGTCCCTGACATATCAGAAAGAAAGATGAATTAAATGATATACTATCAATCCTCAGAATGCCTTGTCAAGCTTTACTCTAGTTACCAATCCATGAAAATAATAATTAAATTGAATTTCAAGTACAATAACTGATATTTTAGCTGACTGCATAACTTCAATAGCAAGTTAATTTACAATTTTAATATTAAAACAATTCTTCTTCTTTTTTGATAAATAATATGCAAACAATTCTTAAAAATCATTTTAATAGAAAAATCATTACCATAATTAATATAACAAGTTTTTAGGGGTTTGGCAGTGTTGGAAAATGCGCAGCTATGTTACCTAATTCCCACCACGTATCAACTAATACCCCTGATACTGTTATACTGTGCCCAATCTGTTCATAAGGTGACTGATTTAAAACCATGCACAATCGACCTTTGGATATTAAAAGAATGTGTTAAAGGTGTACAAAGGGCTAACACATGGGTATAACCAGAGGGCCATCTGCCTCAACACCGTGTCCTTAACAGGACAACCCTTACAAAGGAACAGCCCTTTCGTAGGTGTCAAGTGCTCATGACGACAGAACCACTTGCTTCAAGCCTGGGGCACATATTCCACAATTTGCTTGTGAGAAAAGAAAAAAATAAAAAAATCAGCCATAGACTATTCAGTGGCCTTAAGACTACCCAGTGGTATGTTGTAAAGTATTTATAGAGCTCACTCAGTGGCCATTATATACTCCCTCCGTCCCAAAATTATTGTCATGCTTTCTTTCTTCAACCGTCCCAAAATAATTGTCTTGTTCGAAAGTTTCTTTTTTAGGACATCACTTTCACTGGTTTACCTTTACTTTTTCTTCTTAGACTTCTTACTTTAATTTTGGGCCACATACTCATGGGTTTTAAAGAAAACTATACACAATACCAATATTAATAATCAAGTCAATTGCTTTTTCTTAATCCATGCACCGAGTCAAACAGGACAATAATTTTGGGACGGAGGGAGTATAAAATTGCATATTTGCATTTAATCATGAGCAGAGCAGTAAGCTACCATGTAATAGTGGTGCCACTTGGCCTAATCTAAGCCTTTTGCAGTCGATGACCTGTCATAAACAGTCCTATAGGTGAATCCATTTTCCATACATAATGACTCAACTAAGCCTTGCCCCAAATAATTGTTATAGGCTGCATGAATTTCGGCAAACCATTCAGATTTACTTATTAGTCTACAATGTATATGTTCACTACACATGGTTTTATTTCATTTTACTTTATGTAGTACTACACCTATCGTCCCACAATGGCATAGTAAATTCTTCAGCATTTTTACAACTCATTTATCATAACGTTCCATCTCGATCACACTAACTTTAAAAAAGGTCACTTGCTAATTGCTCATAAGTTGGAACCATAAAGTGATTCAGGGCAGCCATCAAGCCTGTCATAATTCCTTCAAGTTAGCTTAAACACATCATATCTCAAACAGCCAAAGTCCTAATCCACTTCAACCAGCTTTTATCCTCTTATAAAACATCCTCCGGAGCCGGTATCTTTCCACTACTTGTTAGCCTAAACAACAGAACTGATAACTTTGTGCTATCTCTTAGAAATATGTATGTCTTTTCAATTTGACTATTTCTTTTTTGGATAAGTTAGAGTAATCGTATTATATACGAGTGTCAAAACAGGTGACGAATCTTTTGTACACGAGGAATACACAAAAGTTCGAACTAACTCAAAGCTACTCAATTTGGAAGCAATTTACAAATTCTACAAAAGAATAGTTAGAACTTAGAATAATGGGACACTTCTGCCGACTCCGAGCACCAGAAGAATAAAGTGCGCAGGAGTGTATCTTTGATTTAAACTAAATGGAATTGAATCTGTGTCATCTCTTGGCCTTCAAAATTTATATGTATTTTCAACTCGACTGTCAGGATCAACCACACTTCAGTTTGATACATTTTGTCGTCTGGACACTTCATTTTAGTTTTCAAAACTTAAAACTCTTTAGGAATATTTTTGGGGGAGGAAAAAGTAGCGCTTTTAGTATGTAGAAACCTAAGTTTTTATTTATTTTTTGGAAAAACTGGGGAAGGTGAAAATAATTAGTCATAAATCATACTTCATTTTAAATTTACAGTAACAAAGACAAATTAAAACCCAGAATTGAAAAAGAATCAAAAAATGTCTAAACTGAAACATGATTACATTTTAGGGTAATAACATGCTTAGACAATTAAAAAACATTTTATGGAGGTTTGAAATGTCATGTACATATGAATAAATACACACACACACAAACATGTATGTATATGTATCCATCTTCCTAATGAAGTGTTATGCATTCAATTTAATCATCATAATCTGGTCCAACAAAGCGATCCCAAGAATCCTACCCCAACCTTGCCGTGCCCTAACACTCCATTTCCAAAGCGATTCTGAGTACAGAAGCAATTGGCATTCCTAGCAAGTGATGATAATGCTTATTGTTTTGTTTCAAGGGATGAATCATCAACCCCAGAGGTTTCATCAACAACAATTCATGACGATTAAATTCTTCTCCACAGAAATGTTTGCAACGAAAGGGTTATGTTAGAAGTGGCAGAATATAAATTCTGTTAAGGGAGCCATAAAATGAAATGACAAGCAGAATAGAATAAACAAGTTGGCAGGAGACTAAACCACTCGGAGTTAAGATGATAAAAACATAAGCAAAATAACACCAAACTGGAGGGGTAAGCTATGCAACTTGAAAAAAAAAAAAAATCTATGCAACTTGACTCAACAAAGAGCGTCCGATAACAACTCCAAAATTCGAGCAATCAATTGGTTTGAAATACCCATCTTTAGAAAGACTAAAGAGATTAGCTTGATTCAGCCAAGATTATTAGTAATCCAACAAGCATCACAATGAATACCCTCCAAGCATAAAAAAAAAGTAATAATACTAATAAGCGATGAATCTAACTAAGCACTTAGTGTAAAGTTGAATACTATGATAGAATCGAGAGAATCACTGTTTAAGTTAAGGAAAACATGAGAGAGAGAGAGAGAGAGAGAGAGAGAACCAGGGTTTTGAGGTTTTTCGTCCATGGAAGAATCTGGTGGTTGAGCCGCTCAAATTTTCAGCTGAATTTCATTGAAAGGGAAACAGAAACAATTAGACATCGACGTTGGAAAAGAGAAGGTGGATATATCGCCTGAAAGGGGGCGGCAATAATGATAGACCGAAGCTTTACCGAAGATGATGATGATGACGCTGACGTCAGATAAATGGATCAGAGAGGTTTTTGCTCATCCCAAAGCAGAGGGTCCTCCCAGCTTCCCTTGTAGTTGTTTGGCGGTCCAAATGAAACTTAAAAGTCGAAGAATTGCCCAGCAGATAACATTATAAATGCATTTTTCCACCCAAAAGTTTTTTTTCCATGGATTTTGCTTAAATGTTTAGTAATGAGTTGTTTGTGCTCATTCATGTCTATGGCACTATGTCGATTGAATTAATGTATACTCAAAGTTTTCCTAAATTGTGACTACTTATAATATTAACTAAGTTTAACTGCTAAACGCATCGACATATATATTTTTCAATCAAATTCTTCGCTTAAATTATAATCAAACAAAATGAAGACAAAAAACAAAAGTAAATGAAGAGATTATTTCAATGAATAGAAAAATATCACTTGATTCATTTGATTAAAAATTAATATGAAAATAAAGAAATATATGTATCAGTTGATTAACAATAATAAAATAAATAAATTGGAATAACTGCAATTTATGAAAATTAAATAAATAATTAAAATAAAAATACAAAAAAATATGTATCACATTGTATGGATTTTCAGTAGCGATACGTCGATTTGAATTCACGATGCATTAATTTAGAATCGTAATGCATCGCTATAAATTGGAAATAGATCAGTTTGAACGTGAGACATCTATTTAAAATCGTGATGCACTGCTATGGAATGAGAATGACAATTACACAATTTTGAATCATGCATGGCAATGTATGAACTGATACTTATTGCAAGCGTGTCCGATTCATTAAATGTATACTCGTCCTTTCATATTAAAAATGTTTTTTTTTCCGATTAAAAAAGCATAATGGACAACGATTGAATATCTATCAAAAGAGACCGACCCAATTTTCACTATTTTCTTTTCAAACCCTTAAAATATAAAAAATATTAATGGGTCTGACGTGTTCATAACCCGACACATATTAATTAAATGACAAAAGTTACTCTAAACAAATTTAATTGACGATGATTGATTGACAATTGATTCAAATAATTCTATTTGTACTGCTTTAAGCCTATTTATGGCTTATTTCAATATCAATAATCAATAACAATTAAAAAGACAAATTTAATCTCTTGACTTTGTTACTTCGCCCCACTCACGGATATTAAAACGACATCGTTTTAGAGTATATATATATATATATATATATATATATATATACATTAAAAACTATTGTCTTGAGTCTCGCTACCTCTTGTCATGATATTTATTCCAGCAACCTTGCCCTCTCACCGAAGAAAAAACAAATATTAACCCAACTTATGGATCCAACTCCCATTTTAGTTTTTCTTCTTCACTCTCTTTACTCATTATCCATCTCCCCATTCTCTATCCTCGAAAATATAGAATTCTATAAAAAGGGATCATCTAGGTAACTTTCCAAGTGAGATTACTTGAGCACTCTACAATTTGATGTAAATCTGATTACTTTTCGAATACAACGACAAATCAATTCGTTCATGATTAAATGATCGGTTCAATTTTTTTAAAAGAGATGTAACTTTGCACTTCCGAAACATTTCCTCTTTGTTAGAGGAAAAATTATCTTGCAATATTGTTTGTTTCGTTTTGTTATTTACCATTATATAGTTCTTATTACTTGAAGTATTTGTTAAATTTTATTTATTTCAAATCGATATATTTTTTAGATCTGTCAGTCATTTATAATTAATCATGTGCATTCGTGTTTTAGATAAACTTTTGATGATTTTTAAATTTTCAATATGATGAAATGGACAACAAAATTTCAAATCTATATATTTTTGTTGGTCAGTCATATATTTAATAAAAATAATTAGTATTTGTAATTTTGTTCATAATATTTCTTTTAAGAATTTTGATCCGATGAAATAGACAAAAAAAATATTCATATATTTCATGTAATTATAATGAATTGTGAGTTTTTGTGATTTCATTGAAAGTATTTGTTTTAATAACTTTTAATCTGATGAAGTAGACAAAAAAATTCATAAATAAAATCATATATATATATACACATATCAGTCATTCAATTAGAATTAATTGTGAGTATCTGTGATTCTTTCTTTCTAAAAGTCATCCATGATTTTTCTAAAGTTTATTTGGCAACAATGGAAAACTAACGGTTGTATGCATAAAAGGTTGTGTTTGGATAACAAAGCAATGAATGCAATAATTCTAATTCCTAGGCTCTAGTTTCAAGGAGTTATATGCATTTAAATTTGTATTATTTAATTATAGGATTCATTAAATGTTTGTTATAAATAGGGGTTACTATTTTAGGGATGTAATTTTTGGCGGGAAATTACTATTTTTAGACTATCTAGGTTTTATATATATATATAGATTATAAGAGTTAATTTTGTAAAAGTAACAGAAAAAACAAAAAAAAGGACCTCTTGGAATACTAATTGTAGCCTTGTATGTGTGATTTTGTACCAAAGAAAGAAAAAAAAAAAAAAGAATAACACCATTCATACATGATCTCAACCACTCAAATTTTCTAACAATTTAATTTCAATATCTAGTTATTTTTTTTCAATTATAGGTGTAATACTGAGTTATATTACATTATAGAATATATAATTATATTTTCGTAATTTTTTGTAAAAACTAAAACCGGATATAATTTTTGTGACAGTTGATCTCAATCATGTTATCTTTGTTGGTCTTGAAGTGCTGAAATCAAGAAATGTTCCTAAGCAATTGTGGAAATAGACTCCAAGAGTAGGGGTGTAAATGGTTCGACTTGGTTCGACTTGGAACAAATTATGAGCTGAACCGCATGCCATCGATTTGAGAAAAATCAAACCGGAGCTAAACCGTTTAAGTCTTGAGTCGAACCGAACCGAACCATGATGGTTCGACTTGGTTCGACTTCCGTGGTTCGGTGGTTCGGTTTCATGGTTCGGTTTCGCGGTTTGGTTTCATTTCGGTCTGAATTTAGAAAGTTATACTCATTCAAAATTTAAGTAAACAAAGAAAATATTATAAAAACACGCTAAAGAAAATACTAAAAAATTAAATATAATACAATTATATTCATAAACTCACTTTTAAAAAAATTACACAAACTTTCAAATAAAAGGATTAACATTTTTAATTCTTATAATCAATAAATTGAGTCCAATATAATAAAAATACAACAACGTACATTATATTTAAAACGTTTATGTAAATTCAAAAAATCTAAAGGCAAATTCCTAAATACTAATATTAGCCTTATAGTTTATATAGTATAAAAAATATTAATAGTATAAGAGTACTAAAGTATAAAGGTTAGAAATTCAAAAGAATTTGTTGTTTAGCTTGGTGGTTCGACTTGGTGGTTCGGCTCGATGGTTCGACTTGGTGGTTCAGCTCAAAATGGTTTGGTTTGGTTCGGTTTGACTCGACTCGACATGTCAAGCCGCAAACCAAACCAAACCGTTCGACTTCCCAAAATCTCAAACCGAGCTGAACCATATTGCACCCAAAACCGAACCAAACCGCATTGCTCGACTTGGTTCGACTCGACTTGGTGGTTTGACGACTCGGATTGACACCCCTATCCAAGAGGGCATGTGCCTTGATCCAAAACCAAAGTGAGAGGAGTCATTGGATGACGACTTTGATTGAAGACGTTGATAGAAGAAACTGATAAAAAGATGCAACATTTATTTAGAGAGGAAAACGAATGTGTCGATTTTTTTGCGAAATTATGTACATCTCAGGATCTATTTTTTGTGTTTCTAGCTGAATCTATCTTTGATCTCATCTCTACCCTTAAGGCAAATGAGGTGGGTGTTAATTTTAGAACAAATTACAATCTGGTATATCTTTTAAAATATGTTTTCAAATAAATCCAACTATTTTTTGGACATATCTTTTAGATACAATTTTGGGGCGAAAGTACGTCAGTATCCTTAATGAAGACATCCTTATTCTTCATCTCCCAGTTTGCAACAAGGTAGCGTCCAAGCGATGATGTCTTCACCGTCATCGTCGGGCTTCGCCAAGCGAGTTCGCTCCGGCCTTCAAACCCGACGGCTTCTCCAGCTTCGATTTCAGTCTCGTTGTATCCAACACCATCTCCAGCTTCATCTTCAACTGATTTCCCTCAGTAGCCCACAGATCCGACTAATTTCTTATGTTTCTTCTTCCAGCACCGAACCAACATCTGCCATCTCAAATTCGCTCTCTCAGCCGTTATGGAGAATATATTGTAGCCACTGATGCAGATGAGGACGATGCAAGGTGATAGACCATTCCCTTCAATCTTTATTGGCACAGAATTTCTATAAGAGGATAATTTATTTCCGATTGGTTTGACTTTTAACAGAAGTTGTGATGCGAGATCACTGAATGCTAATTTAGTCAGAGGGAAAGTCATTCTACGTTTCCAACCTCGGTCTCTAAGATCTGCAGCAACAGTTGCTAGAAATATTCATGATGTTGATGGTGCTGCACTCATTTTTGCTCAGTTTCCAAGTAAAGATGTCGATTCGTGCTCGGATATTCTGTGTGTTCAAGTGGACTTTGCAATTGGAACGTCTCTTATAACATACATCGATTAAACCAGGCAATTGGATCGTCCTCATCTGCATCTGTGCCAATAAAAATTCACGTTGCACAACCTTACGCATGGATTTGGTATCAACAACCTGATGCCTGATGTCTGGATTTTGCAGCAACCTGATGTCTGGGTTTAGCATCAACAACCTGATGCCTGAATTTTGCAACAACATGATGCCTGGATTTGGACATAGCAACCTAATGCCTGATTCTGATGCCTGACTTTGGCATCAACATTATTGGATTTTTTTTGTCTTGAAAAAAAAGTGTTAACTGATGTCTGGTATTGGCAGCAACATTATCAATTTAACCATTAAAAACTAACATGGGGGAATGACCATAGATATTAGTGTTCAATGTTTTTGTAATTTCAAGGTAAGAAATTGATGTTCATCAAAAACTTGGCTTAAATTTCCCTAATTTCGAACACCATCTATCATCAAGAATCTTGCAACTTATTTACAACACCTTACGAGAAGTGATTAAATTATTTTGTTAAGAATTGAATGCCAGTTATAAATAATTGACACAATTTACAAGTTCCAACCCTTTTCCAAAAACTACAAAAGTCAATCCGTCTAGGATAAATATTTATACTTTTCATTTTGAGATGTTCTAACTAATGTTTCTAAAAACTTTTGGTGTACAACTTTTCTACTATTATTCCTAATACATCCTTCATTTAATACTATCATTATCTGCACATCTTAGAGAAAGAGAGTATATATAATTGGTATTATTATCACAACACATTTCACAACCCATCATTAATTACATTCCTTAATCCTTGTGTTTTATCCATGGGAATATTTATCTGAGATGGAGGGAGTAATAACTTTACTCAAAAAATTAATACAACGACAAAGTTTAGAGCTTGGAAAAGCAAACTGCACAGTTTTTGCCAAAATTAAGAAAACGGAATACCAAGTCCTTACTTGATATATGCACAGACCAAATGGCTGGGTTTAAAGGCCAGATTATCGGACCCACAATTACTATGTTTATGACTAGCAAAGCCCTAATTAAGACTATTGAGAGAAACTGCACAAGGCATAAACAGATGACAAATGATACTACTTTTGCACATAGGGGATTTAGGAACTGATGATAAGAGCATTTTCTCCAACTTAAATCGGGACAATAATTTTATCATCCACACACTAGGGTCTAGGGTTGGGACACAAAGTCACAAACCATTTAGCTTCAACTAACATCTGTAAAGGAGAAGGGTAAGAAGAATCTCTTCTTCTTTCCGGCGACAACAGCTACAATAAAAATCACAAAACCTTGACTATTTGCATTGATGTTCATTTTGACTATTTTGGATTAAAAGAGCTAAAAACAAATAAATAATTAGCCACATCAAAATATTTTGAGCTATACATATTACTGAACTCTCTGGAGCAATTTATCCACCATAATTCTTTGCTGCGCCGGGCTTAGGGACTCTGAGTTCATGATTGCATTCCCAACAAGTATAACAGTAGATGGAGATGCAGCGTTCACCTATATAGCAATAAGAAATTTTTCAAACATAAAGAAACTAGTCTTCAGAGTCCCTTCCAAAGTAACCATAGGTGGAGAAACATAGATAAAAAGAAACAAGTGCAAAAAAGAACATGCCAAATGACTGGTCTATGTCAAGCAAACACATACTAAGGATAAAAAGGATATTGAAGTAAAGAACCCCTTAAAATAAAAACAGAAAAGTGCCATGAAATTTGTACCCAAACACGGCCATTTACACCCGCTGCTATCTCGAAGGAGAGCTTCTTCCCAAGGGACTTCAAGAACTGGACATGGAGGAGAACTCAGCAGCCTAGAAAGTGAAAAAAAAAAAAAAAAAGGAGGTTGATTGTTATGAATACAAAACTCATTCTTCAATATATGTACAAAAAAAAAGTATATCATGGCAGAGGGCTCGTTGTAAATTAGATATTTTTCACACTACAACATCAAGGAAGGAGAAAAACTTGCATTCTTGCAAGGCCAGTGGATGATTCAAACATGTAGCCCTCCTTAAGTGTGCCATACTCTGCTGCTTTCCCACTAGCTATGAAACAGAACGTAATCCTCTTTGGTTATTATAAATCTATAAAAAAATGCATAAAGTTTGAAAGAACATTGATTTTAAATTCATGAGAGAGAGAGAGAGAGAGAGAGAGAGAGAGAGAATAGGTAAAGCTATCATGAAAATTCATGACGTAGGAAGAGGAATTAAAATGAACCAACCATCCATGCACGACAATTCCGGGTTCATGCCAGCGTTTGCCTTCACAACACGAACATAGAGCAAAGTACCTACCTGCAACAAAAACCCAGACCAAATAATGTATCTACTCATGGAAATACAACTCCTTTACTACTTTTATTCTTTTTTTCGTTCGTGATGTATGACCACAAATAAGTAGTTAATGAAGAGAAAAACAACAAAAATCTCACAATGAAGACAGACTAAGCACCCAGAATTCCACGATAAACAGTCATGTGACTCCGATAACCATCCAATCCTATGAACACCTGTAACCATTCATGTTGATCTTTCTTTTAAAGTGGAAACTAAGACTACTAACCTGATTCTATTCTAGTCATGTTCAGTTTAAAAAATATATATTTAGTCACATGCTTTTAGATTGGTGTTGTGCTAGCAGGGGAGCACTGTTATGAGCAAAAAGGATGGTGGCACATCAGCTAAAAACTGGATGAGTCAAATGATATGTAAAATACACATGGTCAAGAGTTAAGGCACCGTAGTCGGTAGCTGTAGCAGACCAGGAAATGCAATCCGAAAAACACAGGATCAGCTTTTGCCCGAGATATGAGACCTCAAGTCTAAACAATCTCAAATATTGTGAAAATCATCACCTTGTACATAATGTTTCAGGGTAAATATTTAATTCATACAAGGCATTTTCTCTTAATTCAGATGATAACATGCACTGAGTTAATAGCATCAAAACTGTGCCCAATGAGCATCCCAGTCTTCAACACCTTCAAGTGTAGGTTTCCTAAGCAATCCTATCTTATTTCAAAACAACTGATACCCTGTCATGTTCATCTCAACAAAATAAGATTTCAATAATCAATTAATAAAATGGCTAAAGGTAAACAGCATCTGAGAGAAATATTTAAAACATTTAAAACAACTTATGTTGCCAAAATTGCTTCTCATTCTACCAAACATGCAACAGGGAACTGAAAATAGCAGTTTTACCTCAAACTTTGGTATGTTTCTCCTAGTTCCTCCCTCAAATGCCAGAACGGGTAGAAATGCCAATGCAGGTCCTTTTACATCCACAAAAAAATTCTGCAGACAAAAGAAAAGAATAGGTGAATCTAAAGTTTACATGAAGATTTCTAGATTGAGTATTCCCAAATCACAGTTCAGCACAACCTGCTTGATACTCAGAAAGGTGAAAATTATATAGAGGCTTCAACAGATGGGCTCTCTAGTATATCGGTGGAGCAAAAGGTACGAAGGGCAATGCATCCAGGTACTACAATACCAGTAAATTGAGTTCAGCAGTTATGTTTTGTCATGCTGGTTCTCTTCATGTTGTCCCTTAAACCTAGTTTTCATCTCAACATGGGCCACTGGAAGGTGAACTAGATGCTAATGAAGCATTTTCAATTTTCAATGCTGAGTGATGCATTGTAATAATACATCAATGGTTATAAAGTCACCCAAAAGTTATTATTCAAAATAAATAATCAGACTACGGAAAAGAGAATGAACACGTCTCTTTCCTTCAAGTAAGAGGTAGAAGTTTCAAATTAATATACTTGATTTCAGCCATGTAATTTTACCTCTCTCTCACTCTCTCTCTTTCTCTCACTCTCTCACTCTCTCACTCAGTACTTTTCACCTTTTACAAGCTTCTTTTTTTTTTTTGGAAGACTATGCATTAGCAAGTGTGCATGCTAAATATCAGAGCCTGTGTCCAGTTTAACAGAAAAAAAATGTAAAGTCCATTTCTGCAACAAAGAAGGTTTCTCTTCTTCTTGTTAACAGCAGGTCTCACCATGTCATCACATCAAAATTCTCGACTAAATTACTACTACAGATTATCAAAGGAAGAGATTCATCAATTAAAGAGAAAATCATAGAAATTAGGTAAACCCCATAATACCTCGCTAATTCTTTGTTTTCACTCTTCAGTTATGACTTTTTTCCCAAACTGACAATATTGGCCACTAGCAACTTTCAAAATCCCACGATAAGCGAGAAGAAACAGGAGAATACAAATAAGAAACTTTACCCATGATACATCATTTACTTAATTACTTTTTTATTTGTTTGATAAAAGAAATAATTTTATTAGAACAGAAAAGAAAATTTCAAAGCATGCGAAAAAAACAGCGAACAATCATCCCCCCAGAAAAAATGTGGAACAAAAAGGAATAAAGACACAGAAAATAAAATTAAAGATCAGAAACTAAAGTGGTAGGATGCAGTTACAAAAGCACAAGCCAGATAAAAAAGAGATACAATGCAGACAGAAAGCACAAGACACATACTTATAATATGGAACTTAAGATAATCTAATCCTCAGTAACCAGATATGGAATGAGAAGAAATATCTGGAATGAGGAAGGTCTTTACAACCAAAAGCAGACAATTAAGACTATTTACATTGGTAAGCTACAGCTTATAGAAGTGCTTACATCTGCTTTAGTGTCTACCACGATTCCAAGAACATTATCCCCCACGCTAGGCACATACTGCAGAAGAACAAGTAAACATCGGGATAACCAGTTTAGTGTGCGTTCTGAATTGCCTCAGCAACCAGGATACGGAAGTAATTATAGTGTAAGTTCCATTATTACTACAAGATTTATGCCAAAAAACTGAAAGCAACTTACTCATTGCCTCAGGCAAGTATTGTTAGTGTGAAAAAGAAAGAACAAAGAAATGTAACCATGACATACAAACAAAATGCATGAACTTAACATCTTGAGTGAAACTGTGACTAAATCATCAATATTCTCATTCCTGATATACAAGCAAAGTTCACGCCAACATCATCTTTCATCTTTGAATCCATTTCTTGGATTAACAAGTTAGTCGAGAGACAGCTCGACAGGAGTAAACCTGCATGACCCCCTGCAAGCATCCCCTTTTACCAGACACTAGTACTGATGAGTCGCAAGAAAGAGAATTATGATAATGGTGGAAAAATACTACGACAACAAGAACACAATCTTATAAATAAATAACTGACACCACAAACGGAAAAAGAAGTACAGTTCACATGCTCTGCAGGGCATGATAATCCATTAGCATTGAGACCTAAAACTTTACAAAGCATATTCTTAACCACACTCACAGTAGATCAGACACTCTTTTTCCTTTTTCCTTTTTTTCTTTTTTCTTTTTTTTGTTTGTTTTGTTTTGTGCATGAGTAACCATTGCTAATAGTTAACTCACCCTTTTCTGGGAACTTTCAACCCAATATTTGTTTGGCTTCGAAAATCTCAGTTTCCCTGCCTTCATTACAGATATAGCATCACCGTCCTAGAAACATTGGGAGAACAAGAAAATTTAATCAGAATTAAATAGGAGTATCAAAGGAGGCTACTACAAAAAAAAGGGGAAGGAAAATGGACAACCAAAATAAAAGTATATGTTTTTCCTCCATTTTTAATGTTCCACAAAGATATAATCCTAAACATCAAATCAAGGAGTATAAACAGCATAGGTTGGATAACAGAGAAAAACAAGCAAAGAGCTCTCCAAATTCTATTATCAACATACACTCCTATGCATCTAAAAGAGCAAAGATGCCAACCAACTGAAACTAAAAACTGAACGTACTCAAGTAATAAAGGCCTACGAACTGATTGGTGAGGTCATCAACGAAAAAAATATTGATGCCTCATAAAATAACCCGGAAGAAGCGGACTTCATAGACATTCAAATACTTGTTAACTATCCAAACTCCATGATTCTCCATCACTGAAAATAAGAAAAATGTTTTCCACGTACAAAAACATATTTAGATTGCATCCAGTTGTGATAGCACTTGAGGGGAGATAAGTGAAGAGACAAGTTAAAGGAACTTCTTTTCTAGTGTATGTTTGTAGACCTTGACCAAAGTTTCGCCCAAAGCAACGCGATTTGGGAAAATGAAATAGAACTACCACGAAACTTAGCCCAATGTACATAAACTTTAAAAACTATATTTAGGTTCTCCACCATTTTGAAAAGTGGAGTTCAGGGCACACCTTAAATCTAACATTCTCAAACCTCTGCCTTCGCTTCCAGTTTTAAGCTTTAACAAATCATACAGAGATTTTAGCCTTTGTTTATCTATCAACACTCTCTTCTTGCCTACCGCCTACTCCCTCATTTTTTTCTAATTCAAGGTGTTTATTCAATGCCAGCAAGATAGGATCTAACCCTAATTTTTGTACGCGTCAATTTGACAAACTTATGAATTGCTTAAGACCGTGAACTCTTCACTACTTCTTAATGGCATTCCATCTGGCCTGGCCTAGGCTCGAAAAAGAAATCAATACTTTGGCACCTCTTTTCTTATACTCCCTCCATTCCGGCCAAAGAGTTCACTATTCTATTTTTTGATGTTTCACTTCAAGTGTCCACTTTCAAAAATTAAGGCATAAAAGTGTCATTTTATTACTAATGAGCTATTAAAAGTGTAATTTTCTTAAAAATTTTGACTTTAAACGGGGACTCTTTGTCCGAAAAGGAGAGTAATTATCATGAGAGATATTACTTGAACTTCAATTTTTGTCTCCATTACCTACGGATCTTAATTCGTTAGACGAACCCCACTTACTCACCCACCGATATGCTGTGATATGTGGGTCGGATAGAAAGGATCCATCATACAAAACATATAAGTAAGACTGTCTTACTGTCTTCCACAAGTTTTTGCCAACAAGAAATATGCCGAAAATAACAACATAAGGTCCTCAATAGAACAGTTCAAGTCTTCCAATAACAAAACAAGAAAAATGTCAACTGAAAAATTAATTAGAACGAGAGTGAAACCCTAAGAGAAAAACCTGACGTAGACCGCCGCCGAGCTTAATGGTTTGGTTGGTCATAGTTGATAGGTCCAAAACAGAATCCCCTGGAACCTAATTATATACACAACAGGTAACAAAGGCGTAGTTAGACAATTGTCTATGACAATACAGAATATTATATTACAGGAAAGGAATTGCACTTACGACTAGTTGATCGACAAAGCTTGCCGGGAAATTCGACGGCTTAGCTTCCATTCTCTCTCTCTCTCTCTCTCTAAATTTACAGTGAAGACTACGGCGGAGGACCTACAAGGAGCCCTGTTGTGGTAGACTGGCAGTAGTCACTTGTCAGGGCGTACAAGTTTTGGAGGCCAAATTTGTATTTCCCGGTGAGCGGCGACTCTTAATTGCCCTCAGTGCGGGCGTGAATTCGCGAACTCGGTTAGAGATCGGCCTCGACTCCTGCCGAAACCTTGCGGAAATAGTAGTCTAGAGTCCTGCATGATACGGTACACATCGGGCGACATTCTGGCCCAACTCGGCCCAAGTCTAAGTTGCAAACTAATAGCATTGGTTTAGTACTCGTTTCACGTTGGGCTAATTTGATAGCGAACTGTAATATAAAGGAATGAAAAATTACGGATCGGTTCACTTTTTGAAGTTTTTAATCATTACAGTATCTTTTTTTTTCAATCGAAAAAAGTCATTTTTTATGACAAAATAACTATGATACTCTTAATTAACCGTATTTGTCTACGGAGGTCATTATTTTTGCACCGCGTTACAATTAAGTCATGCAATTAAACTATTGAATCGCGGTGCAAAAATTAATGCAATGAAATTTATGAATCACGGTTCAAAACTACTAAGAAATTAAACTTTGAACTGCGATGCAAATATTAATACAACGAAATTTATGAATCACGGTACAAAAATAGAATAGGAAATTAAATTTTGAATCGCAATGCAAAATTAATGTAATGAAATTTATAAATCACGGTGCAAAAATTGAAGCGCTCGAGAATTTCCTTGCATTTATTATGATACTAGTTATTTAGCCCGTGCTTTGCACGGGTACAATGTGATATATATATATATATATTTTTAATAATAATATAACTTTTAGACATTATAATTAGATTGTTAATCTCTTCCATGTTTATAATTTTTATTCTATTGTTACTAATATTAAACGATTTTTTACCTAAATACTTTTAAAATTGATATAAGTTTCTAGCTAACGTGAGATACATATTTTGTATTAATAATAATAATATTTTTTTTATCTAAAGACTTTTAAAATTAACATTTAACTTGATAATAATATTAGAAGTCATTTTGTTAAAAAACTTTTAAAATCATAATTCATTTTTAAACAATGTGAAATATTTATTTTATATTTTTATTGGTAATGAAAGTTTAAGTCTTTTATCTAAAGACTTTAAAATCAACACCACATTTTAACCATGTGGTATACATATTTTCTCTTAGTAATAATAGCAGTAGATAAAAGACTTTTTAACCAACATTCATTTCTAAACAATGTGGATACATATTTTCTATTGGTAATAACAAAATATATATTTATCTAATGACTTTTATAACCAATACTTATTTATAAATAATGTGAGATACATTTCTTTGTAACCAATGTGAGATACTTATTTTCTATTTCTATTGATAATAAAAGTTTAAGACTTTTATCTAAATACTTTTAAAACAAACATTTTTTCTAAACAAACATCTATTTCTAACTATGTGGTATACATCTTTTCTATTGGTAATAATAGTATTTTTAAAACCAACATTAATTTCTAACAAATGTAAGATGCATTCTTCTATAGTAATAATAATAGTCTTTTATATAAAAACTTTTGAAATCAACATCTTTTTCTAAACAATGTGGGATACATCTCTTCTAATGGTTATAACATAAAAATAATAATAGTAGTAGTATTCTAACAATGTGAGATACTTCTTTTATATTTCTATTGGTAATAAAAGTTTAAAACTTTTATCTAAAGACTTTTAAAACAAACATCTTTTTCTAAACAAACATCTCTTTCTAATCATGTAGTATACATCTTTTCTATTGGTAATAATAGTATTTTTAAAACCAACATTAATTTCTAACAAATGTGAGATGCATTCTTCTATAAGTAATAATAATAGTCTTTTATATAAAAACTTTTGAAATCAACATCTCTTTCTAAACAATGTGGGATACATCTCTTCTATTGGTTATAACATAAAAATAATAATAGTAGTATTATTTTATCTTAAATAGTTTTAAAACCAACATCTCTTTGTAAACAATGTGTGATACATCTCTTATATTGATAATAACATAAAAATTTGTTTATCTATAAATTTTATAACCAATATATGTTTCTAAATAATGTGGATCTCTTTGTAATCAATGTGATATACATTATCTAAAAACATTTTAAACCAATATCACTTTCCTAACCAATGTGAAATACATATTTTTCCTATTGGTATTAAGTCTTTTTAATACCTACAACACTCTCTAACCAATGTGTAATACATCTCATCATTTGGTAATAATAGTAGAAGTTTTTTATCTAAAAAAATATCTAAAAACAACATCTCTTTCTATATAATGAGATATATCTATTCTATTCTCTTATCTTTTATTAATGATAAAAGTAGAAGTCTTTTTATTTAAACACTTTTAAAATCAACATCACTTTTTAATCAATGTAAGAATTATCTCTTTTATTGGTAATAAATTAATAATAGTAATTTAAAACCAACATCAATTTATAACAAATGTTTGATATATATCTTCTATTGTTAATAATAGTAAGTCTTTTATATAATCTAAAATAATTAAAAATCAACATCATTTTTTAACCAATGTGAGATATACATCTTCTATTGGTAATAATGGTAGAAGTCTTTTATCAAAAAACTTTGAAAACCAACATCACTTTATAACAAATGTATGTTACATCTTTTCAATTAGTAATTGATAATAGTATTTTTAATACAAACATCAATTTCTAACCAATGTGTGATACATCTCTTCTATTGGTAATAATAGTAAAATATTTTGTAACCATGTGAGATACATCTCTTGTAAAAGTGAAAATCTGTAGTCTAAAGACTTTAAAATCTAACATTTTCTTTTTAAACAATGTGTTATACATCTCTTTTATTGGTAATAATATAAAAGAATTTAAACTCAACATCATTTTCTGGTCAATGTGAGATATACATTTTCTATTGGTAATAATGGTAAAAATCTTTTATCATATATATATATATATATATATATATATATATATATATATATATATATATATATATTTAAAGTTGGTGAGGAGCACTATGGTTGTGTCACTTCACCACCTTTGGATAAATCTTCATTCTAAAATAACATCCATGTGGAAGCTTTAAAAACTTTTGGTTTTCTAGTGACTTTGGAAATCAACATCACTTTCCAACCAATGTATGATGCATTTCTTCTATTGGAACTTAATAATAGAATTTTTAAAACCAACATCAATTTCTAACCAATGTGGGATACATCTCTTCTATTGTTGAAAAATTAGTGTTTTTAGTGAAAAAAAATTGTGCAACTTGAGGCACGAATTTCTTTAAGTGTCATTTGTTTGTTGACGAAGGTAATTGCGCAAATGCGTTCTACTCAGTGAGAACATCAAAATGATATATTTATTTGTCCAAATCGAGTTTTGGATGAATAAGATATCAAGAGTTAAAGTATAATACTTATTAAAAAATTAATATTTTTAGTGAAATGAATTGTGCAACTTGAGGCACAAATTTCTTTATGTGTCATTTGTTTGTTGACAAAAGTAATTGTGCAAATGTGTTCTACTCGGAAAAACATCGAAATGATATATTTATTTGTCCAAATCAAGTTTTGGATGAATAAGATATCAAAGCTTAAAGTATGATGTTAAAAGTGAGTCATTAGAAGTAATACCTTGAAAGAGTTTTATCTCACATTGGTTAGAAGTAATGTTAGTTGTAAAAGTTATTAAATATAAGTCTTCTACTATTGACAATAGAAGAAGTTATATATACTAATACTAATACCCCTTATCATATTGATTATTATTATGTATTATTATTAGCTAATGGCTAGAAAACCAAAAGTATATATATCTTCTATAGCTAATAATAGTAAGTCTTTTATATAATCTAAAATAATTAAAAATCAATATCATTTTTTAACCAATGTGAGATATACATCTTCTATCGGTAATAATTGTAGAAGTCTTTTATCAAAAAAACTTTGAAAACCAACATCACTTTATAACAAATGTATGATACATCTTTTCAATTAGTAATTAAATAATAATATTTTTAATACAGACATCAATTTTTAACCAATGTTTAATACATATCTTCTATTGGTAATAATAGTTGAATATTTTGTAACCATGTGAGATATATCTCTTGTAAAAGTGAAAGTCTTTAGTTTAAAGACTTTAAAATCTAACATTTTCTTTTTAAACAATGTGTTATACATATCTTTTATTGGTAATAATACAAAATAATTTAAACTCAACATCATTTTCTAGCCAATATGAGATATACATCTTCTATTGGTAATAATGGTAAAGATATTTTATCATATATATATATATATATAAAGTTGGTAAGGAGCACTATGGTTGTGCCACCTCACCACCTTTGAATAAATCTTCATTCTAAAGCATCCATGTGGAAGTTTTAAAAACTTTTGATTTTCTAGTGATTTTGAAAATCAACATCACTTTCCAACCAATGTATGATGCATTTCTTCTATTGGTATTTAATAATAGAAATTTTTAAACTAACATCAATTTCTAACCAATGTGGGATACATCTCTTCTATTGTTGAAAAATTAGTGTTTTTAGTTAAAGAAATTGTGCAACTTGAGGCACGAATTTCTTTATGTGTCATTTGTTTGTTGACAAAGGTAATTGCGCAAATGCGTTCTACTCGGTGAGATCATCAAAATGATATATTTATTTGTCCAAATCGAGTTTTGGATAATAAGATATCGAGACTTAAAGTATAATATTTGTTAAAAAATTAGTATTTTAGTGAGAAAAATTGTGTAACTTGAGGCACGAATTTCTTTATGTGTCATTTGTTTGTTGGCAAAGGTAATTGCGCAAATGTGTTCTACTCGGTGAGAGCATCGAAATGATATATTTATTTGTCAAAATCGAGTTTTAGATGAATAAAATATCAAGAGTTAAAGTACAATACTTATTAAAAAATTAGTGTTTTAGTGAAAGAAATTGTGCAACTTGAGGCACAAATTTCTTTACGTGTCATTTGTTTGTTGCAAAAGTAATTGTGCAAATGTGTTCTACTCGGCAAGAATATCGAAATGATATATTTATTTGTCCAAATCAAGTTTTGGATGAATAAAATATCGAAATGTTAAAAGTATATTTATTTGTAATATCTCCAAGTTTTATCAAGTTTTGAAGATGAATAAATATCAAAGTTAGTTAAAGTACTCTCAAGATGTTAGTTAAAGTGAGTCATTAGAATGTGTAATATCAAATCACCTTGAAGATGTGTTACATTATCAAATAACACAATTAATTGGTTAGAAGTAATGTTATGTGTTGAAATTATAATATCAAAACAAAATTTTTTTAAATATACTTAGTAAATCATAAGAATATATCTAAATCTATAGTAGATACCAACCACAAACTTTAAATATTTAATAAGTCTATATGTTATATAGAGAAGAATATAAGAATTACTATTTATACTATTTAAGATCCTAAATTTTAATAACAAAAAATATTAATTATATCTATTGTTATATATATGCAATTATATGATAATACCCCTTATCATATTGAATATTAATAGGTATTATTAATAGGTAATGGTTGGAAGATAAAAAGTCTTACATAGATGCCTAAGAATCAATATTTATCTAAAGTGGGTGAGGTGGCACAACCATAGTGCTCCTCACCAACTTTAAATATATATATATATATATATATATATATATATATATATATATATATATATATATATAAGTCTCTACTATTGACAATAGAAGAAGTTATATCTATTGTTATATATAGCTATATGATAATACCCCTTATCATATTGAATATTAATATGCCTAAGTATTAATTTTTTAATAGTTTTTGAATAATAGTTATGTACAATTTCTCCTTTTTAGTATATAAAAAAGTATAATTTTCCATTAACATAAATTAATTATTAATTCAATTTCTATATTTTAAAATTTTAGTATATAGATGCCATTAATGACTAAAAATCAATATTTATCTAAAGTGGGGGTAGGTGGCACAACCATAAGTGCTCCTCACCAACTTTAAATATATATATATATATATTATTTGTTAATCACAAATTGATTAGTATTAAACTTACACGTTAGTCAAATAGTGTTTTGACTTGGGTTTTGAGTTCTAGTGAGAACTTGGTTATATCGTGAGTTGGACTTATCCAATAGCACGTTTGGAGTCCGATTGTATTATTTATGTGTTTTGTATTATTTATGTATTTTATGTTGTGGACTTGGGTAATTGCCTTATGAAAGTCCATTTTAGCTCAAGATATGTTGGGCTTGATGTGTTTCGTGTTTTAAGTTAATATTGAAGTTTAGTTATGTTAGTTATGATTTATAACGTGGAAATAGAAAATGATACGTTAAAGCTATAAAATATTTATTTTTGACTAAATTGACCCTAAGTGTATTCTATATTATGTGTTTCTTTTTATATTGTTAAAATATATTTTATTCTAATTAATGATAATTAGTTAGTGTTAATTGGGTCTAATTCGTGAGTAATTGGTTTGACTTTTGACCAAACAATAATGTTGACATTTTAAAACTAACTATTTATGGAATATTTTATTATCACCAAGTGACTAATCACTTCGAATTCTGCTGGACCAAGTCAACAACTAGTTTCTCATTTCTTTTCTTTTGTTTGTAAATTGGGTCGGTGGTGGACCATACATCCTCCGTCCTTTTTATGCAAAACGTGAGCGACTGAGCGGCAGTAGTTTGTTTTCCTTCTCTCCTTCGTTCTCTCCATTATCGAGCATCAGATGTGAGTTATACCGAGGATTTGGATTTTAAGCTTGGTTTATTAACATAATATTACGCGTTTTTAATTCCAAAGCTTGGTTTATTAACATAATATTACATGTTGAGAGCTACATTTGTACCTGAATATTACGTGTTTTTACCGATATTTTTTTGAATGAGATAAGTTACTATCCTCTTACCTTTGTATGTAATAATTGTATACATGAACTGTTGGCTACTCACATGTGATTTGTTTTGAATATGGACTATAAATAATTTAGTTACGAATTATTATTAATTTTAACTGGTTAATGTATTAAATGATTTTAAACCATTATTAAACCACTATTATGTCGAGTAACTGGTGATGCCCGAAATTTATAAATATTAAACGAATGGCTCAAAGGAATCGATTTAGGGACAATAAAATATAACAAGTGACGTGCTCGATTCCTACGATGATAGGAAATATTATGGTGTAGTTTATTATATGTAAAATATTACATACCTTGGTATTTGTGTGTAAGCAAATAAATGTTTAAGTGTTTATTTACAGACAAATAAGCATGCTTGTTACGTGTGTTGAGCTCCCCTACTTTGGGACTCGATGGTTGTATTTATTAGCAAGTAAACATCTACTTGTGCATCGCATTGAGTCCAGCTAGCATATGTGGTTGTGTCGACAATGGGACGATAGTAGTCCTTACGAGAGTTAAATCTCGTGATCGCTATGGGTCGTTGCATGAGTCTCTCCCTTGTTATTGGCTGTGGCAAGGATGTAGCCTTGTTAGAGCAATTCACATGACAAATAAAATGCTAGACTCTTGGGTAAAACTCGGGGTAATGAGACTACTGGTTAAGTCACAAGGTCATTTGGTTCTGGATACTATTGGGTTCAGACATAATTTTAACACGTGTACTGCAACAGTAACGCAACTACGACTCTTGAGTAAAACTCGGGGTAATGAGACTTCTAGTTAAGTCTCAAGGTCGGTGTTTTTTCTGTATACTATTGGGTTCAGACATGACTTTGGTTTTTAGTTATGGATACTATCAAATTCAGACTGTATATTATGTGTATCGCGACAACACATTTATAGTGTTCTACTGGATTTCTGGTGTAGTTATATATGTGTATTGCTTCAGCAGCACAACTACAGTGTTTATAGCATGACAAGTCAAAAGCTCTCCTGGAGATTCAACTCAGATACAGATCAGATTGAGAATACTGATTTATATCATGACTATGTGTTTATATTACGTTGAGTCAATGTGCATTATAACATGATCAACGTGAATTGTGTGCAAGTGTATGAATTGTTATACTTTGTGTATCGTGTATTGTGTATTATATATTGGTTATATGTGCATAATAGCATGCCATATAGATCACGTAGTAACTTACTGAGTTTATCACTCACCACGTTCCTTTTGTTTTTCTTAGATTACAGCCAGGCAGAAAGTACACAGTGAGGTCGGCGAGATTTATTTGATTTTGACAGTCTTTGGTATGTAGCACTTCAGGAGGTTGTATTTGTATTTTGCGAGGACAATGATTTATAGGAGAGTTATGTAAACTCTTCCTTGGGTTTGTGTTTAGTATGATATTATTCATTTGTTGCCGATGTGTAACGTCGTGCTTGTGTATATAATTTTATTGGTAGTTGGCTTTAGAGCCTTGTGTTAGTCCGAGCAATGGCTCATTGACTTTGTTCTTTTGTTTTCTCGGCCTTTTTAAAGTTGTGATGTTTCTATTATCATAGCAAATATTATTGTATTTTAATCAAGTTTATTGTTTAGCCCACTTTTAGCAGGGGCTTTGCACATGTTTTATTTTGAACTAGTGTGTTTTGTTTTGTTGTTACACGCTTGACCCAGATTTCGTATAGAGATTTGGTGTTGGGTCGTGTCAAAAATAGATTAGGAAATTAAACTTTGAACCGCGGTATAAAAATCAGTGCAATGAAATTTATGAATCGCAGTGCAAAAATAAACTAGAAAATTAAACTTTAAACTGCGGTGCAAAAATAATGTAATGAAATTAATGAATCGCGGTGCAAAAATAGATCATCCCCATAATCCAGCTTCCCAAAACTAGGGGCTGTATCACTTTTTATATTCACAAAGAATGATTATCCCTTTTGCCCAAAAAGAGAGATGACACTCCTTAACTGCTATGATGATGCTCCGAAAAAAATCAAGAAAAAAAAGAGGGAAAGAAAAGAGAAAAGAATAATAACAAAAAAAAATCTCTCTGGAGCCAGTCCATCATTTGTCCATCTCTCCCTCTTACCCAAGACTAATTTGGGGCTTTTCGGGAAAATCAATACCTACACCTTTAAGATGTAAAAAAGGGCCAGCTATGCTATACCCAAAGCCAAAGCCATACCCAAAGTCAGAGCCAAAAAACAACCTACCGTACTTAAAACCAAAAAAAGCCAATTATCTATACAGAATCCACAGCCTGAAAAGCCAACCAACGATCACTTTTCTGTGAAGAGATCTTCTAACCTCAAAAACCAATCCATCTTCAAAAAGTTTAAACAGTACACCTTGAACCAATTGCAATCAATAACTCTGCTTCAATTCGTTATAACGTGATCTGAGTCAAAGATGAACTCCTAGCTAAAACACATAAAAATATCAAAAGATAATTACTAAGCAGGGTCCATAACCCACCAACTTGGTGATACTCGACAATAAGGTCAACTCTGAATGCCAACTCTCTTGTTTAGTAGAGTCATCCTCATATCCTATGCTTTTCTCTTGAGAAAAAAAAGAAAAAAAAGAGAAAAGCAATGGGCTTTCTCTCTATCCACTTCCTTCTGAGGTCATTTATATCCATAAAAATGTACTTATTGAATATACTAGGGGCTTTCTATCCCACCTTGCAAAATTTGGTTGATTAAATTCATCCTGGGGCTTCTCCCGCCAAACTCATTGGATACATAAAAGTTCATGATCTCCATAAATAGCTGTCATTTCCATCTCGCCTGAAGAAACGAAGAAGCTACAAAGATGTGATCCTTCAAAAAAAATAAAAATAACGAGCGGTTTATCTTCACATGCATTAAAAGACCAACTCCATATGAGGTAAAAGCTCGCTAGGTCGAAAACCCGAAAGGGCGGCCTAGGCAAAAGTTAAAGCAAAAAAAAAAAAAGTGGCCACTCCGAGGCATCGATTAGTAGGATTTACTGATCTTCTGATTGAATTCCTTTTTTGAATGATGCATTAGTCAAAAAACTAAAAGCAACCCTAAACTCCATTCACCTCCATCTCAAATATCACAATCAGCTCCTATACTCATAACCCTTTAAAGCCAACTAGAAGCCACATCTCAAGCTCTTATATTACATTTCCATCACCTTACCTTATCTTGTCTTAACATGTTTAAGAAACAGATGATACACATGTACATTCAAAAGTTTTTTAAAAAAAGAGAAAAAGAAAGTTTCATTCGCATGCTTGTATCCTTTTACTGCATCTTATCAGGTCTTCTGCCGCATCGGCCCTTGAAAAATGTTCTACCGGCATCTCGCCAAGAACCACCTCCAAAGATCCTCACCAACATCATCAAAAGCTACATAAGCCGATCATCGACAGCATTTTGCTGCGACATTTCATAATCATCGCTTCTCCTATGCTGGGATAAGCATTTACAGAAAAAAAAGAGAAAAAAGAAAAAAATGCATGCATAAGAAAAATACAAAGAAAAAAAATGCGCATGCAGCAAAAGCAGAAGAAGAAAATTTCCAGCTAAGGCCGGAAATAGCAGTAAAAGAAAATTTTTCAGCTAAGATCGGAAAATGAAGTAGAAGTAGAAGAAGAAAATTTTAAAAAAAAGGAAATAAAGGAGAAAATTTTCCACTAAAGTCGAATTGCAACAAAAAAAGAAAAAATCCCCATGAGCAAAGAAGCGAAGTCGCAAAAGCGAAAATGTCGCAAAAGCAAAGAAGAAAGAAAAGCAGCAACAAAAGCAATGTATATTGCATCGGATTTCGCATCAAGTTTCATGAAAATGCAATGAATATTGCATCATGTTTCGTACAAGTTTCTGGTAATGCGATGGATATCGCATTTAGCGTTGCGATGCAATGGATATTGCATCCGTCTTTTTGGTAATGCAATGGATATCACATTTAGCGTTGCAATGCAATAGATATTGCATCCGAATCTTTTTTTAATGATGGATATTGCATCCGTTTTTCTGGTAATGCGATGGATATCGCATCTAGCTCGCGATGCAATGGAAATTGCATCCGTCTTTCAATGCGATGGATATCGCATCTGATCGATGGATATTGCATCTAATACGATGGATATCACATAGCTCTGCGATGCAATGGATATTGCATCCGTCTCTCTAATGCGATGGATATCACATCTAGCGTTGCGATGCCGATGGATATCACATCTATTGCGATGCAATGAATATTGCGCGATGCAATGAATATTGCATCTATTTCTGTGTTGGTGCGATGGATATCGTATTTAGTGTTGTAATGCAATGGATATTGCATTTAGTGTTGTGACGATGCAATGGATATTGCATCTGGTCTTTGCGATGCAATGGATATTGCATCTGATTCTATGATTGGTGGGATGGATATCACATTTAGCGTTAAAATGTAATGGATATTGCATCTGAGTTCGTTGCAATGCAATGAATATTGCATCCAGCCTTCGCGTTAGCTTCATAGCGATGCAATGGATATTGCATTTGGTGTTTTGGTGATGCAATGGATATTACATCTGATTTCTGCGATAATGCAATGGATATTGCATTAAGTTTTGTGGTGACGCAATGGATATTGCGTCTAGTGTTGAGATGCAATGGATATTGCATCTGACTTTCTCATAATGCGATGGATATCACATCTAGTGTTGCGATGCAATGGATATTGCATCTGTGTCTGCGGTAATGCAATGGATATTGCATTAGAGTTTGTGGTAATGCAATGAATATTGCATCATGATGTGCGTTATTTTCAATAGGTTGTAATGGATATTACAACTATCTTTTCGCATAGCACTGTTTGTCGGCATTCTTCGAACTACGTTTGGTCCGATTCCTTGGATAAGGATAAGTAGGCAGCCTATTTCGATAGACACGACCGTCACAGCATGCTTGTTTCGGCTTAGGACGAACTACGTTCGGTCTGATTCCTTGGATAAGGATACGTAGGCAGCTTATTTCGGTAGGCACGACCGTCGCATCATGCTTGTTTCGACTTAGGACGAACTACGTTCGGTCTGATTCCTTGGATAAGGATACGTAGGCAACCTATTACGGTAGGCACGACCGTCGCAGCATGCTTGTTCTGGCTTGGCCCGAACTACGTCTGGTCTGATTTCCTTTATTAAGGGATACGTAGGCAGCCTACATTAGTAGGTCCGACCATTAGAGCATTTAATTGCATATCTGCTTAAAAATTTCTATAACCTGCTATAACCGACTAAATATGTCTATGGATATGGAGGTTTGGTTAGCATCATAAAATGTTGCATTATAACTGCTACATATTGCATCTCTCCCCCGTTTTAATTGCGCGAAATTGGAGAGTCTATTTCTTATCAACGATGTCCGTCTAAGTCTCGGTTAAGACTCCTCGGGTTGCAGTAGACTCCATCGTTGAGGGGCTCTGTAGACACCCCAATTTCGTACCCCTGGTATGTAACTCTGGCATGTGATATCAAGACCTGTTAAAACATAACAAATGTCGAGTTACAGGGTTTAAAAGTGCAAAAGATAAAGCAGGATGCGCAAAACAGTGGAATACAGGGGCTAAAATGTCAAAAATAACCAAAGTTTGAGAAGCTGGCGCTGCCTGAAGGACTTTTTGGCGCGGCGCCCAGAAATGGTATTGGTGGCGCCAAGTTTGTGAATAGTGCAGTCCCATGGGACCAATGATAATGACTGCACCTCCCATGAATCCAACAAACGCAGCATGTGAGAGAAAAATCCACAAGAAATCCCAAGAAGAACAAAATCAAAACAAATTGTAAACTCAATAGGTAACTCACGCATGATAGGTAACTCTCAATCAAGATTTCTAAACCCTAGCGATCTTTTGATCTTCATGATAGGTAATTGAAGCTATAAGAGGCAGAGGGGAGTAAGCAGTAAGCGGCAATAGGTAACTCCACGATTTCAAAACCCTAGAAAATTAGGACGAGGGAGAGAGGGAGTAAGCGGCAAGGAGGGAACTGATGGCGGGTAAAAGATTTGGGAATATTAGAGGGAGAAATTTTAGTAATTTTTATTATACCCGCCCAATTCACTATCAATTTGTTAGGGACACTAGGTGACCGTACCAAATAAAAGTATTTGTTACCCTTAAATCAGGCCGACCTAATTGACTATATAATAGGGTCGAAAGATAGACGCGACCTAAAAAGTGGGGTCCCTAAAACTACTTTTTTTTGTAGTGAGATTAGGAAATTAAACTTTGAATCGCGGTGCACAAATATTATCTAATTCATTTTTGCATGGCGATACAATAGCATAATAAACCAATTTACGTCCTACACGTTCTTCTTCAATCTCCTCTGTCGTAAGCCTTCTTCTTCATTTTTGGAACAATATTTCAAAAAGTAGTCTTTTGCGATTGAAAAAAAAGAACGGTGAACTTTTGAGGTTAAAAACTTAGAAAAAGGGACTGGTCAGAATTTTCCCCATAAAGGAATAATTGCGGGTCGATCCCCTTTTCTGAAATAGCAACTGTTCCGCTACTCTCTTTTTTTTTAACCACAAAAGTACACTTTTCTTTTTTTCTTCCTAAAATGTCATCGTTCCCACTTCCTACCTATATGTGTTCGATTCAAACCAATCTAACTTCACTGTAACATATCATATTGGGGGTGCTTGCATGCAAGTGGTTAAACTATGATTTTTTGAGTCAAAACACAATCTTAACAATAATCAAACAGTTGGCATATGAAGTGGCCGCATAATGTTTATACCTTCACTATTATGTCTCGAAAGACGAGCGTAAAATGTGATAATATGAATTAAAATTGTAGGAATGTAGCAATCATAGTACACGTAGGACTCTCAAAGTCGATCAACTATGAAATATCTCTATAGAATTGAATTTCACAATATATACCAAGTCATTCTAATCCCAACAAACTTAGGTTGCGTCGGAGATTTTGCGCCCGTATTTTCTGCATCGTACCTTTTTTGTGAGGCCTTATTTTCTGCATCGTACCTTTTTGTGAGAGTTGATTTTCTGCTTCGTACCTTTCTTGGAGTTGCGTCGTAGGCTCCGAAGTTACGTTATAGGCTCCAATGCTTGCGTTGTATCGACCTTAGTAGAATTATATGTAGAATCTAAAATGGGATAAATAAGGGCATCTAATATATTCGAAAGAGAACTTGAATCTCATCGATAACGTTAGAAAGGCACCTCTTTCTTAAGAGTAGCTTCTCTCATTGAACATTGAAAACGAGGGCAAATGCGATGACTTTTGAACCAAGACAAAGAGAAGTATGTTTTATATTTTATGGCAGTGGGTATAGTTTCTTTGAGAATGGAGTAGAAAGAGAATGAGAAAGAGAGAAAGAAGAAAAAGTAGCAGCAACTACCTTCATTTGTAAAATGAGGTGGGTGGCGTGGGGAGGTGTGAGAGAATGTGTGAGGGAGAGAAAGAGAAAGTCAAAAAAAAAACTTTTTTCATCCCCAATGTCACTATTTTTGCATCCCAAAATTAATGATCGATGCCCAAAATTAAAAATCAATGTCACTATTTTTGCTTCCCAAAATTAATGATCGATGCCCAAAATTAATTATCGATGCTTAATTTTTGTATTGCGATGCCAGATTTGGGTGAGCGATGCCCAAAATTTTCAAGACAACAATGATGATGGGAAATGAATAGTCACGTTGAAAAGGAGGAAAAAATATAGGTATTGGAAAGAGAAAGACGTGGGCGGTGTGGGGAGGTGTGAGAGAGACAGTTTGTGAGAGAGAAAGAGAAAGTCTCCCAACGTCACTTTTTGCATTGATCGATGCCATAAATTAATGATCGATACACAAAATTAATTATCGATGCTTAATTTTTCCATTGCGACGCCCAATTTGTAAATTGGGATGCCCGATTTGTGCATTGTGATTCCCAATTTTGGGGGGTGCTTTGTGTGCATCTTTTCTTCATTAAGGGTATCTTTGTCATTTTCTCCAAAAAAGTGTACTGTAGCGGTTTAAAAAAATTATGGTGGATTTTTGCGGTTAACATTTCACCACATGGTACCGGCCCAAATTTCTCCCAATAGAATTAAGGTTGATATTCGATCAGTCCACTTTTTAAAGTTTCTAATCGTTAAATTACCCTCTCTCTTTTTTCAACCGGAAAAGACATTTTTGAACACGAAAAGACAGCAATACTGAAGCGCCCCGATGTAGACACCCCAATTTCGTACCCCTGATATGTAACTCTGGCGTGCGATATCAAGACCTATTAAAACTTAACAAATGTTAAGTTACAGGATTTAAAAATGCAAAAGGCAAAACAATATGCGTAAAACAGTAAAATACAAGGGCTAATAGTGCAAAAATGAAAGTTGGAATAGTGCTCTGACGCCACCAACATGGTCCCTTGGCGCAACTCCCATATACCCTTATGGCCACGCCCAAGGTGCTACAGTGTACTCCTGCGTTAACGCATTGTGCAAGATTTCAAGCGCACGGTACAAACCGATGAAGCACAAATTCAACTATAAATAGCAGTGCATGGCTTCTCTTTTGAACACAATTCACAAAGGCTTGAAGCCCGAAGAAACTCTGCGTTATTTTTACGCAGCGAGCGATCAGTGAATGAGAGTGAGTTCCCCCTCCTATAGAGCCTCGAAACTCTGCCAAACCTCCTTCAAACACAAAACCAATCGGTCAAAGTGATCCCTAGCCCCCCAGTTAGGTATCCACCCTATTTTCCCGGTCCAAAAATCTCGGAAAGAGTCGTTGCTCTACTCGAGTAAAAAGGCCAAATTAGCCAGAAATAAGCCTTTGTTCTGCCCAAATTCCACCAGCAGCAAGCAAGTGTCAAAAAGCAAGCAGTTGCTCCGCCCATTTTACGGGTCCCAAAAGTAACTTTCGCATGGCCGTTACTCTCAAGCAAGAAGCAAAGAAAAGACTCTCTGACGAGGCGAGCGAGCACCAACGCTCTTAAAGGTGAGCCTTTAAGGGTTTTATTTAAAAAGAAGCTATTTTCCATCCGGCCCAAGGTAAAAATATATGCCGTTGTGCTATCCGGATTATTTTAGAAAATAGCATGTAAAAGAGACATTATTATGGTAGAATATTTTTAAATATATTTGTAATTATTGGAAGGAGACGGCTACAAGTCCGTAAATAATGTAAATATGTATGTATTTGTAGGTAGTTAATACTTTATTTAATTGCTAGATAAATATAACAAAAAGCATAGTTTAGCCAAAAATCGTTTTTAAGACCGAAAGGGCGAGTTGGGTGCCTAGCACATTCCCAACTCGTAACTTAGCCTCCGAACCCGTTTTTGCAATCTCTGGTTTTCTTTTTTTGGGTTTTCTTTATTTATTTCTTAAAATAAAGATGGCGACTCAATAAAACATTTTGGATCTAGTGGGGTATCGCAACACTCCTTTCTTGCACTTTTTCGTTTTCCCCTAAAAATGGAGAATGAGAATGAAAGGGTGATGTATTCTTATATCCTTGTATCCCCTAAAAAAGGGATAACTTGATATAGAAAACCCAAAGCACTCATAGTGATCCGAAATAGGCCATAAGGCTATTTTCATAAAACCCATAGTGGGGCCTCGCAACACTCCTTTCTTGCACTTTTCCGTTTTCCCCTAAAAAAGGGAGAATGAGAATGAAAGGGTGATGTATTCCTATATCCTGGTATCCCCTAAAAAAGGATAACTTGATGTAGAAAACTCAAAGCTCCCATATTGGACCAAAAATTCACTGAAGTTACCGAGGCGTATTCAACGCGCTTTTAAAGACAGCACCCTTTCCGTATTTTTAATTTCGTCTTCCCCTAAACAAGGGAGGGTGGAATAGAAAGCGTGGTGTCCTGCTTCCGCACGTACGCGCACCCCTCTCCAAGGGCGCGCGGGGAGCAGGCGCAACCCGGGAACCCACAGTGGCGACTCTACTAGGAAAATCGTTTTTATTTTAAATAAAAATGGAGGGCTAAACTCATAAAAAAAAACTTTTTTTGTTTTTCTTTATTTCTGGCTAAAGTATGCTTGTTATATTTATTTAAGCATTTGAATATTGCATTCGTATACATCCGTGTCTATATTTGTGGATATGATCCTCCATCTTGTACTGTTACAGATATATTTAAAAATATTATTTTCAAAAACTCAAAAACAAAAAAAAAACAAAAAACAAAAAAATCAAAAATTAAAAAAAAAAAAAATATATATATATATATATGCAATAAGTTTCCGGGCAGCATAACGAAAGGGCTGAGGCTTTATTTTTATTATCGTCTTATTTTTATTTATTGCTTTATTTTCTGTTCTGTATCATTATTCCGTTTTGTTTTATTTTTATTACGCAAAATCTGTACATTCATCTTGTCATTTTATTTTGGGGATTAGGACAAATTTGTAATTAATAGGGATAGATAGATTCCTCGCTTTTCTTTATATTTCTTGATGTGATTGGCTTGCTTGCTTACGCTCAAACTAAAAAAGCCGAGAAAATCCACAAATAACAGCAAGACATGTCATATCTGTTTATTTTCTGTTTTATATCTAAAAAAAATCTCCAGGAAACAACTCTTTTTCAATTCAGCGTCAGTTTTCATAAATATTGGGATCTTTGTTGTTTTTCTTTGGTACCATTAACAATTTTGCAAGGGCTGAAAAATAAAAAGTTTGACTATTATAATTTATTCTCCTGAGATGATTGTCCAGAGGTACGTAATCATCACATCTCATTTTAAAGATTGTGAAACAAAAAAAAATCGTTTTCTGAAATAAAAAAAGTGTTCAAAAAAATATATGAATTTTCTATGTGTTTTCTACTTTTCTTTTGTTTCCCAAAACATGAAAAGACAGGAAATTCCCTCACCATTATTTTCAATTACCATCTCCAAATTCATCTCTTAACCTCTCATAAATGCATCACTACTTGATAAGTGCATCATTCATTCTCGATTTCAAAAAAAAAATAGTAAGTCCTACTTCGAGATGTCAGGTTCTACCACTTCAAACAAAAAAAACAACAAAAAAAAGAAAAGAAAAGGAGAGACCAATAGGGAGCCAGAGAAGAAAAGAAAGCCAAGAGGCCAAGAAAGCAGAAAAGTCTGGAAAGGCAGGAAATCCAGAAAAGGCCGACTCTAGGATAATAAGCAACAATTCAGGACTAGGGACTTTCAAACCCAGGGGTACCTCTTTTGCCCATATTAATGCCTACAGGCTACAGACCCATCCTTGCAGAGTATGCTCATGAATCCATTTGGTCTCCGTTATTTCGAAAGTCCAACCAAGTCCTCAAATCGAGCTTTCCAAAGGTATTTATCTATATTCGAGTCTGATAAATTCTTGTTTTTCCTTTATTAGCTTGTCAAGTCTTCTTCTTGATCTCTGAGCACCACATATCGCCGAAATATCTGTTATAAAAAAATGATGATGACGAGTCAACTCATGAAAAAACATGATAAAACTGCACGAGTTGGTGATGAGTCATTTCAACAATATGGACCCACAAACCATTAAAAATATTTTTTCGATAAAGCAACCTTATGTCGTGGTAAAAGGTCATCTTCGACCCATTGCGGCCAAGCTATTAAATGGCACACTAGGGGATTCCAATCATACACCCAACCTTTTTCAAATACCTGAACAAATCCACCACATGCCAAAGCCTAACCATCTCTAAGATCCAGCTTCTCAAAACTGGGGCTGCTCCACCCTTATATATATCCACCAAGAGTGACAATCTTCTTTTATCCTAAGAGAGAGAAGACGAGTATCTCTTCAAGCACTCTCCCAAATTGATCCGAGAGGTAAAAAAAAAGAGAAAAAAAAAGAAATTTCCCTCTCGCAAAAAAGAAGAAGAAGAAGAAGAAGAAATGAAGTCTTTCTTGAGCGATTTCCTCAAAATCTCTTCTTCAAAAGAAAAAGAAAATAGACCAATCACTCTGGGACAACCCCCATGACCCATAACCAAATCCAAAAGCTGATCTCCCCAGATCCAGAAACCAAATTCTCATCCCAAAACCCATAGCCTAAAAGGCCAGCCAATGATCGCTTTGCGATCACCTTTCCTAAAATAACCAAATCCATGGCCCAAAATATCTTTGAGCAACCCTAAAGCTAAACCATCCCAAATACTTAAACACTAAACCCTAACCTAGTTGCCACCTGTAGCTCTGTTTCAATCTGTTATAACATGATCTGGGTCCAGCCGTCCAGGACAGAACTCCTTGCTAAAGACACATAAAATTATCAAAAGTTAAATGTTAAGTAGGGTCTATAAAACCTGTGATACTTGGCGATAAACTCTGGATCATGACTCTTCTTTTGTCAATTAAATTCATCCCTTTTTCTTTGAGCATACTCATTTCTGTCTCCCACGAAAAGTCTCTCCAAATCGAGTCATTCTGGGGCTGTCTCCAATTAATCTCTTCAGAAACCTGCCCGTTTCATATTACAAAATATGACTCATCAAGTCATCCTGGGGCTTCTCCAGCCAAACTCATTGGATGCATAAAGGCTCATCATCTCCAGAAGCAGATATCATTTCCATCTCTGCCTGAAGGAACGAAGAAGCTACAAAACCGTGATCCCTCAAAAATAAGTGGCTTATCTTTGCATGCATTGAAAGACTGGCTCCCTATAAGGTAAAAGCTCGCTAGGTTGAAAACCCGAAAGGGCGGTCTAGGCAAAAATTAGAGCGCAAAAAAAAAAAAGAGCAAAGGAAAAAAAAAGAAAGAAAAAAAAGTGGTCCCTTCGAGGCATCGATTAGTAGAGCTCACTAATCCTGATCGAATTCTTTTTTTTTAATGATGCACTAGTCAAAAGACTGAAAACTGACCCAACACTTCATTCGCCTCCATCTCAAATATCACAATCGGCCCCTATACTCATAACCCTTCAAAGCCAACTAGAAGCCACATCTCAAGCTCTTATATTACATTTCCATCACCTTACCTTATCTTGTCTTAACATGTTTAAGAAACAACTGATACACGTGCACATTCAAAAGTCTTTTTTTTAGAGAAAAAGAAAGTTTCATTCGCATGCTTGCATCTTTTGTTTGAATCATTTTACTGCATCTTATCAAGTCTTCTGCCGCATCGACCCTTGAAAAATGTTCTATCGGCATCTCGCCAAGAACCACCTCCAAAGATCCTCAGCAGCATCATCAAAAGCTACATGAGCCGATCATCGACAGCATTTTGCCACGACATTTCATAATCATCGTTTCTCTTATGCTGGGATAAGCATTTACAAAAAAAAAAGAGAGAGAGAAAAAAGAAGAAAATTTCCAGCTAAGGCCGGAAATAGCAGCAAAAGAAAATTTTCCAGCTAAGATCGAAAAATGCAGCACAAGAAGAAATTTTCAGCCAAGGCTGGAAATAACAGCAAAATGGGAAAATTTTCCAGCTAAAGCCGAATTGCAACAAAGGAAGAAAATCCCCAGCATCAGCACCGCAAAAGCAGCAAGAGCGGCAGAAGTCGCAAAAGCAGCAAAAGCGAAAGTGCAGCAAGAGCAAAGAAGAAAGAAAAGCAGCAGCAAAAGCAATTCATACTGCATCGGATCTCGCATCAGGTTTCATGAAGATAAAATGAAATTTGCATCTATTTATGTGGTAATGCGATGGATATCGCATTTAGCGTTGCGATTCATTGCATCCGTTTTTTTGCTAATACGATGGATATCGCATTTAGCGTTGCGATGCAATGGATATTGCATATGTCTTTTCAGTAATGCGATGGATATCGCATTTAGCGTTGCGATGCAATGGATATTGCATCAATCTTTTTGGTAATGCGATGGATATCGCATTTAGCGTTGCGATGCAATGGATATTGCATCCGTCTTTTTAGTTATGCGATGGATATCGCATTTAGCGTTGCAATGCAATGGATATTGCATCGGTCTTTTTGGTAATGCGATGGATATCGCATTTAGCGTTGCGATACAATGGATATTGCATCTGTCTTTTTGGTAATGCGATGGATATCGCATCTAGTGTTGCAATGCAATGGATATTGCATCTATTTTCTGCGATAATGCAATGGATATTGCATTAAGTTTTGTAGCGACGCAATGGATTTCGCATTTAGTGTTATGATGCAATGGATATTCCATTTTGATGTGCTTTATTTTCACTAAGTTGTAATGGATATTACAACTATCTTTCCGCGCAGCACTTGTTTATTAGCATCGCAGCGCTTGATCCCCAGTAGAGGTGAACTACGTTTGGTCTGATTCCTAAGATAAGGATACGTAGGCAGCCTATTTCGGTAGGCACGACCATCGCAGCACTTGTTTGATAGCACTGCAACATGCTTGTTCTGGCTAGGCTCGAACTACGTTTGGTCTGATTTCCTTTATTAAGGGATACGTAGGCAGCCTACATTAGTGGGTCAAACCATTAGAGCATTTAATTTGCATATATGCTTACAAACTCCGATAACTTGCTATAACCGACTAAACATGTCTAGGATATGGAGGTTTGGTTAGCATTATAAACTGTTGTATTATAACTCCTACCTATTGCATCTCTCCCCCGTTTTAATTGCGCGAAATTGGACAATCTATTTCTTATCAACGATGTTCGTCTACTCAGTAAGCCTCGAGTTACCCATAGACTCTATCGTTGAGGGGCTCTGTAGACACCCCAATTTCATACCCCTGATATGTAACTCTGACATGCGATATCAAGACTTGTTAAAACTTAACAAATGTCAAGTTACAGGATTTAAAAATGCAAAAGGCAAAAGCGTAATCGCGCAAAACAAGAAATGCAAGGGCTAAAAGTGCAAAATGAAAGTTGGAATAGCTCTGCGCCACCAACATGGTCCTCGCGCGGCTCCTATATACCCTTATGGCGCGCCAAGGTGCTCTATGTACTCTCGTTAACGCATTATGCAGGATTTCAAGCGCACGGTACAAGCCGATGAAGCACAAATTAAACTATAAATAGCAGTTCCCGGCTTCTCTTTTGAACACAATTCATAAAGGCTTGAAACCCGAAGAAACTCTGCGTTATTTTTACGCAGCGAGCGATCAGTGAGTGAGAGTGAGTTCCCCCCTTCTATAGAGCCTCGAAACTCTGTCAAACCTCCTTCAAATACAAAACCAACCGGTCAAAGTGATCCATAGCCCCCCAGTTAGGTATCCACCCTATTTCCCCGGTCCAAAAATCTCGGAAAGAGTCGTTGCTCTGCCAGAGTAAAAAGGTCAAATTAGCTAGAAATAAGCCCTTGTTCTGCCCAAATTACACCAGCAGCAAGCAAGCAAATGTTAAAAAGCAAGCAGTTGCTCCTCCCGTTTTACGGGTCCCAAAAGCAACTTTCGCAAGCCGTTACTCTGCCCGAACCGCAGCAGCAGCAAAGCAGCAAAAAAAGACTCTCTCTTCCTAAAGGACAGAGCGAACACACCAACGCTCTTAAAGGTGAGCCTTTAAGGGTTTTATTTAAAAAAGAAGTTATTTTCCATCCGGCCTAATGTAAAAATATAAGCCGTTGTGCTGCTCAGATTATTTTAGAAAATAGCATGTAAAAGAGCCATTATTATGGCAAAATATTTTTAAATATATTTGTAATTATTGGAAGGAGACGGTTGCAAGTCCGTAAATAATGTAAATATGTATGTATTTGTAGGTAGTTAATACTTTCTTTATTTGCTAGATAAATATAACAAAAAACATACTTTAGCCAAAAACCGCTTTTAAGACCGAAAGGACGAGTTGGGTGCCTAGCACCTTCCGAACCCGTTTTTGCAATCTCTGGTTTTCTTTTTTGGTTTTTCTTTATTTCTTCCTTAAAATAAAGATGACGACTCTATAAAACATTTTGGATCCAGTGGGGCATCACAACACTCCTTTCTTGCACTTTTCCGTTTTCCCCTAAAAAATGGAAAATGAGAATGAAAGAGTGATGTATTCCTATATCCTGGTATCCCTAAAAAAGGGATAACTTGATATAGAAAACTCAAAGCACTCATAGTGATCCGAAATAGGCCATAAGACTATTTTCATAAAACCCATAGTGGGGCCTCGCAACACTCCTTTCTTACAATTTTCCGTTTTCCCCTAAAAAAGGGAGAATGAGAATGAAACGATGATGTATTCCTATATCCTGGTATCCCCTAAAAAATGGATAACTTGATGTAGAAAACTCAAACCTCCCATATTGGACCAAAAATTCACTGAAGTTACCGAAGCGTATTCAACGCGCTTTTAAAGATAGCACCCTTTCCGTATTTTTAATTTCATATTCCCCATAAACAAGGGAGGGTGAAATGGAAAGCGTGGTGTCCCGCTTCTGCACGTACGCGTACCCCTATCCAAGGGCGCGCGGGGCGCGGGTGCATTATGTCTTATAACATGCAATGTTGTCACTAGTTATATGTAACTATTACATAAGTCAATAGTACCTATTACATCATAAACTATTACACGACCGCTAGCGAGTATTTGAACATTATGTCTTATAACATGCAATGTTGTCACTAGTTATCTGTAACTATCAAATACTTGATAGTCGAAGAACAGGTCAATGACTCCACTATACACAATACATCAACTTGCTGAGAATGGAAATATATATCATCCATAAACTTTATATTTTAGTTCATAACTATCTGGTACTCAAATGGTATACATATGATGATAAGAGCAGGTTCTCGATCTCGCTATTTATAACTATGTCAAACAATACCTACGAGTACTTTAACTCTTTATATAAGTTTCGTAACATACCAACGATTAACCTCATCTAGGTTAATCACTCTCCACCAATACTACACCCAAGTTTACAAGTTCTGGGTTTCAAATCAATCATAGGAGCAGACCATAAATGTCTACTACCCAACAGAGTACCATGCACAATTTACAAGTACTTGATCCACACAATATTGTTCTGCAACTGACTTGCAATTACAAAATCTCGCAACAGTTCCACATTGAAACCTAGTCACTTCCCTTTAAGCGTAGAAATCAATTACTTAATTCAGATTACTTAGTTATCTTAAATATTGACTCTACTAAGTCACAAACCCAAAAGTTATTTGCTATTAAATTGTTGTAGTATCAACCCATTGTCATATAATTATTTATACTCATAACTAGTATAAATCTATTTGTCATTCATTACAAGCATACAAACATCCATTAATTGTTACAACTTCACGTAACTGAATTTTAGATATTATTTTCATATCTTATAGCATCTATTCAATTCTCAACTTATTCACTACTAATTATTCCTAAAACGTAATAAGTTTAATATAGAAATAATATTTAAAACATTTTAATTCCCTGTTTGAACCAAACTACTTAGTTGACTTAACTATTAGTCAACTACAATTTGACTCCGTAAAGTCAATTACATTACTATAAAAATATTTTTAACACGTATGGAGTAATATATTATTCACTTATTTAATACTTTACTGTCATAGAAATTAACCGGTAGAGTCAATTATAATACTATAACACTTTTGTGCCATAACCGCTAATTATTAATTAGCCCACAACCATCAAATAACAATTATTTATTACCGCATCGTAATTTTATAAGGGTATAATCATCTCCTAAATAAATTACAAACATCGAAGGAATTAGTTACACTTCTCCATATAATTTATTTTACTCAATTTGACTCCATAAAGTAAATTATAAAACGAATCAGATCCCAAAACGTTAATAATTACAATTTCATAATTTTCGGGTCATAATTATCATGTTGCAGTATCATCCTATTTCATTCATATCGGCTATTTTACCGATTAAACAAAATAATTATTTACTATGAACACGTATACTAAATCCAAGCCCAAAACAATTAATAAGTAGTTTATTTTCTACATCTTAACTAGTATAATCCCACATAAACGTTCTATGTAGGCTATAACACATATTATTGCATACATAAGTAAACAAGTGGATTAGTAACTTATCTCCTTTGAAAAATATCAGTGAAAACACAAAATATTTGGGTACAAATAAAGCTCGCAACGCATACAACATCCCTGCGGAGTCGAAATTGAAAATGGATAAATATTTGTTAACAAATCTAGCTTGGAAGTGAAAATCTTCAAAACTCAACAATATGGGGTGGATGACTGATTTGGGAAGAAAAAAATGAGTTTTTCCTCGTCCCCACGACTAAATTAATAATGGGGTGAAGTGGGCCCAAAGCCCATGGACCCAACAATCCCGATAACTCAATGCTGCCCAAATAATTTTAGTCAACTTCAAAAATGTGTCTAGGCTGATCTATAAGTCCGAAAATTACAAATAAGATATGGTTAGAAAGCTCTTGAAGTCTTGTTTCTAACGCACTAAACGAATCTCAATTCTAAGTGTTCTACTCAAAACTGTGGTTGTTTTACTACAAACAATTTATAGCCTACGGGAATATGTGGCCCGAACTAAAAATTAGACTCGAGCACGTGGAATGCCACACAAAACTCAATCCAAAACAATTTCAAGTTAATCATAAAGGTCTCTCAATCATCAAGGACTGAACTTAGGGTCAACTTAGCCGAAAATAAATATTTTCTAGCTTAACATATCATTTTCCACTCCACGGTGGTTATAAATAATAACCAACAAAATCAAAGACACATTGTAGACTTTAAACACATCACACATCAAGCCCAACATATTTTAAGCCCAACTGGACTCTCATAATCCAATTACCTACGTCTACAACACAAAACACATTAAACAGAACACGTAGCACATAATTAATCATGCTAAGACACACTAATGTACAACTAGTCAAACATGCAATTCCCGGGTGTTACAAATACCCGGGTGTTTATATATTTATATATCGCGGTACAAAACTATCAACAACCAATATATAAATATGTGAACCGCGATGCAACATTATGTGAACCACCATATGTAAATGAATAGAATATCAACAGTCAATATTAAAAGAAACAAACTCCTCAATGCGTATATCAACAGCTAGAAATTAATGGTAACAACATTTCTTCTTCCTTATTTCGTCTTTAAATATCTATTGTCATGTCTTCTCAAACTTATCTATTGTTATTTCGTCTCACTTTATATGATTTATTTAAAATTTGAGTTGTTGTTTATCATCAAGGTTCTTTTCAAGCTTTATGATTCTCAGATGCATCCAAATCTTAAATAAAAAAAATCCCCTCTTTCCTTCATCTTTATGAACTTGATGATAAAACTTGAGAATCAACTTGATGATAAACAATCACATGAAGCTGATCTATGAAGATTTCTCACAATGAAGATTTATCTAGGGCATACCATCACAATAAAAGTTACCCATACCTAGGCTTCGATCTCTCCATGCAGCCTTTTACTAATCTCATCTTGAACGATGTTTATAAATTTTCATTTTGATGTATTTTTTTTTTGGCAAAGTTCAATTATTAATTTCGATGTATTTTGATATATTTTAATATAAAAATTGAAAGTAAAACATATATTTTGTATCGCGGTTCACATATACGTTTATCGCGGTTCATCAGTGTTAACATTCATGATTTTTGATACATAAATTGAAGTAAAACATGTATTTTGTATCGCGGTTCACATATTTATATATCGTGATTCATCAGTGTTAACATTCATAATTTTAAGTTCATAAATTGAAGAAAACATTTATTTTGTATCGCGGTACTATATTTATATATCGCAATACAAAAATAAAATTTGAAGGATAGGTTTTGCACCGCGATGTACAACCCTATGCACCGTGATTCAAAGGGATTAACGATTTAACGTAGTACAAAAATAAAAATTGAAGAAAACATGTATTTTGTATCGCGGTACTATATTTATATATCGCGGTACAAAAATAAAATTTGAAGAATAGGTTTTGCACCGCGATGTACAAATCTATGCAATGCATCTCATTCTCATTAAGGTTGACGTAGTCTTTTCACGTCCAAAAATGACTTTTTCGATTAAAAATAAACAAAGAGTACTTAAGTAATTAAATTCTTCAGAAAGTGAACCAACCCGTAATTTTTTTTTCTAGAATTAAGTGACACAATTGGGCCAGTCCACTATACACAATATTCAACCCCAAGGTAGCCTATTCTTTTGGGGTAAATTATGGCCGATCCCTTTTTTAAAGTTTGTAACCCCTCCAATACCTCTTTTTTTTTTCAACCGCAAAATGTCATTTTTCGAAATATTGTTTCGAAAATATCATCGTCTTCTTCAAATGCTCCAGCAAATACATTAAATTCGAAAATCATCATTGTTGGGTAACGGAACAGGGATCAACCTGTAGTGGATCTGTGCTGATTGAAGGATTTTTTAGAGGGACGAAGGCGGAGGAGGAAGAAGAAGGCTTATGATGGAGGAGATGGAAGAAGAAGGTGAAGGACATGGTCTGGTTGATTATCATTTGGTATCACTGTGCAAAAATGGTTTATATAATATTTTATGTATCGCGGTTCAAAAATTAATTTATTGCGGTACATAAAAGTTGATACCACGGTGCAATTTGGATTAGGTAATGTATCGCGGTTCAAAAATTAATTCATCGCGGTACATAAAAGTTGATGCGCGGTGCAATTTGGATTATGTAATTAAAATTTATGTATCGCGGTACAAAAATTAGATTTTGTAATTAAAATTGATTTCATTTAAATGGATTCACCGTGATGCAAAAACTAATGTACCGCGATGCATCCTAGCGTATCTCACACTCATTAAGGGTATCACAATCTTTTTACCCCAAAAAGTGTCATATTTTGGTTGAAAAAAAAAACCATGGGACTGGAGCGATTAAAATTTTTAGAAAGTGGACTGACCCACAATTTTTCCTATTCTTTTTTTTACCAGGAAAAAAGATTTTTAAGGCGAAAGGACGACACTACCCTTAATGAAATTGAACACGCGTGCGCTAAGCTTTAGAGTTATTTACGAGGCACTAATTTTGAATTGCGATGCACCAATTATGTATTTGCGATGCACAAATCGGAATTAAGATGCAGCTGCCAAAAATTGAAAATTATGCATCGCAATTCAAAATCATGTATTATGATGCACAAAATTGTAATTGCGATGCACACAGCCAAGCATTGATAAAATCATGTATCACAATTCAAAATCATGAATTACGATACACAAGTTAGAATTGCAATGCAGACAGTCAAACATGAAAAACATGCATCGCGATACACAAGAGCTAGCTTCTGTTTTATGAAAGCCTTGGGACGCACTCCCATTATTTACATTCCAGGTTCAATAGCATGATGAAATGGATATAGATACACAATTAGTTCTAATAAGCTAACAAACTCACAATCTTACACGCCAATGCTTGCATTCATTCTAGTTGCCCAAATCTTCCAAAGTAAAAAGACAAGTAAGAAGATATTAAAAGTGGTATACATTGGTCAAATTAAACTTGTAAGAGGGAAATTGGTTGATCGAGTGAACTTCATTTTCCCTGGAAACAAACAGGGCTTCGCGTCTTTGTTGGAGTCAACAACGAAATGAGAGGAGCTCAGATTGGACTCCTCCCCTTCAAGCTTTGAGCTTTGGAAGAAGAATTGGGAAAGTGAACTTCCTGTGTACCAGTCTTGCGTATGTAGAGCAAAAAGAACGGCTACATTAGACGATCGGTATTTTAGGAGCAATCTTATGAAAATAAACTTTTAACCATTAAGAAAAAGGGATTTAAGCGGTTAGAAATCGTGCAAAGTGGATCGGTTTGCAATTTATCTTAGAATTAAGCTCAAAACTTCCATTATGTTTTAACTTTGAAAAAACTACTTTTTAATTATTGTACTAATCAAAAAAATATTTATTTGGTAAATTTAAATTTATAAATATAACTACTGTACTGTAATTTTGTTTAATTAAGGTTTAATATATAAATTGATCCCTTAACTAAACACTTCAAATTGATTTGGTTCAACCTCTTTGACACTTCTTCTTTTGATCCTTAAACTCAAGTTTTGGCCTTTAGTTAGTCCTTCATGTGACTTTCGTTAATTTTTACGTTAAAATTTGAATAAAAATACTTTTATACCCTTAGTAATGGTGATGACGTAGGACAATGGCAGACCTGAATAATATTGCTGGTATATATATATATATATATTTAAAGTTGGTGAGGAGCACTATGGTTGTGCCACCTCACCATCTTTAGATAAATCTTCATTCTAAAGCATCCATGTGGAAGTTTTAAAAACTTTTGGTTTTCTAGCCATTAGCTAATAATAATACATAATAATAATCAATATGATAAGGGGTATTAGTATTAGCATATATAACTTCTTCTATTGTCAATAGTAGAAGACTTATATTTAAAAACTTTTACAACTAACATTACTTCTAACCAATGTGGGATAAAACTCTTCAAGGTTAGATATTACTTCTAATGACTCACTTTTAACATCATACTTTAAGCTTTGATATCTTATTCTTCCAAAACTTGATTTGGACAAATAAATATATCATTTCGATGTTCTTGCCGAGTAGAACACATTTGCACAATTACTTTTGTCAACAAACAAATGACACATAAAGAAATTTGTGCCTAAAGTTGCACAATTTCTTTTACTAAAAACACTAATTTTTTAATAAGTATTATACTTTAACTCTTGATATCTTATTCATCCAAAACTCGATTTGGACAAATGAATATATCATTTTGATGCTCTCACCGAGTAGAACACATTTGCACAATTACATTTACCAACAAATAAATGACACGTAAAGAAATTCGTGCCTCAAGTTGCACAATTTCTCTCACTAAAACACTAATTTTTTTAACAAGTATTATACTTTAAGCCTTGATATCTTATTATCCAAAACTCGATTTGGACAAATAAATATATCATTTTGATGCTCTCACAGAGTAGAATACATTTGCGCAATTACCTTCGTTAACAAACAAATGACACGTAAAGAAATTTGTGCCTCAAGTTGCACAATTTCTTTCACAAAAAACACTAATTTTTCAACAATAGAAGAGATGTATCCCACATTGGTTAGAAATTGATGTTGGTTTAAAAAATTCAATTATTAAGTACCAATAGAAGAAATGCATCATGCATCATAAATTGGTTGAAAAGTGATGTTGATTTTCAAAGTCACTAGAAAACCAAAAGTTTTTAAAGCTTCCACATGGATGCTTTAGAATGAATTTAAAAAATTAATACAAAGGTGGTGAGGTGCACAATCATAGTGCTCCTCACCACTATATATATATATATATATATATATATATATATATATATATATATGATAAAATATTTTTACCATTATTACCAATAGAAGATGTATATCTCACATTGGCTAGAAAATGATGTTGAGTTTAAATTATTTTATATTATTACCAATAAAAGAGATGTATAACACATTGTTTAAAAAGAAAATGTTAGATTTTAAAGTCTTTAGACTAAAAACTTTCACTTTTACAAGAGATGTATCTCACATGGTTACAAAATATTCTACTATTATTACCAATAGAAGAGATGTATCACACATTGGTTAGAAATTGATGTTTGTATTAAAAATATTATTATTAATTACTAATTGAAAAGATGTATCATACATTTGTTATAAAGTGATGTTGGTTTTCAAAGTTTTTTGATAAAAAACTTCTACCATTATTACCAATAGAAGATGTATATCTCACATTGGTTAAAAAATGATGTTGATTTTTAATTATTTTAGATTATATAAAAGATTTACTATTATTAGCAATATAAGATATATATATTTTTGGTTTTCTAACCATTAGCTAATAATAATACATGATAATAATCAATATGATAAGAGATATTAGTATTAGTATATATAACTTCTTCTATTGTCAATAGTAGAAGACTTATATTTAAAAAAAATTACAACTAACATTACTTCTAACCAATGTGGGATAAAACTCTTCAAGGTTAGATATTACTTCTAATGACTAACTTTTAACATCATACTTTAAGCTTTGATATCTTATTCATCCAAAACTTGATTTGGACAAATAAATATATCATTTCGATGTTTTTGACGAGTAGAACACATTTGCACAATTACTTTTGTCAACAAACAAATGACACGTAAAGAAATTTGTGCCTCAAGTTGCACAATTTCTTTCACTAAAAACACTAATTTTTTAATAAGTATTATTATCATTTAACTCTTGATATCTTATTCATCCAAAACTCGATTTGGACAAATAAATATATCATTTCGATGTTCACACCGAGTAGAACACATTTGCGTAATTACCTTCGCCAACAAACAAATGACACGTAAAGAAATTCGTGCCTCAAGTTGCACAATTTCTCTCACTAAAAACACTAATTGTTTTAACAAGTATTATACTTTAAGTCTTGATATCTTATTATCCAAAACTCGATTTGGACAAATAAATATATCATTTTGATGCTCTCACCAAGTAGAACACATTTGCGCAATTATCTTCGTCAACAAACAAATGACACATAAAGAAATTCGTGCCTCAAGTTGCACAATTTCTTTAACTAAAAATACTAATTTTTCAACAATAGAAGAGATGTATCCCACATTGGTTAGAAATTGATGTTGGTTTTAAAAATTCTATTATTAAGTACCAATAGAAGAAATGCATCATACATTGATTGGAAAGTGATGTTGATTTTCAAAGTCACTTGAAAACCAAAAGTTTTTAAAGCTTCCACATGGATGCTTTAGAATAAAGATTTATCCAAAGTTGGTGAGATGGCACAACCATAGTGCTCCTCACCAACTTTAAATATATATTTGATAAAAGATTTTTACCATTATTACCAATAGAAGATGTATATCTCACATTGGTTAGAAAATGATGTTGAGTTTAAATTATTTTATAACCATGGAAGAGATTAACAATCTAATTATAATATTTAAAAATTATATTATTATTACAAAAAATATATATCCCTCATTGTACCCGTGCATAGCACGGGCTAAATAACTAGTATAATAAAGAAAAAAGGAAAGCAAACCCTTTCCCCACCTCTTACCCATTTCCAATCACTGTACTTACCCCCTCACTCCCCTCTCTCTCACACACAAAGGAACCGAGGAATTCTTCACTGTGGTAGGCCTGCTATGTCTTTGGCCCCATGGATTGAGAAAGATAGGAAAATGTATATCTTTTTCTGGAAGATCTCTACCCTTTTCTTTCATTTCGGTATTATTGGGTAAGGAAAAGGTATAATATTGATGGATCTGGATAAGGAATAATAGTAATATGGAAGAAAGATCTCTCGTACATCTTTCTGTAACAAGGTGAAATTTGCACTAGGGTAGCGGATCCGACATAAATTTTCACTAGGTAAAGGAAGGGAACACTCATACATGGTCGACGAAATTATACATGGTCGACGGAATTCTCCCTTCTTCTAGAAATCTCTTCCCTTCCCCACCCGCCACCCAATTCGTACCACCCTACCTAGCCTTTCTCTTTCTCTGACACATACACACACACACAATAATGGCAGAAACCTCCCCCCTCCCTACTTGTATTGCCGAATTCTCCCCCAATTCAACTACTAGCATATAGCCATATATGAATCTCGATGATTTGATTTTTTTTGAGTGGGTCGTGAGCATAATTCCTTCTGTTTGATTGCATTTGTACCAGTCATCCCGTGAAGCAATATATGTCATCTGTAATAGAAATATAAATTAAACATTAAAAAAAAGAACTATAATATACGACCATTAAAACAAGGTTTACTTCCATGGTTGATTCAAGTGATCATATGAAATTACACATGGTTTACTCACATGGTTGATTCATATATCAGGTTATAAAACACATGGTTTTTTAACCTTAAACAAAAACCTAAGTACATGGTTTACTGACATGGTTTATTGATGAACCAGATGCATTTAAGAGAAAATAAAATCTTTTTTGCCTTAACAAACCAACTACATGGAAAACTGATATACATAAACATAAATCTGAACATAGAAATAAAATTCAATTTTGGACAAATGTTCATGTTTATTTCAATTGATCATATGAAATTATATATGATTTACTTACATGGTTTATTGATAAACCAGATGCATTAAAGAGAAAATAAAATCATTTTTGCCTTAACAGACCAACTACATGGCAAACTAATAAATATAAATAAGAACATGAACATAGCAATATAATTCAATATAAACAAGTATTCATGTTTATTTCAAGTCGTCATGTTCATTTCAAATATTTTAAAAGTTGGAGTCATAAAAAAATGATCGACCGTAACTACAACACTAAAACCCTAAGCGAAAAAACAATGTGAGGTTTACCTGGTTCTGAATTGATGGCCACCAACGAGTTAGAGTTTCGAATAATTGAGAGCTCCTGAGCTTTTAATCGAAATCAAATGGTTTATCAATGGTCGTCGTTGAGAGGGTCTAGGTCGACAAGGCTCTGTTATACCCCAATGAAATGAACTAAGTGTCTTTTCACTAGGGGTGACAAAATCGGTCGTGTTGGGTTGTTATCGGGCCGGCACAATAACAACACGACACGATAAGCACGAACACGAATACGACACGATAAGCTTATCGTGTCTAATATTAAAACCCGACACGACACGATAAAAATACGAAAAGCACGGCACGATAGACACGATAAGCAAAAAAAAAAAAACGATTTATTTAGTCAGACCCGTTAAACCTGTTAAGCCCAATAAACATTATAAAATATATAATTTTGATTTTTTAATACTCCCCCCGTCCCTAAATTATCGTCCTCCTTTCCTTTTTCGTCCGTCCCAAAATAATTATCCACTTTGAAACTTACCTTTTTAGAACATCACTTTTACCATTTTACCCTTACTTTTTTACTCTACTTTAATTATGGGCCACATACACATGGACTTTAAAGGAAACTACACATTAAACCAATATAAATAATCAAGTCAATTATTTTTTCTTAAACTGTGTGCCGGGTCAACCAGGACGATTATTAATGGACGGAGGGAGTACATATTTTGAAAATTTATCAATATAAATAGTCAAGTAGTTTAAAAGCCATAAATTTTCAAATGATAAAACTATGAAATAATCATAAAAATATAGTTCGAAAGAAGTGAATAACCCATAGTAAATTTTTAAAAATATATTTTTTAAAACATATATATTTTAGTTATCGTGTCTTACCGTGTTTATCAAGCCAGCCCGATAACAATCCATTTTTTATCGTGTCTTATCGTGTTGGCCCTATAACGGCCCGAACCCGATAAGCCCCATCTATAATTTCGTGCCGTGTTCGTATCGGTCTATCGTATCGTGCCTCAAATTGTCACCCCTACTTTTCACTTTAACTCATTTGCATATGTATTTTTTTCTTAGCCAGTGTACATCGTGGTCGTCAAGTGGTTTATCTAATAAACCAGTGTATATGTAATTAAAAAATATTGTTGCTCAAAATTTATTCATGGTCGACTAGTCGACCACTTGACGACCAACGTCGAACATGACATAACGCAGAAGCATTTTCGTAAGATCCATAAGTAGCGGTCATTTGGTTTGTTAAAGACCATATATATATATATATATATATATATATATATATATATATATATATATATATATATATATATATATATATATATATATATGAAAGGATTATACCGAGGAAATGGTCCTCGGCAAAATAACGGGCCCTACTTAGAAAATCGCTAGTAACGAAGCCATAGAAACATAGGTCCCTGAGATAACGCGAGTTTGATTGTTGCCAAGTAATAGACAACCCACGGCCTCCAACAGCTTTGGCCTCGGCTAGTCAGAGTGACTTCTAATGCCCTCGGCCCCAGACACTAGAGTGGTTTCCACCACCCTCGGCCTCGCCCACTGAATCGGTCCCCAGTACCCTCGGCCTCGGCAGTAATAAACACTTCATCACAAGACCGCTCGGCCTCGGCGTTAGATCAATCATCACTCGGCCTGACAAAGCAGCTTCCCTAGGCCCGGTAAAACAGCTACACGCAAACACCAACTCCCTGACAAACGCACAGCCCACTTATTTCTGACAAAGACCATCAACGCATTTAATAACCGCCGCAATGTGTTCCCCAATGACCAGCCGCCACGTCGATAGGAAGATCAGGTATAAATAGAGGACACACATTTATTGTAAAGGTAAGTGATTTCTGAGATATCTATACTCCCTTATCACAACCTCTTATCAAGCAAATATCACGGCACATTTATTACCCATTTTCCACCGGAAATCTTACTCTCACACCGGAGGGTTCTAGTCGGGTCGCCCCGACTCCTTAACGGTGTTGTTTGTTTACTCTGTGCAGGTAGCCAGGAAGACGAACGTGTGGAGCCCACTTCATCCTAACCTCAAACGTGGACAACAAGACAAGGTCACCACCAAAATAGCGTGATCAGTTTGGTTCCATTGCTGGGAAACAAGAAAGGATGGTGAGATAAAAAAAAGCAAGCCTCTAAAAACGTCACCCCGGCTGCATCCACCCGCCCGAAAAAGAACCCTAGCCTGAAGCGAGAAGGGACGCGAGGGCCCGATCTCAGCGAGATAGACTCCGGCGCCTCGGTAGAAGTGTCGGCGAGGTCCAACGAAGACTTCATATTGCTAAACTCTGCAACAAACAAGTAGAGGCCGACGCCGACTCCGAGATGGACGATTCACTGAAGTCGAATCTTCCAGAGCCAACGAGGAGGAACGACCTCAAGACAAAACGAATAAACCTACGGCCCAGGAACAGGTGGACCAGGAACACGCATATTGGGAGCACTAAAAAACCCTGTACACAAAGATACAGGAGGCCGAGACCAAAATGCACGAGCTGCGGCAAAAAGCTCGGGTCCCAGAACCCGAGCCCATAATCAACGTGCAAAGCACCCCAGCGCGCTCCAACTCAGTCTGGCAAAGGGTGGGAGATGCAAAACCCAAAAGAGCAAAATTTACCACCAATGTCAAGTCAAGGCTCGGCAAAAGGATGGCCGGCGAGGGGTTTAGGACAAGCATTCATTCTCGCTTGAGGTTCCCCCTCGATACAGATAACCGTCCGGCTCATAGTGAGGAAGGTGAGTCCCGACCCTACGCCCAGTCTTGACCAACAAAGCTCTCTCTCGGATCTCGACACCCGTCTCGCCAACTCGCTCATGAAAGAGGCTACTTTGGGGTCCCCAATAAAAACACGTCCGAGGAAGAAGTCGGGGGTACCGGTGACGAGCAAGGGAGCCAACGACATCCCCACACAAGCCGTAGGCTCGGCACAAGGAGACAGACCAATGACGGATGTCGAGATAAGGGCATGGATGGAGAAACTAGAAGCTCGATAGAGCACGGGAACTAACACGGCCGTCAAGAAAATAGGAGGGTCGTTCATAAAACAGATAAGGGAAGTGGAGGTGCCTCAAAGTGAAGATTCCATACTTTGAAGACTACACCTGCAGAAGACAACCACTGGATCGTAATGTGTCGGGGTTCGAATTAAAAATGATCATAATGACCCGGACTCGATGATATGTGGTGCTTAGTATTTGCGGGAACCCTGAAGAAGCAGGCCCAACAGTGGTATAATGGGTTAGCCCATGACTCTATCACCTGTTGGGATGACTTCAAAGGGGCCTTTCTGAAAAAGTTCGCCTCGGCAGGTGCCCTCCCAAAAGCGGGGGCACACTGCGTGAAACAAGAAAGTGGAGAGGCAGGGTTTTATATGACCCGCTTGAAGAGGTCTGGACCAAATCCTTGATATTCGACACCTCGTAGAATGTGCTTGGAGCTGGCCTATGCGAGGAACTGTCGAACCGAGCTCCTCGTGACCCGAACCCGAGGACATGATCGGCGAGATGTTCCCTGACGGCCAAAGAGGTGGCTCATTGGACGGCAGCGACCCTCCACCAGTAAGCAAGCTCGCGGCGACCACATCTCCTCAAGGCACAGCTAGCTAATATTGTCGACAGGCGCTGCCGCCGCTGGACAAAAACTACAAAGGAAAAGAACAAGGAGGGGCTCGGCAAGATGGCCCACCCGGCCAAAATTAGAGAAGAAGAAAGGAGTGCGAGTTCACCTAGGGAAATTAGGGGCCCAGATGAGACAACGAGTTGGAGGACTTCACCCCAAATGCAGCGAGGAGCACATCATGGATGTCTTCCTAACAGAGGAAGAATACGGCCCCCCTTCCCATGAAGTCACCCCTCGATACCCGAAACCCGGCGAGAAAACGATGCAAGCTTCCCATGAGATCGGCCACGTTACTACGGAAGAATGCATGCAGCATCAAGAGAGCAATACAATCTGAGGTTATAAACGAGGGAGATCGGAGGTTCGTAGCAAGAGCCAGCCCAATCAATCGCCCCCTGGACCAAGGGCTCACAGGGGCGACAACTGCATACTCGACACAGGCCGGTGGTGAACACCATTCGAGAAGAGACTCAAAGTATCACTACGCTTGAAAAAATGCAATCAAGCTAGCGAGAACAACTCGGCCAACAAAGGCTCATGGAAGGGATGGTCGAACATGAAATGGTTTTTAGAGACACAGAGCTGGCCGGTTAACTCATATGCTTTCGGCAAAACCCGCCGACCACAAGTTGGTATACACAACTGACCTCGTCAAAGCAGGGTCTTGATAGATCTGGTATTTGGAAGGGATGTGATGTACTACAAGTTGCTTTTACGGTATTAGGGCTCGGGTGATGCCCACCTTACTCCAAGCAGGAGTCAACTTGGAAGGGTTCGCAGTCACAAGGTTATGGCAAAGAGACACCGTGGCCCTCAAAGTCGACCTCCTCGGAGAAGGAGAAACCGCCCGAAGTGAGGAAATCACTTTCTTAGTCCTCGATCTCCCTCCATATAATGCCATCCTCGGCACCATCTCGGAGCCAAATTTCGGATGGTCGCATCAATGGCCCATCAAAGGGTCAATCTGTCACGTGACCTCGTCTTGGGGTAGGAGTCCTCAAAATGACGCTATTTCGCACTACAGGTACCTCATAAACTTGAGGCGAGAGGCGGGAAGAGGCGAAAAGGTCGAAGGAGGCCGAGGAAAGAGGACGAGCAAGTTGCCAAAGCGAGCCCGAGGGCTCGGCGAGAAAGCTCTACCAGAGTAGAATCAAAGTAGGCAAAGAGATAGTTGCGCACTTCGGAAGAAGGAGCGTCGGCGGCGAGGCGAAAAAGGCGAAAATCGCTTGACTGACCTCGGCGTCACGAGATCATCATGATCTGACGACCGTGGAAGGCGTAGAAGAAGTCATCATAAACTTCAAGCCTACCACGACCAAAAATCAAGGTGAGAATGGAAATAGCGGGCGAAGAAGAGCTATCATCGAGTTCTTAAGAAACAACACGGACGTCTTCGGCTTGGAGGCCAGGATATGGAGGGGAATTGGGAAGTAGCGGGTAGGTTCACCCAATTGAGCATTGATCCAACATTTGTACCCGTCAGCAGTAAGCGAGGTATTTCTCACGAAAAACAAGATGCAATTAAGGAGGAAATAGCCAAGCTGCTATGGGCCGAGATCATAAGAGAAATCCACTACCCAGCGTGGATCGCAAATGTTGCGGATCGGGGCCCGGGTGCGAGGAGTCTGATATCGGCATCATAATACGGCCAGTAGTGCCAGGTTCGGGATGAGTGCTCACGCGCCGCCCGCAGATAGGGGATAAGGGGTGTGCGTGCGTGCGGATCTTGGTGACATCAGCGCCACTTGCGCGTTCCACCCTCCCTTTTTGGGAGGACCGAAATCAAAAGTGCGGGATGAGTGTTGTCGAATAAGCAGCGTTGGAATGCGCCTCGATTGCCTTTAGTGGATTTTGATCAAATATGGGAGCTTTGGGTTTCCCGTCAAGTTATCCTTTTTAGGGGATACCGGGATATGGGAATGCATCACCCTTCTATTCTGTTTTCCCTTTTTTAGGGAAAACGTGAAAGTGCAAGGAAGGAATGTTGCAGCGCCCACTATGGATTTTATGAAAATAGCCTTATGGCCTATCTCGGATCACTTATGGGTGCTTTGGGTTTTCTACGTCAAGTTATCCCTTGTTTAGGGGATACCGGGGACATAGGAATACATCACCTTTCCATTCTCATTCTCCTTTTTTGGGGATAACGTGAAAGTGCAAAGAAAGATTTGTTGCGAGGCCCTTAGATCCAAAATGTTTTAGAGTCGTCATCTTTATTTTAAGGAATAAATAAAGCAAAACCAAAAAAAAAGAAAACCAGAGATAAAGAAAACGGGTTCGAGGAGGTTAAGTTACGAGTTGGGAAGGTGTTAGGCACCCAACTCGTCCTTTCGGCATCTCAAAAGCGGTTTTTGGCTAAAGTATGCTTGTTGTTATATTAATTAGCAGCAGGATAAATAAAGCATTAGCTAGCCTACAAATACATCCATTACATCTATATTATTCTGGACTTGCAACCGCCTCTTTTACAAATAATCACAAATATATTTGAAAATATTTGGTCATAATAATCCTACATTTAGTATTATTTCCTAACTAAATTCAAGGCGACAGACACTGCCTATATATATTTACATTGGACGGATTGGAAATAATACTTTTATAAGTAAAGACTTTAATGAATAAATAAAGCAAATAATTACAAATATATCTGAAAATATTTGATCGCCATAACAACGGCTATATTTAGTACTATTTCTAACTAAATCCGGGCCGGGCGACTTTTGCTTATATATCTACATTGGGCGGATTGGAAATAATACTTTTACAAATGAAAGACTTTTAAAATAAAACTTACAAAAGCGACCTAGGGTGTGCTCCCTTCGTCCCGGGGAGAGGGAGTCTTTTTGTTGTTGTTGTTGTTGTGTGTTGTGTGAATTTGGGCGTGGTCGCTACGAAAGTTACTTTTGGCCTAGGATTTGGGGCGGAAATGCTTGTTGTGTTTGGTTGTTTGTTGGCTTGAGAGGTAATTGGGCGAGAATAACGGCTTATTTACAGCTGATTTGGCCTTTAAATCGGGGCGAGCAAGCTGCTCTTTCCACGATTTTTGGACCGGGAAAAAAGGTGGATACCTAGGCTGGGGGCTAAGGTTCACTCCTATCGGTTGGTTTTGTGTTTGGAGGAGATTTGGCGAGTTCGAGGGCTTTTTGAGGTGATCGCTCACTATCTCCTTAAATCTCTATTTCTCCAGTATGCGACTACGTGGAGAAGTTTATCGAAGGAAAGGTGTGTTGAATGATCGTGAAGGCCTCTATAATTTAGAAACAAGGACACGGAAGGAAATAAAATTCCTTCTTCATGCATCAAGTTGGTTGTACAATGGCGAAAACATTGCATTTTCACGGCAAGCGATTGGTGAGCGGTTGCAAAGAATGAATTTGGGCGCCATGCCCGTAATTTGGGCGCCATGCCCAAATTGCATGGTGGCCATGCCCACTTTTCAAACTATGCAATTTTTGAGCACTTTGGTCCACTGCAGTTTGTCCTTTGCGCATCTGCTTTGTCCTTTTGCACTTTTGACCCTGCTTGACATTTGTTAATGTTTTAACATGTCTTGATATTTTATGTACATGCGAAGTCTGAAAATTAGGTGTGTCACGCCCTCGGCATCATCGAAGGCACGAGCGAGGCAACATCTCGGCACTCGAGCAGAGAGGCAAGACTCGCCATTTTCACCACCTCCGGCATTGGCACACCAATCGCCGCCGTCCGAGCTTGGACCGGTC
>CM028378.1:46964952-47078940 GCA_013146195.2 Codonopsis lanceolata | reverse complement strand
CGATCGGCCAGATGAGACATGACAAACTCGCATAAGCCCATCCCGAACTTGTTCTTGGGATGAAGTGAAAGTTCAGGGCCACATGCTTCATGCAGATGGCGGGTTGAGTTTGGAGACTTCGTGGCTAGAGCTGTCAAATAGGGAAAAGCCCGCGGGCATGACCGCCCCGCCACCTATTAGGGGCGGGTTGGGCTGATGTATTATATACCCGTTCAGATAAGGGCTTTTCGGGCTTTGCCCACCGGGCGTTCTGAGTTGGGCGGGCGGGGCGGACGCAGTTTCCAACTTTCTACAATTCTAGACTTTCTAGTGCAGCTGTAGCCCACTAGGTCAGGTCAATAGAAAAGAAATAATATTAAGTCTAATAGTAAACCTAAAATCTCAAACTATCAGTCTCATTTCGGTCTTCCTCTTCTCTAACCCTTTGCGTCTTTCTCTCAACTCACAACTCCTAAGTCTCATCTCATCAAATGCTGGACAAGAAATTAAAAGATGACGGCGCTGTGGTTTACTGGAGACGAGGGTTGGAGATGGCGGCGGGTTGGGTCTGCCATGGCGATGGCGGCACAGATTGGTGGTTGTTGTGGGAGAAAAAGAAGATGGTGGGCGATGGTCCGCCGTGGAGGAGGAAACGGGTGGCCACAGGCGTAACTGCGAGAGAAGCGCATAAAAACTTTTGAGGTTTTTTTTTTCATTTTTCTTGCGTCTGATCGCTTTTTCCTTTCCCCCTCATTAGTTATCATCTCAAATCTCACGATCTCTTTCCCATCCTGCAAGCTTCCAGATCCATTTCATAGTTCGAGCATGTGAAATAAACGAGTTGTTTTGATGGAATATATTTGCAAACTCGTTCAAAATGGTTTTAATTTTCATAGTCAGTGCCCCTTACAGATCCCGTCTCTACGCCTCCGTCTCAGATTTCTTATTTGTGCATTTTTGCGGGCTTTGCCCGCGGCCCTACGCGGGGCGGATTGGGCCAAGAGTTTCAAAGACCGTCAAGATTGCGGGCTTTCCCGCCTTGGCCCGTTCAGTGGCGGGCTTTCCAGGCCCACGGGTAAGCCGTCCCGTTTGCCTGTTTTGACAGCTATACTCGTGGCGCCCACATTGTCATAATAAATGATTGGTTGAGTCGAGGAGGTTAGACCAAGTTCGCCAAGAAGAGATACAATCCACCTGACTTCAGCCGTAGTGGCAACCACTACCCGGTATTCAGCTTCAGTCGAGGAGCGACCAACCGTGTGTTGTTTCTTGGATCTCCAAGAGATCGGGTTGCTTCAAAGATAGACAATGTAGGTACTGGTGGTTGTGTAGGCATCCCTGTTGCTAGTCTAGTCAGCATCAATGAAGGCATGGAGAGCAAGAGGAGACTGGCGATGAAGGAGGATGCCCACATTAATAGAGCCACAGAGATACCGAAGAACTCGCTCGACCGCATTCCAGTGCTCATTGGTCGAGCTATGCATGAACTGAGAGAATTTGTTGACGGCGAAGGCAACATCAGGGCGAGTAAGAGACAAATACTGAAGACTCCCAACCATTTCTCGAAACTCCGTCGGATTTGTGAAAGCAGTGCCCGTATGAAGAGTCAAGGTATATGAGGTAACAAGGGGTGTAGCTATGAGGCGAGTATCGGTCATGCATGTACGAGCAAGGAGATCAGCAATGTACCTGTGTTGAAAGAGCAGAAGACCACTTGGGCACTTAAGAACTTCAACCCCAAGGAAATAGTGAAGATCACCAAGGTTTTTTAGCGAGAAGTGGCTAGCGAGCAGGGATATGAAAGTTTGAACTGCAGCGGGCTGGTTTTTAGAGATGATGATGTCATCCACATAGACAAGAAGATAGATGATGTTGCCTGCAGTATGAAGAATGAACAGCGATGTGTCGGCCACCGAGTTTTTGAAGCCGGAGGTAAGAATAAACTAACGCAGCTCATTGTACCATGCTGGGGAGCCTGCTTGAGACCATAAATAGCCTTGTGAAGCTCGACACACATGTTAAGGTTTGTCCTTGTCTGTGAAACCAGGTGGTTGAGCCATGAGTACCTCCTCAAACATATTGCCTTGAAGAAAGGCATTGTTCATATCCAGTTGTTGAAGATCCCATCCTTGACAAACGGCCAGCGAGAGAACAAGACGAATAGTAGTCGGTTTAACCACTAGGTTGAAGGTCTCGTGATAGTCAACCCCTGGTCGCTAAGTGAAATCCCTTGGCCACTAGGCGAGATTTTTAGCGATCAATGGTGCCATCAGCATGCCTTTTGATACGATAGATCCACTTACAACCAACAATATTGCGAGCATCTGCCGAAGGGACCAGATCCCAAGTTCCATTACGAGCTAGTGCATCATACTCTTCAGACATGGCCTGACGCCACTTCACATCTTTTAGAGCTTGAGTGACACATGTTGGTTCATTGTCGCTGCTAGTTGAGCCGAAAGACTTAGTTTGGTGAGTGGTTTGTAGATATTGTTCTTAGAGCGAGTAACTATGGATGAAGTACCAGAAGCAGTGGGCACAGGAACATGGTCAGTAGGCGCATGCATAGGTACAAGAACAGGGTCAGCGGGCACATATATAGGAACATGGTCGGCGGGCACAGTACTGTCCTCGGGCATAAGACTAGTTACCGAGGAGGGTTGAGCAGATGGCATAAGACAAGTTCTGGGCACAGTGCTATCCTCGGTCATTGTAGCCGGGGGTTGAGGGTAGTGTATGAGCGAGTTAAGATCAACCATATTTTGATCAGTGCTAGAAGCCACTGACGGAGAGTTACTAGAGTGGACAACCGACAGTGTGAATGAAGTCGAGAGCAGATCATGTGGTGGTAACCAGGATGCACAAGTGTAGGCATCCTTGCGAGCATGATGAGTGGCTGATGTGGACATGGGAAAGGTAAACTTAACAAAGCGAACATGGTGCGATATGAACAGCTTGGTGGTGCTCGGATCATAGCAGAGATAGGTACTCTGAATGAGCGAGTAACCGAGGAAGATACAAAGAGTGGAGCGGGCAGCGAGCTTGTGGGCGGAGTAAGGGCGAAGCCAAAGGTAGCAAAGGCAACCAAAGGCACGGAGTTTGGAGTAGTTGGGCGGGAAACTAAATAGTTTCTGGTAGGGAGATATGTGGACACGAGTAAGTGTTGGTAGCCGATTTATAAGGTAGGTAGCTGTTTGGAAGACAAACGACCAAAAGGGCAGCGGAAGGGATGCTTTAGAAAATAGAGAGAGACCGGTCTCAACAATGTGACGGTGACGACGTTTCGAAAAACCATTGTGCTCCGGAGTGTGGGGTGGGGAGGTGAGATGAAAGATGCCATTAGCGGACAGGTAGGCGGCCAAGCCAGTATCACGGGTAAGACCCGTGTACTCGCCGCCATTGTTCGAATAAAAAGTGACAATGGTGGTTTTGAAGTAGTGTTTGACTAGGGCTTTGAAGCGGGGAAAGATGGTGGCAACATCAGATTTCTTTTTGAGCGGGTAAAGCCATATATAGTGGGTGTAGTGATCGACAAAAATAACATAGTATTTAAATCTATCAACAAAATGAATGGCCGAGGTCCAGACATCAGAAAAAATAATTTGAAGCGGGGAGGAAGATACTAAGGTAGATTATGAGAAAGAAAGCTTGTGACTTTTATTGCAAAGACAATCATTACAATGATTTTGTTTAATGGGAGTAGTATATAAAGTTACACCTAAACTAGATAGAATCTGACGCTGGATGGGTTTAGAGGGATGGCCAAGCTGGTGATGCCAGTCATGGTGAGAGACATTTAGCGCCCACACAGGCAGAGGGGCGAGGAAAATGGTTTGTGGTCGGCCATTCATACACATCATCTTTAGAGTGCTCAATCAGCAGTATGCGCTTTGTCAGTAGATCCTTCATATGAAAAGAAAATGATGAGAACTCGATAGATGTGTTATTTGAGATGCAAAATTGAGATATGGATATGAAATTACGTATCATGTTGGGAACAAAGAGAACAATATGCAAGGCAAATGTGTGTGATGGTGTGTTAAGAGAGGAAGAACCAGTTTTGGAGATAGGTAAGCATGCACCATCACCAATGACATGTTATGTTGTATGTGTCCGTGTAGTCGGAGTGAAGAAAGAGGTTGCCAAGGTCACCAGTGACATGGTAGGAGGCACCACTGTTAAGAATCCAGCTCGGTGTCCCTATGTCGGATGTGGTCGCTAGATGTGCCCGCAGTTTCCAACCACTGACCGAGGAAGAATAAGTAGTCTAGGGCGTGGTGGCGACCAGTTGGTAGTTCGGACAGCGAGCAACATTGTGACCTAGTTGTCGGCAACCTTGACACTTGTCGAGATACGGGCGCATAGTTGAAAAATGCAAAAGGCGAGAGGCGGGTGAGAGGTCAATATTTGAGGCGAGGGGCAAAAAAAGTGCAAAAAGGCGCTCACGGAACAAATATTACGGAAAAATTAATATATATAATAATATAATATTAATAACACAAATATCATCATTCATAGTTGAAATTCCAAAGCATTCGATGAACTTAACTTAAATTCTAAACAAGAAAATAAATAGTCATTAAAGCAAATGAAAATAAAGACATGCAAAAGAGAACTAAAGTCATGAAATGTAATAATTAACAACTAACAACAACAAGCTGAAAATCCTCAGCATTTATCTCATCATCATCTTCATCATCCTCATTCACAAGATTAATTGGCTCAAAGTATGTATCATCTTCATCTACAAGATGGTGGGTATGTGAAGTGTCAATCCAAATAAGTCCTCCAGTCCTTGTCCTTTGTTTTGAACCACTAGCACCTCCACTTGGTAGAGGTGGTCGATTGACACGCCCACCACTTGGTCCACCTCGGTCACCACTCGAAGAAACTACGTGAGATCTCGTCGAATATAAAGGATCCTGAGCTCGACTAACTTTACTAATTTGCTCCCAAGAGAGGCCATCATCAAACATGTCATCATCTTCACTGGTAATCCACTCGTTGTCATCATCAACTTCATCCAAGATGATAAGATCAATAGTATCTCGAAGATCAAATCTCCGTCTCAAGGCTCTATTATACTTCACAAAGACCAAATCATTTAATCTAGCTTGAGTCAATCTATTCCTTTTCTTGCTATGAACCTGTCAAATTAATGCACCATTTTTAATGAATAAGCATAATAATTGTTTCTATTTTTTTTTAAGAAACTAGTAACTAACTAAATCTTATACTCTAGTAATTACTATTTAGTACTTACGTGTTCGAACACACTCCAATTCCTCTCGCATCCAGATGCGCTACAAGTGAGACTAAGAATCTTGATGGCAAAATCTTATAAATTTGGAGTCTCGATACCATAATTGACCCACCACTCAGCTATGACAAAATTTATACTCATTAGTCATTACTCATTAATAGTATTTAAACTTTAAAGTACTAGTGTACTACTTGGCGATTTTGTTTCTCTTTGCTTTTTAGCCATTGGCATCCCAAGTCGGCCATCTGCATTCCTATAAGTACTCAATTCATTGGTGATTTTATCTTGAATATCAGGCTCATGTACTAATCTACCAATACAGTTAAAGAGTCCATTCATGACCTCTTTATCCTTCTCAATGTGTGGATTTTCGTAGTAAAACTTAGGATTCAAGTAGTAACCTACTGCATGTAAAGACCGATGAAGTTGATCCTCCCATCTTCAATCAATGATTTTATAATATGGCATATATTTCTCCTCAACGTTACCAAAATTCTTTGCTATTGTTTCCTTTGCTCTATCCATAGCCTCGTAGAGATATCCCATCAGAGCTTGTTTCTCACCATCAACAAGTCTTAGAACCTTGACAAGAGGACCTGCCTTCAAAGCATCATTTGTCCCCACCCAAAATCTGAAATCCATATCTAATTGGAACATTGCCCTTAAACCTTTCTTCACTAATTTAATCCTTGAAAGCGTGCGGAAGGCTGTGGCAAAACGAGTTGTTGCCGGTCTCACAAGCTCCATATTAGTGAATTTCCTCATCATATTCACTAACCCCAGGTGACTGTAGAATGTAGCTATTTAACTTGATAGCTCTTGTAAAGATTGACTTGATACTTGGTATCTCGAACAAACCTTCCAACACCAAGTCCAAGCAATGTGTCGACACGGTGTCCAAAATAGATGTGGATACTTTGCCTCCAACATCGTCCCTACGAAAGAACGGAAAGAAAAAAAAAAGATAGCAACTAAGCAAGAATAATCACTTCAACAAGAAAAAAAGAAAGCAAAAAAGAATACTAGTAATTCTTACCCGCCAACTTCATATTCGAAGCATTATTCGTAATCACTTGAATCACATTCTTAGGCCCAACTTTCTCCACAAATTTACTAAGTAGCTCACAAATCTTCTCCCCCGTCTTGCTATAATCGAAAGCATCAACCAATTCCCACAACCATACTTCCTTTGCGGCAATGAACAAGGAAATTCACCAACGTGCGTTCTCTCATATCTTTCCACCCATCCGACATAATGGAACAACCATATTTCCTCTATTCCTCTCTGTGGTCTTCCATGGATTGATTAACCCTTTCCATCTCTTGCTTAAGTAAAGGAACTCTCACTTGATATGTACTTAGAGATTTTATCCCCGGACCACGGTTTGCAACCGCATCAAGCATCTTTTGAAAACTAGGATAATTCAAGGTATTGAAAGCAATCCCAAATCATATATATATCCATCTAGCAATAGCCGAACATGCTTGATTATCCAATTCTTTCAATGCCTCCTCATTTTGATCCTTTTGTTGTTTCATATTTTTGGCATTTGCTTTCCCACTGCGATTTACAAACATATCCATCGGCCCCCTTTTGTTTTGCTTTGGGCTCATCGAGATCTCTTGACTTTCACTATCAATTTCAACATCATTATCATATTCACCATTTCTATGACTATCAATTCGAGATCGTTGAATTTGATCCATAACCATTTGCTCATTCGTTCTCTTTTTCATGCCCAAAAAATTCCTAATTTCATCCACCAACTCAGCCGACACTTTCTCACAAGCCTTCATATTTCTATTTCTACCAACAATGTGTTGCTTGGCCTTAAAACCCCCTCCGGAGTACCGTTGGCCACAAAAAATACAAGTCGTATTGTTGGTGTTGCACCAATGTCAAGTTTTTCCAAGCCGGATCCTTTCGACTTCGACCACTACTACTTGAGGAGGTCGGGATTGACATTTCTTATCATAAAAAATTATAAGAATTGTGAAAAAAAGTAGCAATCCACATCACACTATACTACAGAACCTACTGAAAGATAATAATTTTTTTAAGAAACAGAAAGTGTGAAAGTGAAAAAATTGAAAGATAATAATTTTTTAAGAAACAGTATCAGCCTAAAAAAAAAATTAGAAGTCAGTATCAGCCAAAAAAAACTGAAAGATAATAATTTTTTTTAAGAAACATAAAGTGAAAAAATCAAAACAAATTGTTAAATTGTTAAACAGTAACATCACAATACCCAAAGAAAAAAAATCGAACTGGAAGTCGAACTATAGAAGAAGTGTGAAGAAGTCGAAAGTTGAATCCTAAAAGAAATCTGGAACTGAAGATGAAGAAATCTGGAAGAAAGTCTTCGTCTTTGAAGTCTTCGAAGTTTACTTCTGGGTTAGAGGTCTTTTACACCCCCTTCCTACTGTTAGTACTGTGTTGTTTTGTAAATAAAAAAATCCAAACCTTAGTCTAAACTTTTCGCCAAGTGCCTCCATCGCTTTTTGGTCGACTTTTGAGTTTGAAAAAGGCGCAAAAGTCACTGAAAATCGCAGAAACTCCCTCATCGCCTGGAATCGACCAAACCAGTCGCTGAACCCTCGACTCCTTGCGCCTTGCGCCTCAGGCGCAAAAAGTGCACACCTTTTTCAACTATGTAGGGGCGTTGTGGCTGAGGGGTCGAAGCTGAGGACTGCTGGGAGGGTTGCCGAGGTTGAGAGGAGTTGACCGAGATTGCAAGGAGGAGTTCCGAGCATTTGACCTGTTGTTCTCGAGGTAGCAATACTGACGGAGACAGGATGCGAGAAAGACATGGGCTGTGACTGCTTCAGGAGTAGCTCGCGAATGATGAGTTTTTCATGGAGCTCATCAAATGATATGGGAGTGTCCCGGCCTTCAACCACATCCACGATGTGGTGGTAGTCATCATCCAAACCATCGAGGATGGTCTCAATAAGCTCCTCGTGATCAAGAGGCTTGCCCAGAGCTCGAGTTCATCCGCCTTACCTTTGACAAACTGCATGTAGCTGGAGATTGACTGGTTGCATATGGAAGCTCGCTTGAGATAGCCTTTATTTGTTTGATGTGACCATGAGTTGGGCGAGCATAGGTGTGGCAAGGGTTTGCCAAGCATCACGGGTGGTGGCGACTTGTTGGATCAAGGGGACCAATGGAGGAGACATGAAGCCGACAAGAGCGCCAAACAAAATTTTATCTTGTCGGATCTAGGGTTGGTAGTGCGGGTTTGGTGTTGAAACGTCCTTGGATGATGAATCATCCTTGGGCAGGACAGTAGGAGGCGGACAAGAGTGTGAGTCATCTACAATCTTGTAGAAGTCATCGCCAATAAGAGTGGTCTCAACTTGGAGTTTCCAAGCGATGTAGTTGGTGGATGTGAGTTTGGTGATGTTGTGGTGAGAGATGTTGATGAGGTCGAAGGTTTGTGTGGAATCAAGAGGGTTTTTAATGGTGAGAGAGTACTTGCCATTAGCCATGGTGAAGAAAGGTGATGGCAGCGGAAGAAGAAAAGAAAAAAAAAGTTTTTGGAGTAAATCTCTGATACCATGTTGAAAATGAAAAAGTTTAGGAATAATGACATAATTTTTTCATGGATTGAATCACCTATGTATAGATATGGTTACAATTAGGGTTATAATTAGAGTAGGGTACGAGAAATCTTTACAAGGAAAGTAACATAATAAAGAAAAAATCATACAAAGTAATTACTACTAACAAATAATTACAAATAAAAATATATTATTCTCTATTATTAACATGTAGGTTTGATCAATGGTAAGCAACCACAATGGCACGGGTTCTAATCACGAAATAGGCTAGTGTGAGCCTTCGAAAAACATGGGAAATAGATGTGGACAAAACAAGCACTTCCTCCTGTTCTCATTTTTTTTACATCCGTCCAAATAAGTGTCTTATTTGTAAACCTTCGTGATAACATTTTTACAATTTTACTGTCACTTTTTCTTTCTATTCTAATTATTATAGAATAAATTGACATGAGTTTTAAAGAAAATTACGTATTATACCAAAATTAATAATCAATTCAATTATTTTTTTTAAAAAAATTCAAGTGATGGTTAAAGAGGACAATAGGTTCTGGGCGGAGGAAATATTATAATTAGGGTATTGGAGAAGGATATTCTGACATTTTGCGAGAGCAACACGCATTGACTTCAGCAACAAAACATGCTCTATGTGAGAAAATAACCATGGCAAATGGAGCGGAAGAATTCTAGGATCCCCAAGTCAAGTCTTTTTTTTTTTTTTTTTGAATTTAAGATTGTCATGGAAAATATCTAGCAACATTTTGAAGAAGTTCACCTTTCATTTCCCTTCCCAACAATGAGTTGGCGGCAAACAACACGCACTCAGAGAATGAGCGGGGAAGGTAAAAGGAAGACGGATAACAACATATCGATAATCCAAAGTGTCAACAAATACTACCCTTGAAATAGAAGCTTCTTTGAGTTCCCATACAAATTTAGAGGGAAAACAAGAGCGACAACAATGAAAGGAATTGTTTCCCTTCTAATATATAACCCAGAAGAATGAAAGAAACAGCAGAAATATTGGCCTTACAAACATAATCCATCACTGATACACCCAAATAAACCACAACTAACAACTTATGACACATGTAACATCACTCAGAATTTCATACCAGTTGTCCATGCCCTTCAGGAGGCTGATGTACGGATAGAAATGCACCTTGGCAAGCATCCTAAGCGTGTACGACGTTTCAAGGGATCATAAGATGAGAAAAAATCTGGATCCTGCTCAAGAGACTCGGTATAATTCTCCAGAACCGTAACAATCTCATCGAAGGTTGGTCGCTTATTGGGATTGCTTGACCAGCATCTTTTGATGAGGTGTCGAAATGCCATTGGACATGCTGAGGGCAATGGTGGTCTAGCATTCTACACAGAGAACCATACATACATGAAAAAATAAAAACAAGAGCTTTTATGAAAGATGTAAGTTGCATCATCTCTTAAACCTAGACAAATATCCACCAAATAAGAATCATATAACAAATTCTTGTTTATTGCTCAAGTACTTTTGAGATTTGCCAAAGCAAGTGTATCAACATAAGTGTAGTACCATTTGCTAGCAATGTTATACCATTGGCTGAAAACAGAGCCACTAAGGAATTTATGGAGGAAGAAACCTGCATTGTACTAGAGACCAAAAACCAGATTGATAAGTGGATACTGAAAAGCAGGGCTATAGCTATCAGACTCGTCATTTAGGCACATGTAACTCCACATCCTTTCGATACAGCACAAAGCCAAGGAAAACATCAACGGTATATCTCAACTGAATGAGAGAAAAGCTTTAACTGTAAGAAGAATAAAGCTTTCCTAGACTTCGGAACGCTGTATACGATGAAATTTCGTCTTCCATTACAACTTTACTTTGAAAATTAGATATATTTGCCTAGAAGAGTGATGGATATAGAGATGACCATGGTAAAACAGTATAATCTCAGAGTTTCACACGAAGTACTCACATTTCTCTCGATACTTGAATACTTTTCGTATTTTTATGTGTTCTAAAACATTATACAATGGAAAAAAAGAAGGAAAAATAACAAATTTAGAATCAGCAATAGCAAGTTTGGCTTAATCTATGGGAGGCCTTCAAGTTATGAGAATTATAATAGTCCGTGACTTAAAAAGGACTACACACAGGTGATATGAAGTCCTCCCAAGGACGGCTTATTTCAGTGAATCACATGCTTAATAAATCCTACTATTTGCGACATCCAATTAAACACCCCAGACAACCTACCAAATCTTTGCGACATATACGATTATCTGTTTCCAATTTTTTGCCAACTGTTGGGCAATGCGACCACATTGGCAATGCGGTCGCATCCATGGGCAGTGCAAGCGCATCACGAAGGGAGAAATTCAAAGGTAGTCTCAGTATCGAATGCAGTCGCATCCAGGAGGGCAATGCGGTTGCATCACATAGAGTAATGCAACCGCATCGGTGCAACTAATCTGTTTTGTCGGTTTTGCTTGTTTAATAGTTTAAGGTTTTGTATTGTATCCCTATATATAATTGTAACCCTAAAACGTGTTCAATGTTGGCATAATAAAACTTTGATAGTCCGTTGGCCCCAATCTCTCTCTTTATTCTCTTTGATTGACCTTGGATTACTCTGTTAATTGTTTGCAAAATATTCCATTGTGCACTACACCAACTTTAGCTAATGTTAGAGGTTAAACTATCCATGGCATGTCCAACTTTTTTGGAAATCTACACCAAGCGACAACGTGATTACACAGGCGAGTAAACAGACGATCTCCCAATGGAAGAAATCGGTCCCAAGCCTGTCCGCTTGTGTAGTAAAAACTTGCAGCAAGAGGAAATTTTCCTTTCTATATCAAATGTACTTTGAAACAATTTTGTGACACTAATATGTGAAAATGCATGAAATTCATTTAATCTCCCAAATAAATTTACTGCTTGTTTGGTTAGCAGAAGTGATCATTCCATTCCACACATTTGAACTACCATGGTTTTACAATAGAATGACATGCAATGGAATGCCACTTATTGAGTACCCAACTACAATGAAAGTCCCCACCATCATCAGATGTACTTGACCATTTTCTAAACAAGATATGGTTTAGCAGCAGTAATCACTTTTACCAAATGCCTTGTGCTTCTGACTCTATCACATTCAGCAGTCGTTCGTGAAGGCCTGACAGATCACAGAGGTTCTATTAGCTTGATGTAGAGCGTGTTCTGATATTCTTTCTTTTTTGGTACAAAGCATGTTCAACAACCCATCCCATCCCCACCATTTGCTTCTTACAACCTATCTTCCTATCAACAAAGCGTTAGGCACTTCTAAGTGTACATTTCTCATCGTTTACCATGGTTGTAACTTGTAAGTTCATGGAATCACTCAGTGTTCAAGACAACGAATAACCAATTTCAACATAGCAACCTAGAGGAAACACAAGCCTCTTATACTACTCTATTCCATATCACACCCTTTTATACTTGTGGTTAGCCTAATCCTTCATAACATAGAACACCCAATTTGGACCTTGACAACGGATTCCTGCAAGGGTCTTCGTAGCCCCATCTAACCAGATGACGCAACAAGAAATGCTGTTGTAGCAAAAAACACCCTGTATTAGTACCCATCACTACATGCCAATTTAAATGAACATGAAAAAAACCTTACTTTTCAGTTCATGTTGACTCAATATCGTGCACTCTGTCTTTGTATCCTAACACAATAAAAATTTGAAGTGTCATTCCAATGTTTTCAGTCCTAACCTTGAATCGGCCCCACCTCCTCCTTATGTGCACTATTGGACCCGTCAAGAAAATACAGAGCGTGTCTCATTTGTATAAGCAAACTGAGGATTCTTAAAAAGATTGCATCCCACTGTGCCCCCTTTTTTCTCTCATCCTTACTATTTTGGGATTGGGCAGGTAACTAGATGATTGCGCAGCAAGCGCTGAACAGAATCTATTCTAGATTCAGACGTCGTGCCTCTGTTCATAAATACGCAAGTCATTCAGTATATAACTGACGACTTCCATGAAATTTGAAGTGTGAAAAGAAAACTAAACAAGCTGTAGAAGAAGAGAAAATGTGGTAGACATAGTAGGCGACAAATATGCTAACATAATAAAATTTGCACCATAAATAAAGTGAACAGATGGATATACCTTCTGGCATACTGCAAATGCAGCCTGCTCCGGAGTCATGTTGTCAAATGGTGTCAATGCAGTAAAAAGCTCCCATAGGATTATCCCAAAACTGTAAACATCAACTTTCTTTGTATGGTGTTTTTCTTTGATCATTTCTGGTGCCATCCAACGGTAAGTACCTGTAAATCCCTTAGCACTGCCACATTGAGATTCTAAGCATGAGATACCGAAATCTGCTACCTTTACAGACATATCTTCACCAAGCAGTAGATTTTCTGATTTGAGATCTCGGTGAAGTATACCCTGAGAATGAAGATACTGCATCCCCCGTGCAATATCAGTGGCCAACTTAAGGACTAGGTCAAGGGGAAGTGAATATGGCTCCTGCTGATGGAGATATTTCCTCAGGGATCCACCAGCACAGTATTCAGTGATGATGCAAAATACAGGGGGTTTCTTACATGCTGCAAAAAACTGCATGAAGAAAGTGAAGAGAATAGTTAAAACACAAACAAGGACCTAAACCTTATAGGATGAACTTAGTATCACAATAACTTATTTGACAGAGGGTGCAAATAAGATATGCTGTTGTCTGGTATTACCACTGCATAAAAATGTACTTCCTTCATCCGAGGTGTGTAACTTTTTGGTCAGTTTGATCAATTTTTGGATCGGTATTTGATGAGGATTTAATTGTTTTTTCAACAATTATAAAGCATGTGAATTATAGATATTTTAGTGTAGTTTCTAGAGGTTATAGTTTTATCTTCTCTGACTAAATAAAAGTATGTTAAATAAAGGTCAAAAAGTACCTCTTCAATTGGAAGAGACGTGGTACATCATTTAACCTCCTTGCGTAAATTGACACATGGCTATTTTGAGAACGTTCCTAGATTGTAAATAGATATAGCTGACAAAGAAGGAGTTAATAACTATAAGATCACCAAGTTCTAAAAAAAACTTATGCTGTCACAAAGAGGGCCGACCAATGTTTATTGTGCTCTAATACTCCTTGCGGACAACATAATGTTTAGTTTTACCCCTCTAAAAGCTTATGTGTCCACATGCATATGCATAGAGAGGACCGTTCAGTAGTGAAGATATGTCCAATGGTTGTACAAGGAGTACTTACGTAATGGCAAAGAAAATACAAAGGGTAAGACTTGCTCAACCAAAGATAGAGATCAAAATGACTTTTTTTTAATAAAAAAGTACAGTAAAGTGAGCAGGATATACTATTTTAGCAGTTCAGCATTGCCGTTCTCCACCATGGATGGAGTGATGACAATCCTTATTATGGTTCAGCTCTTATGACTTATAGGTATGCCATATACAGACATGAGTTAAATCCTAGAGATAAGTTTTACTCTTTTTATATATATCTTCTAGTCTTCTACTAATCGATTTTCTGAGACAAGATTGAATATCACATGCTTATGTCAAACCTACCCTCACGATGAGCGCAAGTCTTAGAGAATTGCTGATCTTTTTATGGCAAAAGGGATTCCTTCAGACAACCACTTAGTTTAGAACTTTAGACAAAGGCTTGAGTTGAGTTGAATTGAGTATATAATTCTCCTTCCTTCTCTTCCTCTCCTTTTTAACATTACTTTGGGTTGTTTTGAGGTAAAGACAAACTTTACTTTTAACTTTTGAAATTGCAAGTAGTCCAGACTGCTGAGCATAGCTTTGAACGACTTGAATCCTAAGATCAATAGATTAACAAATCGAGTTTCCTCTATGTTTTTCCCTTGAACTAACCTTATTTTTTACCTATGAACCCTTCTTATCTAACTAGATTTGGCAAACACATCTAACAAAAAATAAGTGTTTGCATTTAGTCATAAGATTCTTGGGGCGATTTGCCATATAATTCAAAAGACAAATACCGAATCTAAAGAATCAAACAATCTAAATCATATGTGACGCTATAATTAACAATTAGAATACGAATCTTCTTAAAACCAAAATTAAAGAAAGAAAAAAAGAGAAAGAAGTTACGGTGATGATATTTGGATGGTGGAGGCGGAAAAGTAAAACAGCCTCAGAAGTGAAGTGCTTCTCCAACGTTGCAGCCAACTCTCCATCTTCCTCAGGCTGACTAATAAGCTTGATTGCCACATCATTCTGTTTGTAAACCCCTCTGTATATCCTACTATGCCTTCCCGAAGCGAATTTGTTACCGATAAACAACTGCGACATGTCTGCACTCCATGCTTCTTCTCCTTCTCCTTTTATCTCTCCTCCCTTTGACACCAAATACTTTGACCACGACGCCGCCCTCTTGTACTCCCCAAGAGACAGTCGCCTCTCCAGTTTCCCATTATTCGAGATTTGCTTCAACCAGTTTAATTTCTTCATTGAATCATCAAATTTCAATTTCTAACCAAATGTATAGCCCTAAAAACCGATTTCTTGTAAGGTTTGATGACTTGTCCTATTACTATTTACTCTCAAGTCAACTACATTTCCGAAACTCTGCTCTGTCAGTACACTCAAACCAGCTTGAATGACAACTTACTTCAAAACGAAGTAAATCTGAGTGGCTGCTTATGATAAACCACGAATTTCGAGATAGAAATACTAGTACTACTTACTCAAAAGAATATGCAAATTTGTGCATAGAAATGCGTGCAAATCGATCTCAAAAATCTATCTATCTCGAGATAAGAGAAGGCAAGAGAGAGAGAGAGAGAGCGCGAAGCAGACGGAAAATGAATCAACGAAGATACACCGTCTGGAGAACGGAGAAGGTCGTTGAGCATACAGTTTGATGGCGGAGCTACGCCATGGGAAGTGAGTTGAGAGAGAGAAAGTGGAGGTGAAATTTATTACGTAGTTGGGGCTTGAAGTTGAGAATGAAAGGAACTCTGAGTGTGTGTGTGTGAGAGAGAGAGAGAGAGAGAGAAGAAGGAGAGGAGTGGGGAGGGTGGTGTTTTCTGGTGGAGGATTGCAAGCAAATGGCGGAGCTGGCGGGGTGTTTGGTGTTGGCTCTCTTATCTGCTCTCTAAAATTCATAACGTGCGAAGATCCACTCATGAGGAGACAGACCGGGTATCTCTGATTGTGACCGCTACTGATTCCTTTCATATATTGCTCCTCCATTTCTTCTTAATATCCAAACTGCCATTTAATTCCTTTCTTTTTCTTTACTTTTTCGAATTTTGAATTCCCCACCTTACCCCCTCCAAATACTTAAATTCCCCATGTGATAGCAAAAGGATGAAGCACATTATTATTGAAATTAATCAAAAGCATGCTTTTTAGTTTTTAATTAATAGGAAAATAGGAAATAGTTGTAGGTGTATGTCTCTGATTTATACTTCTAATGTCTCTGCGAAACAGGAATAAATTTACAGAACCCCTAAATGTTACACCTAAAAACTTTAATTACCACATTACTTAGAATATCCAATTACCAAAATACCCTCCATTAAATATAAATAAAATAAAAACCCTTTTCAAGTTACCAAAATGCCCGAAAACAAAAACAAATTGAATATTAAATTAACTCAAGTCTACAAACAGAAAATTGAACAATGATCCGAAGTGTGGCATGTCAAAGGCGTTCTGGTCGTCACACTCTCATTTATCTGAGAGCTTCAATCAATCCACATAGAGCTCTTCGTGCGTGTGTGTATATAGAATCACGCTTAATATCTATTCGACTTCGCAATCTCTATATCATTCCAGCAACGAACGGGAGATGGGCTTCGAGAACGATCCTTACCGTGACGAAAAATGGAGAGCCGTTGATGGATTTTGATGACGAAGACGATATATTCAATCCAATCAAGGTGACAATCAAAATCTAGTGCTAGACGATAACCTAGAGGATTTCGCCGACGACGACACTTGGCGTTGCGAATTAGAAAGGTCTCTGACGCCGGTGCATGACTCCGACTCCAAATCCAAGCCTCGTAAGCGCCTCATCAAGAAGAGCACTTCCCCCGCTGCCGATAGTGTTTCTGATTATGGTATTCAAGATGAGGATGTTGATGAAGCGGCAGCGGCGTTCTTAGTCTTTATTGGGCTACTAAAAGGAGGATTTAGGATTTGATCTCGCTGGAACTAGTAGTAATCTTTCCGAGAAGGATGGAATAGAACCTGAAACTTCAGTCCTCCTTTTCTTTTTTAAGGATCAGCTTTCTTCAACGCCTTTTGAGGCTTTCCAACCAATATTAGATCGAAGCATTGATACGCGGAGCCTCTACAAAGGAATCTCGGGATGATTCTTACGGCAGTGTGCCGTCTTCGTCGTCTGATGGTGGTGGGAAGAGGAAGAAGTTTTCGAGGAAGGATGGGGGTGGTGGTGGGAGTAGGAAGCGAGAGAAGAAGGTGAAGTCGTCGGGGATTAGGAAAGAGACGCAAGGAGGTGAAGTCGTCGGCGGTCTGGGGATGATGTCGAGGTGATGGAACAAGTCATTAAAAGTCGCTACTTTTTAAATTTTTTTTTGACAAAAATCGCCATTTTTTTAAATAAAATTCAAAAAAATCGCCATGTGTTTTTTAAAAAAGTAAAAAAAGTCGCCACTTTTTTTAAAAAAAATTGACAAAAATCGCCATGCTTTTTAAAAATTTTGAAAAAAATCGCCACTTTTTTAAAAAAAATTGACAAAAAACGTCAGGTTTTTTAAAAAAATATGAAAAAAATCGTCATGTTGTTTAAAAAAAATTTAAAAAATCATCATTGTTATTCGGATCGCAATTTATTAAATAAATTGTTGGAAAAGAACAAGTTTAAGATTTATAGTTAATTGTGAAGGAAGATTTGACATATATTTATAAGAGCATTAATTGAAACTCCTTTATATAAAAAGATAAGGATTAATTAGTAATTAGAGTTTAGGGTTAATTGTAACTACTTTTTATAAAATGAGTAATTAGTAATTAAACTATTTAATAAATGTGGTATTTAGTATTTTTTGTGTGGCATTTAGGGTCACTTTATACTATTGTTACATATAAATATATATGTAAGAGTCGCAATTGTTCAAGTCCACTTATGTTAATATAATTATATATGAAAATTAGGTCGCAATCGGAGGTTAATTTGGATAAAACAATTATCTATTAATAATATCAATTAATTTTAATGGGTGTTATTGGATAATATTTAATTCTATTAATGGGTATTATCCAGATAATACCAAAGAATATCATTTATTGTTTTAAGTATTACTTACCTATTTATATTATGATTCACTAAGCATAATATACACACACACAAACCCACCCAAACACACACAAGCCAAAAAAAAACACACACACACAAAAACACACACATGCACACACACACACACACACAAAATGATAAGTTAATAACTTAATGTTCATAAATCATAATATTTTCACCGATTTTTTACATTTAATAAAAAAATCATGGGCCTCACTTTCAACAACGACCAAGATATTCTCTTAATTTTGACATTTATCTTTTTTTTCTTTTTTTTTACTCAAATAAAAAGAGACATTTGCAATGCGATACTATTTTTATCACCTAATATATATAAAATTGTCAAAATTTTATAATAGTCTTCATGGTTGTGAGATAGAAAATATACGTGTTTATTGATTTGACATTAATAAATGATTATGTAAAAGTAATTAAAAAAAGTCAAATACCTTATTAAAAATTAAATAATTATATTTATTATAATTATAAATTATAAATAACAAACAAATATTCTTAATCCAAAACAAAATAAAAAAAACGTTCATAATAATCAATAATTTTTATGATTACTTATTTATATTTATATAAACTTTCAAATAAATATAAAAAAGTGGTTTACCCTAATGGTAACAAGCTTTGATATAAAGCAAATGATCCAAGTTTGAATCTTGCTAAAAGTAAGTTATGTATCTAATTATTATTATTTTTAAGTAAATAGTACACAGTGGTGATGGTGGCGGCAGTGGGCAGTGGTGGTTGTCGGAGGTGGGATGTGGCGGTGGTGGTTGCCGAAGGTGGGAAGTGGCGGCGGATAGTGGTGGTGACATTAGTAGATAAACCCGATGAATAACCAGTTAATATCCATAATTATCCATTTTGTAATAAGGTGTTAATGAATATTATCCATTAACATCCATTAACTTTAATTTGGTGTTAATGGATAACACCCAATAAGTCTTTTATAGTGGATATAATAAATAACCCAATGAGTTGGATAAATTTTTGCCACCCCTAATGTACATCATCATTTTCACTCTCTTTGTTATATCAAAAAATTTATGTTTGAAAAGTTTAATTATTAAAAAATACATTAGTATCTTTGGAGTTCATCATAATTAGTATTAAAAAAAAAAAAAACTTCAAAACACACAATATACTTATAGCACAAGTTAACATTAAAAATAATAAATTACGAAAAATGTATGTATAATTTTTTAAAATACATTATTTATATGAAATATCTCAAAATATAATAATCCCGATTTGTCCAGAGAGTATCATACATCTGTCACTTTATGTGCTCTTTCACAATTGATCAACTTTCCTTTTGAAGATATCTTTAAAAAAATATCACTTAAAAATTCAATATGCATTAATTAACTAGTTTATTAAACTACAATAATGTAAAATCTTGAACTAATTATAAGGATTCTAAAAAAACATGTATTGTTCTCGAATGACTAATTATATACTCCCTTTGTTCATACAAAAATAGCCTTATTTAACAAGTCAATTTATTATTATTATTTTTTCACAAAGCAAGTCATTTTTTTTGTAAACATATTGTTGTAATTTATACTTCCTCTGTTCCGGTCAAAGGGTATACATTTGAAAGTCAAACTTTTTAAAAAATGACACTTTTAGTAGTCCATCAGTAATAAATGACACTTTTATATCTTAATTTTTATAAATATATTCTTTAAGTGAAACATCTCAAAATTAAATAGCGAAATCTTTGTCTGAAATGGAGGGAGTATTTAATTTCTTACCCCGGATCAAGAATGCAATGCATAGAGCACATCACATGTAATATAGAGGTGTACAACTCGGATGAAGGAACCAATGATTAATTAATGGTGAAAACTTAGGTAAAACGGTTTTAGAGATTTTTTTTATAAGATAGATTCTCTTTATTTGATTTATCGTGTGTTGGTGAGTTGAATTGTGAGAGAGTGAAATTCCGTCTTATTAATAAGGATCCGTAAAACGGTTTTATAAGAGACTCATCCTTAATTAGTTAGGTCGAAGTGTGATTTTAAGTGGGTATATGTATATCTATGTGAAGAAAGAATAAATGGACAAGAGATTACAAGTATTAGTGTATTACTGAATTATAATTATAAATATATAAATAAAGAAAGAGAAGGACAAGTTTGTAAATGGAAGAAGCATCAAAACAATGTGAGCCAGTGAGGTGGGGGGACCACCGTCAGAAGTTAACAACAACAACCAAAAAGAAACGGAAATAAACGATTTTGGGGGTGGGGGTGTAGTGTAGTTAAATGGCACGTGGGGACCCACGTCGTGTTGTAAGGTAAAAGCCGTGGGTGTGTCGGACAATGCCGTATGCTCCTTCCGTATACGGTCTACTCTCTATCTCGCTTTTTCTTGCCCGTACGTTCTCTTTTCGCACTCACTCTCTATCTCTCTCTCTTTTCTTGGGTTGTACCATCGAATCGGAGTTTAATTTGCAGTGCTGTCTCTTGGCTGTAGTTAGTCGGACTGGACCCAATTCTCCCTACAACTTCGTCCAGTCACTCATGCAATCCTATATTCCTATCCTATCTTAATGATTTAATCTAATCAAGGTTTCTAAACGCGTTAAATGATTGATCTCCACATTTTATGTATAATTAAACTCTTTAATTCACATGTTGGTAGTCAATGATTAGTCTTTAGCGTCGTTTGATAGCCAAGATTAAGACAAAATACGATTAATAAGTTGAGTTACCTGATGTTTGATACATAATAGGTAATCGGGACTAATAACACGAGTTATGCGGATAAAGTCATTATCCATTCACTATTAATACCAAGGGAGAGGGTGATATTCCTCACTAAAAAAATTGGGATTAACATTTATAATCTTAAAACTACTCCTAATATACAAGTGATGATTAATAGCGATTACACTAATAATACAAGGATTAATAATACTGCTTATCTTTGTCCGACTACCAAACACGCCCTTCCTAAATAATCTTTTTTTTTCCTTATTGTCCGTTTCAAAATAATTATATTCTTTCAAAGCATTTATTTTTATGAAAATATTTTTATCACTTTTATTATTATTATTTACAAACTTTAATTATGGTAATATGTTTAAGAGCATTAAAGCAAGTCACACAATACACAAATATTTATGGTACAATTAATTTAAAAAAAAATGATGTATCGAGTCAAAGATGATGATTATTGAAAATGGAGGGAGTATACTTTATGGCTTATGGAATTTAACGACTTGATCTCTTACTAATATTGAGGATAAATCTTCTTAAAGCAGCTGCAGCAGCATACTCAATAATACACACTTGTAAAAGACTAAAAGAAACAAGAAATTAATGTGATTTACTAGCATATGGAGAGATTTAGGAGAGGATAATGATATCTTTAATGTGTGGTCTATGGTCTTTTTTATTAAACGTTAAAAATACGTTAAATTATTCCAATCATTCTCTATATGTCTATTTGAATTTATTAACAAAAACACAAATACAAAAGAAGACATTGTCAAATTACTAGCCCTCGCAAAGTTCAATGTTACTAGAGATCTCTAGGTCAATCATTTCCATCGTTTTGATTCTTCCGAGAGTTGACGTCACTATCCCAATGTAGTAGAGTGGTTGGAAGATAGCTTGGATATCAGGGTTGTGGAGGGAGAAAAGTAATTCACAGAGCATGTACGTGCTCTTGTACCAACTAAAAGCTTTCGCTAAAAATCTATGGCTGCTTGGCAATTGAAAAAAGTAAAATAAAGAGTTCTGATATTACGAAGATGAAGGAAATGCTAAACCGAGAAACAAGGAGAGGATGAAATATGTTGTGGAGGAAGATTGTCAGAATCTAATAATTTATTTTTAATACTGAAATTTACTATTTACCTTATATATATATATATATTCCACATCATTTATTTAAAATTCATAGATTTGACTAAAATTGGATCCAACAAATATATATATTAGAGTTGATATTATTACCACGAGTTATATCTCGTAATATCATTTGTCTTAAATGATTGTATGACAAATCATGCATTGCTGGCAAAATAATGTGGAACTCATACCACTGTATTTTTTAATATTTATTTTATTTTATTAAAATCTAATTTTGGCTGGTGAGTTGTGAGGTAATATGTCACCACCAAACATTCGGTCACACAAACAAGTAGAGTAGTAATTATGTTATGATTGAAACATTGCAGTTTGCATCTTGACACTTCGCAAGATACCTGGCCAGTGTATTTTTTTTTAATTTTAATATCAGGAAAAAATATAAAACTTAACGTTGCACTTTATTTAATAACATAAGTAGTAATTCTGAAATATTTAATACTAACATAAGTAGTAATTAGCATGATGTGGTTACGTTTTTCTTCAATTATTAAAAATTAAAAATAAATAAATAAATGCATAATAATTATAGAATATGTTTGTTTAAACTCCAGTCTCCACCACCGTGTCACCGCTACGAACAAAAAAAAACGTAATGTACAAAATCCTAATTTTGACTCATTAAGTAATCTTTTTGTAATATAATACATGTTCATATGTAGTTTTTCAGTCTTTGTCATTTATTAAAATAGATGATTAATATAGTTGGATATAAACCAATGACGAATCACTATTCAACTGTCAACTAGTAAAGTTGGCTTCCGAATTTAAATTATCTCTCACGCGGTGAGAGATTAATAATTTTTAAAACACATGTAACCACGTACGATCATGTACGATCTAGTATTTTAACTCACACTCCAAATACTTAATCGTTTCGTTTATTGCTTTAATCGAGATTTGTGAATACTTAAACCTTAATTCAAATTGGGAGGCGGCAACAATGGCAGCTTCTAGAAAATAAAAAATAAAAAATAAAAATGATGGTTGGGTATTAAATGGATTTTTATAATTGGTGTGTGGTGTGATACAAACAAAGATCAATGAATTTGCTTAGCTCAAAAGAAAAAGGTGAAGAATATATTTGGTATATAGTCCAAAATTGTGCAATTCAATGAACATGGGTGATGGAGGTTATCACGTGCAGCAGTATTTTTTTATGCTTTTTGTGGCAATTTCAGGTCTTGTTAGTGTTTGGGTTGTTCTAAACTTCATATTGAAAAGAGTTGGGCTTGTTTTGTAATCTAAATATCAGGCAGACCCATTAGACTAAACTAGGTTGACTTCGTCTAATATACAGACCGGATCCCATGGACAGTTGAAATTGGGCTGAATCTAAGGAGGTACTCGGAATTACCAATAGAAACGGGTGTTTTGATGTAAGGACGACATAAAATGGGCTGCGCTTCAAAGTGGTAAACTTAAGAGTGACGCTATTTAAACCCTTTTTCTTATAAGGTGATCCATAAAAACCATTTTTTTTCTAATTTACTCTCCCCAATCCAAACACTCTCTCTCCCTCCCACTCTCCGTCCTCTTTCCTTCTTCCCGCCCAGCATCTTCTTCCCTTTTCCCTTCCCCACCCATGCATATTCTTCCCTTCTTCCCTCCTTAAATCCATTGCGTCTTCTTCCCCACCCACTGCCTCCTATTCCATTCTTCCTCCACCTACTTCGTCCTCTTCCCTTCTCCCACTCTATCTTTTCCATTCTCCCCCTTCCTTCTCTAGCGAGCACACGCCCCGACCTTCCTTCTTTCCATGTCTTTTTTTAATTTAACGTGCGTCGTTCGATCGACCACGGTCGAACATTACAAGGTTGTTCAAGCGTGGGGGGAATAGTCGGTTTCCTCGGGAACGACCTCAATGATGACCACGTCTCCATCCTCCTCGTTGGTTGGGGCAGCAATAGTTTCTGTTTCTTGAGCTTGAGCCATCCAGATTTGTGTCATCAGCTCACTTACTATGACTTGGGCAGCTGGAGGAGGGGTCCAGGGAGACAGTCCTTTTTGGGCATCGATTTCGGTAAGAGACTTTAGCTCGTCCTCAGTATACGGAACCAAAGCGTGGCCGGGGCGGGCAGAAGAGCAAAATGGTAGATTGGTGCCCCATTCGGCAAACAACTCTGGTCGGATCTACAGGCCGCTACAGGCTATCTGCCTTAGCACGTGGTTCACCCCTTGGAGGAAGAAATGGTAGGCCTCATTCTCGACGCAAGTAGCAAAGTCATCAGAATTTTTGTAGTCGTCGATGACGACCTGTTTTTGCTCTTCGTTAGGGCGGGCTAGTTCGTCCTTCAGCTTTCTTTCCTGCTCGACAGCCGCGGCCTTGGCCTCTTCCAGCTGTGTTTGGGTAGCTCGGAGCTCTTTCCTGACCGAAGAAATGTTTTTCAAGGCCGTCTCTTCAGATTTTTTGGAGAAATCCAGGTGAGTTTCCAAGGTTTTCTTCTCCTCTTCGACCTTGGAGAATTCAGTCACTTTGGCAGTGAGTGCCTATTCGTTCGTTTTAAGCTCAGCCCGAAGAGAGTTAACAGTCTCCTCAAATTGGTTTTTATCTTTGGCCACTGAGGCACTTGAGTTGATGCTGTCGATGAGCCGGTCGTATATCAGCTTAGTTTTTGTGGCTATCTGCAAATCGGGGCATAGTCAGTATTTATGGCATATTATAAAGAAATGGACTACGAGATTAGAAAGGATAGTTACCTCAGTCAGGCACATTCCCACTTCGCCAACCAGTATCGAGCTTGAGTGCTCTGCATTTCTCTTCCGAACCCCACCCTGTCGCAGCCTTCTAACTAGGCCCAGCCCGACAGTGGCAGGATACCTACTGCGTTTGTAGATGTTGATTTTATCCAGGTCGGGCACGTTGGCTATCTCGGTGATAAGGGCACCAACTTTTTCTTGATCCTCGGGCATGAAGAAGTTGCCCTTATACCATGAGGGAGTTGGCGGGCTGGCATCTCCTAGCGCGGTTTTCTCTGATCGGTGTTTGCTCCTTTTTTCTTTGGGAGGATCACCGCGAGGACTTTTGTTCGGGGTTACTGCACTGGTAGCCGGGTGGGTGCTCAGAGTGATGGGTTCAGCTGTCTGGATAGAGGGCACCGTGGGTGCAAGTGTGATAGTTTGGCTTGGCTCGGGTTGATTCCGCTTTGTTCCTCGCCCGGTAGTAGGGGGGATAGTAGGTAGAGTGGCAGGAGTTTGAGCAGTTAGCTGTTTGTTCCTACTGGTCGCCCCTCTTTTTGCGGCCTGGAGAAACTTGCTCGCATCATTTAGCTGCCTCATATCTGCAAACACAACGGGCAAAAATAAATAAATAAATAAAAACTGTAAGCAAACAATGGGTTCACAAGTTGTAAATCAAGTGCAGAGTTTTAAAGACAGACCGGTAATCGAGAAGGAGGGTGTGCAATTGGATCCAGTTCGTGCACAGTCAGGGCACTCACTGGGAAATTTCCCTCCGTGACATTTTCCCCAGTAGGGGTGTGGTTGTTCGTTTTCAATGGTAACTCGAGGTTCGACTCCCTCCACAGGCCAGCTTATGATGCCGGCTAGACGAAGTAGAGTTGCATCAGATGTGAGGACCCGCCAGTCGAGTACCCAATCTTGTCCAGCTCGCCCATCCTTTACTCTGAGCAAAGATCTAAAGGCCCTGGCTATTGGGGGTTCACCAGCTCGGAAGGCGATCTTGTCATATTCAGGGAGCCCAAAATCGTGCAGGTAGGGAGCAAAAGGCCACCCAACTCGTGACTCTATGAACAGTGTTTTGCCGTCCCATGAATCAACCTTGTTGGGGCTGTCAGACAGAAGTTTAAAATAATTAAGGTTTAAGCGCCCTGTAATGCGCCCAGATTTCTTGTCTAAGGAAAAGAGGAAAACTTTCCTGAATAAAGTCATTTCGGCTTCGAACCCGAGCAACCTGCACGCGACGGTGTATACGACCAAAACCTCACTGTTGTAAAGGTCAGGTCGCAGGGGAGGGAATTGGTCATATTCAGAAATTCTACGATGAATGGATCTAAAGGAAGACGAAGTCCTACAATGAAGAAGTCGAAATAGAATACCATTCGATCCCCTTGATAGTTGTGCCCTCTCTCCTCGATATTCAGATCAAAGGCTCTCACTCGGTAATTCTTGGGGTCCATACCCAAGGAGTAGAACCAGGCACCAACGTCATCCTCACAGGTCAAGTCGTCTCATTTAAGTGAGGAGGAGATGTTGGAGATGGTTTGTTTGCCGATGTGATGTTCAGCTCACGGATTGCTCGAGCTAGGAAGATTATCCTCGACTTGTTCATCCTCATCGAGAAGGTTCTGCCCGTCTATGGTCGTTGCATCCCTTGTTGTATTGGGGGGATCTGCAGCGTCTTCTGCAATGTATTGGGAATTTCATCTTCGGCGGACTAAGGAAAGTTTTTTTGCTCACTCTCTTCGGAACTGGAGGATTCTGAGCTCTCCTCAGTTTCAGTGGAGGCTTTGTGGTCGTAGCTACGACCTTCAATTTATGAGTGGGTTTCGTCGCTGGACATCCTACAGGAAACAGGAATCGAGGAATACATATTAAATCTTGCTCGGGTAGTTAATCAAGAGCAGATCAAGTGAAAACCCAGGGCAAAAGCCTATCCTAAGATCGGTGAACGGGGCACCGGTGAGGTATTCCTCGATTCCTCTACTTGAAGTGGAATAGGTTCGTAACAAATAGGGGAACAAGATGGACAGAGGAAACGGGGGTCAAAAGCCTAAGTTTTTGGCAGATTGTCTAGCCCTAGTTTATGACAGTTTAAGTTGAAGACATGTATATTTAGAGTGGCATCATCAAACCCTAATATGGGGGTTTAGCAATGAAGAAATAACAGCGAAAATGTGGACAAAAATTGCAAAAAGATTGGTAATAATGATTGAAGAAATACATGTTGATTTGGAAGAGTGAAGATTGAAGATCCTGGAAGCTTTAGTTGCGCGGCTTGAGCACGGGGATAAGTAGATCCAACACTGAATTTGTCTTCGTTTGCAGAAGCGAGAAGTTTTTTCTGTTTCTGAAGTTGTTTTGAATCGATAAAGTTTGAAATGTGGGGGTGATAGAGCTTTTTATACCAGGTGAAACCGTCGTTTGGGGCTACTCCAAGGGATTCTCATCATTAGGGCTCGGGAATCTAGGCAACATTTAATGGTTCGTTGGGAAACGAGCCCGTGTGAATGCATATGGCGGCGGATGACGACTCATCTTTTCAAAACCCTTTGGGCTGGCATCCACTTATAAATCTGGTCGTGGGCAACTTGAGGTATTCATGAAAAGCTACGTTTCAGGAATGACTTGGCCTGGGGATTCAAGGTTCTTCTCCTCGCTCCGAGCATAAATACTCGATAGACAAGGAGCAGGGGGCTACTGAGCTGCCTGACCCAATAGGCCCAAGACTCATGTCACGTGCCTAGCACATTTTCCACCGGTCACGAGCAGAGCACATGCGTTCCTAGATTCATATTGAGAAATGGGCAGCATTCATTAGCATACCGCGAGCAGGGGGCTTAGCATCCAGCGGGAAGGTTGTAGCGAGCTGGGGGTTTACCCAATAGGCAAAAGTACGCAGCGAGCAAGGTTTACCATGCTCGGGTATTAAAATAACGGTTGTATTGAACGTGGGCAGTTATTTCCGAGAAACTCACCACCATCACCATGATGAGACCGTTTTGATGGACGTGGTAGTTATTGTAGCAGTTAATATGCCCGCCAGGTACGCCACCACACTTAATGAGCAGTTAAACTCCGTCACCAACTATAAAAACCCCTCCAAACGAAGGAGGGAGGTACGTGATTCTATATACTGGCCTAAACTCTGTCAAATTGTTTACTCAAATTGACTGTTGTGCTAACTCTCACGCTGGAGGGCTTTTGCAGGGAGTGCCCCTGCCTAGTTTATCGTTCTTTTCGCTTATTTGTAGAGTTGGGCCTGAGAAATCAAGGATAAGTTGAAAGCCAGATATCCGATTGAAGAAGTACAGTGTGCCCAAGATTATTTTGGACGCCTCAAGTAATAACATGACTCTGTTATGCCTTAATTTTTGAAAGTAAACTCTTTCAGTGAAACATTCAAAAGTGAAATAGTGGACTCTTTGCCGGGAATGGGGGGAGTAAATAAAAAATATATCTTTCTAGATCTATATAATTGATAAATAAAAATTTATGATGATGTAGTAACAAAAAGAATTCTTTTTGGGATGTTTCAATTGCTTGCAACGAAAAAAAAAAAGAAAAAAAAAGTGATATACTCACTCCGTTTTGGGTAAAAGCCTACTATTCTATTTTGAAATGTTTCAGTTAAAAAGTTCACTTTCAAAAATGAAGGCATAAAAATATCATTTTATTACTAATAGATTACTAAAAGTGTTATTTTATTTTAAAAAAAATTGGCTTTCAAACAAGAACTCTTTGCCCTGAATGAATGACGTAATTAAGTTTTAATAAAATAAATTTCAACATGGTGAAGTATTAATTGGAAAATGTTAGCAACCTTGTATTTGGAGAGAGATAAATGTTACTATTCATGGTAAATAACTCTTTAAATTAGAAGAGTTGTTTACTTGATTTTGGAGATAAAGAGTTGGTTTGGGCTTCCCATTGTAGGCTTAATTGGAGCTAAAAATCTATAAAATGAGTTTTAGAGATTTTGTAGTTGGTGGTGTTGTGGTTGCTCTTAGGAAGCTACTTGGAAACAATCTTGGGGCTGTTTGGAGCGCGTGGACAACTTGTAAATTCAAGTTTTTTCATTCATATTACATTGATAAGTAGTCCTACTATATTTTATTATTATTATTAATTTTTTGCTACAAATAAAGCGGATTATGTACATAGTTAAGCAGTCAAAACTCAAAAGTAGAAATTGAAGGGACCCGACCTAGGTCCTTCTACATGGAGCAAACACGTGGCTCCTAGCTAGGTATAAGTGGGACCCATTTCTCAACAGGTCATTTAACAAAGGATCCTTGGACTGACTAGGGGTCATTCTAAGAGCCGAGCAAGAGCGACCATTAGGTCAAGGAGCATCCATGCCCGTCATGCGACCATTCCGATCAAGTAAGCACCAGGTGTCAGATCCTGATTGGAGGCCACGTGTCGTCCATGCAAACATAGGTCAACCAGTGGGAGGTTGACAGCTGGCCGACCAGGCGACAAACCCTTACATTTGAAGAATAAATATAACTTGATAAGTAAGCAATCACCAACTATGCAAGGCTACATATAGACTATCAACCAGTAAGAGTTGCCAACCAGCCGACCAGAAACATGTCCCTATGTCCTGGGACCCATATACTAATCATGATCTCCAGAAGACAACTACTATAAAAGGGAGCCTTTCCCTACAAGAAAAGGTAAGTTCAATCTAAGGCATTTATACATAACTATTGACAAACACTACGTAAGTTATATCCTATCACCGGAAGCTAAAGGGAACACCTAGCTCCGGCACACATTTATTCCCTGATTGCCGACTCTCACACCAGAGGGCTGTAGCTGGGACAACCCCCGACACCCTAATGGTAGTCTCATTTCAGGTCATTAGAGATTACGGTAAAGAGCATCGAATCCAACTACAAGAGAACCAAAGCCCAGATATCCTATATACTTTGGTACGTCGAGTACTTCCCACCTTACGTGTTCAGCAAACAACAACATGTCAGCTCCGATCCATTACGTGGATCACCAGCTCAGTCACCCCATCCTTGTGGCGTGATCAAGTGGTTCTGTTGCCGGGAACGTATTTAATAACCTTTTCCATTTTTCTCTAACCATAACCTAAAGAAATGGAAAAACTGATTCCCACGAAGCAAGACCAACTGGGAACAAACATACCACCCCTCTCGCCAGCGAGCAAAATAACTGACATGGACCTCGCCACCCCTAGTTCAAAAGCGTTGGGAGGAAAGGGCATTAAGGAGGATGCTCGCCACCCTGGGGTTACTATGGGCCAGGCAGGAACCTTCTTCAACGTAGACATGGAAGAAGCCTGGATTGAGCATTCTCGTACGAGAAGAATAAAACCGCCGAGCATGACGAATATTTCGTGGAGGTAAGGTTCTGGGAACGCCAGAGACTTTACCTCACGGGAATTCAAGAGGCCGAACTCAAGATGTTCACGCTCAACAAGAAAGCAAGAGCGGTGACCAATGCAGCACCCCACAAGGAGTCGACCCAAACCCATCAAAAAGCTGCCTCCAAAGGTAAAGAAAAGGAAAAGGTTGTATCTTGGCCTAGTGTAAGATCCATGTTGGGGGATAGGATGAGCGAGCAAGCACTCAAGCCCAGCATTCATAGTTGGCTAACCTACCCAAGTGAAACCAACCACCCTCGTTGCATAAGAGAAAATAGCGAGGAAGGTGAATCTAGACCGAGGACTGAGGTGATGAAGAACAAAACATGTGGGCAGTGCACCCACTCCCAACAATCAGGAGTAGGTCACCAAAGGAGTGGTCGGGCCGCGACCACTGAGGTGCAAAAGTCGACCAACAAGCCATCCCTGGCTAGGGGTGGCAAATCGGTCGTGTTGGGCTGTTATCGGGCCGGCACGATAACAACACGACATGATAAGCACGAACACGAACACAACACGATAAGCTTATCGTGCCTAATATTGAAACCCGAACACGACACGATAAAAACACGAAAAGCACGGCACGGCACGACACGATAGGCATGATATGCAAAAAAATACGATTTATTTAGTCAGGCCCGTTAAGCATGTTAAGCCCAATATTATAAAATATATAATTTTGATTTTTTAATACATATTTTGAAAATTTATCAATATAAATAGTCAAGTAGTTTAAAAGTGATAAATTTTCAAATGATAAAACTATGAAATAATCATGAAAATAGTTCGAAAGAAGTGAATAACCCCTAGTAAATTTTTAAAAATATATTTTTAAAACATATATATTTTAGTTATTGTGTCTTATCGTGCCTTACCATGTTTATCAAGCCAGCCCGATAACAACCCATTTTTTATCGTGTTTTATCGTGCTGGCCCTATAACAGCCTGAACCCGATAAGCCCTAGCCCAAACCCTATAATTTCGTGCCGTGCCTTAAATTGCCACCCCTATCCCTCGCGATCGAACAAGAAGTAAAGTTCCTTCGGGGTAGGCTTGAGGCCATGGAGAAAGGAAAACCGATGATACTACTGTAGAACACCCCAATTTCGTACCCCTGGTATGTAACTCTGGCATGTGATATCAAGACCAGTTAAAACTTAACAAATGTCGAGTTACAGGGTTTAAAAGTGCAAAAGATAAAACGGGATGCGCAAAACAGTGGAATGCAGGGGCTAAAATGTCAAAAATAACCAAAGTTTGAGAAGCTGGCGCTGCCAAAAGGAGTTCTTGGCGCGGCGCCTAGAAATGGTATTGGCGGCGCCCAGTTTGTGAACAGTGCAGTCCCAACTTGCTACAGGAGTGCTACAGTCGCCGCATTGTGCAAATTGTTCGGCCTTCTGTACAAGGAATTGATGCGCGAGGGAAGGAATTTTAATTCCTTCGATGTCCCTCGTCCAGCCTATAAATAAAGGCTTTGGAGTTCACTTTCAGACAACCTTTGATACCCAGAAACCCTCTGTGTCGTTGTTTCGCTGCGAGTTTTATGAGTGATTGAGAGATAGTGAGCGATCCTCCTATAAAGCCTCAAACCCCTACCAAAACTCCTCCAAAACAAATCCAACCGATCAAAGTGATCCCTAGCCCTCTAGTTAGATATCCACCCTATTTTCCCGGTCCAAATCTCTCGGAAAGAGCAGTTGCTCTGCCCGAGTGAAAAGGCCAAATTAGCTAGAAATAAGCCCTTGTTCTGCCCAATTTCCACAGCAGCAAGCAAGCAAGCAGTTACTCTGCCCAAACCACAGCAGCAGCAGCAAGAAAAGACTCCCTCTCTCGAGAAGGACAGAGCGAGCACACCACGCTCTAAAAGGTAAAACCTTTAAGAGCGTTTATTTATAAAAAGTTATTTTCAAATCCGGCCCAATGTAAAAATATAAGCCGTTGTGCTACCCAGATTTAGTTAGGAAATAGTATTAAAAAGAGCCGTTATTATGACCAAATATTTTAAAGTATATTTGTAATTATTGTAAAGAGGCGGTTGCAAGTCCGTAAATAATGTAAACATGGATGTATTTGTTTTTATTTCATGACTTTTAATGTTTTATTTATTTGCTAGATAAATATAACAAAAATCATACTTTAGCCAAAAACTGTTTTTGAGACCGAAAGAGCGAGTTGGGTGCCTAGCACCTTCCCAACTCGTAACTTAGCCTCTGAACCCGTTTTTGCAATCTCTGGTTTTTCATTTTTGGTTTTCTTTATTTCTTCCTTAAAATAAAGATGACGACTTTATTAAAACATTTTGGATCGCAGTGGGTGTGGGTTCCCGGGAAATGCGCCCGCGCCCTTGGATAGGGCTGCGCGTATGCGGATGCGGGACACCACTGCTCTCATTCCATCCTCCCTTGTTTAGGGGAAGACGAAATTAAAAGTGCGAGAGGAATGCTGTCTAAGATAGCACGTTTGAAAACGCCTAGGTAACTTTCAGTGAATTTTTGGTCCAATATGGGAGCTTTGGGTTTTCTATGTCAAGTTATCCTTTTTTAGGGGATACCAGGATATAATAATACATCATCCTTTCATTCTCATTCTCTCTTTTTTAGGGGAAAACGGAAAAGTGCAAGAAAGAGTGTTGCGAGGCCCCACTATGGATTTTATGAAAATAGCCTTATGGTCTATTTCGGATCACTATGAGTGCTTTGAGTTTTCTATATCAAGTTATCTCTTGTTTAGGGGATACCAGGATGTAGGAATACATCACTTTTTCATTCTCATTCTCCATTTTTTAGGGGAAAACGAAAAAGTGCAAGAAAAGATGTTGCGATGCCCCACTGGATCCAAAATGTTTTATAGAGTCGCCATCTTTATTTTGAGGAAGAAATAAAGAAAAACCAAAAAAAGAAAACCAGAGATTGTAAAAACGGGTTCGGAGGCTAAGTTACGAGTTAGGAAGGTGCTAGGCACCCAACTCGCCCTTTCGGTCTCAAAAATAGTTTTTGGCTAAAATATGCTTTTTGTTATATTTATTTAGCAGATAAATAAAGCATTAAAAGACAGGAAATAAAAACAAATACATCCACGGCTACATTATTTACGGACTTGCAGCCGTCTCTTTACAAATAGTTACAAATATACTTTAAAATATTTTGCCATAATAATGGCTCTTTTTAGTGCTATTTCCTAACTAAATCCGGGCAGCACAACTGCTTACATTTTTACATTAGGCTGGATGGAAAGTAGCCCCTTTTACAAAAAATCTTAAAACTTACCTACTGGCGGACTATGGTGTGCTCGCTCTGTCCTTCAGGGAGAGGGAGTCTTTTTTGATGAAGTGGTGTGGGGATTCGGGCATAATGACTACTTCCGAAAGTTACTTTTGGCCTCGGGATTTGGGCGGAGCAACTGCTTAAGATTGATTGTTTGATTGCTTGAGGGAGGCGGAAATCGGGCAGAATAACGACTTATTTCTGACTGATTTGACCTTTTAACTCGGGCAGAGCAACTTCTCTTTCCGAGATTTTTGGACTGGGGGAATAGGGTGGAAACCTAGCTGGGGAGCTAAGACTTACTTTGACCGGTTGGTTTTGAGTTTGGAGGAGATTTGGCAGGGTTTCGAGGCTTTAGAAAAGGATCACTCACTATCTCACTTCGCTCTCTATTTCTTCAGCGTAACAATGACGCGGAGAGTTTTGGGGAAGAAAAGGTGTTTCCGGAGTGTCTGAAAGTGAACCCCAAAGGCTCTATTTATAGCCTGGGAAGAGGACTCATCTGAGATTACATTTTCTCTCTTTAGGCTTCAGCCAATTATACAGAACGCCGAAAGATTTGGACATTACGCGAACTGTAGCTGTCCTGTTGCAGTTTGGGATTCCCTGTAACACAAACCAGGTGCCACCCATAAGTAAACTGGGCGCCACCCTCATTTTGAGTGTGGGTGGCGCCAACTTTGGCTTCCTTGTTTCTTTTTTGGCACTTTAGTCCCTACATTTCACTGTGTTGCGCATCCTGCTTTGTCCTTTTGCATTTTCAAACCTGTAACTTGACATTGGTTAAGTTTTAACAGATCTTGATATTTTATGTCATGTCACATACCAGGGGTACGAAATTGGGGTGCCTACAAAGCGCCTCAACGATGGAGTCTACGGGTAACCCGCAGCTTACTAAGTAGACGAACATCGTTGATAAGAAATAGACTCTCCAATTTCGCGCAACTAATACGGGGGAGAGATACAATAGGTAGCAATTATAATGCAACCGTTTATAATGCATACCAAACCTCCATATCCTAGATATTTTTAGTCGGTTATAGCAGGTTATCGTAGTTTTTAAGCAGATATGCAATAAAATGCTTTGATGGTCGGACCTACTAATGTAGATTGCCTACGTATTCCTTAATAAAAGAAATCAGACTAAACGTAGTTCGGCCTCAAACAATCAAACAACAACCAGGTGGGATGGATGGTGCGTTTTGCCCAGCATAGGCAAAACTGGTGGGACCTCAGATGCGTTTTCCCCAACATAGGGAAAGTGATGCCATTTTTTTTTAAACGGGCTTTCCCCAGCATAGGGAAAGCGATGGAACTTTTTTAAAAACGTGTTTTCCCCAACATAAGGAAAACGATGAAACTTTTAAAAATGTGTTTTCCCCAGCATAGGGAAAGCAATTGAACTTTTGAAAACGCGCTTTTCCCCAGCATAGGGAGAGCGATGGAGCTTTTTAAAACAAGCTTTCCCCAGCACAGGGAGAGCGATGGAACTTTTTTTAAAAAAATAGGCTTTCCCCAGCATAGGGAAAGCGATGCTACTTTTCAAAATGAGCTTTCCCCAGCATAGGGAAAGTGATACTGTTTTTAAAAACGTGCTTTTTAAAACGGGCTTGCCCCAGCATAGGGAAAGCGATGCTGCTTTTAAAAACGTGCTTTTTTCCAGCATAGGGAAAGTGATGCAGATTTTTAAAATGTACTCATCCCAGCAGAGGAGAAGCGATGCAGATGTTAAAATGTGCTCATCCCAGCATAGGAGAAGCGATGCAAATTTTTAAAATGTGCTTATCCCAGCATAGGAGAAGCGATGAGATCTTTTTTTCTAAATGTGCTCATCCTAGCATAGGAGAAGCGATGAGAGATTTTTGAAAATGCTTATCCTAGCATAGGAGAAGCGATGTAGATTTTTGAAAATGCTTATCCCAGCATAGGAGAAGTGATGCTTACGAAGCATTGTTGCAGAATGCTGTCGATGATTGGCTTGTGTGGCTTTTGATAATGTTGTTGAGGATCTTTGGGAGGTGGTCCTTGGCGAGATGCTTTCTAGAACATTTATATTTCTTCAAGGGCCGATGCGGCAGAAGACCTGATAAGATGCAGTAAAAGGATACAAACAAAAGATACAAACATGCGAATGAAACTTTTCTTTTTCTTAAAAAAAGACCTTTGAATGTGCAAGTGTATCATCTGTTTCTTAAACATGTTAATACAAGATAAGGTAAGGTGATGGAAATGTAATATAAGAGCTTGAGATGTGGCTTCTAGTTGGCTTTGAAGGGGTATGAGTATAGGGGCTGATTGTGATATCTGAGATGGAGATGAATGGAGTGTTGGGTCATTTTTTCAGTCTTTTGACTAGTGCATTATTCAAGAAAGGAATTCAATCTGGACTTAGTGAATCCTGTTGATTGATGCCTCAGAGGGACCACTTTTTTTTCTTTTTCTCTTTTTTTTCATTCATTTTTTTTGTGATATAACTTTTGCCTAGGCCGCCCTTTCGGGTTTTCAACCTAGCGAGATTTTACCTCATAGGGAGCCAGTCTTTTAATGCATGCGATGATAACCCGCTTATTCTTGAGAGATCAAACTTTTGTAGCCTCTTCGTTCTTTCAGGCAGAGATGAAAAGGACATTTGTTTCTGGAGATGATGAACTTTTATGTATCCAATGAGTTTGGCGGGAGAAAGCCCCAGGATGAATTTAATAAACCAAATTTTGCATGACGGGAACGTTCCTGAAAAAATTAACTAGGGATAGCCCCAGACAGACTCGATTTGGAGAGACTTTTGTGGGAGATAGAAATGAATATGCTCCAAGAAAAAAGTGGATGACTCTAATGGACAAAAGAAGAGTCATGAACCAGAGTTTATCGCCGAGTATCATGAGTTTTATGGACCCTACTTAACATTTATCTTTTGATAATTTTATGTGTCTTTAGCAAGGAGTTCTGTCCTGGACCCAGATCACGTTACAACCGATTGAAACAAAGCTATAGGTGGCAACTAGGTTGGGGTATAGTGTTTTAAGTATTTGGGATGGATTAGCTTTAGGGTTGATGATTTGATTGGCCTTTTGCTCAAAGGGATTTTGGGTTGTGGATTTGGTTATTTTTGGAAAGGCGATCGCAAAGCATCATTGGCTGACCTTTTAAGTCATGGGTTTGGATGAGAATTTGGTTTCTGGACTTGGTTGTAGGTATGGTTGGGAAATCGGCTTTTTTGGCTTTGGTTGTGGATCATGGGGTTGCCCAAGAGTGATTGATATTTTTCTTTTGTTGCGAGAGAAATATTTTGAGGAAATCGCTCAGGAGAGGCTTCTTCTTTTTTTTTTTTAACCTTGCTCTTTCTTTCTTTTTTTTCTTTTTTTTTTGTTGACCTCTCTGAGAAATTTGAGAGAGTGCTTGAAAAGATATATGTCTTCTCTCTCTTGGGATAAAAAGGTTGTCACTCTTGGTGGATATATATATAAGGGTGAAGCATCCCTAGTTTTGGGAAGCTGGATTTTAGGAATGGTTAGGCTTTGGTATATGATTTTTTTTTTAGGTATTTGGAAGGGTTTTTGTGTATAGTGGAAGCCCCTAGTGTACTGCTAATAGCTCGGTCGCAATGGGTCGAAGATGACCTTTTACCAAGACAGAAGGTTGCTTCATTGAACAAAGATTTTTATTGGTTTATGAGTCCATATTCTTGAAATGACTCATCACCAACTCATGCAGTTTTATCATGTTTTTACATGAGTCAACTTGTCATTTTTTTTAACAGATATTGCGGCGATAGATGATGCTCAGAGATCAAGAAGAAAACTTGATAAGCTAGCAAGAATTTATCAGATTCGAATATAGATAAATACCTTCGGAAAGCTCGATTTGAGAACTTGGTTGGACCTTTGAAATAACGGAGACCAAATGGATTCGTGAGTATACTCTTGCATGGATGGGCTGTAGGTATCAATATGAGCAAAAGAGACACCCATGTGGTTTGAAAGCCCCTAGTCCTGAATTGTTGCTTATAGTTCTGGAGTCGGCCTTTGTTAGATTTCCTGCCTTTCAGATTTTCTGTCTTCTTGGCTTTCTCAGCTTTCTTTTCTTCTCTGGCTCCCTATCGGTCTCATTTTTTTTTTTTTTTTTGAAGTGGTAGCCCCTGACATCTTGAAGTAGGACTTACTAAATCTTTTTTTTTTTTTTGAAATCAAGAAGGAATGATGCACTTATCAATTGGTGATGCATTTATGAGAAGTTAAGAGGGAAGATGCATTTGGAGATTAAGAATAATGGTGAGGGGGTTTTGTCTTGTCTTTCCATGTTTTGGGAAACAAAAGAAAACACATAGAAAAACCTCTTTTTTTATTTTTTGAAGACTTTTTTTTAGAGAGAACAAAATCCTTTTTTTGTTGTTTTTTTTAATAATCATTTTTTTAAATCTTTGAAATGAGATGTAATGATTACGTACCTCTGGACAGTCCTCTCAAGAGAGTAAATGATAATAGTCAATTTTTTTATTTTTCAGCCCCTGCAAAATTGTTAATGGTACCAAAAAACAACAAGGATCCTAAAATTTATGAAAATTGACGCTGAGTTGAAAAGAGTTGTTTCTGGAGATTTTATTTGACAAAAAGACATTCAAAGGTACAAAGAGTTTTCGGAGGTGTATACACAAGGGTATTCTAGGGTATTTTTCACTTTTTATCAAAAACAATTATGGGTGCAGCTTCTCAATGATTTTATCACCGATAAGGTCTTAGATATCATTCCTGAGTGAGAAGCATTTGTCAGTGATATGACCACTGGATTGGTGGTATTCACAATACTTGTTGCGGCTCCATTTGGCAGGTAATGGATTTGGAGGTTTATAGTTTTCAAGGGGCTTAAGGACTCCTTGTGCTGTTATCCCTTGTAGTATCTGTGACATTGGGGCAATTCAATTCATCGAAGTGCCTTTTGTTTCCTTTGTAAGGCCCTATGAGACTCTTGTTGGTATTATTGCTTCCTTCAACAGAATTGGCAGATTTGTTTGCCCCATATGTCCATGGCACATCACTGTATTGTTCATTCGAGGTTTTTTCCTATAGTATTAACTCCTTCCGTAGATTCTTCCTCTGATCCAGAATGGTAGAACGAACTTGGAGGTGTACCAACTTCTAGGGATCCTTTGCGTATATCTTCATCAATACGGACTCCTATCTCCACTATTTCTTTGAAATTGCTATAGGGGAGATACCGCATGTGCTCCAGGTAAATGGTCTGGAGGTTTTTTATGAACATTCTGCATGACTCAGCCGGATCAGGTCTGTCCAAAGTCTTGGCAACTTTTCCCTTCCATCTGGCTGTAAATTCTGCAAATGTTTCATTTTCTTTTTGGGTGCATGCCTCAAGATCTCTTTTATTTTTGGAGGTAATATTATCTTTATACCTTTCTAGGAACCCTTCAGCTATTTGGTCCCAAGTGCCCATGGTGCTATCATCTGCTAACATAAACCATTGCTTAGCAGCCCCTATCAAGGTAAGGTGAAAATTAGAGACCATGGCTTCGAAACTAGCCCCTCGTGATTGCATGCCAGTAGCATAAGACTTTAGGTGAGATATAGGGCATCCAGTCCCATCAAATTTTTCTATATCGGGCATTTTGAATTTTGGAGGTAGTATGGCTGAGGGTTTTAGCGTTAATGCCTTCGTAGAAAATTTTTCTTCGTTATGAAGTTTGAGCATCATATTTTTCAAGTTCTCCATGTCTGCTTCCATTTTGGTGGGAGGGGGAGTTGGATTTTGGTATATGTTGGTAGGATTAGGGAAGGTCGGATTAATTTTTGGCTGTGGTACTGGGTAAGGATTTTGGGCAGGATAAGGATTTTGGGCAGGTAGGTTATTGGCGGTTTCTGTTTGGCAGCCAGGATCATTAGGAGATAGATAGGTTGTAACTTGGCCTGGCGGGTTATAGCTTTTTGGGTCCATATGCGGGCTGTCTTGGAGTGGACTGGCGATGGGAAAAGGGAGGTCATTTGGATTCTGGGCGATATTGGTGTTTGGGAAAAGATATGGAGGATAGGGTAGGAAAGGGTTAATATTTGGGTAGCAGGAGACTTGGTGGAGGATTTGGATTTGAGGTAGTGGCAATATTTGGTGGGTTGGTATTTGGCTGAGAGATTGGATTTGGAGGGACATGAGAGGTTGATGTTTTTTGAGGGACTGTAGGGGAGGAGATTACCTTACCACTGGATTTTAAAATTTGCACCAAATTAGCAAATTGGCTCATTATACGATCAGCATGTGCACCCAAATTTTGATCTAACCACTGCATTTTGAGTCGGCGTCCCACTGAGCCCTGATCTACCCATACCGATCGCTCACTTTCAGCCGCCATTCTCGCCAAATTGCACTTTCTCGCGAGCCCTTTTTACGATATGCCCCGATACTTTCGATCGATCTACGTGCCTATTTCCCGTATCAACCATCTAGTACTATGTCTATCTTTTCAAATTCGGGCCAGGTTTCTGAGGAAAAATGGGTTTGGAGGTATCAGAAGGCTGGCTGGAGGCTTTCTGGGCTTGGAGTACAGCGTGCCTTTATTAGTGTTTATTTATTTATTATTTATTTTCCCTACAAATTGACCGGATAAGCACCTGCTTTATTTTGACAGTCTCAGGACTTTCCCTGGAACAGTGGATTCTTTCTCCAGAGTATAGGACCAATGTATTCCACCTGCCTTTCAACTCCCCAAGATCGGATTGATCTCAGGCGAAGGACCTATACTCTTTCCAGGATCCACCATTCAAAATGGTCTAGGTCGAGTATCAGAGAATAATAAATCAGCCCCTGCGTATTATTTTTTCTTGCGCAAAAAATTTTCGTCATCATTTTTTTGACTTGCGTATTTCATTTTATTTTTTTTGATTTCATTTTTTTTCACAGGGGCTGACCTACGATTCAAAAATGCAAAAACCGGTCGGTCTTTGAAGTGTCCTGAGAATCTATATGCAGTCTAACGTTGACTTATGCAAGGGGTAGGCTGGCCATGATGTAGGGTAGCAGTTCGGAATATATTTACATGCGTGCGCGTGTGTGCAACCTCTAAAAAGTAGTAAAATCTTTTTTTCTTTTTTATATATAAAAAAACGGAAAATAAACAGATATGACATGTCTTGCTGTTATTTGTGGATTTTCTCGGCTTTTTTAGTTTGAGCACAAGCAAGCAAACCAATCACATTAAGAAATAGAAAGAAAAACGGGGAATCTATCTATCCGTATTAATTACAAATTGGTCCTATGTCCCCAAAATAAAATGACAGAATGAATGCAAATATATACATATTTTGCGGAGTAAAAATAATAAGCAGAAAGAAATAATAATATAGAGCTGAGAATAAAGCAATATTAAAAATAAAGCTCCGACCCTTTTATTATGCTGCCCAGAATATATATATATATATATATATATATATATATATATATATATATATATATATATATATATATATATATTTATTTTTTTTTTTTTTTTTATTTTTTTTGAAATTTTTTTTAAAAAAATATTTTTAAACATACATGTAACAGTTATCAGAACGAAACTGCTGCAAGATGAAGGATCATATCCACAAATATAGACACGGATGTATAGGAACACAATATTCAAATGCATAAATTAATATAACAAGCATACTTTAGTCAGAAACAAAGAAAAACAAAAAGGTTTTTTTAAATGAGTCTAGCCTTCCATTTTTTATTTAAAATAAAAACGATCTCCCCAGCAGAGTCGCCACTGTGGGTTCCCAGGAAATGCCCAAGCGCCCCGCGCGCCCTTGGATAGGGGTGCGCGTACGTGCGGATGCGGGACACCATTGCTCTAATTCCATCCTCCCTTGTTTAGGGGAAGATGAAATTAAAAGTGCGAGAGGAGTGTTGTCTAAGATAGCGCGTTTGAATACGCCTCGGTAACTTTCAGTGAATTTTGGGTCCAATATGAGAGCTTTGGGTTTTCTATGTCAAGTTATCCCTTTTTTAGGGGATACCAGGATATAGGAATACATCATCATTTCATTCATATTCTCCCTTTTTTAGGGGAAAACGGAAAAATGCAAGAAATGAGTGTTGCGAGGCCCCACTATGGATTTTATGAAAATAGCCTTATGGCCTATTTCGGATCACTATGAGTGATTTGGGTTTTCTATATCAAGTTATCCCTTGTTTAGGGGATACCAGGATATAGGAATACATCACCTTTTCCTAACTAAATCCGGGCAACACAACTGCTTACATTTTTACATTAGGCCGGATGGAAAGTAGCACCTTTAACAAAAAAATCTTAAAACTTACCTACTGGCGGACTAGTGTGTGCTCGCTCTATCCTTCAGGGAGATGAAGTCTTTTTTGACTGCTTCCGAAAGTGTCTTTTGGCCTCGGGATCCGGGCGGAGCAACTGCTTAAGATTGATTGTTTGATAGCTTGAGGGATGCGGAAATCGGGCATAATAACGGCTTATTTCTGGCTGATTTGGCCTTTTAACTCGGGCAGAGCAACTGCTCTTTCCGAGATTTTCGGACCGGGGGAATAGGGTGGAAACCTAGCTGGGGAGCTAAGGCTTACTTTGGCCGGTTGGTTTTGAATTTGGAGGAAATTTGGCAGGGTTTCGAGGCTTTAGAGAAGGATCACTCACTATCTTATTTCGCTCTCTATTTCTTCAGCGTAACAACGACGCGGAAAGTTTTGGGGAAGAAAAGGTGTTTCCGGAGTGTCTGAAAGTGAACCCCAAAGGCTCTATTTATAGCCTGGGAAGAGGACTCATCTGAGATTACATTTTCTTTCTTCAGGCTTCAGCCAATTGTACAGAACGCCGAAAGATTTGGACATTACGCGAACTGTAGCTATCCTGTAGCAGTTTGGGATTCCCTGTAGCACAAACCAGGTGCCACCCATAAGTAAACTGGGAGCCACCCCCATTTTGAGTGTAGGTGGCACCAGCTTTGGCTTCCTTGTTTCTTTTTTGGCACTTTAGTCCATGCATTTCACTGTTTTGCGCATCATGATTTGTCTTTTTGCATTTTCAACCCTGTAACTTGACATTGGTTAAGTTTTAACAGGTCTTGATATTTTATGGCATGCCACATACTAGGGGTACGAAATTGGGGTGTCTACAGTGGGGCATCGCAACATTTCTTTCTTGCACTTTTCCGTTTTCCCCTAAAAAAGGGAGAATGAGAATGAAAGGGTGATGTATTCCTATATCCTGGTATCCCCTAAAAAAGGGATAACTTGATATAGAAAACCCAAAGCACTCATCGTGATCCGAAATAGGCCATAAGTCTATTTTCATAAAGTCTGTAGTGGGGACTACAACATCCTTTCTTGCACTTTCCATTTCCCCCTACACAAGGGACGATGTGAATGAAAGAGTGATGCTTTCGTGTATCCTATTATCCCCTAAACAATGGATAACTTGATACAGAAAACTCATAGCTCCCATAACGGACCAAAAATTCACTAAAGTGACCGAGACGTATTCAACGCGCTTTTTGACAACACTCCTCTCGCACTTTTAATTTCGTCTTCCCCTAGACAAGGGAGAATGGAATGAGAGCAATGATGCCCGCATCTGCACGCCGCATTCCCCTAACCAAGGGAGCGTGGAGCGCGGGGGGCGGGCGCCGACCGGGGCACCCACAGTGGCGACTCTGCTGGGGAGATCATTTTTATTTTAAATAAAGATGGAGGGCTAGACTCAGTATATTTTTCAAAAAAAAAACCAATCAAAAACTCAAAAAAAATATATGCAATAAATCTCCGGGCAACATAACAAAAGGGCCGGGGCTTTATTTTTATTTATCGCTTTATTTTCTGCTTTATATTATTACTCCAACTGCTTTATTTCTATTACGCAAAAATTGTACATATTTCATTTCATCCTGTCATTTTATTTTGGGGATTAGGACAAACTTGTAATTAATAAGAATAGATAGATTCCCCACTTTTCTTTCTATTTCTTGATGTCATTGGCTGCTTGTTCGCGCTCAAACTAAAAAGCCGTGGAAATCTACAAATAACAACAAGACATACCATATTTGTTTTATTTTCTGTTTTATATCTAGAAAAAAAACGAAACTAAAAATAAAAAAACACTTCAGTGACCCATAACACTATCTAAACAACATTTTTTGGCCTTAAAATTTCTCAAAACTGAGTATCACTTGGTTTATTTTGTTCCTCTTTTCGAGAGCTTCGTTTTGATATGTGGCGGGCCCCATAACTCCACCCGAGTCGAAAGTTATGCCCTTTTCCGCGCGTCTGGTCCAAACGGTCGAGATAATCGAACGTGATACTGCCTGCATCAAAAATAAATAAAAAAATCTCTAGGAAACAACTCTTTTTCAACACAGCGTCAATTTTCATAAATATTGGGATCTTTGTTGTTTTTCTTTGGTACTACTAACAATTTTGCAGGGGGTGAAAAATAAAAAAAGTTTGACTATTATCATTTATTCTCCTAAAATGATTGTCCAGAGGTACGTAATCATCACATCTCATTTCAAAGATCGCAAATTTTTAAAAAAATTCGTTTTCTAAAATAAAAAAAGAGTGTTAAAAAAAAATTTATTCTTTCAAATTGGAAAAAAAAAAGATTAGCAAAATGAAAATTTCTCTGATAGAGTTGAACTACGATGACCTGAGCCTTAAAATGAGGTACGTAGGCCGCCTTCGGGTTCGGTCAAATGCTTTGATTTACTTTAAAAAAAAAAGGTTTTTCTATGTGTTTTCTTTTGTTTCCAAAAACATGAAAAGACATGAAATCCCCTTACCATTATTCTCAATTGTCATCTCCAAATTCTTTCTCCCTCTTAACCTTTCATAAATGCATCACTAGTCGACTAGTGCATCATTCATTCTTAATTTTAAAAAAAATTAGTAAGTACTACTTCGAGATGTCAGGGGCTACCATTTCAAAAAACAAAACAAAACAAAACAAAACAAAACAAAAGAAGAACAAAAACAAAATAATAAAAAAATGAAAGAAAAAAAAAGAGATCGATAGGGAGCCAAAGAAGAAAAGAAAATCGGGAAAGCCAAGAAGCCAAGAAAGCAGAAAAGTCTGGAAAGCCGGAAAATCCAAAAAAGTCAAGCAACTCAAGGATCATACGCAACAATTCAGGACTAGGGGCTTTCAAACCTCAGGGGTGTCTCTTTTGCTCATATTGATACCTACAACACATCCTTGCAAGAGTATGCTCACGATTCTATTTGATCTCCGTTATTTCAAAAGTCCAATCAAGTCCTCAAATCGAGCTTTCCAAAGGTATTTTATCTGTATTCAAGTTTGATAAAATTCTTGCTTCTCCTATATTAGCTTGTCGAGTCTTCTTCTTAATCTCTGAGCACCACTTATCGCCGAAATATTTGTTATAAAAAAAATGAAAATGACGAGTCGACTCATGAAAAACATGATAAATCTACACGAGTTGATGATGAGTCATCAAGAAGATATGGACCCGCAAACTATTAAGAACACGTGAAATCCAAAGCAGACAAGACATCTTGATCAGAATCACCTTTGACCCTTTGCGGTTGAGCTGCTAGTAGCATGCTGAGGCCTCCCACTATAAACACCAAAACCCCTCTAAAAGTCTGAAACTCTTTTAAAAGCCCACTATGTGCTGAAATTCCTTACTAAAATTAAGACCTTCCAAAAATCCCCAGCCAAACAACTATCCCCATAATCCAGCTTCCCAAAACTAGGGGTTGTATCACTTTTTATATCCACCAAGAATGATTATCTCTTTTTCCTAAAAAGAGATATGACACTCCTTAACTGCTATGATGATGCTCCGAAAAAAAAAATCAAGAAAAAAAAGAGGGAAAGAAAAGAGAAAAGAATAATAACAAAAAAAAATCTCTCTAGAACCAGTCCATCATTTGTCCATCTCTCCCTCTTACCCAAGACTAATTTGGGGCTTCTCGGGAAAATCAATACCTACACCTTTAAGATGTAAAAAAGGGCCAGCTATGCTATACCCAAAGCCAAAGCCATACCCAAAGTCAGAGCAAAAAAAAAGCCTACCGTACTTAAAACCAAAAAAGCCAATTATCTATACAGAATCCACAGCCTGAAAAGCCAACCAACGATCAATTTATTGATCACTTTTCTGTGAAGAGATCTTCTTACCTCAAAAACCAATCCATCTTCAAAAAGTTTAAACAGTACACCTTGAACCAATTGCAATCAACAACTCTGCTTCAATCCGTTATAACGTGATCTGAGTCAACTCTGAATTCCGACTCTCTTGTTTAGTAGAGTCATCCTCATATCCTATGCTTTTCTCTTGAGAAAAAAAAAAGAAAAAAAATGAGAAAAGCAAGGGGCTTTCTCTCCATCCACTTCCTTCTGAGGTCATTTATATCCATAAAAATGTATTGATTGGATATACTAAGGGCTTTCTATCCCACCTTGCAAAATTTGGTTGATTAAATTCATCATGGGGCTTCTCCCGCCAAACTCATTGGATACATAAAAGTTCATGATCTCCAGAAACAGTTGTCCTTTCCATCTCGCCTGAAGAAACGAAGAAGCTACAAAGATGTGATCCTTCAAAAAAATAAAAATAAAATAACGAGCGGTTTATCTTCGCATGCATTAAAAGACCGGCTCCATATGAGGTAAAAGCTCGCTAGGTCGAAAACTCGAAAGGGTGGCCTAGGCAAAAGTTAAAGCAAAAATAAAAAAAGAAAAAAAAATGGCCACTCCGAGACATCGATTAGTAGGATTTACTGATCTTCTGATTGAATTCTTTTTTGAATGATGCATTAGTCAAAAAACCGAAAAGCAACCCTGAACTCCATTCACCTCCATCTCAAATATCACAATCAGCTCCTATACTCATAACCTTTTAAAGCCAACTAGAAGCCACATCTCAAGCTCTTATATTACATTTCCATCACCTTACCTTATCTTGTCTTAACATGTTTAAGAAACAGATGATACACATGTACATTCAAAAGTTTTTTAAAAAAAGTGAAAAAGAAAGTTTCATTCGCATGCTTACATCTTTTGTTAGCATCTCTTTACTGCATCTTATCAGGTCTTCTACCGCATCAGCCCTTGAAAAATGTTCTACCGGCATCTCGCCAATAACCACCTCCAAAGATCCTCAGCAGCATCATCAAAAGCTACATAAACCGATCATCGACAGCATTTTGCTACGACATTTCATAATCATCGCTTCTCCTATGCTGGGATAAGCATTTACAGAAAAAAAAAAAAAAGAAGAAAGAAAAAAATGCATGCATAAGAAAAATACAAAGAAAAAAAATGCGCATGCAGCAAAAGCAGAAGAAGAAAATTTCCAGCTAAGGCCGGAAATAGCAGTAAAAGAAAATTTTTCAGCTAAGATCGAAAATGAAGTAGAAGAAAATTTTCAGCCAAGACTAGAAATAACAGCAAAAGAAAATTTTCCAGCTAAAGCCGGAATTGCAACAAAGAAAGAAAATCCCCAGCATGAGCACCGCAAAAGCAGCAAGAGCGGCAGAAATCGCAAAAGCAGCAAAAGTGAAAATGTCGCAAAAGCAAAGAAGAAAGAAAAGCAGCAGCAAAAACAATGTATATTGCATCGGATCTCGCATCAAGTTTCATGAAAATGCAATGAATATTGCTTCATGTTTCGTACAAGTTTCTGGTAATGTGATGGATATCGCATTTAGCGTTGCGATGCAATGGATATTGCATCCGTCTTTTTGGTAATGCGATGGATATCACATTTAGCGTTGCGATGCAATAGATATTGCATCCGTCTTTTTGGTAATGCGATGGATATCGCATCTAGCTCTGCGATGCAATGGATATTGCATCCGTCTTTCCAGTAATGCGATGGATATCGCATCTAGTGCTGCGATGCAATGGATATTGCATCCGCCTTTCTGGTAATGCGATGGATATCGCATCTAGCTCTGCGATGCAATGTATATTGCATCCGTCTTTCTGGTAATGCGATGGATATCGCATCTAGCTCTGCGATGCAATGGAAATTGCATCCGTCTTTCTGGTAATGCGATGGATATCGCATCTAGCTCTGCGATGCAATAGATATTGCATCCGTCTTTCTAGTAATGCGATGGATATCGCATCTAGCTCTGCGATGCAATGGATATTGCATCAGTCTCTCTGCTAATGCGATGGATATCGCATCTAGCGTTGCGATGCAATGGATATTGCATCTGGTCTTTGTGATGCAATGAATATTGCATCTATTTCTGTGTTGGTGCGATGGATATCGCATTTAGTGTTGTAATGCAATGGATATTGCATTTAGTGTTGTGACGATGCATGGATATTGCATCTGGTCTTTGCGATGCAATGGATATTGCATCTGACTCTGTGATTGGTGCGATGGATATCGCATTTAGCGTTAAGATGCAATGGATATTGCATCTGGGTTCGTTGCTATGCAATGAATATTGCATCCAACCTTCGCGTTAGCTTTCTAGCGATGCAATGGATATTGCATTTGGTGTTTTGGTGATGCAATGGATATTGCATCTAGTGTTGCAATGCAATGGATATTGCATCTGATTTCTGCGATAATGCAATGGATATTGCATTAAGTTTTGTGGTGATGCAATGGATATTGCGTCTAGTGTTGAGATGCAATGGATATTGCATCTGACTTTCTCATAATGCGATGGATATTGCATCTAGTGTTGCAATGCAATGGATAATGGATATTGCATATGTGTCTGCGGTAATGCAATGGATATTGCATTGGAGTTTGTGGTAATGCAATGAATATTGCATCATGATGTGCGTTATTTTCAATAGGTTGTAATGGATATTACAACTATCTTTTCGCATAGCACTGTTTGTCGGCATTCTTCGAACTACGTTTGGTCTGATTCCTTGGATTAAGATAAGTAGGCAGCCTATTTCGATAGGCACGACCGTCACAGCATGCTTGTTTCGGCTTAGGACGAACTACGTTCGGTCTGATTCCTTGGATAAGGATACGTAGGCAGCCTATTTTGGTAGGCACGACCATCGCAGCATGCTTGTTCTGGCTTGGCCCGAACTACGTCTGGTCTGATTTCCTTTATTAAGGGATACGTAGGCAGCCTACAATAGTAGGTCCAACCATTAGAGCATTTAATTGCATATCTGCTTAAAAATTTCTATAACCTGCTATAACCGACTAAATATGTCTATGGATATGGAGGTTTGGTTAGCATCATAAACTGTTGCATTATAACTGCTACATATTGCATCTCTCCCCCGTTTTAATTGCACAAAATTGGAGAGTCTATTTCTTATCAACGATGTCCGTCTACTCAGTAAGCCTCGGGTTACCCGTAGACTCCATCGTTGAGGGGCTCTGTAGACACCCCAATTTCGTACCCCTAGTATGTAACTCTGGCATGTGATATCAAGACCTGTTAAAACTTAACAAATGTCGAGTTACAGGGCAAAAGATAAAGCAGGATGCGCAAAACAGTGGAATGCAGGGGCTAAAATGTCAAAAATAACCAAAGTTTGAGAAGCTGGTGTTGCCTGAAGGACTTCTTGGCGCGGCGCCCAGAAATGGTATTGGCGGCGCCAAGTTTGTGAACAGTGCAGTCCCATGGGACCAATGATAATGACTGCACCTCCCATGAATCCAACAAACGCAGCGTGTGAGAGAAAAATCCACAAGAAATCCCAAGAAGAACAAAATCAAAACAAATTGTAAACTCAATAGGTAACTCACCTGCCGCAATAGATAACTCTCAATCAAGATTTCTAAACCCTAACTGATCTTCTGATCTTCCGCAATAGGTAATTGAAGCTATAAGAGGCAGAGTGGGAGTAAGCAGTAAGCGGCAATAGGTAACTCCACGATTTCAAAACCCTAGAAAATTAGGACGAGGGAAAGAGGGAGTAAGAAGCAAGGAGGGAACTGGTGGTGGGTAAAAGATTTGGGAATATTAGAGGGAGAAATTTTAGTAATTTTTATTATACCCGCCCAATTCACTATCAATTTGTTAGGGACGCTAGGTGACCGTACCAAATAAAAGTATTTGTTACCCTTAAATCAGGCCGACCTAATTGACTATATAATAGGGTCGAAAGATAGACGCGACCTAAAAAGTGGGGTCCCTAAAACTACTTTTTTTTTTTTGTAGTGCCAACTTGCTACAGGAGTGCTATAGTCGCCGCATTGTGCAAATTGTTCGGCCTTCTGTACAAGGAATTGATGCGCGAGGGAAGGAATTTTAATTCCTTCGATGTCCCTCGTCCAGCCTATAAATAAAGGCTTCGGAGTTCACTTTAAGACAACCTTTGATACCCAGAAACTCTCTGCGTCGTTGTTACGCTGCGAGTTTTATGAGTGATCGAGAGATAGTGAGCGATCCTCCTATAAATCCTCAAACCCCTACCAAAACTCCTCCAAAAGCAAATCCAACCGGTCAAAGTGATCCCTAGCCCTCTAGTTAGGTATCCACCCTATTTCCCCGGTCCAAATCTTTCGGAAAGAGCAGTTGCTCTACCCGAGTGAAAAGGCCAAATTAGCTAGAAATAAGCCCTTGTTCTGCCCAATTTCCACAGCAGCAAGCAAGCAAACAGTTACTCTGCCCAAACCACAGCAGCAGCAGCAAAGAAAAGACTCCCTCTCTCGAGAAGGACAGAGCGAGCACACCACGCTCTAAAAGGTAAAACCTTTAAGAGCGTTTATTTATAAAAAGTTATTTTCAAATCCGGTCCAATGTAAAAATATAAGTCGTTGTGTTACCCGGATTTAGTTAGGAAATAGTATTAAAAAGAGCCGTTATTATGGCCAAATATTTTTTAAGTATATTTGTAATTATTGTAAAGAGGCGGCTGCAAATCCGTAAATAATGTAAACATGGATATTTGCTAGATAAATATAACAAAAACCATACTTTAGCCAAAAACTGTTTTTGAGACCGAAAGGGCGAGTTGGGTGTCTAGCATCTTCCCAACTCGTAACTTAGCATCCGAACCCGTTTTTGCAATCTCTGGGTTTTCTTTTTTGGTTTTTCTTTATTTCTTCCTTAAAATAAAGATGACGACTCTATTAAAACATTTTGGATCGCAGTAGGGCATCGCAACGTTCCTTTCTTACATTTTTTCGTTTTCCCCTAAAAAATGGAGAATGAGAATGAAATGGTGATCTATTCCTATATCCTGGTATCCCCTAAAAAAGGGATAACTTGATATAGAAAACCCAAAACACTCATCGTAATCCGAAATAGGCCATAAGGCTATTTTCATAAAATCTGTAGTGGGGCCCGCAACATCCTTTCTTGCACTTTTCATTTTCCCCTACACAAGGGACGATGTGAATGAAAGGGTGATGCTTTCTTGTATCATGTTATCCCCTAAACAATAGATAACTTGATACAGAAAACCCATAGCTCTCATAACAGACCAAAAATTCACTAAAGTGACCGAGGCGTATTCAACGCGCTTTTTGACAACACTCCTCTCGCACTTTTAATTTCGTTTTCCCCTAGACAAGGGAGGAATTGAACAGTTGGATTCAGTCGAAAGTGGTATACAAGCCTTCCGTTGGATTTAGTCGAAAGTTGGGACAAATTTAGGCAGATGTTCGTCACACAGTTCTCCTCGGTCGGACTCCAGCGAAAGAAGCAAACCGACCTATATGGTATACGACAGCAAATAAATGAATTTAACCAAACGTACATGGATAGATTCATGGCTATGGTTGATCAAATACTGTATATCTAAGAGGAATAAATTAAAATGTGCTTCATTTCAGACCTGCATCAAGGGCTAATGAGGTAAGAAATGATGTTGTGCGATCAAAGCTCAGTCGGGGAGATGTATGCACATGCCATTCGGGTCATTAACACTAAGGAGGCAAAGAAAGTTGGGAAGAAGAAGGAGCACGATGGAACGCATCGGTCTCAAGATAACTCAAGTAAAGGAGGTCGGGGCTCAGCCGATAAAAAGGAGGATAATCGAGGTAGGAATAAGTGGGATGAAATCGACTGGACTCCACTCACGACCACCCGCGAGCATATAATGAATGTCCTACTCAACCAAGACAAAATAGATAGACCGTGGCCACTAAAAGACACTCGGTATTCCCGCAACCCCAACAAACGTTGTGCCTTTCACAAAGACATCGGTCACATGACCAAAGAATGTATCAACCTGAAGAAGGTCATTCAGAAGTTGATAGACAAAAGGGAGCTCAAGAGGTTCGAGCAGAGAGGCAATAATCAAGGAGGAACGCATAGAGAGCCATAGAGGAATCAGAACCCCCGACCAAATAATGGGGGCCCCAGGAATGTGATCGACACCATTCAGGAAGTGACACCAAGTGACACTCAATTAAAACATATGATCTACAACTTGAAGCATGTGATTAACATGATGCCGCGACCGATGAAGTAGGGGAATTACCTTTTGGCCAAGTGAGGTAGCTACTAGTGAAACCGCTCGACAACAGTCTTTGACTCTCCGAGTGAAAATACATGACAGCGAGCTAAAGCGAGTTCTAGTGGACACGGGGGCTGGAAGAGATATTATGTACTATGTTTGCTTTAAAGGAATGGAGTTGGGGGACGCCCATCTCAGACTGAGCAGCATACAGTTAGAGGGATTTACCGGTCACAAGGTGGCGGTAAAAGGAATGATCGTTCTCACGGTGACCCTGGGAGAAGAGAGCACGACTCCTCGAACGGAGGAGGTCGAATTCTTGGTATTAGATCTACCATCTCCATACAACGCCATACTCGGATCCCCATCTCAAACAAAGTTCCAAATGATTGCATCGATGGCTCATTAGAGAATAAATTCCCTACTGAAAGGGGTGCCGAAGGTAGCGGTGGACGTAGGTTGTCGGAGTTTCCGTCCGGCGGCCATGTTGTCATCGGTGGTGGATATCTGGCTATATTATCTGCAAAATAAACACCGTGAGTCGGCGGGGAGGGCCCCCGCCAAAAAACCCTCTGATGTGTTTATCAGTACATTGAGTATGAAAGAGAGGACGCGTAGCCTCTGAGTGCGTGTGTGATTCTAAATCAGAAAAAGAGAGAGATCCCCCCATTCTATGAACTAGAAGGGGTTATTTATACCTGAAGGAATGGATTTAGCTCATTGCGCATGGGCCCGACCCAATCCTTTGGACATCATGCAAAATACAATGGGCCATTAAGCGAGGCCCAAACACTATTGAGACGGATCCAAAATATGCACATCAGTAGCCCCCTACTCATTATTCTTCGAAATTCATCTCGAGAGTAAGGAGTACTATTCGCTCGTAATCTTCTTTAATTTCTCGGGATGGCCAAGGCTTAATCACTTTCATCTTGGCAGACAAGATAACAGAAGCGCTGGGATGAGTCACAGATTTAGTCGCTTTTGACCGCCATTGTATATTCTAATTAACCATTACGCCTTAGAACTTGATTGTATAAGTCTTTCTAGTGCAAGGAGGGCGCTACTTGGGCCAAGATCAAGTCCTACTACTTAACTTCGCGAGCGGGACTACCCTTAAAAGCTAGTGTATAACACCATTTGGGCCAAGGTCAAGTCCCAGTACTCGACTTTGCGAGCAGGACTACCTTCGAAAAGCTAGAGAGCAGAACGCCACTTGGGCCAAGGTCAAGTCCCAGTACTCGAATATGAGAGCAGGACTACCTTTGATAAGCTAGCGAGTAAAACGCCACTTGGGCCAAGGTCAAGTCCCAGTACTCGACATTACGAGCAGGACTACCTTTGATAAGCTAGCGAGTAAAACGCCACTTGGGTCAAGGTCAAGTCCCAGTACTCGACATTACGAGCAGGACTACCTTTGATAAGCTAGCGAGCAAAACACCACTTGGGCCAAGATCAAGTCCTAGTACCCGACTTTGCGAACATGACTACCTTTGAAAAGCTAGCGAGCAGAACGCCACTCAACCACGAGTAAACTCGAGCGGGAGCCTCTTGGCGAGTAGAGATATATCATGCTCGTAAGAAAGGTGAACACTTGGTCTTAGGTATATTCTAAGAATCACTCGAACACCAACCTTTTTTCACGAGCAGAGATACCTCTTACTCGTGAAAAAGAGAATAATTAAGATAACAGGCTCGAACACCAACCCTTTTTTCACGAGCAGAGATACCTCTTACTCGTGAAAAAGAGAATAATCGAGATAGCAGGCTCGAACACCAACCCTTTTTCACGAGCAGAGATACCTCTTACTCGTGAAAAAGAGAATAATCGAGATAACATATTCGAACACCAACCCTTTTTCACGAACAGAGATACGTCTTACTCGTGAAAAAGAGAATAATCGAGATAACATACTCGAACACCAACCCTTTTTCACGAGTAGAGATACCTCTTACTTGTGAAAAAGAGAATAATCGAGATAACAGGCTTGAACATCAACCCTTTTTCACGAGCAGAGATACCTCTTACTCGTGAAAAAGAGAATAATCGAGATAACATACTCGAACACCAACCCTTTTTCACGAGCAGAGATACATCGTACTCGTGAAAAAGAGAATAATCGAGATAATAGCTGACTTTACAAGATAAACTATCAATAGAGATTGAACAAGGTCATTTATTTCACAAGTAGTAAAAACCTAGCGGGAGGATAACATGAAGCTCAGCCGCGAGTAAACTCGAGCGGGGAGCATAAGCGCAGGCAGGCGCTATATATAACTCTACCACAAGTAAACTCGAGCGGGAGGACAATATGAAGCTCAGCCGTGAGTAAACTCGAACGGGGAGCATAAGCGCAGGCAGGCGCTGTCTACAACTCTACTGCGAGTAAACTCGAACGGGAGGACAATATGAAGCTCAACCGCGAGTAAACTCGAGCGGGGAGCATAAGCGCAGTGTGCGGCAACTCTACCGCGAGTAAACTTCGAGCAGAGGACAATATGAAGCTTAACCGCGAGTAAACTCGAGCGAGGAGCATAAGCGCAGGCAGGCGCTGTGTACAACTCTACCGCGAGTAAACTCGAGCGGGAGGACAATATGAAGCTCAGTCGCGAGTAAACTCGAGCGGGGAGCATGAGCGCAAGTAGGCACTGTAGACAACTCTACCGCGAGTAAACTCGAGCGGGAGGACAATATGAAGCTCAGCCGCGAGTAAACTCGAGCGGGGAGCATAAGTGCATGCAAGCACTGTGTACAACTCTACCGCGAGTAAACTCGAGCGGGAGGACAATATGAAGCTCAACCGCGAGTAGACTCGAGTGGGAAGCATAAGCGCAGGTAGGCGCTATGTACAACTCTACCACGAGTAAACTCGAGCGGAGGAAAATATGAAGCTCAGCCGCGAGTAAACTCGAGCGGGGATCATAAGCGCAGGCAGGCGTTGTGTACAACTCTACCACGAGTAAACTCGAGCAAGAGGACAATATGACGCTCAGCCGCGAGTAAACTCGAGCGGGGAGTATAAGCGCATGCAGGTGCTATTCATCTGGTCGTGAGTTCTGCGAGTAAAGAGTGCATGTATGCGTAGAACAGAATCTGAGAAAAGTGTGGCTCGGGCACAATAATAACGTGCTCCGGCACAAATTATAGTGTGGCTCTCAGGAAGGAACATATCATGCTTTCCCTTCCTTGGTGTAGCCCCTTACTTCTCAAATGCAAGAGCTCATCTTGAAGTCGAAAAGTATCACTGGTAAATATTGTTTGGTCTCATAGTGTGTTCGAGCACAGTGGAGTTGTTGTGGAAAGCCTAGGCTCTGTTGACATGTACTTTATTCCTGACACCTTAGGAGCATCATTAATGAATCAAATATATTCTCCCACGAAATATAATTGTAACAAGTTTTATGCATTTAATTTATTCGATGAAGAAAGTAATCACATTTCCACGCTTCACGGCCAAAAAATAATAATATAATTACTTTGATTCATAAGAAAATAAATCATGTTGTCCGTACCCAATGTCAATTGAGTAAATAATTCAAGGTATAATGACCATATTTAATGCAATTTTATATGACATGAATGTTTGTCATAATATCATTTATTGCTCGTCATAATGGGTGATTTAAGCACATTCAATTTACTTTATGTTTTATGAGTATTTATCCCAAAATTAAATAATCAATTATGTACCTCTCACCCCATAATGATAATCATCAATTGTGTATATATATATATTTTATTATTGATTACTTTACACCGCAGGCGCAAGCATAATAATCGTTAATAACCCGCATGGAGTTTAGCGATCGAAAGGCATACGAAAGTAGGCAAAAGAATTTAAATGAAGCATAAGTTAGTTTCAAGTAAACGAGTTGTTGTTCAGTCGAAATAACGAAAAAGAATCATTCACAACAATAAGTGTGAGTGCGATGAGTAAATATAAAACTCACATGGCTAGAATCAAACATTAACAAATTGTGCATATAAATGCGTCATATTATATCACATTTTCATAAATGGGCGAATATTTTTTCTTTTTTCATGCCGACCAGGGATCATTAAAAACCATAAGGCACATATGTTCGCAAACACAAAACATATTTAATAACATTCATTGGTGTAGTACATCGAAGCATGTACATTATAGCGGGTACTTCAACGTAATTATAACATTTTAATTTACAATTAAATATAATACAACAATCTAAATATTGTATTTACTTTGCATTTAATTCATATTTAGCATGTTTTTGTATTAAAAAAAATTAATTAGCGTATTGATGACGATATGATGGGCATCATTTTAAACATTGATATTCGTACCTTTCAATGGTGGCGGTTTCAAAGCCAAACAAATAACATGCATCCAGGAGTTTAGATATAAAATATTGCAAAGCAAAACTTATGATCATGTGTGTAAATCAACACAAAACTAAGGGTATAACTGGAAAAGAACACCTAATTGTGGGCATCATAGGTGATATAACCATAGAGGATGATTGCAAATATGCACATCACATCATTTTGGATTACCAGTGTATAACCAGCTTGTGAAGAGACAATGAAGTCATCAGGAACCGACGCGTGATTGGAAAGTACCACCTACAACATATTTGGTGGCTGCTGTGGGGGGGGGGGGCGTTAGAGCTCCGATGGCATTGTTTCTAGTGTCAGCTTGCTCATCTGGCCAAGGCAAATCCATATGTGTCGTTTTCTTTCAGTTTGGTGTTGGTTCGCATTAAACGTATCAACAACACGATTCCCGGCACCCATCAAACGTATCAATAATTCGAGATTCTCGGCAACGGAACCAACTGATGTATCCAAAAAAGCATCATAACGGGGGTGCCGAAGGTAGCGGTGGACGTAGGTCGTCAGAGTTTCCGTCCGGCGGTCATGTTGTCATCGATGGTGGATATCTGGCTATATTATCTGTAAAATAAACACCGTGAGTCGGCGGGGAGGGCCCCCGCCAAAAAACCCTCTGGTGTGTTTATCAGTTCACTGAGTATGAAAGAGAGGGCGCGTAGCCCCCAAGTGTTTGTGTGATTCTAAATCAGAAAAAGAGAGAGATCTCCCCACTCTATGAACTAGAAGGGGTTATTTATACCTGAAGGAATGGATTTAGCTCATTGCACATGGGCCCGGCCCAATCCTTTGGACATCATGCAAAATACAATGAGACATTAAGTGAGGCTCAAACACTATTGAAACGGATCCTAAATATGCACATCAGAATCTATTATGATTAGTGATATACTTATATATAATTATTAACAAACTAATCCTCCTTGTTTTATTTATGTACAATTTTGTTGACGTACGTTTAACGGATGGGTTAAAAAACTAGTTATAATTAACTTCAATGGCATTAATATGCCCCTATAATAAGAAAAGTTTTCAAACGTTAATTTTTTTGGTGAATTTAAAAGTACGAGTTAGAGAGAGAGAGAATGAGTTCCCCAAATAACGGACCTTGTGCACCTACTCCAAAACACTCTGGATTGAGAGGTTCAATGTTCGATTGTTATATTCCAGAAGGGTTTCCATAGAACTGTTGGGTATTTTTTGGTCGGAATGATGATGAAATGCCTGGAAGGGCAAAAGCAAAAACAAAAGCAGAGGCCGTGCAACCTATTTGTTGGGAAATCTAATATGTCCAACAAGTTGAAGTTGAAAAGCAGAAAGATTCAATAATGAAATAAGAAATTAGAAGACTTGGTCACTTGGGCCTTCAACTGAAATATCAAATGGAGTTGGCTATTTGGTATTTGCGGAATGAAATGACTTTTAACGTCACATTAAAAACGGATAAGCACACTAAATACAAGTGGGTGAAGGGGCGGGTACCCTATCACAATTATGCATTAAGACCACACCATTCTGAAAGCAACAATACTGTTACTATATAAGAGTGGGATGTGTATATATAACTTTATTTCATCCAAACACCTGAATTGTTTACAAACCATTTCAGTGTTTCCCCCTCAAATGTTTGCTAACCATCTATCACACTGCCTTCGTCTGTACATCTTTACACTTTGACCTTCATAAAATTCCTCATCACCATGCTACCCACTACTTCAAAGTTCAAGTTAATATTGGATCGTCTACTATGCTATGATCACACTGAGCTGTGCTTACAAAGGTTATAGCCAGATATGAGAGAGCTTATGGCAAAGGCAAGAAAAGCCAAGAAGGACATCCCAATAGAGGCGCTAGCCCTCTCTGTGAACTCATCTTTTCCCCAGTTTGATACCCAATCATCAACTCGAGTGGCAGCAGACGATGATGCCGATATCAGGAGATATGCCAGTATCTGTACAGCGAGTTGTATATATATTATAAAATGGAAAGTTGTAACTGGTATATATATATGTGTGTGTGTGTGTGTGTGTGTGTAACTTATGCATTCACTACCCACTAGTAAACCTAGATCACAATACGTCGATAACATTTTCATTTCAAAATTGGTAAAGGTGATACTTTCTGGTACCAAAAAGTGAGTGTTAAATCTAAAGGGTAACTTGTCACTTGCCTGATCCATCAAGAAATCAAACTGGTACCGAAGATGGCTGGCAGTCCCATGTCCTCCACTAATCAGGCGGTACGATAGATCCACGGCTTGAAACCCCGAGTATACAAATGCAATAATATTCACAGATAGGCAATACCTGTGCCATCAAATGCCGTAACCCCCAGCAATCAATCAACAGAAACAAAATTTAAGTTTTAGTGGAAGGTAAGGGAGAAGGAACTAATATGATGTCAGACATGAGAAGTTGGGGAGGGGGTGGGGGGAAGGCAACCCATTCATGCGAGCGATAACTAAGTATGATGCAAAATATCATCTGCATAAAGGTGGGATTCGGCCATCAAGATGTAAAGAACAGTCTATCACAGATTGATGAATCAACCAGAAACTCTGGTAATCACAAGCAAATGAACCCCCACATTATTTAAAGAGAACGTTTTATAGGACAAAACAAAGTTACCCACAGTTTCTACCTCCCTCGCATTTACCAGAGCAGTTTAAAATGAAACATACTTAAAAAGAGGTCTAACCAGCCAACTGGATAAGCATCCAGTTACTTGCTTTCACCAAGGAGAGGACTATGAAATGAGCCATCTTTCTCTTTGTTTTTTGTTTGTTTTTTTTTCTTTAGGATTATAAACAACCAAGTCCAGTACATTTATTGCAGAAACTATGGCTTGATAGTTGATACAATTACACGTGTAGCTCAGCTGGGCAAAAGAGGTAACACAAACACAGATTGTTGGAGATCACTCCACTGCTTCATTGAGATCAAATCCATTACAATTCCACCATCTACCCAGGGTTCAAATCAATATTCGAAATTTAGAAACAAGGAGAAGAGAGTGAGAAAGAAAATGGATAGTGTAAAAAAAAAAAGTTCCAGTTGTTTGGTAGGAGTGGGACAGAAATACAAAGAGCAACCGTTATTCGTAAAACATGAAAATGAGGACGAAATTGATTTGTTTTACATGTGTGACGTTTCTTTTAAAACAATCTCTCTATTACCTATCAAGAAAGCACGAATGAGAAAAATGGCTGGCTTGCTTACTCAGGGTTACCAACAACATTAACACATTCAAATTCTCCATTATTTCACAGAAAATAGCATTGTTTTCATCCTATTTAAAACAGCTACATCATTATTGATGAAACCATTACAAAAACTTGCTATCTTGTTTGGCAATAAAGAATTAGGTTGGCACAACTGGACGGGAAGGCATACTGTAGTGATTCCACAAAATATTCTAAACGCCGTCAAGCGATAACCTTTTCTATTCATCAATATCTTCCTTATCATACAAACAATATCCTATTACAGTTTTAAAAGAAAAAACCTGCCAGTGAAAATTATATATCTAAGAATTTGGTTCAGTGAGTGAAGAAATGGGAATGAATCGACCAGGTGTTCAAAAAGTTACATCCTCAAGAATCAAAACACGAAGTGAGACACTCGTACCTTGCTCAGAAAATGAACCAGACATCCAAAACCAAGAATTTCCAGCAAAAGCGAGCCTATTCAGTATTCACTCCATAACTATTACTCCCTCCGTTCCGGGCAACGAGACCACCATACTATTTTGGGATGTTTTATTTTAAGAGTCGGCTTTCAAAAACTATGTCTATCATCTCAATAATATTTCAACAGGATCCTCACATTTTCTATTAATATATTGATTATTTTCAAGCATTTTTGTAATTATGATCAACTTTAATGCTAGTTATATATCCGTTAATAATTAGGCTTTTCAAACATGGACTCTTTGGGTGGAATGGATGTAGTAAAAGTGTAAAACATAAGGCCTATATTGACATGAGAGCACCAACACATCCAAAACATAGTCCCTGTTTGCTTGAAGTAAAATATTGAATAACACCTCAATCAACAAATTAACCGCTTCCACATCAATCGATTTCAAAAATCATTTATCCGAATTGATGTAGTGATTTTCCACTTATTTCCTGACTCAGGATCTGCTCCAACTTTATTAGGGCTAACAATTCAAAGTTGAATTCAGCTAACAAGTCAAGAAATTCGATAAATTAACTAAATTAACAGAATAATTGAAAAGTAAAAGATAGAAATAAACCTGTACTCCTTATAGCGATCAAAAGAATCACCACTCCAACCCTGAGTCTTATCAGACGCCATCACAGAGAACGAAATCAAACTCACAATAACCTCACAAACCCTAAACCCCAACGCTGCCCTCTCCACCGCCACGTCCCTCCTCGGCCTCCTAAGTATCGAAGCCACCGCGGCCCGAGACCTGATCTCTCCTCCGACACCACCTTCCTCCTCAGCACCTACGCCTCCGCCCGGCCCCACCTTCGTCACGCCCACAGGAACTTCCTCCCTAACAGACCTATTAAGCACGGCCAACGGCGACTGAGACTTGACCGGCGGCGGAACATTGAAATTCTGCGGAGATTTATAGAGGTTGGGAGGAGGGGGAGACCGGAGCGGAGAGTAGTACTTGTCCTTGTCGACGGAGACAATTGCTTTGGTGGGGGACTTAGGAGGAGACTTGTCGGGAGGGGGGAATGGGTCGTCGGAGCGGAGAGGGGAGTCGGAGCGAAGAGGAGAGTGGAAAGACTCAACTTGACTGGTTTGGGAATCGGTGTCTGACATTGATCTGTTGTAGAATTTGTTCCTGCTGTGATGAAAACTGTGGTTGTGATTGTTGAGGTGTTGGGTGGTGGTGTTGTTCTCTTGATTTTCCATTTTATTTCTCTCTCTCTCTCTCTCTCGTTCGCTCGCTTTTCTGTTTGTAAACTTTCTCGGGAAAATTATTTGAAGGAAAAAGGGAAAGGTGCGTTGGGAAAGAAAGTAAAGAGAAAAACTTTTTTAAAAAATAAGATGCCTACGTGGCATGGAGCCCATTAAGATATCGAAATTATATTGCATGTCGATTGATGAGATGAGACGTACATGGTGAAGAATACGCTTCCTCAGACGAATCAGATTAGATACATGCGTTGCGTGGCATAGGTTGATTGGCTGAGGAATGACGATATACCCAGGGTAATTAACTGAGTGTATCAGTTCAGCAGCTTAATTTCAATATAAAAAACAGTTATTCTTGACTTCCAATTGGAGAAACAAACACATTACACATATGCTACTCAATACTCAGCAGTCAGCAGTCAGCAGCTTAATTTTCTATTTAATTAAGATCATTTTAATAAATATGACAAAAAGGTTGGTGGAGTTAGTGGGAATGGAAAGGCAACCATATTCATATATGCTTTTTTAGCTTTTTATTAGCAAAAATGGAAGAAGTTATCTTGAGTGCTTAGTGAAGCAGTCTTTCTTTTCATATTCTTTTATCAATCCTTGTAGTTTACAAGTACCACAATAACTTGTGCAACTTCTTCTTCTTCTCCTCAATTTGGTTTCAAAATATGGCGGCGGTCTATGGTATTAATCTCATAATGACAATTAAAATAAAATACAAAAAAATAATATAACAATTAATTACGTAGTAACTTGAGGCAAGAGTTAGACTCTTTCTCCGCAAGACGAAATTGCCCTGTATATTGTGCTAACGGTCTACGACAATCGTCCCCAACATACAACGACTTTCTAACGCATAATAGATGCACAACGATTCAAAGTTTTCGGTAAACTAATCGGATACCCGAGACTTTTTATGTATGAAAATGAGAGAAAGAGCGAAATGCAATGAATGAAGGAGGTTCTATTTATAGTTTATGAAGAGGTAAGGGTGTCATTTGTAAAGAGTCACAACCCAAGGGGGCGGCCGATTGCACAAGCGCGAGAATCACCGGATCATCGCCCATAGTAACCGCCCCAAACTGCTCCAACTGCTGGTCCTTCTATGTGCGCGAACCATGATGAGCGCAAGATTTCTACGAATTTTTCAGGAAATTTTCTGTTATTTTGTGCTATTTTTGAGTTAATTATGCTTTGGAAATATTATTATTTGTGTTTTTGTGCTTAATGTAGTTCCACGCATAATCGAGCTTTTATATGGTGTTTAGCACGAAGTTCGAGATAATTCGGGCTTAAAAGTTGAATTAGAAATTATTTGTACAACGTCTGTTAAGTCCGTCAAGATTTCCAAGGCAAATGAGGGCTAATGGAGGCTGATGGAGTTAACTGAGGACCATTCTGCAAACCTGGAAGGAGTCTGGAAGGCGGCGCTAACAATTATAAGTTCAGGGGCACCAGAGCAAGATTTCAGAAATGCAGGGAAACCAGAGAAATTTCCATAAAAGCCCCTGCGTGTTGTCGCCCAGCAGGTGGAGACACGTGGCGCCATCTGCCGCCTCCTGCCCACTAGCGCGGCCCGCGTGAAGCTCCTGGATCCGGGTCAGCCCGCGTCCCTGTCCAGCCCAAACCGCTCCATCAGCTTGCCTTATCACCCACTCCCCTCTCACTGCCTCACCTGTTTCCACCCTGGGCCAACCCGCTAAATCCCCCTGGTTCAGCCCGTGCCCTGCCGTGATCCAGCCATCTTTTCCTTTCCATTTTTGTCCTTCATTATTTCCTGATCTTCCTAAAATGCCCCTCAACCTTGGTGCTCTCTTGCTGCCTTCCCTCTTATTTCCGGACAGCCCTCATTTTGTGATAACAAGTCCCTATTTCGGACTTTGTTCCCAAATGGGGCACCAACCCCGTTTAATTCAAAAATCATTTCATTCCTCCGATGCCTGATCACCAGTGAAGGTTTGGAGCTTTAAATCAAGGGCCAATGACGCATTTGCAAAAGATTTCAACCTCGGAACGTGATTTCTTCTGTTTAATTCTTTCAACCTCTATTTTGATAGTTGTATAATTTATTGGGTTGATTTATTTTGTAATTATGGAATTGGTTTGTGCTTAAAATATTTATGGAATGCAATTATTTTTCTATGTCCAATGTAGTGTTTTAATTTAATTTATCTCTTTATTTAGTACATATTTATGTTGGTTATTATTTTATGAAATTAATGCTTTTAATTATCTGGCCAATAATTAAATGATTTTAGAAATATTTAGGATCCGTGAGAGCTACCTTTATATTTCGGACCAATCAATTTAATAGTTGATGTTCTGTGACACACACCGATAGACAAAATGAGACTAAGTTTGACACGCGATCGAACCACCTTAACCATTCGCGAGGTCGGAGAGGTTAGGGTAGACTATAAGATGCGAGAGTCCGTAGTTAACCAATTTTAGCTATCTCAGCTACTAACATGAATTGTAGAAAAATATAGAGAGAATCTTTTTACGAAGTATTACCCATGTGTTTGGTTATTATTGTGTGTTCTTAATGTTTTTAATGGTGTAGCGAACCATTAGATGATCACTAGAATGATAGGATACGAAGCGAAAGCCCTTCCTGTTATTCCGAAAATCACAATAGTAGTTTGCGTGGCGTGAGACCAAAAGGAGATCGTGCGTAGATAGTCTTTGGATGCTTGTTTACACATGCAGTTATTTTTCTCTCCTATGTTATGTGTTGCGATGATATGAGCCCGTAGCAAGGTTGAGAGATAGTTAGATTTGCTATTCGTAGCGAAATCTCGTAGCGAATAAAATAGCGCGTCCGACTACCAAGACTTAGTTAAAGAAAAGCAAAAAGAGGATTAAATTAAGCACCGGCTAGACTAGGAATAATGCGTTCCTATATTTTTATCTTGATTTGTTGTTGCCAAACCACCTCCGCAGTAGTTTAAATTTAATTGCTTTCTAGGTTGTTTATATTTTTAGATTTTAATTCAATTTCTTTTCGCTCAAATATAATTAGTTAGCATAATTTTGGTAATTAGTTGGAGTGAGAATTACGCGCATTCTTCGTGGGATCGACTCGTACTTACGAACTTTATTACTTGATACGACCGGGTAATCTTGCCCGAGATGTGTTTTTGTGCACATCAAGTTTTTGGCGCCGTTGCCGGGGAATGATTTAATTTTTGCTCCTATATACTAATATCGATACCAAGTGAAGCTGATTGTAATTTGAGCATGTTTTTTTTATTAGTTTATTTGTTTTTGAATTTATATGTTTTGTATTTTGAGTCGCTTTTGAAGCCCTCCCGAATTTGTGGGTTTGTAGGGAGGTGTAAATAGTGTCCACACACAAAAATATTTTCTTTTTTATTCCATAATTGCATTTCTACTCTCTTTTTTTTAGCTTGATTTGATACATGGGTTTAGCGCTTCATTGTAGAAGGTTGCTTGTAGAGATTAATGAAGTGTATCTTTTCGGCCCGGACATCATAAGAAATCAACTTTGAGGGAGTTTTCTTTCCTTCCTTTCTCCTTTAATTTATGTTTAGGGAATATGGTTTGGTTGTTAACTTCGAAAATTCTAAAAATCTTGTGCTTTATACGTCCCAAATTATTTATGTTTTGATCATCCGTCTCTCCATTTTTGGCGTTCTTTGAGTTTTGCTTGCATTATTTTCTTGGAGTCAATTTTGAGATTACTATATGTATAGTTGAGGATATGTTTTTGATTCATGTGGTAGCATCACCTCATTCATAATAGATATTGTCCCAAGCATTTGTTGGAAATATTTTTTGCTTTGCTTTAGTGATGGTTGTGCATGTCTAAGAGTACCATATTGTGAGTCTAAATGCCGAGAGTTATATGTTGATGATGAAAAGCTTGGTTTGGGCATGTGTGTATGACAAGAGTATGATATAGGTCATCTTTGGACCGTTTGTGCCTTTCTATATCCTACCCATTTATCTCACAAAAATCCTTAGTGTCCTCGTTGAGCTCATTTAAAGAATGACGTGTGCCTAGAGCACACAATGACCCCTCATTCGACTTTATTTCTTATACCCGCATTATCTTATCCCATGAACTTATACACTTTTGTTGTCGCCCTTCAAGAGATCATGATTTGGAATGAATTATTTTATTTTTGTAATCTTGTTGGGAAGTGTATGTTTCATGAAGGTTTTGTGTTCATTAATGTTGATGTTGGGAATTTGAAAATTGTTGTTGAATGGTAGTGAAAAAAAAAAATGAAAAGAAAAAGAGCCCCCTTAGAAAGAAATGAAAAGAAAAATGAAAAGAAAAGAAAAGAAAAATAAAGGGTGGACACAAAATAAAATAAAAATTGCCATAGTTCTTCATTTTCTCAAGGATATATAAGGGTGGTGCTTAATTGTTTGTGGTAGATGAGACACTTTCTTCAACCCAAAGTTTAACGTTTAAGGGGTTGTTGAAGTGAGGTTATGGTATTTGAAGAGTTGTGCTTTCATGAAGTTAGTCATTATGTGAAGACTTCAATTCTTTGCTCTCTTGACTTGCTATCATATCCTTCATTTGTAGCCCAAACCTTGGCCAAACATTACAAGCTTATAAAGTCCTATTGATATTGTCATGCCGTATGTTCTTGCCTTGCTTTGTGAAAAAAATATTTGTTGATGACTCTTTCGGTTTGACTTGCATTTGGTATCTCAGTTGGCCGTTCAATCTAAGCTAGAACATTACTACCGTTGGGTAAAAAAAAATGTTTTATGGTATGAATGATTGTTTGAGTATTGTTTGATAGCATATGAATCAATTCATACCTCTATTATGCATGTTTATAATCTTTTGGTTGATCTCTAAATGGTAATGCTTGTGGGATCTTAATTGAGCGCCGCCTTCATTTCATATTGTTCTCGAGCTTTTTCATAATTCATTTTCTTTGCTCGAGATGATCAAAGTTTAACGGTCTACGGCAATCGTCCCCAACATACAACGACTTTATAACGCATAATCGATGCACAACGATTCAAAGTTTTCGACAAACTAATCGGATACCCAAGACTTTTTATGTATGAGAATGAAAGAGAGAGCGAAATGAAATGAATGAAGGATGTTCTATTTATAGTTTATGAAGAGGTAGGGGTATCATTTGTAAAGAGTCACAACCCAAGGGGGCGGCCGATTGCACAAGCGCGAGAATCACCGGATCATCGCCCATAGTAACCGCCCCAAACTGCTCCAACCGCTGGTCCTTCTATGTGCTCAAAGCACAGGATCCTAACTCTAGCCAGACGCATCTGTTCGCTGCATGCGGGTTGGACCGAACCCCAGTTGACCCACGAGCCCTCACCAACCGAATTGGTCGAGCCATTGGTCTGGTTGACCCAGACAAAACTTTAAGGCTCCACAGCTCCTAGTGACAATGCGCACATATGAAGTGCAAAGTGTGCCTCTAAAGCACCCAATGCGACCTACGCGTGCGGGTTCGGGCTCGCACCTGGTTTGGGTTAGCCTTCGGCTAACCTACATATGACACCACTACGATGCACCTTGGAACACACAATTGAATTCCCATAAAGTGCACCTATTAATAAAGTGCTCTCATACACTTTATTTTCACAATGTGGGATATATCATTCCATATACTCATTTGTTCTTCAACTATAAACTCAAGTTGCTCACTTTTGCATTAATTTATCATTCACCCGAAATTGGTTTTGAGCAAATAAATACATTAACCGTATCCACTCGAACGTAGGTTCTTGATTTGCAACTTGTTTTTAATTCCACTAAATGGAACTTAAATTAATTATTGGTCAAAGATTGGTCTTCACCAATATTTGCAACAAATTTCCAACAATCCCCCACATGAATGACAATTAATACAGACACATGTTATGCAAACACTATAGAAAGTCTCAGCGAACTACAATTGCATCAGGATGGGTAGTTTTCGGCTTTGAACCTTCCCTAGTAAGATGCTATCGGGTTTACTCGCTTCTCAGTGAACGTGATATCTTGAATTGGTCAACTTTTTATGTAAACCAAGACAATAACAGTTGCACAATAACATTTCTAATATATTTTCGTTCTCATGTTGTGTCCAATTCGACCATGGACCATATCTTGGATTCATAAGTGTTTTTTCTATTTGAAGCGATCAAACTTCTCACTTATATAGGTGATCTTCTATAAAGAGTATCCTGTCATACTCCACATTTATAAAGTATAGGAATCATTAAAAGTGTAACGCTTACCCTTACCACACCTCTACAGTTTAGCACTTGGAATTTGGGAATGAGTTAAGATGAGCTCCAAGTGCATATCTAGAACCTTCATAACTTAGTTGTCTCATTGAACCAAGTTTGTGGGATCTCCACTCATCATGATTGAGTTACCGCTATGTACATTTGATCTCTATTTATACTTTTTGTAAACGGATTTGCTATATTTTCTTTAGACTTCACATAGTCAACATAAATTATTCCAGTAGTGATCAATTTTCTAACGGTATTATGTCTCCTACATATATGTTGAGACTTACCGTTGTACATACATCTTTGTGCTCTCCATATAACTGATATGCTATCACAATGTATCATAACAGGAGGCACTGGTTTACTCCAGCATGGAATATCCTCTAAGAAATTTCTAAGCCATTCAGCTTCTTCGCCGACCTTATCTAATGCTATAAACTTTGATTCCATTGTGGATCGAGCTATGCAAGTTTCTTTAGAGGATTTCTAAATGCAAGTTTCTTTAGAGGATTTCTAAGACACCGCTCATCCATCTATGGTAAACACGTACCCACTAGTGGACTTGGAGTCTTTTGTGTCTGATATCCAATTTGCATCACTATATCTTTCTAATACAGCTGGATATCTAATGTAATGTATCCCATGACTCAAAGTATGTTTTAAGTACCTGAGTACTCTAGTCAATGATGTCCAATGGTCATTACTTGGATTACTTATGAATCTACTAAGCTTGCTTTTCGAGTAAGCTATGTAGGACGAGTACAATTTGTTAGGTACATCAAACTACCAATAACTTGTGCATACTTTAACTGTGATACTGGGTCTCTTCTATTTTTGGCTAAATGTAGACTTAAGTCTACTGGAGTCTTAAAAGGGGGTAGATTAAAAGCATCGAATTTCTTGAGTACACTCTCAATATATTGAGATTGTGACAAGAAAATTCCCTCAGATGTCCTAGAGATCTTTATCCCTAGTATGACATCTGTTTGGCTCATATCTTTCATGTCAAAGTTTTTCTTTAACATCTTCTTAGTATGCATGATTAGATCATGATTACTTCTCATGATCAAAATGTCGTCTACATATGGGCAAACAATCACATAATCATCTAGTGTGCATTTAATGTAAACACATTTTTCACACTCATTTATCTTAAACCCATTTGACAACATTGTCCGGTCAAATTTCTTATGTCCATTACTTGGGTGCTTATTTAAGTCCGTATAATGACTTGACAAGTTTGCACACTTTTCCAGGTACAACAAACCCTTCAGGTTGTTCCATGTATATTTCTTCATCCAATTCTCCATTCAAGAAGGTGGTCTTCACATCCGTTTGATGTATCTCAAGGTTATGCATTGTTGCAATAGTAATAAGAACACAAATGGATGTGATTCTCGTGACAGGAGAATATGTATCGAAGAAGTCATATCCCTCTTTTTGATTAAGCGCTTTGGCTACTAGTCGGGCTTTGTACTTATCAATAGATCTATTTTCTTTATACTTCCCTTTTAGGATCCATTTGTAACCTAACAGTTTACATCCTGGAAGAAAGTCAACAATTTCCCAAGTATGATTGTGCATTATGGACTCAATTTCACTATTGATAGCTTCTTTCCAGTGAGGATCATCTGGACTAGACAATGCTTCTTAAATTGTCCGAGGCTTATCGTCTTACATAAAGTTAGTTAGAAAATCAGGACCAAAGGATGTAGGCACCTTTGTCCTTTTACTGTGTCTTAGTTCTTCATCTTCTTGAGATGTACCATTTGTAGTCTCATAAGTTCTTTTATTAGAACTTACTTCTTTATTTTCTTTGTAAGGAAAGATATTTTCAAAGAATACAAAATTCCTTGATTCTATCGGCATTCCTTCATTCATGTCTTGTGCACAACAAATCGATATGAATTACTGTTATGTGCATATCCAATGAAAATGCAGTCAATAGTCTAGGGGTCCTATTTTAACATGTTTAGGTTTAGGTACTTCTACCTTTGCTAGGCACCCCCCACACTTTAAGATAATTATAGGAAGGCTTACTTCATTTCCATAATTAAGAGAGCATTCATCATCTCTTTAAGAGTTATGTTTTTCCTTTTTGCAACTTCGTTTGATTGAGGTGTGTATCGTTTGATGAACTATGCCAGAATAAAAACATATGCTTCAAACGGAGCTACATATTCTCCACCTCTATCACTTCGAATCCTTTTAACTTTCAAGTTAAGTTGATTCTCTACTTCATTCTTATAAGCCTTGAAAGCTTCTAAGGCTTCATCTTTGCTTTTTAATGGATATATGTAACAGTATCTTGTGCAATCATTGATAAGTGTTATAAAGTACTTTTTCCCACCTCTAGTTTGCACATATTTTAAATCACATATGTCAGTATAGATTAACTCTAGTGGTGTAGTGCTTATCTCCACTGATTGGAAAGGTGCCTTGGTCATTTTTGCCTTTACACAAATTTCACATTTATTTTGTGTATTAAATTCCACTTTAGGCAATAAATCTAAGTTCACTAATCTTCGTGGTGAGTTTAGATTTACATGTCCTACTCTATCATGCCATAAATTAGAACACTCAACCAAGTAAAAAAAAATTAATAACTTTATTATTATTATTATCAAAGTTGTGATGCACATTCATTACATTCATCTTAAAGAGCCCTTGCCTACAAATTGACCACTCTTGGTCAGTACAAACTTATCTACCTCAAAGACTAACATAAATTTGGCTTTGCTCAACAAGGAGCCGAAAACTAGATTCTTGCAAATGTCAGGGACATGCAGCACATCCACCAGCGTTAGTTCTTTGCTAGAGGTCATCTTTAGTACCACCTTTCCTAGCTCGATAATGTTGGAAGTAGCTGAGTTTCCCATGAATAGCTTCCTTCCTGATATCGGTGTATAGGAGGAGAACATCTCTTTGTTGAAGCAGATATGACGCGTAGCCCTAGTGTCCACCCACCACTCTTTAGGGTTATCAGCCAATTTTGCTATATTGGCTTCAAATACTATAGCCGATAGGTGTAGCTTTGACATGTCCAACGGTACCGATCTGTCCTCAATCATTGAGCTTGATTCACACCGTCTTTCTTAGGCAGTCGACAATCTTTGGCCATATGCCTAGCTTTGTCGCAATTGAAGCAGTCACCCTTGATTTTCTTGGCATTTTATTTGGCTGCTTCTTGCCGTCATACTTGCGTTTCTTGTTCGAGCTTGCCTCGGCCAAGTTCACTTTTGCCTCCATCTGGCTCTTGTCACTCTTAACTTCGGATTTTCGGTTATCTTCCTCAAACCTTAGTCTCATGATCAAGTCCTCAAGCCTCATTTCTTTCTTCTTGTGCTTGAGGTAGTTATTGAAATCTTTCCATAGAAGTGGTAGCTTCTCAATGATAGCAGCTACTTGGAAATATTCCCCCATTTGCATACCTTCAGCAATGATGTCGTGGATGATCAACTGCAGCTCTTGAACTTGATCATACACTATTTTGGAATCCACCATTTTGTAGTCCAGGAACTTGCCGATAATGAATTCATTTGTGTCGACATCCTCGGTTTTGTACTTCTTTTCGAGTGATTCCCACAAGTCCTTCACGATCTTGATTTGGTAGTACATGTTGTAGAGTGAGTCTTCCAACCCATTCAGGATGTAGTTGCGACACAAGAAGTCACTGTGATTCCAAGCATCCAGTATAATCTTCCTTTGTTGATAGTCGCCATCGGCGTCAACAGTTGGTGGTGTCTCCTTTAAAAAGCGAGCCAAGATGAGGATAGTTAGGTAAAACAACATCTTTTGTTGTCACCTCTTGAAATCACTACCTTAGAATTTTTTCGATTTTTCTGTGAATCGAAGCATGAGTAGGCATGGGTTTCGCATGAAAATGAGCGACATTAACTGGTGTAGGAGTCACAGTTGGTGCCGTCGTATCTGATGGTGTAGCATTTTCCTTGGCCATCTTTGATTACACTAGAATTTTGTCTTGCGATTGTTCGGAATAACTGGTGTAATCTGAAAATGACAATTAAAATAAAATACAAAAAATAATATAGCAATTAATTACGTAACTAAATTACGTAATAAGTCGAGGCAAGAGTTAGACTTTTCCTCCACAAGACGAAATTGCCCCGTATATTTTGCTAACGGCCTACGGCAATCGTCCCCAAGATATAATGACTTTCTAACTGATATTCGATGCACAACGATTAAAAGTTTTTGGCGAACTAATCAGATACCCAAGACTTTCTATGTATGAGAATGAGAGAGAGAAAACTACAAATAATGTTTATGTTGTAGTGGAGTGCAATGAAATGAATGAAGGGGGTTCTATTTATAGTTTATGAAGAGGTAGGGATGTCATTTGCCAAGAGTCACAACCCAAGGGGGCGACTGGTTGCACAAGCGCAAGAATCACCGGATCAGTACCCATAGTAACCGCCCTAAGCTACTCCAATCGATGGTCCTTCTGTGTGTGCCTTTAAGCACAGGATTCTGACTCTGGCCGGACGCATCCGTTCAATGCATGACCGAACCCCAACTGACCTACGCGTACGGATGCAGGCTCGACTAACCTACATGTGACACCACTACGAAGCACCTTAATTGGAACACATAATTGAATTCTCATAAAGTACACCTATTAATAAAGTGATCTCCTACACTTTATTTTCACACTATGTGATATGTCATTCTATAGTGTGAACTCGAAACGTAGATTCTTAATCTGCAACTTGTTTTTAATTCCACTAAATGGAACTTAAACTAATTATTGGTCAAAGATTTGTTGTCACCAATATTCGCAACCAATTTCCAACATACATTAAACCTTCACAAGTACCACAATTGCAAAAGCTTGTGTAACTCTCTATTTTCCTTTCTTCTGTTTCAAAATATGAAAGCAGTCTCATGTGCTTAGTGAAGCAATCTCAATGTGTATACATTTAACCTTTGCAAGCACCACAATGGCAAAAGCTTGAGCAACTCCTCGTTCTTCTTCGTTTTTAAGAACGGGGATCCTCATGGCGATGGTACAATTGTTTCGTATTCACTTTGATTGTCATGGTTTTAAATAAAGAAACAATCTTCCCACAAGAACACTTGTGAATTCCACAATAGTGGCAAACTTATACAAGAGCTCTATAACATTTACTCTCTATCTCAAAATGATTAGTCGTGTTACTTGTAACAATTAATTTTTCAACTATCTTAACAAAACATGTACATGAATACTTTTAGTCCTATGTTAAAGCATTATAAAGTGTACATAAAGATGTAATAGTCTATATAGATTTAGTATTGAGTCGGTCTTCTTTTGAAACGTTTTACGGATCTTAATTCGTAAGACGAAACCTCACTCTCTCACAACTCAACCCACTAATACACGATGAATCGAGTCAAAAGAGATATGTTTTATACACCCTCCGTTACGGATAAAGAGTCCACTATTTTATTTTGAGATATTTTACTTAAAGAGTCCACTTTTAAAAATTAAAACATAAAAGTGTCATTTTATTATTAATGAACTACTAAAAGTGTTATAATCTTTTAAAAGTTTTAACTTTCAAACGAGGACTTTTTGCTCGGAATGGATGAAGTATATAATACTCGTAAAACAGTCTTTCATAAATACTTATCTTGGTATTTTTATTTTATTAAACAAAGACACTCGGAACAAAAATATGAACTCTAATTTGTGATGGCAGAAGCATCACTTTAACGTTTATATATATATATATATATATATATATATATATATATATATATATATATATATATATATATATATAAGGAGAGGTACAACATTTGAAAAGTTCCGTCAAAATGAACTTTCCAAAAATAGAAGCACTTTTATCTTGACTCTTGACATTATTAATACATTAAAATTTTGCTTTGAAAATAGAAGATATAAGTTGTCATTATTATTGATTGGATACATGAGTTAAAAATCTTTACACATTCCTCATTTACATCGAGTCCAATGAATACAACATACATTAATTAATCTCAATAATTTGCATTTATCACATTAATTTGATAATATGTCAATCTTTGTAATCATCACTGCAATGAGATTTAGTTATATCGAAAGTGCGATAACTTGAAATATTTAATTATAGAATAGTTTATCATTTGAATAGGGAATGAGTACAATAATGAAAAAACGTTGGATTATCTACAAGATAAATTCTTTCAACTATAAATAAACATTTTGGGAAGATCAATATTTCCATGGCTATTCAATTTCTGAACATATTTTAATGATGAAGCTAATATAAGTTCGTTGTCTTCCGTTTGATGAACATAGTAAAACAAAGTTAAATATGATCATTGAACAAGGAAGAATAAATCTTCATTTTCTCTCAATCTGATGAAGATATTCGACCCACCTAGGTGGAATGGACATTAAATATATAATCTTCCTTCAATGTTTTTTGTACGAAGTGTATATCATGTTTTCGAGAGATATTTACAACCTGTAGAAGTTTTTATTCCTATTTTTAATTGTTTTTGTGAGGATGAAGTGAAAATGCCTTTGAAGGACTCGAAAAAGAAACATTTTGTATATTGTGATGATGTCCAAGATGTGAAGATAATACTGAGATATAAATTTTCATCCACTGTGGACAAGAGGCTTAAGCAAGAGAAGGGTTACTATTTACCTACTTTTAGTTTGTGGCCTTTTTGTTAAATCCTCAAATATGATTACTCAAATTTTCTCATGTTTTTGTAATGGTGGAAATGATTTTGATTTTGAATAATTTGATGATCAATGATAGTTTGTAATTTCTTTTCTTGAGGTTATAAGATTTGTTTTCAATTGGTTTAATTTTATTATTGGTATTCAAATTTTATAATTTTCTTTGTCTTTATAATTTTTTCAAAGTTTGTATTTTATTTTAGTGTATGAAATATCCATTGATTCATATTTGCATATTTCATATATCAATAAGTTATTTATTTTTTTCAATGGAATTAATATATTATCCTTAGTCAATCGAATATAAAAAAATATCAATTGATCATAATTTAAATATGTTTGATACAAAATTGAATTTAAAAAAAAATTGTTAACGTTTAATCTGAATTAAATAAATCATTAACAAGTAAATGAGATTTTTTTTCTTTCTAAGTAAAATAATTGGATTATTATTAGCATATTAAATTTTGGTAATGAATAATAATCATAACTCCTAAGCAAGTGAAACTAAGAACATCGTAAACTTATAGTTAAAACTTCTTGAGAGGCATATTTTCCTCTAATAACCTAAAAAAAATCATTATATTACTAACAAACTATTGATAATAAGATATTTATAAACATTCCTAGGTAAAAGTGATCAATCAATATTTTTTGCATTCAAGATTAATATAAAATTAATGAAACTTTATTAATTAAAAAAACATTGTAACCATTTACATTGTAATATCACATTTAATAAATCCCTTTGGTAATTTGTGTTTGTTTAACAAAATTTACCTCGATAAACACATTTATTTCCTATTATCTTAAACAAATACGCAAACTTTTAACTGTAGTGGATCAAAACCGTTGAAAAGATAATATACAATAGTAGTATCTAGCTATAAATCATTTTAGTTTTAGTATCAATAAAATAAATAGTGAGTATCTTATTAGATTAGATAAGTTATTGGATCGTATCATCTATCTTACATATTTGGAAGAAAAAATATGGGTAAGATATTTTGATCTCGAACAATCAAGTTTAAAAAATGTGGAAATATAAGTTTAAAGTTTTTATGTTGTTAATAAATTTGAATTTTCTTAAATTCTTATACTAGAGAAATATTTTAAGTTATTTTATCTAACGTAATATACAAATCTATACATGGAATTCTATGTAATAAATTAAAATAAGTCCAAAAAATATTAATTATCTATGTATTTGACTTAATAAAAAAAATATGGTCTCTTTTTATTTAATTTAAAAGTGTTAGGGGTTCTTTCTCAAAGTGTGTTATATCCGTTGGTGAAATTAATTATACCTAAAAAATATGTTTTTTGATAAGATTTTTTTTTCTAAAATACAATTATATAGATTATTACCAAACTCTTTCCTTTTACAATGAGATGTTAGAAGACATTGAGAAATTTAGGAAAATAAATCTTCGGTGTTTTTTGGAACAAAATTTGAAACAAAGTGTCACTCAAAATGAAGAGGAGTTAAAGAAACAAATGAGCTTGAGAGAAATTGTTAGGGTAAGAGGAGGACCGGCTCGCTGTCGAGCCGAAGGAGAAATAACTGAGGGAAGAGTTATGTCGTGAGGCCGAGACCCTGAAAAAAGTTGTTTTGTGTTTTAGACGGCAAATGTGATAGGAGAGGTCGTGTTTGGGTATTTATATTTGGTTAATGTAGATTGGAATATACATGGCCTATTTGCTTAGGGTTATTTAATTTGAGTTGGATTGAAATGTTTATTATTTTGAATTAGGAAAATTGCGGGCCGATATCCTTTTAACCGCTCTGCTCTCTTTTTTTTCAATTGAAAAAGTCACTTCTTATATCACGATGTGAAAGTGTTTTATTTTTGTGTATAGTGATGCATGAAAAACATGTTTTTAATCATGGCCAGTTCTATCTCATTTTGCCTAAAGTTACTGATCTTAAAGGTATTCGAATTTTGTTATGTGATAGTGATAATTGTAAATTTGTAATAACCGTCCATGTTCAACAAATGTTGTCTATATATAAATATTTCAAAATTTATAATAACCACTTTAATTTTATTTGATTTTATATCTTTAATTTTACTGTTTATTAGTTTTTGTTTATTTTGTTTATACTAAAGTTTTTAATTACTCTATCTATTATTAACTTTAATTGAATATATGATTATTTTTACACTTAAAAGAAGCGTGGGGGGTGAATTCTTGCAATTGGACCATCAAACTGAAAAAGTGTGTGTTTCAACTTTCAAGTAACATTTCTTTGAGGGTAAGCTTTCGGCTTTCCCTCGTAAAAAGGCATATAATATATTTGATTCCTTCCGCCTTTTCTTTTCCATCGTCCATACAAATTCCTCCAACAATAGTCAATAGCTCATAATTAATTCTCTATATATGAAACAAAAAGAAATGTCCCTTTTCCCTGTTGATGCCTCTACTAGTTCTCTTTAGTAACATGTTTCAGATCATTCCCCCTAACAAAATTTTTGTAGCAAAGCATCCAATTCTTTCCCTCCCACACCTCTTTAGTCTTTCCATCACAGGTTCAATACCCAACCTGCTAATCTGCAATGCCATCAAAACCTTCCTTTCTACTTTGAGAAAAGAAACACAATAAATAACTATACTTTTCCTTGCGGGTGATCTATGTGCTTTACAGTCAAATAACCAAACCAATGGTTTTGTAACGAGGGCTGGAAAAGTTCCAACCTCTCAAATGCATCAACCATTGTGAGCATCACCATTAGATAGCATCGACTCTCTGTTCACAGTAAGCAGTAAATTTATGTCCCGTAGGAATACAGTTTTTATTTTCTAGATGACCGTATGTATAAGAATACTATATGGAAGATACACTACTAGGACGAGGAAGGGGACGGGGAGAATAAAAAAGAAAGAGAAAACGACTCAGCTTACATACTAAGTACAAACATTGTTGGGGTAAATCTGCCTCTTCAAGAAAAGAGCAACAAACAAGATGATCTTTCCTCAAAGTCATGCAGTGTGGTATCCGAATAATTTGATCATGGTTGTTGCTTACTCCGGCAGTTTCAAGCGATTGAACAACACGAGGAAACTTTGGTCAGGGACAAGATAAAGGAAACCAAGGTCAGCACCTTTAACATATGGCCCCATGCCCTGTGTACAATTTAAAACAAAATGGTCTAAGAAATTAAAAACAAAAACTGATATTGAAGGTCCCTCAAGATTAATGGTCGCTAAAAACGCCAAAAATCAAATTACCTTGCCATTGAGTACGAGTAGTTCACCGTCAACCCATTTCGGATTTTTGAACCCAATATCTGCTATTCTCCCTTGACCCATGTGACTTGCAAGCTGGGCGAAGTTCTTATGATCAGTTACATGTATCTCTCCAAATTTATGCAAAATTATTTGAAGAACTAAATACTATTCTGCTTATTGAATGTAACTGTACTCAGATTCAATGATGCCTCAATTAAGGACTCTGAATATGATCAAATTTGTTAACAAGTCTCAACCATTCTGACCTTTAAATTCATAAATGTATATCACAGACCTATGAATGAGAGTATTCCCGAAACTCAGGAAGAAAAAAGGAAGAAAGCTAGACCAAAAAAACTTGAGAAGTCGCTTGGAAAAAAAGAAAGAAAGTGACTTGGACAAAAGTTGATAATCTCAAACCAACCCATCGAATATCCACCAAAAAGCATGCTTTAGTTTACCGACGACACACGAAGAATATATTTTATTGCAAAAGAACAAAGTATTAAGGAATTGCCCATACATTACAAATGCTTGGTCAGATTTTTATCAAGTTCACCAGATAAAGTCAAAGTTGAACTATATATATATATACACACACTGGGACAGAGGGTTATCAGACTCCAGTTTGCTGGTATAGGGCTACGAAATGCAGGAATGACACCCAAAGGTTATAAGCATGAGATAAATGAGCAATCAGTTCAATATTTGGCAAGTGTGACATAGCAACCACAAGTGTGTGTGTGTGTGTGAGAGAGAGAGAGAGGGAGCAAATTGGAGGCATATTTACCACTCCCAATTCATCTGGATACTTCCCTCGGCCTGAGAAGCGACTCCCTTTTGCAACTTTAGCACGAAATGTCACCTAACAGTTAACAATGATTACTGGTTACGGATTTCTCACAGTGGACATCAAATCCCAGAAATGAGAATTTGATTTAAGTCTATATGTAAGCAACCAAAAGGATTTACAAGGCACAAACCTGGCCTGCGGGGACATTTAGATCCCCTGTCAACTTTACTGCCTCAATATACTCAAAGAACTCGTCATTCGTGCCCCAGCTACCATACTTGCGCCTCAATTGCACAACCTCAGTTCCATATGGGCCAAATGCACCAACGTATAGGCCTACAGAAGAACAAAAGATTAACTAACTAAACTTTATCTCTGCAGCAAACCAGAAAGGTGGGGGGGAAGGGGAGAGAGAGAGAGCAACTAACCATCAAATGGATCTAAATCCCCACTGGATGTGGAAATCCGACTAAAATTTGTGTACTCGGATAATTTCTCACCCTTCCTTGCCTGATTAATTGCAAGCTTGACAACTTCACGCACGTTTCTGGACAGCTACAAAAATGATAACAAGAGACATCTGTTCATTAACAGAAGCAAACCAAACACATTTACAGGAGATTTGCAACAAAAGAATGGGATCATTTTAATAAGAACTTCTTGCTAACACAAAATTACAGATTTGCAACAAATGAATGGGATTATTTAAATGAAGTCGTCTTTGCTAACAAAAGCATGCCCACAGAAAGAAATTTTCGAACAACAAGAAAAGACAGTTTTAGAATACAATTATTATCATTTCAAAAGTTTCATTTAAAAGTCCCATCCATTTCAAAATAGAGACCATACTCTATGCAAAAGATCTCAATACTCCATTTCTACTTCTAATACGAAAAAGGAAATGGAACTCAAAATCCTTGGTGCTTCTGTTACATTTTAAATCAAGAGGCGTCATGACAAAACAGAAGCAAGTAAAGACATCGAGTACATGCATTTCAATTTTGCACTCACCTTTGGAGAAACTTTTTTAGATTTCCACATTTCCTTGGCCACATCAACAGGCATGAGTTCAGCAAGAGCATGAGCTGCTATAGCAGCTACATTGAACTTGGATTCAAGAATTTCTTCAATATCAAGATCTCGGCTTCTCATTGGAACATGTAGCATAAAAGAATCTCGTTCCATCTCTTCAATTTCAGCTGGGACACGCACATATTCATTCTTTGGAGGCATATCATCTTTATTATGTAAAACCCCACCAATGAAAAGCTTCATGTCTAAGTCCTTCCCGTCTTTCATCGTATCACTGCCTCCTCCAATGGCAACCCTGTCAGGCTGACTGTCATCCAAATCGCTAGTTTCATCCTCAGAATCTTCACTGGATAGTGTACTCTCATCATCTTCTTCAATCAGTTGCTTCATAGAATCATCATCCTCTATAACTTCTTCAGTAACATTGACTTTCATAACTTTTAGGTTCTTTAGTTTCAATTCAGGAATTTTATCTTTCAGAAATTTCATAATATCCTCGGTAACTCCCTCAACGTTAATACTTTTCTCGTCACTTTTTACCTTATCTTCACTAACTTTCACATCAATAACAGATGCATTCTCAACTTCTGATGCAGATGGACCCTTTGTGGATATGGAACTAGCTGGAGTTGGAGATTTCGCTATACTAGTTTTTGCGGGCTGCAAGAATACTACCTGTCGACAAAGAAATTCAATCAGCTTCAGTTTGATAGCTTGGAGGATGCAACTGTATTTTATTGCTTGATAAATACAGATTAAATATTTTTCATGGTAGCACATCATATTGTAAAACGTGTTTGATGATTGGAATGAAGGTGGCCAATTAATAGCGATCATGGTGCAAATCATGTCATGTTGCAATGAGCCAAGTATGCTCTGTTCCAAGGTTAGCATTTCCTTGGTTTCAAACGTTAATTTACCTAGGTATCTATGAAGCATGAATTCTACTACTTAGGTCATATGTGTGTGTGTTATATAGGGTAAAAACCCTCTTCTACATCGGAAAACAGGCCACCACCCCCAAATCTAATATACCATATAGTAGACACTAAACTACAATTACTTGACATTTTACCTATTTTCCTTAGCAAAAGGTCAAAATTTTAACAGAAACTTGTCATGCCTGTAATTACTCTATCAAACCCCAAGGGCCAAGGGATGGGAGAGATGGCAAGGTCACTCGGGCAAACTCGAAAAGGTCCTTGGTTCCAATCCCCATACTAAGGGGTCACGTTTACCTATCAAACAAATAGTTTTTAAAAAAAACTCTTATCATTCAAAACCTTTAATTACTTGCTCCAAACATTTCTCTTTTATATCAAGGAGTTTGTTGCAATTTCAATAGGGCTCACATTTGATGTGCCCCAAAAAGGAAGAGAGATTTCCCATCGTGAGACAAAAGGAGAACCAACTGTGAGCTTAGAGTCATATATCCCTACACAACTAGTCTCAACCCCGGGTAAAGGAGGAGGTTTGTGTCAGGCTATACAACCAACATAAAACTTTGTCTAATCACTATGAGCATGAATCCAAAATATTTTTGCATAAATGCTAGGTAGTCACCACATTTGACTCGTTGCACCTGCCTCGAGGTGTTGCAGATGAGCAAGGGGCATCAAATTTACATCGGGGTGTGATTGATATTCAGCAAGCGTGTTCATTACACTTGCCTCAAGGTGAACCGAATAGGCTAGAGTCCGGGGGAGGAGGAAAAGAAATTAGTGAGTGTTACTACTAGGCTTAGAGGAGTAACTTGGAACATAAGAACCATGACTGGGAAAGGCATGGAGTTAGTTGATACAATGATTAGAAAAAAGATTAATATGGTGTGTCTACAAGAAACAAAATGGGTGAGGGAGAAAGCTAGAGAAATGGAAAACACGGCCTTAAAGTTCTACTATACTCGAACAAATAGACTTTTGGGGGTTGGCATAATTGTAGATAAGAACCTAAAAGAAGATGTTGTATCGCTAACCAGGAAAGAAGATAGATTAATACTCATAAAATTGGTAGTAGGGAAATACGCAATTAACTTAATTAGTTCTTATGCCCTGCAAGTAGGATTAGACCTACAAGCTAAAGATCAATTTTGGTAAAATTTAGATGAATTGGTGAAAGGATTACCTGGGAGCCCGAAACTATGAATAGGGGAGGATTTTATGGCCATGTGAGAGAGGATTGTGATGGGTATGAGGGGATGCATGGATGGTGTGTTATGGTTATAGAGATAAGAGTAGGATAGCTATATTATATTTTGTGATTGCTTAAGACTTGGTTATAGCTAACAAATGTTTTAAGACGATGGAAGAACATTTGATAACTTTAAAAAGAGAACTAATTAAGAGTCAAATATATTATTTTCTAACAACAAATGTCGATCGTTTAACTTGAAAAAACTGTAAAGTAATTCCATGAGAGAGATTAACTCCACTACATAAAATTATGGTGCTAGATGGAACCCTACAAAACAATCAATAGCGTCGAAAAAATGAGAACTACATGATGGAATTTGGAAGCGAAAGATTAAGTTCAGTAAAGGATAATTGTTATGAGATGCAACATGGAATGTGGAAGGTGAAATTAATGAAATATGGAATAAAATGTGCGAGTGAATTAGAAGAATATTTGAGGAGGTATTAGGGGAATCAAAAGGTAAAAACTTGAAGATAAGGAATCGTGGTGGTGGAATGAGGAAGCCCAACAAGTGGTTCAACCAAAAATGAGTCTTAAGGACATACACATCATACAGGTGCGACGTTAGTTAGGACTACATCATGCACATGTGAGTTCCCGATTTCCGTAGGATTACACCAAGGATCAACCTTAAGCCCCATCTTTATGCCTTGGTGAAGGATGGACTAACTAAACATAGACAAGATTATCACCACAGTGCATGTAGTTTGCTGATGACATTGCTTGATTAATGAGACGAAGAACGAGGTCAATAATAAGCTAAAAAAGAGGACGGAAAATTTAGAAGTCTTAAGCATTAAAATAAGTAGGGGTAAAACGAAATATACGGAATGCAACTTTAGTGGCAAAAGTAGTAATAGCGGGAACAAAGTTTGGTTAGATGGTCAAGAAATACTAGAAAAAGAACTACTCCAATATTTAGGATCAATAATCAATTAAGACGCGCACATAAGAGATGATGTTAGTCATAGGATAGAGTCAATCCGGATAAAATGGAGAAGTGTATCTGCGAGTATTATGTGGACAACGTATGTTGGTTAAGTTGAAAGGAAACTTTTGCCGAACAACCATTAGACTCAGCACTACTTTATGGAACCGAATGTTGGGCAACTAAGAAACAACATGTTAACAAGAAGAGTATAGCTAAAACACGAATGTTAAGATGGATATGCGGTAAAACTAGAAAAAATAGAATTCTAAATGAAAATTTTGCCGAACAACCATTAGACTCTGCTCTATTGTATGGAATTGAATGTTGGGCAACAAAGAAAGATCATGTTAACAAGATGAGTGTAGCTAAAACGCGAATGTTAAGATGGATACGTGGTAAAACTAGAAAAGATAGAATTCATAATGAACACATTCTTGAAAGGGGAAGAGTAACCTCAATAGCAAATAAAATGAGAGAAACCCGCCTAAGATGGTTTGGACACATACAATGTACACCAATTGGTGACCCAATAGGAATGCAAGTGCATCGATATCAACCAGACTAGAAATAAGGGTAAGGGAAGATCAAAATTAACATGGACATCCGTTATAAAGAAAGATATGAACGAATGCGGTGTGTGTGATCATCCCTCCCTGTTAAGCTTGGCTTGGTTCTAGCACACACCTTACACCTTCCTAGCTTCAGCTATCAACCTTTAGGAATAAGTAACACACCCCGTATTAAAAAATTTAAAGATGATTTCAAGTTAATAGACTAACAACTCCTCCCAAATAACACATGACTACCCCTAAATACACCAACAAGAATCCAACCAAACCAAAAAAGTATAAGAAATGCACCCTAATAAACCCAATCGCCATAATATCCCTTGCTACCTATTTAAACCCAAGCCTGCCAAAAGCACCAAAAGGTACATGAGCATCCAAATGAGCTTAGAGCAACCAACTACGCCACCTCAGAAGCAAAAGAACTCCTTGATTCAACAAAGTGATGGCAGCCAAAATTCTGACTGAAGCTCAAAGCCAAAGAACTGTGACACCTCCAATTGAGATGACACGCTGCACACCTGTATCTAACAGCCAGAGTGTGTCTTCCTAGCCAAACTCGTTGACTCTATGTCCACACTCATTTGGCCGGTAAATTCTGTAGAGACCAAACCCTAGCAACATACGTGAGCACCAACCAGCCTGCTCAGTCTTCAGCATCCTTGAACTTTCATTGGATATTTCAAGTAGTTTGAGTTTCTAAAAGAAATCATAAGAAGTGATTCAGATCACCTGCATAGTGTACGTCTCATCAGCATCTTTGACCACAAAAATTTCAAACAACGGAGTTCCAGGGGAAGCAGAGACCAACTGCCTGTAATAAACAGCTATCAGCCTATCACTATTGTTTACTGGCAGATAACATATAAATCAATTCCCAGAAAATCGTAGCATTTTTACTATTGTGTTATACATACCTTGGATTATAACTTCTGCCAATAAATCTACCCACGCCGGGGGTTACGCGTATTATTCTGCCAAAGGGATCATCAGAATCTTTTGAATAGCCCACCCACCAACCGACCTGCAAATGGAAAATATAGTAAATGACAATAAGAACTTACAATCGTCCTAGTTACTAGAGGATATAATACAGAAAAAAGGAACACGTCTAACAGCTCTCCCCCACAACCATCGGGTAAGTTCTGTGAAGGTTTACGAGACAAGTACAGTGAACTTCATCTCAATTTTTAATAGGAACACGGTACACCGTACACCCATGTTGACATGGGCCATTTTCGTAAAATACCTTCATCTTTCACCTCTTTAGTTTATCTTCCCATTTTTAAGACAACAGATGTGCTAAAGATTACACCTTCAGGTGGGCTCTAAGCACAGTTTTGTTTCCTTTTCCTTTTTCCCACAGAAGAAGTTAAATAGCTTGATACATAACCAGTCATCTAAATCAACAGCTGAGAAGTCCAACAGAGACTTCTATTTGTCATTTATCCATAAATGATTAAAAAAAAAAAAAACATGAGGCCAAAAATGTACATGCAGTCCCCTTATTGATATACCTAGATATATAACTTAAAAATAACTGATTTCTCTATTACATAGCAAGAAGCTCCATAACTAGATGCAACAAACTCTTCATTTCACCTCCCAGTGATGTTTTTTGAAACGAACCTTTTTCTCCCAGACTAATACACAAGTCCAGCAATGTAGAATATGCCAGCTGACATTCTTTTCATCTATTTCTTCCCTCTCTTTATAATTTAACTCCATATAACCTGTCAACAGATGATCCCGTCGCTATTGAATGCTGATTCAGAAAAGCATTCATGGGTCCTTCTAGCTAGTAGAAAGCTGATACTCTTTCTTACAACAAGTTATCATTAGTGGAAATTGGACATCAAGATTCTTCTGAAATTCTCTAATTATACTTGAGTCGAACTCTTAAAAAAAAGGCGGGAGGAAAATGACAAGTAGAATGCCACCTTTCAGAGGGAAGTAATTGGAGAGGTATCCCTAAGTAAGAAGCACGCTGTTCCCCATTGGCTGAAGAGTGTTAAAGAATGACTACACTAAAAGAAACGTTCTAGTTTCAAGATGTTACAATTTTTTTACCTATCACTTTCCAACCAGTTGCTTATGAATATAAATTCAAAGAGTAACAGGAGAAAAGAGAAAGAAAAACAATAACCCCAAGGAAGAAGAACACACTAGCTTCCATTAACCATCTACCCTTTTTCCAGGAAATATGTGTGAGTTTACTATTAAGAATGGGAACAGCGAAGCTATTTGAAAGTGTGTATCAGGATTACCATCCCGCTTCCTGTATTTTTACACAACTTTGATGCATCATGGTAACGCTCTTCATCTACTGCATTCTGCAAAGAATCAGAATCAGATTAGCACCGACCTTTTATGCATGCAGGTTACAATACTACTGCTCACTATTTGACTACTAATCCAACCTTCAACTCAGACATGATTTCAGCAACACTATCCTTCGATGTTGCTTCTGAAATAGCTATTTTCAACTTTTTAGCTTCCTGGAAATCTTCATTGCATATAGCTTCTTCCAGTTGAAACTGAAAAGTACAAAAAAATGAAGGACATTTGAAAGAGATATGCTTATTAATCCTTTAGACGAGGAAAAATAAATCAAGCTCACAAAGAGAATTATGTTATTCAACATCTTTCTTTGGGCAATTAGATTTTTGTTAATTCTGCATCGGATCATAAAGATGCAAGTAAAACATAAGCTTCAATAGATTGCGGCAAAAAATAATCATCAAAGATCACTTATTATAAAAGCATGCCTGAAAAACAAAGTCAATGAGGATCATATTGAAATGACCAAGGGGGAGAGAGGTGTGCGATCTATCAATGTGCGCCACTAAAAATTGAAAATAAATAAATAATAAATTCTTCCTTTGAACATCTCCATAACTAAGCATTAGGCATTGAGCATTTCCACAGCATTACTCAAGCAGAAATAACCTCATTATTGTCATAGCGAACTTCATTACAAGTAGGGGTGTAAGTGGTTCGGTTTGGTTTGGTTTATGCCAAAACCACAAACCGAACCACCTCCTAGTGGTTCCAAAAATCTCAAACCAAACCGAACCGAGTAAGACTTGGAACCGAACCGAACCGAACCACTCGGTTTGGTTTGGTTTGGTTCGGTTTTGTGGTTTATATAAATTATTTTTAATGAAATTAATCAACATTAAAAATAACAATAAAAATAATATTTTAATTTGGAATTAACGTCAAAATTCGGAAATAATCTACTAACAACAAATTATCATAAATAAAACAATACAAATTCTAAAATAAACACAAACAATTGAAGAAATAATAGTTCTCCAATAATCAAGATTTTGTTTGATTTAGTATCCGTCTATATATATATATATATATATATATATATATATATATATTATGAATAAATCAAAGGTTCAAAATTGTTAATAAATGTAATATAATATATATTATATAATAAATAAATAAAAATATATAGTGTGGTTTGGTTCGGTTCGGTTTGGTTTGGTTCGATACCAAAGACCGTGAACCGAACCGAACCACATGGTTTCCCAATTCTTGAAACCGAAACCGAACCGTCTTCGACCAAAACCGAACCAAACCGACTGGTTTGGTTTGGTTCGATTCGGTTCGGTGGTTCGGTGGTTTCGATTTACACCCCTAATTACAAGACACAATGTTATTCCATATTTCCACCCAATTCATAAGCTTTTCCTGAAAATATTTATAAATTCCACTCCCTGCTTCGTAATCTTTTTCCCTTTTCTATAACATTAAGAAAAAAGTATAATAGCCATAGGGAATGTTAATTTAACTACAGAAAAAAATCGTACAGTTTTTTCACAAAGTGCAAACAGGAACTATATCTATCCCAAAATTACTCCTACACCTTTTGAGTATGTATTCAATCCCTAAGATGAGTGTTATGAGTAACGTTTATGCTAATTTGCTACACAAAACTTGTATTAATAGGCTACGAAGTTAGTTCTCACTTGGTAATTAAAAAGGAGTAGCCAAGGATGGGAACCAAACATGATATTGATCAACAACAATCCCAAAAAAATAAATATTCTAAATTCAAGCAAAAAAGCTTAATATCTCCCACAAAAAATTCATTCAATTAAGTCTATTAAACAGAACATACACTGATACACATGTGCATACAGAATGATTCAACTCGGCAGAGAGAGAGAGAGAGAGAGAGAGAGAGAGGACCTTGAGAAGAGAGGCGCATCTCTCAGTCTGTTCAATTTCAGAAAAATGGCGGCTCCAGCGACTCCAATCCCACTCGGAGGAAGAGGTAATGGTGATGGAGTTGGAAGTGGCGCTGCTGGTGGAAGCATCATTAGTATTGCAACGGCATAGAAGCTTCGATTCCTTGCGATGGTGCTTAACAAGGATTGGAGATTTGGGAACAGTCGCAGTGGAGCCCAATATAAACCTGAGATTGGAAGATGTCTTTGCGGCAATTGAGAAGTCAAGACAAGAACAATTTGAAGGTCTGAATTGAGGCATCGTGACCGCCGAGTTCCCCGTCGCCCAGGCGTTCGCCACCGCCATTTTTCTCTCTGTGTGGCTCCAAATCCTCGGTTTCGATGCTGTACTGTGGTGTTCCTTCCTCCGTCTATGTGAGACGACGACTTATATGAGTAAGTTGTATATGCTCGACTCCATGTGGTGTGATTTGTATGGATAAAATCGCCGGATAATTGAGAAGCTCAGCCACAGTACAATCAACCGGACCCGTCCATCTAGCGGGACCCATTTGATATCAACAGTCCTAGGACAATTTGTGTTTTCTAAGCATGTACAGTAAAGAGTGACCCAAACTAATATCAAAATTTCTAAACGTAATATCATTTAGGGTGGGGATATTCACACCCCAAAAAGCTATCTCTACACCCCCACTTAAAATAATTACACAAATGCCATTGAGTGAAATGACCTAAAAGTCCCCTTTAAACATTACACCCCATTAATTAATCACTACACCCCATTGAAATAACTATAATACCCTTATACTAAAATACAAATAATATTCCCTACACCACATTGTTTTATATTTACACCCCAAATTTTAAAAATCACAAATATTATACTAAAAACAAATAATACTCTTTACACCACATTATTTTATATCTACACCCCAAATCTCAAAACCACCAATACATGTTTTACGGGGGACCTCATTTTGCGTTCTTCTCAATTTTTTTTCAAAAACCTCTCTCAAAACCAACACCAAACATAATCACATTGTCAAAAATAACATTATAAGGAGCTTAAAGAAGTCATGGGGTCGGGTAATGTAAGTATTTCTTTGACTTTCTTCCATTAAAATTTGATTTTTTGCCCAAAAATTCGTGCTGGATTTTACGTCTGTTCGGCTCTGGTGTGATGAACATCCTTAGGATGTTCGGCCAGAACACCCTTAAGTGTTCATCACACTCGGTCGAACACCAAATATTGTGTTCATCACGGCTGGCCGAACACCCTCAATGCTTGTTCATCTCGGCTGGCCGAACACTCTCTTACATTCGGCTCATCACGGCCGAGCATCTATGAGCGATGAGAATCATGAATTTTTAACATGTTTTTTTGCTTAATTTTCGGGGAAGCAAACACGTATCCTCTTGAGCATAGTGTCGTTGGTCACGTAGATGATGCGATCATTCCTCTTGAACAACAGATTGTTATAGATTACAATGTGTTTGTAAATCACACATATTTTTCATCCGGGATGACTTATTTGATTGGGTTAAATGCGGCCAGGAAGGAGAATGGACTTGTGATAGTAATTACTAGGTCGATAGTGAGTACGGCAAATAGAGGACCTCGGTTGACTTTAGGTTGTGAGCGTGGTGGGCAACCTCGTCAAAAAAAGGGGGATGATTCGAATAAAGTAACAAAGAATAGCAAGAGAGAACGTGGATCGAAAAAATGTGGGTGTCCATTTCGTTTGAAGGGTATACAATTATGTGAAGGAGCATGGGAACTTCAGGTTGAATGTGGGTTGCATAACCATGCCGAGGCCCCTCACATGCATGGCCACTCATTTGTTGGTCGATTATCAGAGCCGGAGAAGGCTTATGTTCTTGACATGTCGCATGCCAATTCGAGGCCTAAGGACATTTTGCAAGGTTTACGAGAAGTTTCAAAGTAATAAGTCTTCAATACGGACTATTTACAATGCTCGTAGCAAGAATAAAATTATCGGCGTGATGGTCGATCGCAAATCAGCGACTTGTAGCAAAATTGATAGAGCATGGATATTACTACCATCATAGGAGATGTGAGAAAACCAACATCGTCCAAGATTTGTTCTTGGCTCATCCAATGAGCGTTGAGCTATTACGTTCTTTTCCCAAGGTTCTCTTCATGGATTGCACTTACAAGACAAAGCGGATATAAGTTACCCTTGTTGGAGATTGTTGGTGTGACGTCGACAAATATGACATTTTTGGTTGGAGCTGCATATATGGGGTCGGAGTCGCAAGATAACTACATTTGGGCGCTTGGTATCTTGAAAGCTTTGATGAATCAATCATCCTTGCCAACTGTGATAGTAGCGGCGAGAGATCTTGCGTTAATGAATGCAATTGAGGTAACTTTTCCTACCTCCCAACATTTACTTTGTCGATGGCATATCAACAAAAACATCCTTGCGAATTGTAAGAAATACTTTCGCACAAAGTGCAATGGGATCAATTTTCCATCTGTTGGAATTTTTTGGTGGATGCAAAAATGAGCACATATATGAAGAATACTTGAAGAGGTTTCGGATGGATTTTATTGATTATCTGCTGCGGTTGAGTACGCCATGAAGCAATGGATACGGCCGTACAAGGAAAGGTTTGTGTCGGTTTGGACGAATAATGTAATGCATTTCGACAACAACACAACAAGCAGGTATTTAAATGTTTTCAACATTTCATTGTTTTCCATAAATTTTGTCATGTAATAGAAATATTAATTGTATCTTATTTTAGGGTGGAGAGTCAACATGCGACTTTAAAAAGACAGTTGAAATCAAGTCAAGGTGACTTTGAGACATGTTGGAGACAGTTGCACACCACGATTGAGACATCTCACATTGCAATCAAGGTGTCATTCACGAAAAGCCTTACTGATCGTTCTTCAGAAATACAAATCGGTTATATTTCAACAACTTCGAGGTTTGGTGTCTACTCATGCATTGAGTCGATATACAATGAGATGACTAATATACGAAGATGGTTATATAGACCCGTTGTTGTGTGGTTGTGTACTTGAAAAACATGCGGGCGCCTTGTCGTCATGAGATTCTTGAGTATATAAGAAATGATTGTCCAATTCCCTTGATCGGGTTGATTCATTTTGGAGGAAATTAGATATGTTACCTACTCACGAGAATGTTGAAGTTTCGGTGAAGGCTGGATATGGACAATCGATTCAATAGCACGTATGATGAGATTCGTGAATATTATGAAACGCTCACGAGGCGAAAAGTTGTTAATCATTAAAAGAATGATGGAGGTGAAAGACGCGAAAACAAACTCCTTGATTGTTCCACGGGATGAAGTGCGCACTCGTGGTCGTCCAGAAACTGCGAAGGTAAAAAGATAAATCAACCAAGCGTGATCCTAGTTTGTTTGAGCATGTGGAGTCGATGATAGATAGCTGCTCCCCTTGTGATCAAGGATTGTTATACGAGGTTGGTCCATCGCGGCAACCTCCCACGTTCACTCTGGTTGCCCGGCTTAACGAAAAGATTCGGTATTAATCTTCTTATATTTCAAGGATTGCTATATAAGGTTTGCTATATATATACATTATGAATTTAATCTGTTTTAACTTTCAATAGGTTGTGCGACCACGTGCGAGGGCGGAAAGCTAGTGGTAATTACGTCCAACAATTCAGAAGGAATTTCGGCCTTTCATATTGGGCACACGAATATCATTGGTGACGGTCATTGTGGTTTCGTGCTTTGTAGGCTGGGTTTATGTATAGAAATGAAGAGTCATGGAGCGGGGTTCGAGCGGACTTGTCGATGGAGTTGATGTCAAACCGGGAATTATACACACGTATCTTAATTGAGCATAATCGTGTGCCTAAAGTGAGCAGAGTCTACAATATAACGACATTAGTGCTCCCAAGGCATATTGGTTTGATGCAAATGATATGGGACATTTGGTGGCATCATATTACAACATTGCTTTCATGGTATTAGATAGAAAACAACTGCTTCACTTACTTACCATTGAGGACCGCACCCCAAATGATCCACATATTATTTGTATCGGAAGAGTAAGCGGTGATCACTTTATTCGGGTTTGATCACTTTCGATTGCTTTACTTCACTTATTTACAATTGGTTGACATATTATTTAGTTTAAATTATTTATTGACAACATCTCAATTTATTTGTAGGTTTTTTACGTGAAGGTTACCCTTTGCTTTGTGCCATGGGTTTGGGACGAATTGCTCGTCATTTGCTAATGCGTGGAAATTACTATATATTAATCGACAACTTTCATATAGTGAATCGTAGGCTCGGCTAGAGTTGTTGGTAGTAGTTCGATAGTATACATTTGGAGTAGTTCGATTGTATTATATTAAAAACATGTATTTGAACAAATCGGTTAAATTATGTATGATATTAGGTAGATGCGCTAATGCTTCTTTTATATTGCTATACAAAGTTTGCTACAAATTTCATTACCACAAAAAATACTAAAAGCGTTTTACAATTCATAACATTAAATAAACATAAACATAGTCCATGTCACTATTCCCTCCTATGAGGCGGTCAGTGTCATCAATTTGGACCATTGATAGCGTGTGCACTCTATCAAGCAACGAGCCCAAGTCCACATATGGTATAGATCGGTCACGGATCTCGGTATTGTCTTGTGGGATCAATCATAGTCCTAACAACAACTCCCAATATCACATCGGTGGAGTCGGCGGCGGCATCGATCGTAGTGGTGTTAACGTATGCGGATGCGTCTACCACGGGCATGCGACTACATGTGAGCGCTCCGTACCGATCTAAATAACCGGGAGCACAATCCCAAGCACGTAAGGCGGGCTGCCGAGCCGTTCTTGAATAGGAGATGGCTATCGGCGTCAACCGGTACCAGCAAAACCTAGCCACGGATCTGAGGCCTTGAGTTATCTCGAGGGCCGCGATTGAGCAATGTTGTCCTCGGAATCGTTTGAATATACCCGAGCTGTCGAAGGACTCTATCGGATGGTATGGCTCGACAACATAGCCCATCGTATATGCATCTAGATGCGTGGCAATCGATGCCATGGAAGCAGGTCCACGACCTTCGTCGTAAGGAAGCCGGTCAACCTAAAACAATAGACCAACAAAAGTCAAAACTTTCAATACGAAACCTAATATTAAAAAGTTGTTGAAATTGATAGAAAAATACGTATACTCACGTCACGACTCGTCAATTTATCTAATTGCTCACGTGATGCTAATAAGCGATCGTAGCGTCGTCCACTGGTTCCCTTGCGGGATCCACCTACGTCTGCAAGCGGGTATCTAGACTTGTAATCAACATTATGAGGTGGCCTCGGATATGGAAACATAAGTAGATCCACGCTGAAAGCAATAAAATATACATTTTTAAAGATTAAAGTATCAAATAAAACATTTTAACTTTACTAGTAAATACACAACATAAAACTATAGAATAATTATAATTATTACCTCAAGTAATGCCATGGAACCCGACTATACGCCGTGTTATACCTAGATGCTTGTCTAGTTTGTCTATATAAATATGCAAGGGTGGCGGTTCCCAGCATAAGTATCTAGATTTTCAAGATCCTCGAAGCCACTCTAAGTATGCAATAGGTACACGGGTCCCGCTCTTATCGGCAAATATCGTGCAACCCAAGATCAATAAGAAGTATGCCCTCGCGGCACAACCCACCCTAAACTCATCCTCGGATGCGTGACATCATCATTAAACCTCACACGTAGCCACTCCAATGTCAGAAGCCCCCTCTTATTTCCCATGCCCTCAAAAACCTCCTCAAGTGACACTCCCGACATCTCACTCACATATGAGGCATCAACATCCCTAGCACAAGCTAATGGATCACCACGATAGGAAGGCCAGAGCGAGACAAAACACATCGTCTAAACTAATGGTCATCTCCCAGAAAGGCATATGGAAGCTGTTAGTCTCTGGATGCCATCGTTCCTGGCGAAAACTAAGACCTTGTTCACATCGGCATAACATACATGCCTTAGTCTACTAAGCGCTGCCCACGACCATATCAGAAATACCCTCGAATCTTCACGGTAGGAATGACCCAATTAAGCAACTTTTGTGTATGATTGTGGCATTTTAGAATACCACGTTCTTCTTTACCGGCCCAAATATATGCGGCTACGTGTGACTCGTATGTAGTCGATAACGATGTATCACGTGGACCACCGGAAATCCGAGCTCAATCGAGGCTCGTAAGTCTGTGGCGCCCTTGCCCATGCTGCTCATGCTCATGCTCGAGCCCACGCCCGTGCTCATGCTCAAACCCACCCATGCTCATACTCGAAAATCTGAGGCTCAAAAGTATGCCTGTCCATGCTCATACTCAAAAGTCTGGCGAGGCTCAAAGTATGCCCTGTCCATGCTCATACTCAATCGAGGCTCAAAAGTATGCCTGCTCAATCGAGGCTCAAAAGTGCCCTTGCCCAATCGAGGCTCAAAACTACGCCCATGCTCATCTTCATCTTCACGCGCTGCATTTGCTCGTGTTCTTGTTGGCGTGCGCGTTCCATTTCTTTCTAGCGGATCTGTCACCTTTTTCCTTGTATAAACGTTTTTAAACAATTTTCACGTAAACACGAAACAAAATAAATCATAATTAAGGTTATAGTACCAATAAAACAAAATCAAAGTCGAAAAGTGTTGATCATAGACTGTTCGGCCAGGCTGAGATGAACAGATCATAGTCTGTTCGGCCAGGTTGAGATGAACAGACTATAGGCTGTTCGGCCAGGATGAGTCGAACAGTCAGGTGAGCGTTCGACCAGACTTAGTCGAACAATAAGCCACGAGTTCGGCCAGTCTTAGTCGAACAGTCTTAAAAGCTTTCGGTTAGTCTTGGTCGGTCGAACACCACAAATGGTGTTCATCTAACAGTCGAGCAAGCGTGTTCGGGTTTTCAATTTTTTGCTATTTTTTAACAATTGCAATCCAAAAATCATTAATGAAAAAAACCTACATTATTATTGACACTTAAATTTGACATAGACCTAGTATTCAAGTGTATGAGGAGAATGAAAATTCATACCTATGCTTGAAGACATTGTAGTATGTTGCTTGAACACTTAATGAAAGAGTGAGTGTTGCTTGAACTCTTGCTATGGTTAAACTCTTGTTGTATGTTGCTTGATCCTGGAATGAGAGTGCACAAGTAGTTGCTCGCATGGAGGAAGAAAGGCTGGGTTTTGCGTTGGAGAGGGAGGAGAGCGCACAACCCGTATACAAATGGGAGGGGTGGCAGTGTTGTAAATTGGTTGGTTACAATAGGTAAGTTAGTAATTAATTGGGTTGGTGGTTATTAATTGTTTTTGAATAAAAAAGGGTAAAATAGGAAATTAGGTGGGGTGTTTATATAAATGTGATAAATTAATGGGGTGTAGAGATTAATGGGGTGTAGAGATAGTGTTTTGGGGTGTGAATATCCCCTCCCTTATTATTTCCTTCCCCTTCATTTTTTCTTCTTGCCGTGCAATTGGGAGAGTGAGAAGGGTTCAAGGGAGAAATTAATTTCTCTCATCTTCTTCCTTGTCGTGTGTGAGAGAGGGAGCTTCCAAGAGAGAATTTTGGTGGGTTTTACTCCTTTAAACTAACAACCACAATTTTTTTCTCCTCTCTTCATTTCATGCCAAGAGAGAGTCATGCCACCATGGAAGCTTGAAAGAATTGGGGCTTTTGTTATTTGAGCTAGAAATTGACGAAATCACTCCGGGGAAACTTCGAGTTCATGTTGTAGACCAAGAATATAGATTAATAACAGACTTTATTTGCTGAAATTATCTCCAAAGGTACGTGACTAAACCCTTTACTTTCTCTTTCTAGCTCAAATTGAGGCTAGGGTGTTAGAGGCTTGTTCTCCATGAATTGTTGAGCTATTACATGTCTTGATGATGGGTTTTGATTTGTAAAAATATGGGGTTTGGGGCTGTTGAACATGAGGTTGGATTTGTTGGGTTTGTGGTGATTATTGAAGTAATTATTAATAAAAATTACTTGTTAAATGGGTTTAGGAACCCAAATGAATATAATCTCGAAATTATACTTTGCCCTATAATTTGGTAATTGCTAATTTGACTCAATTGAGTTAATTAAAATTTTAAATTTGTTGTTTTGAGCCCTAGGATAAATTCCTACGACTTTTTGGGTTCGTCGGGTCTCAATTGGGAAATTTCAAGATTTGGTCGTGTGAGACCGGAATTGGTGAATTTGTGTATTGATTGGGTTTATGACTCAAATTGAAATCCTTGGGTGATACTAGCATGAGAATATTGTTAGTTAACAAAATTAAGTTGTTTGAGAATTTAGGAAACAAAGAAAAAGGAAACAGATTTGAAATGGGTACAGTCCCTGTTTTGGGCATTTTTCCAAAAAATACTGTAGCAATTCCGTCAGTGATAATTTTATGATTCTTGGATATGTTATACCTATATATGTTAGGTAACTCCCTGTAAAGTTTCATTAATTTTCGAGTTAAGGAAGTATTTTTCATGAGTCACGAAACATGGCTGCGACAGTGAGACTGTCACAGTGAAAACAGATTTTTCCATGGGATTGGGGTGACCGTATTCTAAAGAATACAAGTCCAAATGGAGTACTTTAAAGTTCCAAATTATAGTTTCAAGAGTCTAGTTTCTGAATATATAAAATTCATGAAATTTGGAGTTGTGAGGAATTAATGGTTGAATTTACAAGTTGACTGGGCAGAATGTGTAATAGCAGCAAATCTGATTATTATCATGAAATTGAAGTGACTATATTTGGATGAATATAAATCCGAATGAAGTGATTTAAAAGGCTAAGTTATAGTTTGAAGAGCCTAGTTTCAGAATATGTAAGATTCAGGAAATTTAGAGTTATGATGAGTTATTGGTCAATTTTACAAAATGGCTGCGCAGAATGAGTTATTACTAAGTTGGAATTCCAACTGTTAGAATGGGTATCTTTCGGTGCATGAACATCGAGTAGAGAAGGATTGATTTGGTTTGAAGAATGGATTACCATTCAGGGATATTCTAGAGTGTATCCTCAATTTCGGCGTAGAGACCCTTTAGATGCTCTTAGAGCATAGTGAATTTGTATCTAATAAACGATTCTATTCACGTGAATATGATGGGATGAGTTTATGAACTAACATGAACTTTAATGAGTTGAGACTATAAAATGATTTATCATTCTAGAAATATTGTAAGGCGTATACCATTGTTGATTAAGTACCCTAGACTAACAAAGTAGTCTTGGTGAATATATGATGGGTTAATGGTTAAGTAAATAACTTAGCTTGGTTGTATACTAGAATATGAAATTCTATGATTGATTTAGATTATGACAAAATGCATAATTCCTACCTTTGTTGAGATTTGTATCTTGTATGCATTTGAGAATATGACTCATGAAGCATATATTTCCTTTGATTACTTGATGGTTTTATTGGTGTTGATTTCCTAACTTGTATTTAAATTGTATTCCATTAACAAGTGGAACTGCGAACTTGAAATCAACTTAGGCTACCAACTCATACTTGACTTAGTGACTTGTGAACTAGGGTTCCTAAATGGAATGAGATCCTAGAAATGCCTTAAATGAAAAGAGAACGAGACCCTACGACTCCTAGAATCCATTGACTAGATTACTAGCTTTTGGACCTTGACTTGAATAGAGTGGACAACTTGACACTTGGGATTTTAGAGACTCAATGAGCTCCTATTGTGGTTTTGTGATTATTGTAACAATGTGCATAATCGTATGAGTTTAGTAGATTTTTATATCTACTTGAGAATTTGCAAGTAAACATCTACTTGTGCATTGCATATAAGTCGGTGGCATTACTTGAGTTTTTACGTTGATGGTGGGGCGATGCATTGTCTTCACGAATTATGGGATTCGTGGTTGCAATGTATCGCCGCATCGGATCGGTTCACACACCCTCCACTTTGCTAGCTACGGTGGGGAAGTAGCCCCATTTGTCGTAACCAAAAGAGCGCATTTGTTAGTGCTATTTTCGAGTAGAGAGCTCGGACCGAGAAGAGCTCGGTACTTTGATACCGATCACGGGTATCAGCACGATTTGATTAATATTTGTGATTGCAGGAGCAACACAGCGACATTGATTCGGTATTCTCTCTTAAACCTTTATGTGGCTTACTATGAGCACTTATGTGATAACAAAGTGTTACTTGAGACATGAAATCTAAATGACCATGTTTGTATTGATTGTGAATTAATGCGAGACTTGATATGTATATTTGTAGATATACATACTTATACTTGAGAATTCCATGAATGACATAAAGGGTATATATATATATATATATATATATATATATACATTCCTTTATAGATGTTGATTCTTTGTGAAATGTTTTCTGACTTATTTGGTTTGTTTATGATCAGGGAATTTCACCCTAGTCGTTTGGACGGTTTAGTACATGAGCAGAGAGGTTATCTTGAGAAGTGTCGAGTATATGACACGTCTTCGTGGGTTTTAGTCGTAACAATGCGATGACATGTTTTATTATAAAAATGTTTCATTTATGATATGTTGTTTGTAGTAGCGTACTGAGTCTTTATGACTCACTCCGTACTTTACTTTCCAGTGTGCAGTTGTTCGTTAGCCGTGTTGAGGCTGAGTAGATCCCGTCTGTAGCAGAGCCACGTGGATCGATAGTTGAGTTGAGGTCGTGATATATGTGCAGTTATCTCCTCCTGAGCTTTTGTTAGCGGAACCTAGTCCGCTTATTTCAGTATTTATATTTGTGTCCTTTTACTTTGTTGAGGACGACATTTCTTTTGTAAAGTTATATAAACTTTGCAGTCGGGTAGATTGTTCTAGTATTGTTGTATTATTCCTATAGTCGACATTTGTAGTCGGGCCCGAGTACTCCAGAGTATAGTAATCTGTCAGTTGTACCCCAGGTAGTAGTAGCTTCAAGGATTTCATTATTCTAGTTATACTAGTTGTTGTTATGGTTGTTGTTGTTGTTGTTACCCCGGTATGCTTTAGCCGTGGGTCATTGTTATATCAGGTTGGTTTTTGATGAAAAGCAGCAGGCTGGAGTGCCGATGGTTATGTTGTTGCGGCACGCGAGTTTCGTTTTCATACCTCGTGAGGCAAGGCCTTTCTTGGTTTTATTTGTTTCAGTCTCGAGCTCTTAAGCTCGAGGGCTTGTTCTTTAACGCTTCCGCATCTTCGAAATTTTGAAATACGTATTTTAGTACGGCTTCTTGTCCCTGTCTAGAGCTTGTTAGCTCGAATATTCCACTTGCATTTTGTTTTAGCAAGTGTTTGTCCTCTCTTGTGTAGTTCCAGCGGCACGACCTCGGGATTCCGTGCTAGAATCCGGGTCGGGTCGTGACAATGCAGTTATTGGTCTTGTTAAGACTATTTGACTTTTAGGCGAAATATAATTTTTTGTGGTCAACTTCTCATGTAGAAACCGGAGGGGTTGTGTATGAACTTGCTGGGCATTGTTCGCTCACCCTTTTTTTTCTATTTTCTTCAGGTCGTAAGTAAATTTGAAATCATTTTGGGATCAGGTGGACCATTTGAATGGTGGCTCGGACATAATTAATTTTCTTAGATTTGGCAGTTATTTTTCTTGAGGAATAAACATTTGTTTGGGATTAGTGGAGTTAATTACATCTTGGAATTTGTATTAGACATTAATGTATTTTGGTTAGAAATGTTGTAATGTTTTATTTTGGATATTTTGTGGTTTAGTATTTGGAAATAGTGGCGTGGACAAATTGTGGGACCGCGGTGTCGATGCAGAATTTGGGGCGTTACAGTGATGTATCGAGCTTAGGTTTCAGATCCGGATGGTTTTAGGATTTGGAAACTGCTAGAATTAAGAATTGACAGTAGTATTAGGATTACGCTTTTCTTATTGGCTACCCTATAACATTAAGTTATGATTCACTACAAGAAAACAGGGCAATAGCAACGGAAAATTCCGTTGCAAAAAATGAAATTCCGTTACAATTAGACGATTGAAACGGAAAAAGTTCGTTGCAAATTCCGTTTGGAAAACCCTTGTTGCAAATTTTATGCAACCGAATGTATTCCGTTGCATGATATTGCAACGAAAATCGGCGTTGCAATTTCAAATTTTTACATTGCAAATGTGTTTCTAAGGGTAGTTGACGTCATTGCAAATAGCAACTAATTTTTCATTCTTTTGTTGCATTCTTTGTTGCATTCTTGTTGCATTCATTCTTGAGACTTTTTCGTTGCATTTTTATTACATTTTTGCAACGGATTTTTTCGTTGCATTTTTGCAACAAACTTTTCCATTATATATATATATATATATATATATATATATATATATATATATATATATATATATATATATATATAATCATACCTGATTGAACATTTTATATTTCACATTTTACAAAAAAAATTAAATCTAAAATCAAACATTTAAAACAACTCAAGTTTAAGCATTTCATTCAAAAGTCATTGTCGATGTGTCTGATTACATGAAAGTGTAGAGAATGTTAAGAGTCTCCAAGTGATTAACAAAAGGCATTGTCTAACTGTCAAACTGTTGGTGGAGGTTGTTGGGCTCTAAGTGGCCGAATTTCCTCTTGCATTAGCTTGAAATCGCTTTGATTTTCTCCATTTCCGTAGCATTGTCAGCTTGTATATGTTTTTGAATATCTTCCCTCACTTGTTCTACTCTTTCACAAGGAAACTTGACACCATCGTCATGCGGAGGAACTACCAACCTGAAAGAAAATTAGATTATCTTACTATGACAAACGTATGCGGAAGCTTGAATTAACAAATTTGTTCCAGCTTTTTTGGACAGCCCTATGGCTGAACCAAACTCTCCAAAACAGCCCAAAAACAGCCACAAAAAACTCACGAATTAAACTCACACATGAAGATTACTTACGGGATGGAAATTATGATAGTTTATTCCGCAAAATTCAAACTAATAACTAAACTATTCAAGGTAAATTCAAACAGCAACATACTGTCCCGAAGTCACTCAAACAGCCCCAAAACGAAACTAAAAACAGATGGATACTCAAAAATGTCATGTACTCAGATGGATAGTTTATTTTGTGATTGAACTTGTTCCTGTCATAAGAATTCACAAAATACTTGTAAATGTAGTGGACGAAAGTTATGCTTAAGTTCCACATGGTGAGAAACAAATATAAGAGATTCACATCACTACTTCTTTGAAACAAAATCAATCCCTACAATGACTAATGGCTATATATCTTGGCTAAAACCCATCTTGAAATAATAAATGTTGTCATCATAGATAAGGGCATTACTAAAAAAGATTAATTTTTAAACTTACTTACCCAAAAGTTAGGAGAATCTTCCGTGTATTCGCAAATATACATATCATCAGCACCTAGAATTTGAGCCCATGCTCCTACAAATTGAGGTTTGCTGTAGTTCCTCCAATTTTCTCAATTTCTTTGGGAAGGCTGGATTCTCGATAGAATACATAAAGCAGAAGCTCTGCCACCGTTCAGGTATCGATACCTTGGAGTACCAACCTTCAAGAAATTTCCTGTTTCGAGACCAAATGGCACACAACAATATGAAACGGTTATGCCTTACAGCCTTAGTAAGCATGACATGCTAGAGAAAAAAATGGCGTAAACCTAACTGTGGCACCATTGCCAAAAAAACATGGAACGGCTAGATGTAGAGCATGAAGTTGCTACTAATGCACATGCTTTCACACACATAAAAATGCTCCACAAATTCCAACTTTGCTTGGTAGTAGCAACACTCTAAACTCAAAAATGGTCAACCACCAAGTATAATGGACCAAGCAGATGTTCAAAATGTGAAAGTCATAATCTATATTTATTGATCGTTAAGAGAATGGCCTTATCATTTCAAAGATATAACTCTAGTACAAATACTTACGTTGGATTTCTTTCTAAAGCATATTAATTCAAATGATAGAACCATATAATGTCATGCAAGAATCACCTTGATAGAAGAAAACTTCAATACCTGTTCTTCGTGCAATTAACACGGACAAGCCCATAAAATTGCAAAATATATGGGCGATAACTGGAGCAGCAAGGTTCCTTATAATTCACAAACAAGAGAGGGTTGAAAAAACTTGGCAATATCTTAATAGGATCAACAAATTGTGAGTCTGATAAGTAGGATTTGTTTTACAAGAAATTTACCGATGAGAGTCAGCATGAAGTCCCTTCACGCTCTTGAAAGCTTGACCTAATTGCATGCATAGATCACAAAAGATCTACAACAATGAATTTGAGAAAGAATGTAAGAAGTACATAATATTCATAATATGTCCTTTGCAAGTAATCTTAATTTGATGGACAATGAATCATTGCATTGGCAACACACTCTCGATGGAAAAAGGAAAATTAAAGAAGTAAATTCTAAGGAAGGAGAGGTTCTCTTACATTGGACGCCAGTTCAGTACCCCAAATGTACATACCATTGCTGAGGAGGATTAATAAAATAAAGAAGTATTATGTACATGATAATGGAATGCCAAATGTGTATCAGTGCTCTACAGTCTACACGAAACAGAAATCTCGAAACAAAAAAGTTATCTTGGGACAAGACGAAGACATACTTTACAAAGTGCTCTATATTCCTTCAAGTGCTCTATATTCCTTCTGATGTCGCTTTACACAAGCTTTCTCCGCCATTCCACAACTTTCACTAGTAATAGAAAAGGAGTCCCACACTATCCGTCACTCACTACGATGGAACTTTGTTGGCTGGCAACATATTAGAAATTTGACTCAATACATGGAGAATGTAAATTATACAAACATTCATTGAACATAAAACTTAGAGAAACATGTGTTTTATTTTTCTTTTTCTTGCCAGGTAGGGTGCTGAAGGTATGTACTATGTACACCCATTTTTCCAAGGCAAACAAAAAGAAAGTATAGATTATATTAAATTGTACAAATACGTTGTATAGAAGTTTGGTATGAAAGGTAAGGAACAGCACGTCTGTCCATATCAATTAAGAGAAACTTAGACTTTAACATGATTCAAATTTGCTTAACTAACTAAAAACTTATTTCAGATTGACTTGAAAATTAATCAAATCAAGCTCAAATAATTTTTAAAGCTCGCAGACGTTATTGAACAAAACTTAAAGATTCAAGTGCTTAGCTCGGTTTACATAGAGAGAAATAGACTGACATACGTGCTTACCTGGGATTTGGGAATTGGTTCTACAAGTGGTCTACCTATAAAAAACAAGGGAAAAGAAGATATTTGAAGTCAACTTATGAAGCTTGGGAATGCAATTATATGGCAGTAAATCAATATCTAACAGTTTCCCACTTACCTTCAACAATGGAACTTAATTGGGTTAAGAATGAAATCAACAAAAACAGCAAAGAGATGGTAAACCGGTGATGTCTTGGAGTATATTTGAGATTATGACCAAAAGATATTTAGAAATCACATAATTCACACCATTGCATACAAAAATATTAGATGCAAAGGAGAGTAATAAAAATCAAATTATAATGAGCCAAGGAAAGTAATAATAAACCCAATAACATTATGGCGAAACAAGCAGACCTCGACTTTAAGCTACCCATATATTCAATAGTTATCCATCTGTTTTGCTTCAACTCTTAGAAATGATAGACCATTAAGACTACTCATATTCAAGTCTCACTCAATCTCAATAACTTATTGTTAGTCTTTTTCATCCAAAGGCCAGAATTGAAAATACCTCCATGATGGAGAGAAGCTCTGTATTCCCACAACATTGAAATCCATGCAAGTAAAAATTGAACATGGTTTTGATAGTCTCTGCTCACAATTGATATATTGAAGTATCTGGTCACAATTTATATATTGACCTGTTTTGTTTAACACTTTTGAAAAATGATAATATCTTAAACATCTTGCCAAAAAATCTAGAACCAAACCAATTTGAACCAAGCAGGAAATCTGCCCTGGAATAATTGAAATGATTCATGATTTCATCCTTTCTGTCAGATTGTGTAGACACATATTCCACTGCTTCATGATCAACTTTGTACCCACCAAATAAAAGAAAAGGCAAAAGACATAATTTCGTCAAGTAAGGGCCAACTTCATAAATGAATATTGATACCATGGTCAACATTAGTCTTGACAAACCTTCCTGGAAAATACAAAATACAATACTCCAAATGGGGAAATGAATATAAAAAAAGTTCTAACTTTGGTATGGTCGTTCTTGATTGGTGTTCATCCAGTGAGCTCCACCGATTGGCGTATACTCGCTAAAAACGACCCATCGAATGACCTAAAGGTGAGATTGGGTCGAAGTATAAGCTTCCCATTCTGTCTCATGGATGTTACGAGAGAACTGTCAAAAATTCACTCGGGATAACAGAACCATTTGAAATCGATGGCATGAATCACTTTTTGACATTTTCGGACTTCGTGATTCATAGAGCATAGCTTCTAATAGGCCACTGTTCGGGGTGAAAGACATTCGACTTTGTGTGCTCAATCGGATGGGGCGGATCTAAGTATCAACGGACTCAAGGGAAGGCAACAGGGAAGAAGTTGTGCCCACTACCCACTTGATTGTCGAATATTGGAGTGACGAGAGCTCTAGTTTCATCGCCCAAGAGATGGACTCTGAAGAAGAAGAGTTTCCGTTTGAAAGAACATGGCTGCTAGGAAACAAAGATGAGGATGATGGGACATTAGACCTATTGTGTATGACGATAAGAAGAAAAGAAGTCATAGGATTCAACAATCTTGTCTGAATCATCATCTTGATATTGATCAAATGAGGAAAGAACATCATTAAGACCAACACCACAACCAGGAAACAAGGACTCTGATCTCTTGATACGCTTGGGAGGAGGATGTGTCATTGGGAATAAAAAGTTACTACTACATGAAGAACCAAGACCTTGTGCAAGCAAGCCATTCCCTGGAATATCAAACAAGTTACTTCCAGACATATCAAGAACAACCGGTGGATATAAGTCTTGATTTAGTTCCAAATTCTTAAACTCCATAGTTGGAATCTCTAAGTTATTAGTTGCCAAGATTTCAGCATGAGTTGTATCCCCAGTTAGAAATGTAACCATGCTTTGACTTTGTTGATTCTCATTAAAGGCTTGCAAAAAGCTATTAGGAGGGTAAATTGGTAACCCCAAACGATGCCTTCTTTTGATCATAGTGTTCCAAAAGTTCTTTATCTCATTATCTGTTCGTCCAGGTAACTGCAAGGAAAGAAAATGAAAATATATCTCAGTAATCTATAATAGTCCAATAGACCAAGAAAGCAAAAGAAGTAACAAGCTTTTTGTTGGCTACATAATGTGATGTGTAAAAAGGATAGTAAAGCCTTGGATGCTCTAAGGTTCAAGGAACTTCCATCACTAAGTTTATCGAACTGCTTGCTAAATTTTCCTTGAGCTGGCAATTAATTATGGTGACATGGCTTTTTCCTTACACTATCCTTTAAATCCCTATTAGACGAGGTACTTCGGCCATGCCCAAGATCCTTCTACGTACTCTCTCTCTCTCTCACACACACAATATGGAAAAACAAATAATAATAGGCCAAACTTTTCAAATTGTCAATAAACTAGGTGCGTTGTCGCAATTGATTCACTCAAGAATCTAGTTTTTGCAATTGGATTATCCAACTTTTATTTCAGTGGCAACGTTCTACTATCTTAACGTCTCTTTGAATAGATAAAAATAATATTTGGCACCAGATTCCATGTAGTCATGTGGGAACATCAGTAGCTATTTGAAATTCCAATTCCCTAAATGGCTAAAATCATGTCCCCCTCACCTGCCTCCAAGTACCCTCCCCCCTCAATAATTAGCCAACCCCGCACCAAGCACCTCTTTCTCTGCCTTCTTTGAACTGATTGCCACCAGCACCCCCATCTATGCACCACAAACATTGAAATCATGAACCCAGAGAATCCACACTCCAATTGATACAAATAGCTGTATGGGTTTTTATAATTTTTTGGGGAATGAAAAAGATAGGAATCAGGTCTGATTTCAAAACTGAATACTATACTTTGATAATAAAAGGAATCAGTTCTGATTTCAATTTTCAGTTTATTGTGAAACCATCTCCCCAGAAAATTAAAATACATGTAAACCCAAAAAAAAAAAAACTCATTTCCGTTCACCCGCCTCTGCTCAATCTGTCACCATATTGAGCTTTCCTGAGAACGTAAATAGACAAACATATATCTACAGTTAGAAATTATCTTTTTAATGTTTGGTTGATAGTTAAATTGCAGCTAAATCGAAATTTTAGGGTAACCTGTAGCAACCAAATGTGTACTGAGGATTTATAGTTACTCATATATTTGTTATAAGAGTGAATCAGTCCTTGAACCACATAGTGCATAGTGCTTCCTGCCGAGGATAAGTTTGCTGGTGCAGCAGTTTGACAAGTTGCTACAAAACTAAAATTGATGAAGGGGACTTGTATAGTTCCGCATATATAAAGGAGTGCTGTAACACATGTCTTGATAAAATGAAAATTAATAATCATATCAACCATGGAAAGATTAATTAGCTAAAAGAAATAAATCATAGAACAATTAACCATCTTAACTGAACTTGGTGGCTCTGCTCATCCAATCAAGAACCAAAGTAATAGAAATCCATACTTGAATCTATTAGCACAACCGAACATTTTCTCGTATTTCAATGAGTAAGAACAGTCCCAAAAGCAAACCCCGAAATCCAAAATGAACGAAAATTTTGTTTCAAAAATTCAGACTTTTATACACTTGACGAAATTTCGCAGTAGATCTGAATATATTAACGGATCTAACGAACACACAGAAATTAGATCGCACACAAACCCTAAATATTTGAATCTGATGCCGAACAATAAATTGAATCAAATCACAGAATTCGACAAAAAAATGGAGATGGGAAACAAGAAATGAAGATGGAGAACCAAGAACCTCTTGCTCGGACAGAGGCTTGCACTGCATAAGCTGAGATATTTGTTCATCAACGTTGCCATGGGCGCTTGAAGAAACTGGATCGAAGCTCATTCTTGTAGGCCTTTTTTACGTATTAACCGAGAGATGGAGGGATAATCGAAAGATTTCTAGATTTTTTGAATGTGAAACTTTTGGATAATTTGGTTGAGAGGGCGGGGGACTGAGTGAGGAAGAGTGGAGGGAGGAGAGCGGTGGTTGAGAAACCAATGGGGGGTGGTAATAAGAAAACCCTCTCTTCTTTTCTTCGATCAACCACAAACAAAACTTTTTCTTTTCTTTTTTTAGGATAATAACCCAAATCTGTTCCAAAATTGTTGCAATTTGAGCGCCTTTCTTCCCTCCTTTTTTTTCTGCAAAATGAACGCGCGCTCATATGGGTTTCCCGGTTACAAACATTGCACAATTTTCACATTGCAACTAAATTTCATTTTGTTGCAATATTCTGTTGCAATTGCCCTTCTTTCTTGTAGTGTACCTAATAAAAATATACTTTTCACTTTTGTCATCAAGTTTCTTTATCAAATGATCAGACATATGAGAATAAGCAATACAACCAAACACCCTAAGATGTCCAATAAATTGTCTTCGACCAAGTACTCCAGTCCTCCTCTGGAGTTCTATCACACACACTTCTTGTTGAGCATCTGTTAAAAACATAAATTGTACACGCAACTGCTTTGGCCCAAAAACTCTTGGGCAATTTCTTGAAACTCAATATGCACCAAACCATGTCCATAATCATTCGATTTTTTCTTTCTGTTACACCATTTTGTTGCGGAGTATATCTAGCAATCAACTGATGTTCAATACCATGCTTCTCAAGAAAATCATCACAAACAAGATACTCGGTACCTCTATCGGTTCTCAAAGCTTTAATTTTATTTCAACTTTGTTTCTCCAAAAAATACTTAAACTTCTTAAACATATCACAAGCCTCAGATTTTTCTTTCAAAAAATACACTCATACTTTTCTACTAAAATCATCAATAAACGTGACAAAATACCTGCAACATCCATTAGAAGCAACTTCAACCGAGCATAACTCTGAATGAATCAACTCCAACATTCTCTTTGCCCTCCAAGATTTGCCTGTAGGAAAAACATCTCTATGCTTCTTGCCCAAAACACATGTTTCATAAACTCCATTAGGAACATTAATCGCAGGCAATCCATTAACCATTCGTTTACGAGCAAGATAATTAAGACTTCCAAAATTAACGTGTCCAAAACACATGTGCCACAACCAATTATCATCATGAATCACAGAACTAAAGCAGGATAAATTTCCACAATCTAGCTTCAAACAGAATAAGCAATTTGGAGACATATTTACCTTTGCTATTAGTCATCTCTTCCCATCACCAATGCTACAATCTCCATTAAAAATTCTCATATCATAACCCTTTTCTGAAAGTTGCCCCATACTCAATAAATGTTTATGAAGACTTGGAACATAGTAAACATCGGAGATAAAATTTTTAGAACCATCTTTTAATGAAATTGAGATTTTTCCTTTTCCCATCACTGATTCTTTCGTATTATTACCAAATTTTACCTCAGATCTAGCAGATATATCAAAATCTGAAAATAATTCTTTACTCCCACTCATATGATTACTACACCCCGAATCAAAATACTATGTATTTTTATCACTTGAGTTCTCACTACTACTTACCAACAGCAAAGTCTTCGAATTTTCAACATTATTTTCAACATAATTATTGACATGATAATTTCAATTATTTTCCCTTCTATATCTGCAATCAGCGATTTTATGACTCGACTTTTCACAGTTATAACATCAATTAGTATTGTTACCTCCGTAATTATTACTTCCACCTGATATGTCATGCTAATAATTATTTCCTCCTTGTCCGCCACCAGAATTGTAATTGCCTCTGCCTCGATTGTTATAACCATGACCACCACCATTGTTGTAGCCACGATTACCATTATTGTTGTAATTTCATACACCGTCATTATTGTAACCACGACCATCACTATTGTTGTAGCCACGACCATCTCCATTATTGTTACCGCGACCTCTGTTGTTGTACTCGTGACCTCTGCCATCATGGTTTTCGTTTCCTTGTGTTGATCAATTATTATCCTTTGATTCATCATTCACGTTTTTCAAATTCACTTGACTTTGCAATGCAGTTTCTTCTGTTTTTTCCGATCTTTCACCAAATAGTAACTCATGACTAACAAGAGCGGATTCTAATTCTGCTACCGTTAACGTCTTCAAATCTTTAGTTGTCATATTTATTTCTGCAGCACCTTGAAAAGCTTTCGTCATCGAACGAAGAATTTTCGAACAAATCCTTTCATCTGAAACATCATCTCTATTTGCCTTTATATCTGAAGTCAGATCGCTCACACGAGAGATATACTCTGAAACTTTCTTCGATTTCTTCATATTTATATTTTCAAATTTCTTCATCAAAACTTGTAAATAATTTCTTTTAACTTTATCATCACCTCTATACGTCTTTGTCAAAACATCGAACGCTTCATGTGCTGATTTAGAACTAATAATCTTCTTCCGAACACCATCTTCAACTCTATTAAAAATATAATCAAGTGCTTTGGCAGACTTGATTTTCTTCCCTTTAGTCGCGTTCTCCGCAAGTCTCTCATCAACGTATTTTTCTAAATCACAGATCACCAAAAAATTGTACATCTAACATCTCCAATCAGAAAAATTAATTTTTCCATCAAACTTGAGATCCATATAAACCTTACTACAAACCATCGTGACTACGAACTAACTTGACTTAAAGTTTGGAAAATATCTAAGTTGTGCAGTAAACGAAGGCAATGATGATACTCCAACCTCCAACTGTAATTAGATTTCCTTGTATCCTCCACTTCAACCTCCTTCAACCTCCGTTACTGTTTTGTGAGACAACAACTTGCCTCCCTCTGCATTGAAGTCAACCGGAAACTTTTTTTTAATTAAAAGAAGAAGCTATGAATGAGTTGATTGAAGAAGTGGGAGAACAGACCATGGGGCAGAAAGTGGACGTGTTTAGTTGAAGAAGTAGAGTGCAGCAAGGCTTTTGATATTTAGGACTTAACAATTTTGGCTATGATACTAAGGCTCCGTTTGTTTCACGGAAAATCATTTTCAGAAAAATAATTTTTGGAAAATGATTTCTGAAAAATCAAATGATTTCATTTTCAGGTGTTTGGTAAATATTTTGAAAATATGTCAGAAAACATTTACGGGTGTTTGGCAAACACACGGAAAATGTTACAGAAAACAATATATAAATAAATACAAAAATAAAAATAGAAAATAAACAATGTTTAGGATGTCCCTAGAAAATCAATATGACCATCTTTTTTAATAAGGTCCATCTTTTTTTAATCTCACAATTACAAATAATTTTTGATAATTGATTTGAAAAAAAACGTTTTAAAATAGAAAATAAACAATGTTTAGGATGTCCCTAGAAAATGTTACGGAAAATTATATATGAATAAATACAAAAAAAATATATTCTAATATTAATGTACATATTAAATATAAAATAGTGTTGAACTTTAAATAATTTTTCTTTAGTAACCCTCAATTTATCATTAGTGGTGTCAAATCAATGTCTATCTTTTTTCAATCTCACAATTACAAATAATTTTTTTTATAATTAATATGAAAAAACGTTTTAAAATAGAAAATTGACAATGATTAGGATGTCCCTAAATAATATAGGTGACACTAATTTTAGAGCGTAGTAAACATTTATTAAAATTATAATTTATAAATAGTATGCACAAACTTTATTTATATTTCTGAACAATTTATTTGTTGAGTGAAATATTGTGTAAGTAAATATGTGTAATTGTGAAAGGGGGCGGAGGGTGCCCGAACATTTGGAAAATGACTTACGGAAAATGAACCGTAGTAAGTCATTTTTCGAGAAAAAAGCCTTCATTTTCCGTTGACTTGGAAAACCTTTACGTTCGTTGATGCATTTTAAAGTTACCAACAAAACCGTTTTTTGGAAGTTATTTTCCGAAACAAATAAATGTAGAATAAATTATAAAGCATATTAATATTTTTAGTAGAGAAAATTATATTTTTTTTAATTAGAAAAACTCAATGACACACATATTTATAATATCTAAATAAATTATTTATCTAATCGAATTTGGGCTAAATTAAAAACTAATATATAAATAATTTTTGTTTATCTAATTGGACTTGGTTTAGGATCCAACTGTTCAAGCTTAGAGAGAGAACAACAAATTCTCTAATTCTATTTTATTGGGTATCTCACCCAACAATGGAATATCTCAATTTCCTTTTTTTTTTTTTTTTTGGATACAAAGAGCCGAGAATTGAAGTATCTGGATAAGATACACCAAAAATCTGGAAAAGTAGAATTGTTGGTTCTCTTTTTTTCCAAACAAGGAAGTGGGGTCATGTCTTTTTTTTTTTTTTTTTTACCGTTTTGTTTGATTTTCAGCCTTTTTACAATTCATAAAACATAAAAAATATTTAAAAACTAAGAAGTACATATTTTTATCTATAAATAGATATTTGTTTTGATTCATTTGGATACTAAATGATTTTTTTTTCTAAATTTTGAAATTATTGAAGATAAATATGATGGGTTATAAAAGATTATTAGTATTTGTGACAAGTTGTTGTGTGTGTGTGTCTTTTTTTTTTTGGTAGCTTATGAATATAAAATGAATTTTGATATTCATTTTTAATGAATTGAATATCAAATAGGTAGCAAACTATATACTCCCTCCGTCCTTAAATTATCGTCATCATTTTCTTTTTCGTCCGTCTCAAAATAATTGTCCACTTTGAAACTTATCTTTTTAGAACATCACTTTTACCACTTTACCCTTACTTTTTCAATCTACTTTAATTATGGACCACACATACATAGACATTAAATGAAACTACGCATTAAACTAATATAAATAATCAAGTCAATTACTTTTTCTTAAACTGTGCATCAGGTCAACCCAAACGATTATTTAGGGACGGAGGGATTACTAGGTTATACTAACGGATGGTCATTAGGGGATCTTCAAAGGATTTAGGTAAACAATGGTGTATCAAAGAAGTTTTTAATTTGAATCTACCAATTAAAAAGGGAATAAGTCTTCTGTAAGACCGTTTTACGGATCAAGATCGGTAATACGAAGCCCCTCTGTCTCACAGATTAACCCATCAACATACGGTGGGTCGGATAAATATGATGCGTCTTATAAAAAATATCTGTAAAACCGTCTTATATAAGTTTTTGCCTTAAAAAGGTTGTTGAGTATCTAAAGTAGATACTCAACCATCCTCAAATCAAACCTCTCTCCCACCAAAATTTGATTTTTCTTCCATTTTTGACATTTTTGCACATGAAAAAAATATTTTATGGAGACTTGGTTTGCCTCATTTAGATACCAAACAATTTTTTTTTTCTAAGTTTTAAGTTATTATATATAAAGATGATGGAGATATAAAAGATTATTGGAGTTTGTGCCAAGTTGTGGAAATGTTTTATATTTGGGTAGCTTGTGGGTATCAAATAAACATTTTAAAAAATTGCGGCCGGCCCACTTTTTGAAATTTCTAATCGCTAAAGTACCACTTTTTTTTTCAACCGAAAAAAGTCACTTTTGGTGGTAAAATAACTACGTTACTCTTAATGAACTATAGGCATGCTACGGAGGTCATTATTTTTGCACTGTGGTTTTACAATTTTATTACATTATTTTTTTGCATCGCGGTTTAATAATTTAATTGCCTAATTTAATTGCACAACGATTCATCAATTTTATTGCATTAATTTTTCACAACGGTTCAATAATTTAAATGTCTAATTGCACCTTGGTTTATCAATTTTATTGCATTAATTTTTGTCTTGCGGTTCATCAATTTTATTTCATTAGTTTTTATACCGCGGTTCAATAGTTTAATTGTGTAATCTAATTGTACCGCGATTCTTCAATATTTGTGCCGCAATTTATCAATTTTATTGTAATATTTATTGTACTGCACTTCAATAGTTTAATTGACTAGTTTATTTACACCGCGATTCATCAATTTAATACGATAATTTTGTACCGTGATACAAAATAGTTTAACCGTCTAATTTAATTGCAGCGGTTCAAAATAAATAACGAAACAAACCATGTCCCAGTCTTCTTCTTTTTTCTCCTCTGTCGTAAGCTTTCTTATTCCTCCCCGTTCTCCTTTAATTTGTCTTTACTGTGAAAATCCTTCAACCCAATACATTTTTATTAAAGTTTCATAGTTAATGATTCAGAAAACTCGTTTACCCGTTTCGTTGTGCAACAATGGTGATTTTCGATCCCGTTTCATTCGCGACAATTGTGATTCGAATCCAAAGTGTTTTACAAATTGTTGAAGGATACGATGACATTTTCGAACAATATTTCGAAAATTATTCTTTTGCGGTAGAAAAAAAGAATAGTGGACTTTTAGGGTTAAGAACTTTGAAAAAATGATCGGCTAGAATTTTACCTTAAATTTATTTATTCATTGTTAATGAATTGAGTATCAAATAGAGTTAGCAAAAATCATGGCTAAAATTCGGATCGGTCTCTTTTCCAAAATTTCTAACCTCAAAAGTCTACATACCTTTTTTTCAACCGCAAAAGACCACTTTTCGAAATATTGTTTCAAAAATGTAATCGTTTTCTTCAACATCTACGACAATACACTTTGGATTCGAAAATCACGATTGTGCACAACAAACCGGGATCGACCTAATAATGAATCTTTTTGGGTTGAATGATTTTTCGGTTGGGATGAATGATGAGAAGGAGAAAGAAGAAGAATGCTTACGTCCGAAGGAGATGGACGAAGAAGGTGGATGACGTAAACTAGTTATTTATGCTTTTGTATCGCGGTGCAAGAATGAATTAGATAATATTTTTTACCGCCGCGAGCTCAAAGTTTAATTTCATAGTCTATTTTTAATTACGATTCATAAATTTCATTGCATTAATTTTTGCACCGTGGTTCAAAATTTAATTTCTTAGTCTATTTTTGAATCGTGCTTCATAAATTTCATTGCATTAATTTTTTGCATCGCGGTTCAAAGTTTAATTTTCTAATTTTTTTAAATCACGGTTCATAAATTTATTGCATTAGTTTTTACACTGCAGTTCAATAATTTAATTTCATAGTATAATTGCACTGCAGCTCATAAATTTAACCTATTATTTTTGAGCGAGTCATACAAAAACATAACGCATGCAATTAAACTTCATTAAAAGTATTGCGGTCGTTCCGTCTTTATAAGTTTCCTTTTCCGTGAGAGGAGTCGGACACTTTAAAAAGTGACTGGCCCATAATTTTACCAAAAATCAAACTTCTTTTTCTAATCCGAAGCCCACTTAAATACTCCCACTCCCACAGTCCCACTCACCCAACATGCTTTCTCAGAGTTTACCAACTGATCTTCCGTTTCTTCAGTCGATTTGAGGTCCAAAATGGTTAGAGGATGAGGCCCCGTCAAGTTGGCCCCGTTTATATGACAAGGACTGACGAATCCAATGACCCATGGGCCATGTCTTCACCCGTTGCTCATTTATAGTCTTGATCCTAATTGAGCATTCGCTGAATCGCTTTTTTAAGTCCAGACACACATAGACATTAATGCTCGTACCCGCCTAATCTGCACCCTTGTCACCTCTGACAAACACCAGACAGACATAAACAATATGTAACTTTCTTGTCTCGGTCAACTTGTTCAAGTTCACACGGACAAAACCTTATTTTATTACTTTCCTCCGTTCCTAAATTATCGTTCTCTTTATTTTTTTTTATTGGATAAAAATAATTGTATTAAAACTTTTTTAAACATCACTTTTACCTTTTTAGCTCTTTTATTTTTTAATTTTTGCTCGTATGAGAACTTTAAAAGAGCTTCTGCGTCCAATATTAATAATCAGGTCGAATAGGTTTTCTTAAGGCGGTCTGTGGGATCAGAGGACGATAAATTAGAGGCGGAGGAGAGTCTTGACTATCTTTTTTTGAGGGTGTGGGCGGAGTCCAGGATCTCGCAGTGCGAAGATCTGAACTCGT
>CM028378.1:46904522-46964852 GCA_013146195.2 Codonopsis lanceolata | reverse complement strand
TTGGATAAGGGCCAAGAGTTCTCTATCCAATGTAGGATTTCTCGACGTTCACTGGCCGTTTAAGGCGGAATTCCGGTCGTATATATAAAACTGAGCATATACGGGATCTGTACCCGACTGTGGTAATAATGCACCATTACGATGTCGCAATTCACCATGGATAATGAAGCTATAAGGCCCCTCCCTATTAGGACACTGCGATCTATTGTACATCCAAGACTTGTAAAGGCATTTGCTGCATTATATTGTCAAATGTGCTGTAAAAATGATTTAGATCGGTTCTCACAACCTTTGTAGAATGTTTTGAAGAGAGTAGGTGGATCACGAAGTGGAGGTAGCTTGATTTTCCCTTGAGTGCAACATGTTCCAAATTTGGGATTGAGCCTAGAAGAACGAACCAACCTCTCGTCAATCCAGTGCATCACTTTACAGTACTCACAAATGACGTTCATTCTACCAAGGGAATGGCGGCTTTGATCCAACACTTGTTGATTATCAATGACGGGTACAGGAAACGCATCATCCTCAAGGCCACCTATTTGGTCTTGTTCCTCTTTAAAGTCACCTATACAACCATGTTCTTCTTTAGTTGTGAGAGGTTTTTCTAGTATAGGTGTCCTACATTTAAAATGTTGAATTAAAATCTTTTAAGGTATGTTTATTTGAATTAAAGAGGAGAGAAAGAGAAATTAAATTACATAATAGTAGGACGATGTTGTTGTTGTTCATGCATTCATCGTCTCCTTTGTGCTAATGTCCGTCTCGAAGGAGAGATAACAATGGTTGAATGTGGTTCGCTATCTGGTCGAATTCTTTCACGTTCAACTCTTTCTCTTGCGAAACATCTTATTTGCCCAATCACACGTCTACCACGGGGTGCTGCACGTATTGGTGCGATATACGTCCTTTGAAATGCAGAAGTATTACGATTGGGTTTGTGAATTATAGAAGATGAGCTTTCTCCTAACTCCATATTCAAAGAAGGGGGGAACATTTGCTGGGCTCTCTCTCGACTCAATCGCATGGCCAATTCATAATCATCGTCCTAGAGCAATTAAGGTAATTAAATAAACAATATAATTGTAATCTATTCAACATGTGTGCATATGGTTGGGTGACTTTGGTGACAACTAAACAAAACAAAAAAAACTAATCATAACATAAAATCCTGAAAATCCTTGTAACAGACCAAAGTATGTAGCATAGAAGTATGACATAATAATAATTTTGGCATTGTAATCTATTCAACATGTGTGTATATGGTTGGGTGAGTTAGGTGACAACCAAGCAAAAGATAATAATAAAAACTAATCATAACATAAAATCATGAAAACCATGTAATTAATTAAATTGATCTATTTTGGTATTTTATAATCAACATGATATATGTTGAACCTAAAATAAATATGATATGAAGCCTCTATGTAGGAACAATTAGTTTAACACAACATGCTCAAAATAATCCTAGTAATCCTACCTCTTGTAAAGATGGTGGCGATGGTGGTGCTGGTTCTTTCCCTTTTCTTGGAGGTGGATGTTGGTCCATGTAGTGAAACTTGTTGCTGCATAAATATAAAAAAGAATAATTTGTTTTAAAACATTAAGCAAGACAATTAAAATTATAATCCTATTTTTCTGTTTTTTGTTTAAATTGAAAGATTCTTAAATGGCATGCAATCAAAAAATCATAGGCGAACTTCGAAATCGAAATTTTGTACAGTAAAGCACAAAGGGGGGGGGGAGGAAACGTAAATGAAAAGGATGAAATAAAATAACAACATCCTAACCCAAACAGATTTTAGCATTATCTTTGTACTTTTAAAAAGTGTAGTAATAAATTGAGGTTGAATTAATAAGAAACCTGCACATAATTCTGGTCAATTTGTAAAGACTTGAGAACCAAAACAGCCACCCACTTGCTACCAACAATCTCACTTAATTTTTTATATTTTATTTAACCAAGTGAAAACCCGCTAATTGCCCCCGCTAACAGATTCAATCTGACATTTTGATTACTAAGCAGAAAATCACATTTAAATTATATAGACAACAAATATAAGAAAAATATATATAGACAACAAACAAATATTTTTTTAATGCTAAAATCTATTTCCTTCTCATGAATTGGTATACAGTGGAGACAAAATTGAAAGAACACACAAAAACCCCAAAATAAACAGACACAAACATGAGCGAGAGTAATTTTTCTAACAAAATCTAGCTATCAGCTTCCATTGCAACAAATGTGTAGTAATAACTTGAAGCTTTTGGAGTAAAAATCAAAGCAGCCAAAGCAGCTTTGATTAACAAACAAATATGTAGTAATAAACCAAACCTGAACATAATTCTGGTCAATTCATAAGTCTGGTCAACAGATTTTTAATTTTTAATTTGTGAACATAATTAATTTTGTATAATTTTTTTTGCTACACACAAAAACCCCAAAATAAACAGACACAAACATGAGTGAGAGTCATTTTTCTAACAAAAGCTGGCTATCAGCTTCCATTGCAACAAATGTGTAGTAATAACTTGAAGCTTTTGGAGCAAAAATCAAAGCAACCAAAGCAATAAACGAAAGCTAAACATAATTATGGTCACATAAAAAAAAATTCCATTGCAACAAATGTGTAGTAAGATTATGCTTCAGTTTCCTGCAGCTGGGTTCTAGCTTGGAGTCTAGTCAAAAACCTGAATTGAGAGCATGATTATGCTTCAAATCCAACCAAATTAAATCGCTATATTTTCTTTAATTTGATTAATTTTTCAATAGAATAATAGATATTGACCTTTTTAATTTGATTAATTGTTAACAGAAGCTTCGATTCCGACGGAGTTTCTGTACAGTAAAGCACAAGGGGGGGAACGTAAATGAAAAGGCTGAAATTTCAATCTAAACTTAATAGAAATGCAAGCAGAAAATCACAAACAAATTCATATAAACCAAACCTCGCTAAATCACAAACAAATTCATATAAACTTGAAAGAGACTAAGATAGAGAAACATAAACCGGCGGAGAGGATGGCGAACTTCGAAATTGAAAGAGACGAACGGTGGACAGGAGCTTCGATTCCGACGGAGTTTCTGTACAGTAAAGCACAAAAGTGGGGGAAAACGTAAATGAAAAGGCTGAAACTCTAAACTTAATAGAAATGAGCAATTACCCAAAATTCCAAATACTCTCTCATTTTTCTCTCTTTCTAAAAACTGTAAAAATCCATTTGTTTCAATAAAATAATAAGACAAAGTGCAATGCATAAATCATGCTACAACATAGCAAAATGTGGAACAGTGAAGAGTCTTGATTTTATTGTATTGGAAATATGATGATAGCTCTTCTCACATTAAACTATGAGTAACTTAAAACTTTTTGGAACTGGATATAATTTTTTTGTAACCAGTGTCATATTGGGCCTCATATTGGCCATCAGCATCCCATGTAGTACTTGTGATTTAGACTTTGACATGATTCCAAATAAACTTAAACTTAAAGGGTAACTTAAACAACAATCAAAGACGGTTCAAAGGGTAACTTAAACTTGGAAAATGTAAAATGATATCAATCTTACAAAAAGCAACAAATTGAATTCCCAACCAATCAAAGACATTCAGACGATAGTTAGGAAAGTGAAAAATACTGCTTGGATAAGGCTTCCAGACTAATCACAACTTTCTAAGGTTTTTGATGGAACTTACAACATTCACACTTCTACACAAAAGGATGCAAGACTTCTTCACTTTCTATATAGTGTTCCACCTTAAATTCCAATTATATGCACCCCATTTCAAAACTAACAAATACTTTCACCAAATTGAAGCTCCTTCTAACGCACAATCCCAGACTTCTAAGAGTTACACTAATGGTATCTATCATTACAATTACAATTCAGTGTGAGGCTTAGAAAGAATTGGGCAGAATCTAACTAACAGTTGATTATACAAAATATAGAGATAACACTTAGTTCACTGTAGTTTTGTTCGCTGCACTTAGTATGTAAATGTTACAACTGCATTACGGAAAAGGTTTGTGAAAGTCTTCATTTAAGCTGAGTTCTTATCTATTGAAAGGTCTGGCAGTTGTGTTGAACTAAGCGGTGAATTCGGTAGCCTAATTACAAAACATCCCCAAAGAAATTGGGATGAAAATAGAACTGGATGTATCACCTAAGGTAATAATTGTTTTCTAAGCATATTCCAAATGTACTAAAACAGAATGAAGTTACACAGTTTAAGAATTTTATTTTTTTCCAGCCTGCAATCATTTTGGAACAAATTTTAAGCTTGAAGTCTAATTATTTAGGGAAAGAGGTAAAAATTAAAAGTCAAATTTTCAGTTAAAACATTGAATTTATGCAACCAAAACAATGGAGATGAAAACTAACCAGTTATTGGTAGAGATTTATTATATTAGCATATAATGGTTTTTAGTTCTAGGACCTCTAGACCATGTGCTTTTGTTCTATGCATGTCTTGCTCACAGCAAGTTTGTGCTGGTTGCCACTCTATGTATTAAGTAACAACTCATGTGAAACAACATGTGAGTGGTGGTGCCTATAAGCTTGAAACATTTAAAGAGTGAAGCTCAAAATGGCTCCCAGTTACAAAAATTAGCCCCCCTTGTAGAGCTCAGCGATCAATTATAAAATGACAAATAACTGAAAAAGATAAATATAACTGAAGTATGTATGTTGGCAGCCTATTAGCATCTTACTCTGGATGACATCATTTCCCAACATCATAATATGTTTTATTTTCCTGATTCACTAAAAGATTATATGATCATAATATGGTTGAATTAAAACTCTAGTACCATTATATCACAGCATACCATTAACACAAACTATAACAAAACCAATATATGAAGAAAATCAAGCAGTCATCCAGGAAAAAAGAAAGGGTAAAAAATTGAGACGTGAGAATAAATCATAAATCATATATGACTACATGATTTGTTGATATCAACATTAAGTTTTCCATTAAGTTACTGGAGGTTGATGGTAAGCTATTATCCTTGGGATACTTACCGTTTCAGTGAAACAACTTGTCTTTTGAGTTGCATCAAATCAAATATTTTTAGCCTAATTCCCAGACGGACATCAATGCATGGACGATCTTCAAACATATTTTAACCAACAATTCAAGAAATGTACTTTGATGCAATGAAATAACCAAAGTTGGGTCAACACGGCTCGATTAGAGAGATGAAGAGACGAAGAAAATGAAACTTACAAAATTCTGGTTGAGAGGGCAGTGCTCGATTTCGGCAGTGGCAGTATCAATTCCGACGCAAAAATCTGAAAATTGAAAAACATTGAAGTAGGAAAAAGGCTAACAACAAACGATACGATTCGGAAAACTTTGAAAAATCCAATACAAATCAAAATTCAACTGACTTGCTCAATTTTTTGGTATACACTTTTGACTAAAAACTGAAAGGTTAGACAATGCACTGCATCGTGGGCGTTTCAAGTTAGACAAATTGGCTCCCATCAAGTACTCAAACTTAACAAAAACAACCATAAACAAAGAATAAGAAACATACATACAATCCAAACTCTTTAGGTCCGCAAGACAATCAAGCACATACTGCAAACAAATATTTGAAATCATATGTATTGTTTTGAAACATACAAACAAATATTTAAAATCATAAAACATACTCTCTTTTAATCCTGTCAATAGATATGATTTTGTATACCTAACATTACCCGTTTTATTTTCTTGCAACTCTTTCTTATATTTCCCTTTTCTGCTTGAACGAAGAAGCGAATATCAAAATAAGAAATGGGGTTTCCTAAAATCAATATGATTATACAAATGGGGTTTAGTTAAAGGACTAAAAGTTGGCCTGAAAATTGGTTATACAAATCAATATGATTGAAACAAACATACTTGAATAGCTTTCAATAGATGATCGAAACAAACATATTGGAAAATTGTATACCTAACATTACCCGTTTTATTTTCTTGCAACTCTTTCTTATATTTCCTTTTTCTGCTTGAACGGAAGAAGCGAATATCAAAATAAGAAATGGGGTTTCCTAAAATCAATATGATTATAGAAATGGGGTTTAGTTAAAGGACTAAAAGTTGGCTTGAAAATTGGTCATACAAATCAATATGATTGAAACAAACATACTGGAATAGCTTTCAATAGATGACTGGGTGGAGCTCTCTTCAATAGTTTAACAAATTGACAAAAATAAATAAACAGAATAACGAAGTATTGGCCCCATACAAAAAGAAACATAAAATTCCAAAAATCAACAATCGAATCATATCAGCTAATTGGTTTTATCTGCACAAAATCAGCTAATAACATCAAGCTCGCTTCTAGCCTGAACCGACGCCATTCATTCAAATTCAATAACCCTAGTACTGAAAAAGGGAACTCACCCCATCCCCTGCCACCAACACCATAAGCAAACAAATGAAGCAAGAACTGGAAGAGAAAAAATTGATCTCCAAACACCAAGAAATTCATTTTGTACATCAATTGGGTGGACTGTATCTACTTTCTGATAATGCTAAACACCAAGAAATTCATTTTGTACATCAATTGGGTGCACCGTATCTACTTTCTAATAATGCTAAAATCTGATAATGTTTGGAAACACCAAGTAATGAGAAAAAGAAGAAAAGCCCGAAAATAAATGCAGGCTCACACATACACATTAACATATTCGTACATGTTTCATGTTTACATAATTGTAATTTTTTTTTAAAAAAAACCTCAATCATACTCTTGTAAAGTAGGCAACCCTTACCCTTTTAGCAAACTCACCCCATCCCCTGCCACCAACAACATAAGCAAACAAATGAAGCAAGAACTGGAAGAGAAAAAATTGATCTCCAAACACCAAGAAAATCATTTTGTACATCAATTGGGTGCACTGTATCTATTTTCTAATAATACTAAAATCTGATAATGCTTGGAAACACCAAGTAATGAGAAAAAGAAGAAAAGCCCGAAAATAAATGCAAACTCACACATACACATTAACATATTCGTACATGTTTCATGTTTATATAATCGTAATTTTTTTAAAAACCTCAATCATACTCTTGTAAAGTAGGCAACCCTTACCCTTTCAGCAAACTCACCCCATCCCCTGCCACCAACACCATAATCAAACAAATGAAGCAAGAACTGGAAGAGAAAAAATTGATCTCCAAACACCAAGAAATTCATTATGTACATCAATTGGGTGCTAAAATCTGATAATGCTTGGAAACACCAAGTAATGAGAAAAAGAAGAAAAGCCCGAAAATAAATGCAGGCTCACATACACATTAACATATTCGTACACTAAACCAATTTTTGGGTGCTAAAATCTGATAATGCTTGGAAACACCAAGTAATGAAAAAAAAGAAGAAAAGCCTGAAAATAAATACAGGCTCACATACACATTAACATATTCGTATGCTAAGCCAATTTCAGGTGAGATTTTGATATCACGCAGCGTTATAATATCGCAGAAAGAGAAGCAAAACCGAACCGGCAGGAGGGGTGAGGAATCGAGCAGACCCAGATGAGAGGTTTTCGGGGGAGCGAATCGAGCAGACCCAGATGAGCGGTTTGCGAACCGGCGGCGGGAGAACGGGACGACAAAGATGAGAGGGAATCCAGAGAGGCCGAAGGATAGAGAAGAAGTGGGTTTTGTAGAGGGCAAGTGAGGTTGGAGAAGAAGTGGGTTTTATAACTGGGTTTTCCATTGGAAGACGGAACAAATACCGCAAAGGTAGAAGAAAGTTTCAAAAAAGGCAGAAAAAGAGCTAAAAGATGGAAGACGGAACAAATACCACAAAGGTAGAAGGAAGTTTCAACCCTTGTTGCACGTGTGAAAGATAACTTTTAATCGCAATCGTAGAATCTTTGTAAAACATTAAATCCTGACCCATTTTTATTCCCAAGTCAATTACGAGCCTTCGACTATGAGCTGTATTGTATTATAGATAATATTTTCGAGATATTTCTTCCCAAAATTTGAGTATTTTAAAAGTTCAATTTCTATTTTTATCAAATTTATAACACTTTCTACGTAATACGAGAAATTGTACTCCCTCCCCGATTTTGACTTTTTAAAGTTTTTTTTCAAATATAAATTTTGACTTGTATTTTTTATTTTGTTAAAATCATAAAATACATAATTCATATTACACAAAAAGTATTACCAATAATGTGTTTTATGGTTATGAAAAAAATAAAATATATACATATCAATTTTTTCATTTGAAAATAATCTATTTGATTTTAATAAATCAAAACATAACAATTATTCTCTATGTTCCATCCAAATAGTAAATGTTAGAAAAGTTTAATTATTCAGGAATATATAATCTATATTATAATTTCGTTCAGTCTTTTTAAAAAGTTAACTACTGATCATGATTTATTTTTCCTAAACACAACTACTTGTCATGATTAACTTTCATTCTCTCAAGCGTGTGTGAGAACGGTTAATTTGTATGACTCCTCCCACGAAGTCCAAACCCACGTCCCTCCCTCAAACCCTTTCTTTCCCTTAGATGACGCCCTCCTTAAAACCTTTCTTTCTCTCCTCTGTCGATTTTTTTTCTTCATCTCCCTTTCTTTTAGATCGACCAAGCCACTTTCGCCACTGTAAATCTATGAGTATTTACAAATGAAAGCAGCCTCAAAGATAATTTTTTTCGATTTTTGAAAAATATTGTTACTCAAATATCTATTTTTTTCTATCTCTATGCAGTCTGCCCTCTCTCTCGATTTCGTTTTTCGTCATAGCGGTAGAGGAAGTGGATGATCTCAAATGGATTTCATTTTTTGAGGTTGCAATCTTAAGTGGAAATTGGCATTGCCTAATGGTGAAGACCAGGATCACTAGTACGCTAACCCGATGGCAAGTCGTGGATCAGATAGTCTGATTTTGGTGAAGACTAATGGTTGTTGTTGACGGGTTGATTAACCGTCGGATGGAGTTTGCCAAGGTGTTGGAAGAACATGGCATAAACAGTGTGCCCCACTTTGTGTGGCTACCACTTTCATCTTCTTGCCAATTGTCTATTAAACAATTGATTTTCTTTTTGGCATATTTTAACATCTAACGGATTATACATCTACAATGTGATTATGTGAAGCTTTTGATGATTGGTAGTTATTGGTCAAATGTGATGTAGAAACTTTTGTTTATTTGAGTTGTTGCAATTATTAGTTATTTTTTGGTTCTGGTAGTTTGTTCGTGTTTTTGTGTTCAATTTCTTTAATTTTTTTGGGTTCTTGCTAATATTTTTTTATGTTTGTCAATCTCGCGAGGAATCCCCAAGTCCAAGACTTTTAAGTTTGACATATTTTTTATTTGATGAACTTGATGAATGTATTGAGAAAGCCTTTTGATTAATGCAGATCGTGTATGGGATTTGAAACTAATAGTATTTTAAATGGTTAGAACTTAGAACTTAGAGTGAAGTAGAAACAGGAACTTACATGTTGTCTCCATATTTAAGCATCCAATCCCGTTAGCATGTTCCCAATTAGATAACTTAAACAAAGTCAGAATTGTAGATTAGTTCAAAACTCAACAGGAACTCCCTATTATGATTAACCACAAGGTGGAATCTATCATGTAAATAAACTTTGATTATTATGGGAATCTAAGTTGTTGGATAAGTCCAAGTAGTATAATTGAAGTCAGTTTTTCTTCTTATGATTATTACTACTATTATTATTTCCTTTTTTCAGATCATTGTTGGAGATTAAGAAGTACAAATCTTATATGTAATCTTTGTAACCATAAAATATTATTGCTACAATCTCATTTCTTTAGCTAAAAAATTCATTATCGCTTTCCTTTGAAATAAATTAATTATAATCAATTATTGTTTTAATTTTGATTGCTTTACATTAAATTCATCATTTAAGTCTGACACAAACGTTGCAGCCAATAAAATGTATTTTTTTTCTTTATCTTTTGGGTTTTGTTCTCTTTCGTTGTGTAGTATACATTGATCGACATCTACAAAATCGCAAACATATATTGATTCATTCGCATACTATTTCCTCCATTCATTGATCAAGTATCATACTGGCTCCGTGCCATAGGTAGGCACACAATCTATACATATATAAAAGGAGAGGAGCAAGTTTTGGAAAGTTTCCGCCAAAAGTGACTTTCCAAATTTAGAAATACTTCTAATTTGTATATAATTTACTTTTTGCATTGGAAATTGAAAATAGAAAATGTCATTATTATGGTTGATTGAATAAATGATTCCAAAACCTCTTCACATTCTTATTTAGTATAAGGTCAGGCTAACCACACACTAATATCTTCTCCCTACACCCCAAGTTTTAAAATTGCAAAAATGACATCGTGTGAAATGACAAAATACACCCTCCAACCTAAAATAACACCCCACAACTTAATTATAGTAATGTCATTCTATAAAATGTGAACATTCTCCTTGCACCTCAAATTTTATACTTACTGTAGCTACGTCTTCCTTCCTTTCCCACCATTCTCACTTTTGTTTAGTTCCTCCACAACCCTACCTACATCATATTGTTAAAAAATGCCAAACATGGAGCCTAAAGAAGTAATTGAAACAAATAATGTAAGTATTACTTCCATTTTATTCGATTAAAACTTTACTTTTCATCAAATTTTGTCTAAATTCCAAACCTGCATGTTCGTCGTGTGCGGCTATGGTTTGCCGCACACTCTTCCTTGTGTGCGCAAGATACTCACCGCACACGCCTCTTATTGTGCACCAAATGTTTACCACACAGTCCTCCTTTTGTGCACAAAGAACTTGCCGCACACTCCTTCTTTTGTGCACAAAGTGTTGGCCGCACAGTGTGTAATTGACATGCAATTTTTTTTTCCAGGATTCAAAGACATCCCCTACGGAGCCTAGTGTTGTAGATCCAGGTCCAATTCAAGATATTGTTGTAGATTACACCGATTTGTTCACAACGCATGCACGTTTTCCATCTCGAGAGGATTTGTGTGATTGGGTACGTGCCACGGGAAAGGAACATGGTTTTGTGATAGTTACTATTAGGTTGGACAGTGGAACGGGTAAGAGAGGACCACGATTGTATTTGGAGTTGCGAACGTAATGGGTATCAATGTCAATCCAAATCCAAGGTTATTGATAATTTGAGTAAAACAACAACAGAAGTAACAAAGGAAGGTAGGAAAGAATGTGGATGGAAGAAGTGTGGATGTCCATTTCGTTTGCGAGGCATACAAGTATTTGGTGATGAAGAATGAGAACTTTCGATTGAATGTGGGGTGCATAATCATTCACAAGAGCCTCATCTGCATGGCCACTCATATGTTGGTCGATTAGCACGGGGGGGGGGGAGAAAGAATATGTTCTGGACATGTCAAATGACAATACTCGGCCAAAGGACATTTTGATGGGTTTACACCAAAAATTTAAAGATAATAAGTCTTCATTAAAGATTGTGTACAATTGTCGTATGAAGAATAGATTTTTGGAACGTGATGGTCGATCGCAGATGCAGCAGCTTGTGTCGAAATTGATTGAGCATGGATATTACTATCATCATAGGAGATGTGAGTCGACTAACACTGTGAAGGATTTGTTCTTTGCTCACCCTCAAGCGTTGACTTATTGCGTTCTTTTCCAAACGTTCTTTTAATGGATTGCACTTACAAGACAACCAGGTACAAGTTACCCTTATTGGAGATCGTTGGTGTCACGTCGACAAACATGACATTTTTTGTTGCATCTGTTTATATGGGGTATGAGCAACAAGAGAACTGTATTTGGGCACTTACTATCTTGAAAGCATTGATGAATCAATCATCTCTACCCACTGTGATTGTAACTGATCGAGAACTTGAGTTGATGAATGCAGTTGAGGTAACTTTTCCAACATCAAGACATTTTCTTTGTCGGTGGCATATTAATAAAAACATTGTGGCAAATTGTAAGAAAATGTTTCGCACGAAAGAATTATGGGATCAATTTATTGTTGCTTGGAATACGTTTGTGGTCGCAAAAACTGAGTCATCATATGATGAATACCTTCGGAGACTGCAGTCAGATTTTACTGATTATCCGACAGCCGTTCAATATGTCATGAACCAATGGTAGGGTCGTATAAGGAAAGATTTGTGTCTTGTTAGACGAATAATATAATGCATTTCGACAATAACACAACAAACATGTATTTAAATATTTTTAATATTTAATTTATTTCTCTAAATTTATAAATGATATAAAAATATCTAACATTGCTATTAATTGTATCTTATTTTAGGATGGAGAGTCAACATTCGGTGTTGAAAAGACATCTTCAATCGAGCCAAGGTGACTTTGAGACATGCTGGAAACAAATTCACACACTCATTGAGACATCACATATTGCAATCAAGGGTTCATTTGCGAAGAGTCGAACAATGATTCTATAGAAATTCAAATCAATATTATTTCAACACCTACGAGGTTTGGTGTCGATAATTTATAATTCTATCACCCAATCGCAATCTTCGTATTATCGGTCCTGTCAAATTGCGAATAGCTGAAACAGTCTCCGCATTATCGGCTGTAGTGAGATTAGTCACCCTAACCCTAGTCGATCGAGCGACAGGCTTCTGCACAATGGAATATGAAATTCGCAAGTACCAATCCATGTATTCGGGTGAACATTCAGATGGATATCGAGTAGCTCGCCCAAATTGTTCCGAAGATAATATATGGCTCTCAACAAGGTTCCAGTATGTTGCAAGTGCTATCCACATTATCATATCGCGAGGGTTATTTCTAACAGGGATGTCATGTGCGATATGGATATATGGAATAGTCTGCACGCGTCCGAAATGTCGAAGCACTCGGTCTGGTAGGTATGGCTCGACATTGGCTCCCATGACTATGCATCCATGATATAAGGAGTTTTGATGAAATGGAAAATGCTCCCTGACTGTGTCGTCGTAAGGGGTCCACGCAACCTACAACATATTTAAATTTTTATTAAATACAACAATTTAATAACGAATTACTGAAGCACGAGCATAAATAAATGCAAAAGATGAATACCCACGTCATTCGCCGTAAACATGCCAATATTTTCACGTATAGCCCGTAACCGGTCCATGCTTGTTCCTTGATTTCCGACCAGTTTCCACATACGAGCATGCGCTTGTATGTTTTGGTACCCCACATTATAATCAAGGCTCAACTGTGGAAATCGTAAGTATATCCATGCCTACATGCAATAAAACATTCAATTAGACGTGAAATATCCAGCTATAAATTAAATATGTCAAAAAAACTAAATTTTAAATATGTCTCTAATAATGTGAAGTATCCAGCTATCTGCTTCGTCTCATATCTGGACGCTTCACCTAGCTGTCTATATAGATAAGCCAAGGTGGCAACTCCCCACGCATAGGTATGTACATCATCAAGATCATCCAGCCACTGCAAGTATAAGAGCATCACTCGTGAGCCGCTCTTATCCGTGAAGATGGTGTAATCCAAGAGGTACAGCATGTAAGCCCTCACCGAACACGTCACCTTGTCTAAATCATCAGAACTGGCATCATCACTAAACCTATTACGTAGCCACTCTAACTTGACTGAAGCACCCCTTCTACCTCCCATTCCCTCGATCATCTCACCTTTGAACACTCTCAATATCTCGCTAGTAGACTCCAAATTGATGTTTTGTGTAGCAAATAATGGCGACCCTGATATCGGAAGTCCAGTAATACAAAAAACATCATCCAATGTGATCGTCATTTCACCGAAGGGCAAATGGAATGAGTTTGTCTCTGGATGCCACCGCTCCACAAAAGCTGAAAGCAACAGTTTGTGAACATCAAGATAGGTCAGATTCCTTAGGGTATGGATCCTTATTCCCCTTACCAAATCCCTCCATGCTTGGGCACCCTCCGGAATGACCCAGTGACGTAGTTTTGAATGATGATGGTGAAATTTCAAAACCTCTCGCTCTTATCCACTCCAAATCGATAATGCTACATGTGACTTGTACGTAATCAACAAAGATGGGTCAAGTGGACCATCGGGAAATCCCATCTCAGGCTCAGGCTCAGGATCCTGAAAATGTATAGGCTTTTGATCTATATGCTCCGGGGGCACTTCTGCGTCACGTGCATGTTACATTTCTCGTCTGGCCGATACGGTGACACGACGCCTAATATATTTATTGCAGAACCTATCAATTAGACCTCCTGTAATCAACAACAAATAAGTAATATTAGAGGTTATATAGAATCGGTTCAAGCCTAAATAAGTAAATAGAGCAGTCATAATTTTTTTGAATGTTAGACAAATTTGAGGCCTGTGCGGCATATTCATGATGCACATGTGTGGGCTTGTGCGGTGGAGATTTAGTGCACATGAGGTGGTGTGTGCGGTACTCAGTAAACACAAAGAACAAGGTGTGTGCGGCGAATGATGTGTGCACAGTGAGGGTAGTGTGCGGTTTGAAGTGAACGCACAGAGGTGAAGTGTGCAACAGTTATTAACCGCACGCATAGCTTTGTGTGCGCTGAACCAGGGCCGCACACTGTTTATCGAATTTCCAGCCTAAACTATGTTCATCTAAGCAACCAACCTATATTATACAACAAAGAGTTCATCAAAATTGAGAGAGAAAGAGAGAGAGAGAGAGAAGAATACCTCGGTTTGAAGAAGACATTGTGGGCGGGGTTTTGTTCTTCCCGTAACATTCAGTGTGCGGACTCCCTTGTGCGTTTGTGTTTTGGCCAAGTTGGGGTTTGGTCAGGTTGGGGTTTTGGGGTGTTGGTTAGTGGTTGTTTTGGAAATTAAATGTGGGGTGTAGATAGAATAGGATGAGTTAGATAGGAAAATTAAATGATGGGTAAAATAGGAAGTTAGGGTGGGGGGTAAGGAGTAAATTTTAAAAATTGGTTAAATATATGGGATGCAGATAGAATTGGGGTGTAGAGAGAAGATATTGGTGTGTGGTTAGCCTGACCCTTTAGTATATTAAGAAAAATATGCATAGTAGAAACATGAGAGATAACAAAACCAAGTTTTTTTGGTCAATTTCTTTGCATCAATATCCAGGCTAGGAAAAATAAAGATGAAATAAAACAACGATTTTGAAACTAAATCATATACACATACTTTGAAGTAAAACTAATTCACAGACAATCAATTAATAATAACATCAAGATATGACAATTTTTTCTCTATTTCATCATAACCAAAGTTATTATTGTAAAAAAAATATCCATAAATCGAGATAGGACCAATTTTTTGAGACAGCTAGCTATATGTAAAAAATAAATGAAAATTCAATAATTTCTGATTTTTTAGTTACTTTTACATGTTAAAAAATTAAGACATAAAAAAAGTACTGATGATGAAATTAATCAGCATTTAGATCGAATTTGTTTGTTAGTTGAACTAAACACGAATTAAAATTAATAAACGAGTTTTGAAGTTAAACAAAGTTTTTGAAATATTTTTGGAAACATAAACATACCAACAAGTTTTCGGTAAGTCGGTGGTCATAGCTTCCGTTGCTGGACTTTCTTTAGATGGTAACCTTGAGATTGGTCATCGCTGCAAAAAATGCGTAAACAAAATTGCAATGTGTGGTGAAACTAGGGTAAAAGTGTTTTCTTTTTGTTTATATACATCAACTAAAACAATATGGTTTTATGAGTGTTTACCGGATCGCGGTCCAAAAGTTATCCATAGCACTCTTTAAACCAAATTTTCCGATGTATATTCGTCGATCGTTTGAATTTTTTGTTCATTTTCCTTGACCCATCTCCTACATTTTATTTTCTTTGGTTATATATTATCTTAAATATTTTTTCTTTATGTATGATTTTTAAATTGAACCATAATACTTGAATTATTTTGTAAAAATTACCAATTTTAAAAAATGTAGTTTTTAAGATTTTATGACAAAACATGTTAGTATATCACAAACAATTTGCCCTTTGTCTGATATTATATGCGCTATCAATTTTTTTAACATTAATGTAACTTTTATTTATATATATTTATTTGTATATATTTTAATATCATTTTTTAATACGGGAAACACATCAGTAAATTTAAATTTTGTTGAGACTCCAGAGTAGAGAATGAGAAAAAATAAACCTCAATTCCATTGTTTAGAATTATAATTATGGGCTTCAATGCAAATATTATTGTTTATATCCAGAAAAAATATTAGATTTGAAATTGAACTGAAATTCTTAATATTTTTATTCTATAAATTGATTTTTTTTCTCTAAAGTTAAAACATTTTTAAACCTAAAGACTCTTGATTTTCATTAATTTTTTTTATTTCTATTAATTTGCTTATACATTTAGATTTTTAATTGAACACTACATGAGAGTCAAACAAAATAATCTTAATTTTAATGTTACAAAATTATGATATTCAATTCTACACATTGAACTCATAATCTTTATGTTGCAATTATTTGAGTATTTTATTAGCACTAAAGTTTTAACTATTGTATTGATATGAATATAGGCTTCGTTTATCGCACGAATGCTTTGATTATAATTTTCTATAATTAACTTCAACTTTTAATGTACAAAGTAAATTGTTTTGGTCAAGGACATGTCACTTCGATATCAATTTAAAGATCTGTTAAAAAAGTTATTGTTTTTATTAACATAATTTTCAATAATTTGTTTTATATGTATATTGAACTCGTGATTTTTCATATAATTATTCGGTTATATGGTTATCATTAAAATTTTATATTGTTTTATTTATATCAATATTGAATCGTGCATTACACGGTTGTATTGTATTATATATAAAACAAAAGTGCATAATTTTTAGAAATTTCCCGCCAAAACTCACTTTTCAAAAATGGAATCACTTATATTCTGTTTATGTAAAAAAAAAATTGAATTTGAGAAATGTCATTTAATGATGTCGATAGAAACTAGGGATAAGTATACCATTAGTCCCTGAACTTTGGCTGAAGCCATCATCGGTCCCCCAACTTCAAAAAGTTTCACCACTGACCCAAGTAGACCTTTTTTGCTCATCGGAGGTCCCTAGCCCTAACGTCGTTTGTTTATTTCCGTTAAGTGAGCATGTGCCACTCACATGTACAAAATAAGGTGGTTATGTATAACATCATCAAAATAAAGGGGCAAAGTGAATATAAACTAATTTTTTTTCCTTAATCTGTTCTCTATTATTTCTTATTTTTTTGGGTCTGAGATTGACAGGCAGATCCCCACCGAAATAAATTAATAAATTCACCATACACCCATCTCTCATAAAACCTCAGGAATTCACCATCTTTGTTTTGATGTATTTTTATTTTTCAGCTGCTGTTGTAATTGCTATTGCTTCTTCTTCATGAGATGATGCTGCAGCAGGGTGTTCCTGGCCTACTGGGCAATTCCGACGATGGCACCGCTGCAGCTCATCAAGCTCGCGAGAGTGGTGGCGGCAGAAGCAGCAGTGGAGAATTGGGTGGTGGAGGTGGTGGGTCAATTAGTGGTGGGTTTAGTGAGGAAGAAAGAGGGAGGATGGAAAAAGGTGAAAGGAATTCGGGTGGAAACAGGTGGCCCCGACAAGAAACACAACAGGCATCTCTCTTTCACCACCGGCTCCTCTCCTTCCCCCCGTAAACCTCCCCACAGCAAATCCTCCCCCAGGTAATCTCCATATGGTTAGCCCTACCGCTTTTTCCTCATTTGGTGTCTCCACGTTACTGGGATTAGCCGAATCGGTTGGTAACTCGTGACGACAGACGGGGCACAAGTTACTAATAGATAGCCAAGGTAGAATGCAATCGGAATGGTAGATGTGCTTACACGGCATTTCGCGAGCTTCGAAGCCGAGAGAGAATGCTTCTTTACAAACCGCACAGTGTGATTCAGTGTTCATATGTCCGTCAGATATTTCAATCGTCGGCGATTCAATTGACGGGCTGCCGACCGACCAAATCAGATTAATTTCAATCGTGATAGCCGATCTAGCAATCGGTAAAACCCTGACCCCATCAAAAACTCCAACATGGTCGCGGGCAAAGGCTGGATCCCCGAACGGGTTCCATCATCGTAATACAACTCAAAACCTCTTTCTCCACCGCTGGAGTCTTCATCACCACCGCCATGGTCAGCAGGACCACAAAGTACGATAATCGAATTAAACGACGATCGGTCTCCGTTATTTCGACGGCTATGGCGAGACCGTGGATCTAAACTCCCGTTGCCCAGCACGTACTTAGCGATAGTAGAGGGTGAGGTATATATTCACTTTACCCCCTTATTTTGATGATGTTATACATAACCCCCTTATTTTGTGCATGTGAGTGGCACATGTTCACTTAACGGAAATAAACAAACGTCGTTAGGGTTAGGGACCTCCGATAAGCAAAAAAGGCCTACTTGGATCAGTGGTGAAACTTTTTGAAGTTGGGGAACTGATGATGGCTTCGGCCAAAGTTCAGGGAGTAATGATATACTTATCCCTAGAAACTATTCCAATTGAGTTTACTTTTTTTATTTGGAGAATTAAATTCGAAAATGACATATAACTAATTACATACCAAAGTCATATAACTATTAAATAATAAATATTACACAAAAATAAAGTAGAAATCAAAATTCTAGGCGAGCTATTAATAAGTCATACATGGTCCATGTACATATAACTAATTACAAACAAAATCAATATATAAAAATAATTAGTAAAAATTGTATTCACTCAAAAATATTGAATAGTTTAGTATTATTATAAATAAAAAATAGGTAAATAAAAATACTTACGATTGTTTTTAATAGATCTTGAAATATAGTTCTATAATATTTAAAACAAAAAATAAATAAAAAATACTCATAGGCTTGACTTTGTTTATTTTTTTTAGTTTGAGTCCGTCTTAGTTTAAATTATCACTAGATTTTGTATTTGTGCTTATGGCACGGTGTCAGTATGAAGCGGACAATATGCAAATGAATTGATATATGCTTTAGATTTCATAAATATCTGATGAATGCACACTCCACAACTAAAAAGAAGACAAAACCCAATAAACAAAACAAAAAAAATACTCTCTCCGTCCCTAAATTATCGTCCTCCTTTCCTTTTTCGTCCGTCTCAAAATAATTGTCCACTTTGAAACTTACCTTTTTAGAACAACAATTTTACCACTTTACCCTTACTTTTTCACTCTACTTTAATTATGGGCCACATATATATGGGCTTTAAAGGAAACTACACATTAAACCAATATTAATAATCCAGTCAAATAGGTTTTCTTAAACGGTGCGCCGGATCAACCAGAACGATAAATTAGGAACGGAGGGAGTACATTTTATGATGGTCCATTACAAATAAGTAAGAATACCGAGAACTTTATGTCATGTTCAAATTAGAGTGACACTTTCTTTTTGTTAATTCTTTATGTAATTGAAAAATTGAAATGTAATATATAAATTATGTTGTAGAAAGAGATACATGTTTTTTTTTTGTGGTTTCAATTAAATAGTCATATAAAATTTAAGATGCAGTTTTTTTTTTAATTACATTACAATAATGAACAATACATATTCTGAAATCTCAAACTGTGAGTTAAATTTGAACGATGCATACTCGTGAATATTTCAATTGAATTACATATTCTGAAATCTCAAACTGTGAATTAAATTTGAAGTTTGGAACCCAAATAATGTTGTTTCGTAGCATAGTCTATTCACTTGAGTTATGCAATAACACGAAATTAAATGTTATAAGACTGAGAAACCATGTTTTAGAAGGTTGAGTTCTTTCAAAGGACAATTTTGGTGGTACTCTTTTGATTCCAAGAATGTCAATGATACTATTTGATCCTAAAATTTCTTTCAAATTCCAGATAAAACATTTTTTTGTTGATTATGTCTTACGCAATGTCTATGAATAAAAACCATGATAAGTCATTGTCTAATATAAGACTCCATTTGAAAACATGTTTTTGGTTATTATCAGTTGTATGTAACTTTATCTAGAGTTACTATGTGATATTTATAGTTGCAATAGTCGTACACGTTGAATGAAAATTATTGTATATAAAAAGTATTCCAAAATTTATATTATTTTTTTCAAATTTATAAGATTTTCTATATTTAATTTTACTGTTTATTATTTTTTGTTTATTTTGTTCATATTTAAAAAATTATATATTATTCAACTTTAATTCGGTATATAATTTTATACACATGTAGAATCCGTGCAACACATGGGTGCATCTCTAGTCTAATTAGCATTAAAATTGGTCATAATTACAAAAATCTTGAGTATGATTAATATGTTAATATTAAATGTGGACGGTAAAGTTAAAATGTTATAGAGATAATAAACATTAGTTTTTTAAAAGTGAACTTTGAAAGTAAAACATCTCAAAATAGTATAATGAGTTTTTTTTGTCGGAAACAGATGGAATATTCAGGAATGGAACGAGTAGTATAATACTCCTCTGTTCCAAGTAAATAGTCCACTGTTCTATTTTTTTTATGTTTCACTTAAATAATATACTTTCAAAAATTAAGGCATAAAAGTGTGATTTATTACTAATGAGCTACTAAACATGTCATTTCTTAAAAAAATTAACTTTCAAACAGAGACTTTTTGTCAGAAACGAAGGAAATACTTGCTATATGTTGCTCTAATAAAATAGAGGATAATTATTTGCTCTTATATTTCTATGGCATGAGATGAAGTTCCGGGGCCTAGGCACCGTTTATATTAGTAAATAGTAATAGTAATGAATTACTCTCTCAGTTTCGAGCAAATTAAGAGTCTCCATTTAAAAGTTAATTTTTTTACGATAATGATACTTTTAGTGGTTTATTAGTACTAAAATGATACTTTTATACTTTAACTATATTTTGTGTCCATGCCTATGGCACGACGTCAGTTTGTGACTTCATAAAAGTATAGAGCAAGTAGTATTCGAATAAATGAATCTATGTTTGGTTTTGTAAAGATCGAATCAATGTACACTAAAAAAAGAAAAAAAAAACCACATTTTATTGGCTGCAAAATTTGTGACTTATCATGTATCAAAAAGAGTCGAATGTTTCTGGTTATGGTGACATACAGGGTACTACAGCCCAAAGTCTTTTTCTGAAAAGGATAAACTCACAAAATAACTAATTTAACTCAAAGACATGAAAACTAACAAAATTAACATATCTCTGTAATCAATTAAAACAACACGATTGTCCAACAATAGAAGAAAATTTTAAAAATAACTTTTGTAAGCAAAACCAATAATCAAATTTAAGAAAAAAAAATGAAATTTGACATGTATAAACAATATTTTATTATTTTCTCAATAATGACAACTTAAACTTCTATAGGAGGCTCTTGCTTGACAACATGGTTGGTTTTGAAATACGATATGTAATAACTTTGTCTAGTATTTTCACCTACACGTGAGACTCTTGCTTCACAACATGGTTGGTTTTGAAATGCCATATGCAATAACTTTGTCTAATATTTCCACCTACGCATGAGGCAAAGAAGACCCAAACTGATTCATTTAGCTATATTTAACTACAACCTTCCTGATCAAACATTTCATAGCAACATGGGCATTGGAACATCAATAGGTAAAGCGTGCACGCACAAAACACATAAATATAGACATAGAGAGAAGGAAAGTTAACCGAAATTTTATCCGCGAGGTGAGTGAGATCAGAGAAAGCAGAATCGCTATCGCTGTTGTAATGCGAGCAATCAGCTCCAAGGCTATCACTAAAAAAGAGGAATCACACTTACAATTTACAAATCAATTACAAATATACTCATTTTCCAAATATCCATCAACAAGCTACATTAGTCTATGGATTATGGAATAAAAAGATATAAGTTATCGAGGAACTCTGGGTTAAGCATTATTTAATTTGTTCAAGTTTGTCTTTTCTAAGTGACAAAATCATGGATGCTTTGTTTTCTTTCTAAAAAGTAAAGAGGTATATGTAAACAAAAGGCATCAAAACATCAATAGGCATAGGTAAAGCGCGCACACACAAAACACATAAATACAGATAGAGAGAGAGAGAACGAAAGCTAACCGAAATTTTATTCGCGAGGTGAACGAGATCAGAGAAAGCAGAATCGGTATTGCTGTTGTAACGCGAACAATCAGCTCCAAGGCTACCACTAAAAAAGAGGAATCACACATACAATATACTTATTTTCCAAATATTCGGCAGCAAGCTACAATAGTCTATGGATTGGGGAATAAATGGATATAAATTATTGAGGAACATGTAAGTCTCTGTTTCTATATCAATCTTGCATTAACTGGTAGGTGTAATACAATGTTAGTTTACTCATATCTAAAAAATCTTATTTCTCTAATTTCTTTTGTCCATGTATTGATACAGCTTAGCAGAGACAGACATCCCTTGCTATACAATTGAGATTACAACACAATCTAGTCAATTAGTTATTTCTCTTGCAAAATATCCGCACTCGGTAGGAGCAAAAATGTATGGTGCTTTTTGGTGCTCACATTGTCAAGAACAGAAACAGATATTTAGTGGTTGCTACTTCACTCTAAGTTTTTTTAGTAGCATTGGTTAATTTCAATCTGCTACTATAAATGGATTTTAGAGAGATGAAGACAAATACGCTAAGAATAAACACACACAAATTGACATACACCTCAGACAGAGAGAAACTTACAGATTCGGAGAGGACGGCGAATTGTTTTGATTGATTCCAGCAACGGCGACTTAAAAGTCTTGGTCTTGGGGATTCCTCGCGAGATTGACAAACTTAAAAAACCCCAAAAACATTAAAGAAATTGAACACAAAAACACAAACAGACCACCGGAACCAAAAAAATAACTAATAATAACAATAATTCAAATAAACAAAAACTTCTACATCACATTTGACCAACAACTACTATCGTCAAAAGCTTCACATAATCACATTGTAGATGCGTAATCCGCTAGATGTTCAAATATGCCAAAATGAAAGTGGTAAGCCACACAAATAGCTCCTTAGCTCTTTCTAACTCAAAAAGCTCCACGACATGGTACCCTTTGTTAAAGTGGGTTACACTGTTTATGCCATGTTTTTCCAACACTTTGGCAAACTCCATCTGACGGTCAATCAACAGATCTACAAAACAACCCGTCAACAATACTCGCCAATCAAGAGTCTTCACCCAAATCAGACTATCTGAAGCAAAACCAAACCCTTTATATTCAACGATTTGAGATCATCCACTTCCTCCACCGCTATGACGAAAATGAAATACATATTTGAAAAAATGAAATCGAGAGAGAGGGCAGAGATAGAAAGAAATCGAAATGAATAACAATATTTTTCAAAAATCGAAAAATTACCTCAAAATCGAATTGGAGACGATTCTGACGACGGCTTGAGGGATCTTGCCGAAAAGAAGGGAAAGGAGTCACATTCATGGATTTAAAGCGGCGACAATGGCTTGACGATAGATCTAGAAGAAAGGGAGAGGAAGAAAAAAAAATCGACAGAGACAGAGCGACATCTAAGAGAAAGAAATGGTTTGAGGGAGGGACGTGGGTTTGGACTTCGGGGGAGGAGTCACAAAAATTAACAGTTCTGATAATTAAACCCGACCGATAGTTATCTGTGATAAAAGTTAATCTCGACCCATAATTAAAATGGAAGAAGTATAATACTTCGCTTAGAGCAAAACCATTGCTGCTTCTTAAGCCTCTTCTTAAAAAATAAACAAGGAAGCATTCTTCTTAAATTAGCCACATATGAGAGAGAGAGAGAGAGAATGAAAGCTTCCTAAATAGGAAGAAAGGAAGGAGGGAAGAAGATTGGTGCAATAATTTTGCAATATTTTTTTAACTAAAAGCAAATGATTGGTGCATTTTTGTATATAAATTAATTAAGTTTTTTTTTTCATTTTTTCCTATAAATATTATTTATAAATTAATTAATATATTTATATATAAATTAATTAATGTCTTTATTTATAAATTAATTTATTTATACAGAATATTTATATATAGAATGTATTAAATAAAGTTAAATAAAGTTAAATAAATTTATTTATTTGAGAAATATAAATATAAGATTAAAGTGTAAAGTTAATAAGATGACAGTAGAATCCAATTAAGAAGATGTTAAAAAGATATACAATAAAAAAATATATTCTTAAATTGAATAAGAAGAGAAAAATATGTATATGATAATAAGATCCAAATATCAAGATGTATAAGAATATTTAACATTGGAGTTGCACTTAGAGCAAGCCCAACCTGGGTTTTCCCCAAAATCTAATTCAAATCATCTCTTCCAATGGTAAATATTAAAAAATCTAATCTAAATCAACAAGTGATTTTGGAAAAAAAAAATCACCTCTTGAACCCAAAAGACTCCAAATCCAAGGTTACCTTTTCATGTGGTATGATTTGAGTGATTGATATATTATTTTTTCTCATTGCATTTCTTGATCAATTTTTAGCCAAATTTTTTTATTTATTTTTAATTTTTTTATCTGAATTAAAGTACACATTTTTACTAATAAAAAGAGACTTGGTTTGTTTCATTTGGATATCAGAAAAAAATTATATGATTTTTTTAAGTTTTTAGTAATTATTAATAGAGATAAAGATGGTAAAATATATAAATGTGTTGGATTTTGTGCCACCATCGGGAAGGTTTTTGATTTTGAATCAAATAAATATCTAATAAATTATTTTATTGATTTTTAATAGGTTGAATTTGATTTTTGATTTGATTTTTTTAAAACCATCGTACATTCTCTTATATCCCTCACCTGCTAAATGTTTCCAATAAAGAAACCGGATGAACAGTTCCAAGAAAACCAAAAGGAGATCCACTTGGCGAACCTAATTCCAACACGTCATCGACACAAATCCTACATGGCACCCACTCGTTCTCGTGCAATTCCCCATGGACCCCATCCCATTCAATCTTTACTCTTTACAGCAAAGCCCCCAAAAAAGTTAGTGTATCTTTTGAACCCCGTAGAACTCTAACTGGATCGGATCATATAACCTTCTACAACAAACGGCCGTCAACTCCCCGTCATCACCATGGAGTATTAAATTTCCCCTGTCGCTGCTTTCAGCATTTCAGTTCACCAGTTCCCTCTCTGCACAAAAAGAAGCTTTTCGCCCCCGGACCCCCACACGAAACCCCTCTTTCTCTCTTTAGATTTCTCCTCCCAACATCACTTCTGCTGCATTTCGTGCGAAATCGGCGTTCGATTGACCAGTCTCCTATTCCTGAATCATAATCAAGCTTTTTTACGTCTTGAAATGAAAATCGAATCTTGGACTGAAGCTAGGGTTTTTGAGTAGTTCTTCTTCAATGGCGATTAGAGGCGTTGATTTCAAGTGGTTAGTTTGTTCATTCTTTCTCGTAATTCGCTAATTGTGCGTTTTCTTATCATATCCTTATTTTATTGTTAACAAGAATTCGTTTCCTTTTCGGATATATTGCAGGTACGATGGCTTCTTCTTGTCAATGCTCGCGACTAGCATGTATCCTTTGGTTGTTCATCTTGAAGGCTAAATTCCATTTTCTTTGTTCATTTCTCTGTTTTAGTATTTCCAAGAATATTATTGTGTGTGTGTGTGCGCGCGCGCGCTTGCCTCTGTTATGATGAAGTGTTTGCAATTGTTGTTTATGTTGTTTGCATTTATTGGAATTACTTATGCTGATTCTTGACAATGTAACTATTAGAATTATTGTCGCGATCAATTGGAAGCGCTATCATCTTTGTACATACCCTTTGCACATATGGATCGTGGTGGGTGTTTTATAAAGCCTTTCGACGATTATAACTCAATTTTACTTATTATTACTTCTATTTTCCGTTCTCTGTCTAATGATATCTTTACGTTTTTGGGTTAGGTTGACTACACTACTGTATTTGTTTTTCGCCTCTTGATGTTTGTTGATAACGGCTTTGCTGCGGGAATGGGATTGTAAGGCCTCACCTTCTGCGTTGTGCTCATCTTAAAATTCCTTGCACTGATGACATGATTAATTTTGGTATTATTACCATCAAGTTCCACTCAAGTCTATGCAACTATGATATTTTAGTGTGCATTTTGTTGCATCTATTGAGGATGCTATTAGTTTCCAACTTGTTTAGTTGGTAATATATCCAAATGCAATGATGATCACAAAATGATCTTAGATTCGAATCTTTTCTGCTTATCTTGGATATGTAGCAGATCCTAATAAGCATTATAAAGTGTTTTCCCCTTGCTTCTGAAACAGACAAGTGGTTGTGTCTTCCAAATTCTATCTATTCCCATGTGTCCTCGGTTTGAATTGTTTTATTTGCTCACTTTTCTTTTCAAGTTCTTTTTTATTTTGCTTTTAAAATGGTATTTCATGTAAAATTCTGAATTCTGATATTAGCAATTTCATTTGATATAGGGATTTTGGTTGGCAGCAGAGATATGCTCGTTTTTGTGGAAGAATAGTTGTTCTTTCCATTATGTCTGTGCTGCTGTATCCATTCTTATGGGCGTGGACAATTATTGGCACACTATGGTTCAATAGTGCAAGACGTTGTGTAAGTTAATGACCTACGGATTTTCATTTTTTGGTACGTTATTTAGGAGTGGGGGCTGGAAGTAGTCTGTTGAAACTTAAAAGAGAGATATTTTGCCCAAATTCTTGCAGTTGCCTGAAGATGGTCAGAAATGGGGATTCCTTATTTGGTTGCTTTTCAGCTACTGTGGACTCCTTTGCATTGCTTCCCATGCAGTGAAAAAGGTTAGATGTTATTCATATTTTCCTGCTTCATGTATAGGAGCTTTTATCTTTTATATTTAAGTGCTTCAAGTGAGATTCGAATAAACCCCATTCAAGTATCTGTCTGCTTTTGCTTTGGTTTATAAGCCAGCTGCATGACTTTCTCTCTCTCTCTCTCTCTCTCCTTTATGCAGTCATAAGATATATGACTGCCCGTTTGATCTTTATGTTTGAACTTTGATCTGCAGTGGTTAACAAGAAGAAAAGCTCATTTGCTACGTGCTCAACAGGGTATTCCTATTTCAGAATATGGGGTAACCTCTACAAATATTCTTTTACTTCAATTCTGTGTTACTACTGTATGGATGATACAGGCTGCATAAATCTTGTAAGCCTTCATAGCCATTTTGGAGAATATGGTTTGTCAGTAGCCATGTAAGTAATCTAATGAAGAGTTATGTTTGTGAAAGAAAACAATTCTTTGTGAAGGAAAAGGAAAGAACTGAACTAAACCTCTTTATAAGAACTACTTCTTAGTGAAGGAACTGCAACAGCTTATACTTTTTTCACATTATCTTCTTAGTGTTGACTACTTGACTTTATGCTGACTATTTTAGTTTAGGAATAAATGCGTTGGGCATTGGGATGGTTTACCCTTTTCTTGGCACCTTATTATTGATGCTACTGCTGTTCAGAGAAGTGTAACCCATACTATAGTGTTGGCAAGTAAATCGGTCACTTGATCATAGTACTTGTAGGGGCCATTTTATGGCTTGAAAGTGAGGCTCTCAAATATTTTAGCTACTTGGAACAAGCCTGGCACATGAGAAGTGGAACTATCTCCTCGGAAGTGATTTTCAAGTTAGCAGCTTTCCACCTATGTGATTCAGTTCACCTTATGACATCTGAACATACGCTTTAAAATTAGAACCAGAGGTTACAGTCAAATTGAACAATGGTGAGGCCATAGTAATCTGGTTTAATTTATAATACAAACTAAATGGTGGACTCTCTACCCAATCCTTCAGCTTTTTACGTCTTCCATGGTTTGATTCTTGATGAAGATGGATATGGAATTGATATGTATTTTAAAAATTTATTTCATCTTTATTCTTGACAAAGTTAGGTTTAATAGCCTAGAAATACCAGAGGGATCAATTTCGCTGATTAGGATCAATTATTAATTAAGATGAGGTATGAGATGATGTTTGTCATATAATGAAATCAAGCTTGGTGAAGTGGAGAAGTGTGTCTAGACTCTAGAGCATTATGTGATTGGCGTATTCCTGTTAAGCTAAAAGGAAAGTTTTATAGGACAACTATTGTACTCATCCTATTTCATGGAAGGAAATGTTGGCCAACTAAGATAGAACGTATCATCAGAATGCATGTAGTTTAGATAAGAATGTTTACATGGATATGCGGTAAAACTAGGAAAGATCGAATTAGAAATGAACAAATTCAAGCAATGGTAAGAGTTGCCTCAATAAGAGATAAAATGAAGAAAATCGCTGAAGATAGTTTGGACACATACAACGTGCACCCATTAGGAAGTGCGACAGTATCAATATTAACAACCATAATAGAAGAAGGGAAGGACCAAAACTCATGTGGACAACATTATATACTGAAAGATATGAATGATTGTGTCTTGTGTTATAACCTTGGCTTGGAACCGAATGAAGACAAATGATTCATGTAGTCGACTCCAAGTAATTGGGACAAAGGTTGAGTTGAGTCAGATGGCATTTTTAATCTTGCTTTGGGGCTATTTCATAAATGCCAAAATAAGCATTTAGCTATGTCAGTATTAACTAGAGTTTCAGTTGGTACTTATCAAAAAAAAAAAAAACTAGAGTTTAAGTTGGTAGAGACTTGGAAATCCAAATCTCTTCTGATGTGCAATTGAGAACTTAACATTCTTTTTTTTATAGGTAATTGTGTGACCCCTTGTTGGTGTATGTGGGGATTGGAACCAAGGACCTATCTTTGCTTGAGTGTCCTTGCCATCTCTTCCACCCCTTGGGGTCCGCTTAACATTCTTTTCAAGATCTTATTCTGTCTCATTGAGAAGCTTGTAGTAATCAAGTTCTACAATCATCGTCAGATTCCAAGTCATTAGTTACTTGCGATGCAAATATTGTTTTCAGACCCCTTGCCTTAAAATCATAGTTTCACCGTTTCAGGTGTTAGTTGACATGGTCCGCGTGCCAGATTGGGCTTTTGAAGCTGCTGGGCAAGAATTAAGAGGCATGGGCCAAGATGCTGCATCATACCATCCAGGCCTTTACTTGACCCCTACTCAGGTACAACTTATTGTTTTTAGCCAAGGGATAAAATTATTTCTCCACCTTCTATGTGGATGGATGTAAAACTCCCATCATTTGTTTCTCCTGCTCCAAGTTTAAAAAAAAAATGCCACTTTCCTCGCAAATTGTGTATTCAATTTGCGTATTCAAACAAACATTTCAAATACATGGACACTTCCTTTCCGAACAGATTCAGAAATCTGCAACTTTCTTCTGTTTTCCCTTTAGCGGCATAAACATCAATGGATTTGACAAACGTCGCACGCTCGGACATCAGCATTCTACATAACTAGTTTTTTTAACCCGTGCGTTAAACGCACGTCATTCTTTTTTTTCAACTAAATCATACATAAACCAAATAAAGAGGATAAAAAACCTTAAATGATAAAATAAGAAGTATCGGTTTATTAACAAATACACATCAGTATATCACTAATCATTATAAATTTTAAAAAAATCCTTATACATAAAATTTGTTGTTTTATTAGCTGGTTTTTCATCTTCACTGCATATCAATATCTTTAAATCAAAACAATTTGTTACTCTAGAAATTGCGACATATCACTACCCATGGCTAAATACTGATTTTTTCAAAAAATAGACGTACGTGCAATAATTGACTTTGACACTTGTTAATTGGCATTGCATATGATACCAGTAATGAAAATTGTCTTATCTGAAACTTGAAAGTCGGCCTTCCATCGATGGAGTTTTTTTTTTTTTTTGAACTTACCTTTGAACCCCGATTGAACCTCGAGACCTCACATTTTGTAAAGTCTCAACTCTACCACTGGACCACCTATTAGGGTCTACATCGGATGTAGTTAATAACAATCTTGAGATAAAAACTTTTTCTCCAACATTGCTTCCTTTCAAAAAAAAATTGTTTCAACAATGTGATCCCCAAGATTTATGATGATTAGTCTGCTTTTATTGCACAACCCCCGCAAAGATGGTCAATGTTTCTCAATAGCATTATCGAACACCAATTTTAAATGTCAATCCATGGCCTGACAACCCCGAACACTTTAATATTATTCAAAAACTCTGTATAATAAATGTATTCGAACAAACTTGGATTTTTTCCGCTCGCAAATAAAATATGAACTCAAATAAGTTTTCCATTTTGATGATTACTTTTATTAAATAATATTTTTATTTTACTTAATAAATTAATTTTAAGAAAATAAACTATAATCAAAATAACGAAATTATTTTTACCGTTAACTATTATTTTTGTTCCGTGTAAATTATTTTGATTTTCCTAACTTCCATTATATTTTTTGCTTTATTGACTTCGTAACTATTATTTTTGTTTTATTTTTAAGAATTAGTTTTACTTGAAAACTTTTGTTCAGAAATTATTTTTATTATTTACTAACCTTAGTTTAAATTGTTTTTGTTTTATTGATTTTGTAACTATTATTTTTGTTCAATCAAGTATTGTTATTTTACTAACGTTTTTTTTTTTGTTTTACATAACTATTTTTAAGAATTTGTTTTAAACTTTTGGTCCGTAAATTATTTTTATAATTTTACTAACATCGGTTTAAATTATTTTTGTTTTATTGACTCCGTAACTATTATTTTTGTTTCATCAAATAATTTTATTTTACTAATGTATGTTTGTTTTACATAACTATTTTTAAGAATTTGTTTTAAAATTTTGTTACGTAAATTATTTTTATTATTTTAGTAACCTCATTTTAAATTGTTTTTGTTTTATTGACTCAGTAACTATTATTTGTGTTCCATCAAATATTTTTATTTTACTAATTTATTTTTGTTTTATTTATTTTACTGACCTTCGCATTAAATTATTTTTGTTTTGTTGATTCTGTAACTTTTATTTTAATAGTGACTTGTTCCATAAATTATTTTTTATTTTACTAACCTCCTCTTATATTATTGTTTTCTTGACTTCGGAACTATTATTTTTGTTTTAGTTACTATTTTTTATATTTATAGAGAGAATACATGTTTAAAAATAATTAAAATAGAGAAGATGGTGGTGATGAGAGAGAAAATAGGAAGGAAACGGGAGAGTGAAAGAGAAAGAGAGAAAAAAGATAGAAAATAGGGAGAAGATAGGAGAGAGAAATAGTATAATGATAACTCAAAAGTCAATAATTCAAAAGCGTGATTTTGGAGGGAAAAATCTACCTTTGTCATTATATATATATAGATATTTTCAAAAAGAAGAAACTTGTAAATTAGTCCCTTACGTTTCCTTTTGAGAGCAGCATTTCTTCATCTAGAGTTTTATTTAAGACACATTCTTAGTTTCTTAAAGGAGCATATTTACCTAGTGACTACATAGTGACAACATAACACATTCCCTGACCCATTCAGGAAGTGAAATGGTCCACAATCCAAGTAACATATGACTCTCTAGTGAGCTATGGCTATGGGTTTCATCTGATAAGTGGTTAGGAACGGAAAGTGGTTGTTTAGATTGACCAATGAAAAGGAAATTTAGCTAATTTCGTGATTATAAATAGCAGAAGGGTGTAGAGTATTAAGGAGGGAGGGGCCTCAGCGATGGAGATTGGTGTTATCGGTCTGTTTTCTGGTCAGCACAATGCTGATTTTCCTTTTGATGCAGTGAAGTGGGTGAGGCTTAAAGGTGAATATTTCGAGCTTGATCATATTATTGGATCAGTGCAAAAGGTGGAGTATGATTTGCCATGGTTCTTGTGTATAGGACTTCGGTTTGGGCGGGGGGATTTATAAATATTTTATGCGCTTTTTGTAAAGCAATACCCATTGAATAAAGGTAACTACAAGATCGTTTAGGGAGCGAAAAATTAAATGAAAAAACTAGTTGAGCATTTTGCACCCTAACCACGTATTATTTCAGTGTCTTTTACTGCTATGCAACCTCTATATTCAGAATATAACCTATCTCAGTTCCCTTTTATCTATCCACCCTCTAAACTAATGGAGTTTCTAATTTTGGCATGTAGAGAGAAGCAGTGGAGGCCCTCATTCAAGAACTTCCAAAATTCAGACTGAAGGCTGTTCCGACTGACTGCAGTGAGTGTCCTATTTGTTTGGAAGAATTCCATGTGGGGAATGAGGTAATATTTCATTTTTCAGCTAATGAATACCTAAACAGATCACTTTTTCCAAGTCATTAAGTTCTAACTAGTTGGATCACCATATGAACCCTATCCAATACACGTTTGGCACCATAAACTGATATGGGTCTATTTCTCGAGTAGCCGCATACATTCAAAAAAAATAATCTTGACTTTTATTCGTCTAGGTATAACACCTCTGATTAAACTGGCTGTCAACCTTGTACAAAGATGATACTAGTATCCTTTTGGCTTTGGGACTAGTGTCAAAAATGAAACACTGTCAGCTATATTGAGACAGCATTTCCTATTAGCATTTTGTGAGAAATACAAGTACAAAAGAAGGAAGCAAAGATAAATAGGTTGCATAACATTTTCACAATACTTCTACAAATGATGAAATTCTGTTGGCTGCATGACTGCATCTAGGGAACAAGTTACCTTCCTTACTTTTGATGTGTCAGTGCAGGTTCGTGGTCTTCCTTGTGCACATAACTTCCATGTGGAATGCATTGATGAATGGCTTCGGCTTAATGTGAAATGCCCTCGATGTCGTTGCTCTGTCTTTCCAAACCTTGACCTTAGTGCCCTCTCTAATATCCGTGCTGATTCTGAGCGGGCGTCTACAGCAGTAGTGACAACAGCTCCGTATGTGAGAACTCAACCTTCGAGCCAGAGTTATATCTGGAGATTGCAGGGGTTTCTCCGCCCAATCCGCACAGGAAATGCAGGGCCAGGCATTGATTCTGATAATGCTTTGGAAACTGCTGAGAATGGAGGTGTACCAGTGGCAACTGGGGCTTAAACAAATGCAGAGTCTGGATATTAGGCTTCCCCATGTAAGCTATAAATGGTTTTTTAAGTCGATCTTATTTTCTTCTTATTGGACACTATCACAGGTTTACTCGTAACTAACTAGGTGGTATAGGGAATTTTAAGTTCATTTTTGTCCCTCACGGCAATTGTTCAGAGCTTATATGGATTTCCAAATGTAATGACGTTAATCGATTAACTGGTATATGTTCGTGGACGCTAAAAAACTGGTACTTGCATATGATTTTGGCTATGTATAGTCTGCCATAGATTCTTGGTATTTCTACGAGTTTTAGTGTTTTAATCGGTTGGATGGTTAAGTTGGTGATAATTTGAAATGTCCATGTCATTACTTAAAATACAAATTTGATTTAAAGGTATAGGGATCTAAGTATACCAATAACACTAAACCTTCTAGGATACCACAAGTTTTATCTTATAGTATCATATCTCTTACTCCCTCCGTCTCAAAATTATTGTCCTGCTTTCCTTTTTCGTTTGTCCCAAAATAATTATTTTGATTGAAATTTTTCTTTTTAGGACAACACTTTTATCATTTTACCATAACTTTTTCATCCTACTTTAATTACGGGTCTCATACACATGAGTTTTAAAATAAATTACACATCAAATTAATATTAATAATCTAGTCAAATGTGTTTTTTTAAACCGTGTGTTAAGTCTATTCAGACGATAATTTTGGAACGGAGGGAGCATAATTTTACAAGACTCAAAATAGCAAGTTCCTCAAAAAGGCTAGCCTTTCTCCATTTATTGAACAATGCTATGGGTATTTTAAAAGAATGTCAAAATATGAAAAACACCCCAAAGTAACCACTCAATCTCATAATGTCTCTTAATGTTAAAATTTTTCAAAGTTCATGTTTGATGTATCCATTTGTCCAAGTTTGCACCTTAACCGTGACGATAGTTATAAAGATAACGGAAAATTAACGAAAAGATAACGAATATTTATCTTTAAAACTTTATAACGGTAGAAGTTATACGACAGAAAAAAAATAATTTAGTAGATCGAACTAATAATACAATTTACATTAAAAAAAATTATGGCAGAAAAAAATTATACATATATGATGTATCCAAAAATATGCAGATACATTGGGCTTGTAACAACTGGATATCTGACTTTCAATCTATCCAAAACTTAAAGGCCCAAACTTGTCAAGAAAGTAACAATAACCATGAATTGGGCAGAGGCTTACCTTGCAAATGCACTCCGGTGTGACAATTAGCTTACACACAATTGAAAAAGCAATTTAATAGAGTTTTAGCCTGTGTTAATGTGTACGTACCACTTCCTTTTGAAAAAGGAAGGTTTATATAAGGGCAGCCTTCAAGACTGGGAGCTAAACATTGAAAGTATGGGCAAGAAAGGTGGACACGTTCAGGGCCACGTCCGGAACGTGGGGATGAGTTTCCCGACATTAACTCCTCACATTCAAGACGACCGTTACCATGTAAGTGAACGGGATAGGTGTGCTCGCTTAGGTCTCTCTGCCTGCTCGTTATGATTGGGTTGAGCTCGGGTTATAAATGAATGCACGTAATTCGCTCGTGACCATGAATACAACGTGCTGGACACATGACCAATGCTTGGGCCTTTTGGGCCAGACAGTTCAGTGGCCCCCTGCTTCTTGTCTGGCAAGCATATATGCTCTGAGCGAGGAACAAAAAATTTCAATCAACTAAGATCCACCGTTTGATCGTTTAGAGGACTTGATCATTTTGATTCTAGGAAAGACTGGTCAAGCAGACTTGATAATGGGAAGAACGAATGGGTGCCAGGAGTGCATTGATGGGATGTTAGAGTGTAGGCGTCGCTTGGGGCTAATGGCTGGACGCAAACATCTTTCTCGAGACATCATTAAATGCGACGCCTCGGTTCCAGCACCGCGTGTTCAAGAAGTCACTTCTGAAGGTAATTTTTCTGCCTTTTTTTTGCCCTTTGCTTACCCTATAAGAACAACAAACCCCTTCCTTGGACTCTTTTACAAACCCTCCGCATTCACAAGGCCTCTTCTATCTCTACTACTTCTCTATGACTTCAGAATCATAGCAATAAACCATATTCCACATTTATTTGAAGTCGAAGATCTACAACAGCAACATGTAATCTTCTGTTCGTAACTATGTCTTCGTTTTTCATCTCCATCTCATTTCTGCTAGAACCCTAGTTTAAGTAAGGACGAAGCCCCGTGGGAATTCCGTCATTCCCTTTCACAATTTCACAAGTTCGTCTTCATCAATTTTTCTAAATCTTGCCCTGACTCAAGCACATACATAGGTAGGAATTGAGGGAATGGCTGACTGGTGCCCTGCTCATTGGTTTTTAAACGAACCCTAGTTGGGGGTTTTGCTTGTCCGTTCTTGTTTGTTTTCACGAGCAGGAATTAAATGTATATTCCTCAATTCCTATAGGATGTCTTCTGGCGACGAGAGTGGTTCATAAATCGAAGGACGTAGCTACGACTAAGGAGCCTCATCTGAGAGCGAAGAGAGCTTCGAAGTTAAATCTAGTAGCTTTGAGGGAGCCGAGCTGGACGAGACCTTAATAGCTCCTAGAGTGGGCGAGCAGGAATCTCCGGTGGCCTCTGGTGAAAAAGAAGATGTAGATGTTGAAGACGAGCATGCGTCCACCGAGGAGAACAGATGTTCTGGGTCTGAGTCCCCAAGCACAAGAGCTCCTCGGGAAAAAAGGAAGAAAACTGGTCGCTGCAAAGGCAAACAACCCGTAGTTGACGTGCCGGCCTCGGTGAAATGGGACGAATTAACCTGCGAAGAAGATGTGTCTGCCTGGTTTTATTCCTTAGGCATAGACCCCAAAAACTATCGAGTAAAAGCCTTCAATCTGGACATTGAAAAAGATAGGCACAACTTTCAAGGAGACCGTATGGTTTTTTATTTTGATTTCTTTCTCGTCGGCCTGAGACTTCCTCTCGACCCTTTTATCGTCGAATTCTTCCATCTAAAAAATTCCCTCCCCTGCAACCTGACCCTTACCACAGTGAGGTTTCCGGTCGCATATATCGTAGCTTTGTAGGCTGCTCGGGTTTGAGCCCGATATGACTTTGTTCAGAAAACTATTCCTATTCTCCCTTGACAAAAAAACAGTCACATCACAGGCCGCTCCAACCCCAACTATTTTAAGCTCCTGAGCGATGGTCCCAATAAAGTTGATGCTTGGGACGGGAAAGCCTTGCTCGTCGAATCCCTAGTAGGATGGCCCTTCGCAGCCTATTTGGAGGACATGGGGATTCCTAAGTATGACAGGAATGTCTTTCGAGCTGATGAACCCCAGATAGGCAAGGCCTTCAGGACTCTGCTCGGTGTGAAGGAGGGAAAAAACGGACCAGACTCGGTGCTAGATTGTGTGGCACTTACATTTCACCCCTCCTTTCTTCGTCTAGCCGGCGTACTGAGTTGACCTGTAGAAGGGGTAGAGCCTAGGATCATCGTTGAAGCCGAGGAGCCCCACCCATACTGGGGTAATTGCCACATGGGAAGATTCCCAAGTGAGTGCCCTGACTGTGAGCGGGCTAGAACCAACTATACTCCTGCCTTCTCGCTAAGTGGACCTCATATTAACTTTCTTTGCTTGCATTTTGCATTTTACTTCTGCTTGAATTTTCCCTGATTAATTCCCCTTTGTGAATTGACTTGCAGATATGAGGCAGCTTGAAGACACCAATAGATTCTGCAGGCCATGAAGAAAGGCTTTATGAGAAGGAATACCCAACTGGCCACTCAGGAACTAGCTCGCCTCCCCACCGTTCCTGCTGCAAATACGAGACGAGGAGTGAGCCGGGGGCGTACTGAGCTAAGTCAGGCTGCCACTCCTTCCCTCACTACTGCTCTTGTCCCAACTGCTCCCGCCATCACCGTTCCGGCTGCTACTGTCTCGGCCAATCCTGTGACCACCATTGAAGCGCCCTCGAGCAAGCGGTCTGCCGCTGAACGTCCTACTAATAGACGAACCATGTCGCAGACAGAGATGAGCGACCAGGGGGAGGCGTCTGGGTCTCGGGAGCCTTCATGGCACAGAGAAGACTTTTAAATGCCCGAGACTCGGGAGCGAGCTGTCAGTCTGATTGCTAAGGTGGCTGATGTCCCTGACTTGCACAACATTAATACAAACAAACGCGGGGGTCATGCTGCCACAGTTGGGCTTGACATAATGAAAAGGCTCCGCCACAGTAGCCTCCGAAAAAGGAGTGTCGAGCACTTCAGCTCGGTCATGGCCGAAGAGATCGTGATGTGCATGGCCGAGGTAACTATTTCCCCTTTGCCTGTATGAGTGAATGAACCTTACATATCTTGTTTTTAACTTGTATATTTCATTTTCAGATGGCCACCAAAACTGAGCTGATATATGACCGGCTCATTGAAAACATGAAGTCCTCAGACTCGTTGACCGCTGAGAAAAACAAACTAGAAGAACAGGTCAACACTCTTCGAGCTAAGCTAAAACAGATCGAAGAAGCTGTAACCGCCAAGGTGACCGAGCTCTCCAAGCTTGAGGAGGAGAAGAAAACTCTGGAAGCTCACCTCAACTTCTCCAAAAAGTCCGAGGAGGCTGCTATCAATAATATTAGGGTGGTGAGGAAGGAGCTCCAAGCAGCGGTGAGCCAACTAGAGCATCCTAAGGTCGAAGCAGCCGAGAAAGAGAAAAAGTTGAGGGAGGAGCTATCCAAGCTCATCTTCGGTGTAGGGAACCAGGGCGTGACCTGGACGAGTAAAGGTGTAGAAGGGAGTGTTGGTACCCCATTCAGCGAACAACTCAGGTCGGATGTCCATCCAACGGAACCAACTGATGTATCTAAATATATATAGATACACACTGGGCTTGTAACAACTGGATATCTGACTTTCAATCTATCCAAAACTTGAAGGCCCAAACCTGTCAATAAAGTAACAATAACCGTGAACTGGGCAGGGGCGTACCTTGCAAATACACTCCAGTGTGATAATTAGCTTACGCACAATTGAGAAAGCAATTGGACAGAGTTTTAGTCTGTGTTAATGTGTACGTACCTCTTCCTTCTGAAAAAGGAAGGTTTATATAGGGTCAGCCTTCAAGGCTGGGAGCTAAATATTGACAGCATGGGCAAGAAAGGTAGGCACGTTCAGGGCCACGTTCGGAACGTGGAGGCGGGTTTCCCGTCATTAACTCCCCACATTCAAGACGACCGTTACCATGTAACTGAACGGGATGGGCGTGCTCGTTTAGGTCTCTCTGCCTGCTCGCTACACACTTGGCTCCCAGACTTCAGGTAGGAAGCTGCCTGCTCGTTATGACCGGGTTGAGCTTGGATTATAATGAATGCACGTGATTCGCTCGTGGCCATGGATACGACGTGCTGGACACCTGACCAATGCTTGGGCTAGGCAGTTCAATATATATTAATAAATTAATATTATAAAATTTATAATTTCTAACCATAACTCTTAGTATAAATAGTAAACTTAATTTTTTTTGTGCGTTTTTATAATTTCCAACCATAATCCTTAGTATAAATAGTAAACTTAATTTTTTTGTGCGTTTAATAACACTAATATTAAACTTTATATATATAGGCCAATTAGTTGTCAAACACTCTAGGCACTTTCTAGCGGTTTGGACGCCAAACTGCTGATTTTATTTATTTTTAAATTTTTTTGTCCAAAATAATGTCATTTTGGGTTTTTTATTTTTTTAATAAATATCAATTCAAAATTATTGAATTATGTATTGTAAATTTGTAATTTGTTAATGAACCTATGAAGTACTATTTAGCTATTAACTATTTTTTTTTGTTCTTTTGAACCGTGGAATGATATTAAATTATTGGTTTTACTTTTAAATTTTTACCTTATATTGTAATCATTATTTTTAAATAATTTTGTGATATTTGCTATTAATAAATTTGAATTTTTAATGATTGTTAATTATGTTATATTACGAAAAATATTCAAAATATGGTAATTATGTCTTAATTCGAGGCCCCGCCTTGACCTCGCCGAGGCGCTAGGCCTTGATCTGGCGCATGGCGCCTGCCTAACAATTCTTAGAACACTAATAATAAGGGCACATGCAAAACTCATATTTGCATTTTATTAGAGTAATAATAATTGGTGTCTATTGATATATATATATAAAGTTTAATATTATTATTAGTGTTATTAAGCGTACAAAAAAATTAAGTTTACTATTTATATCAAGGGTTAGAGTTAGAAATTATAAAATCCATAATATTAATTTATTAATATATATGTATAATTTTTTCTGCCATAATTTTTTTAATATAAATTGTATTATTTGTATATATTAGTTTGATCTATTAAATTATTATTTTTTCCGCCGTATAATTTCTAACATTATAAAGTTTAAAAGATAACTTTTCGTTAACTTTTCATTATTTTTCTAATAGTCGTCACGACTAGGGTGCAAACTGAGATAAATAGATAATTCATGTATGAACTTGGGAAAATTTTAACATTAAGGGGTATTATGAGATTGAATGATTAGTTTGAGGTGTTTTTCATATTTTGACCTAAAAAGAATCAATTTTTTAAACTAAATGAAATGTTACCTTGTGGTACAAAAAATAAAATAAAAAAATCAAATTAATTCATCACATCTGACACTATATTTGGTACTCCTTGGATACTCAATTACTCATAGCATTACTCTCATTTATTTTGTACTAGTACTAAGATTAGAGATTGTCAACGGTCGGTCCAACGGATCTAGCTTAGCATCGGCCGTGACAGGCCTCAAGAAACTCAAGCCCAGTCCATATCAACTATGCATCTATGGGTTAAAAAGAAAAAAACTATTTAATTTTATTCAAAAAATTCACAAAATTGCTAAATTTGCTAGTTAGTTTATCAAAGTTCTATTATTTCAAAGACAAAATAAATTAATAAAACACATTAACACAATAAAACACACTTGCGAAGGCAATTAAAGAAAAGCAACTTAGAGTCCATAAGTCTAATAAACTCATTTGAATTTAACCATCCAACGAAATATCGTAATACGATATCAACATTAAAGTTTGTAAAAATAACATGATTTCAAGCTCATAATATCATTTGCTTTTGTTGTATATTTGGATGTGATGTATTTGTTAAAGAATATATAAATCATTGACATGAATCCATTATGTGTATTCTTCATTATTGTAGTTTTTGATTAACGTATTGATTAGACAAAATGAAATCTTTTTTTATATACCAGTTGCAATTAAATTATTATTCTATTTATTTCTGCGAATTCAGCAAAAAAGTAGGAGAAATGCTTCCAACACTATGATTGATTTCTTAAAATCACGAGTCACGACATAACATGTATAAAACAAGATATCTATCACAAATATGTTCTAGGCAGTAGGCACAATCTTAGTCATCAATATAGGTTTTTTTTTTTACTTTTTAGTTTTTAGGTTTTAATTTTTTTTATTACTTTTGAGTTTTGAGTTTTTACTTTTCAACCCCAATTGGGCCAGAAATATGTCTTTTTATGGGCCATCACAATTGAAGCCCAAACCGATGAAAAACAGGTGGGCTAGGCCAGGCTAAATTTTGACATCTCTAAATTCAACACAATTTTTTGGTTATTATTCTTTTTTTTTTGGGTACACGAGACTTGGTTTCATGGTTAGTTTTGGATTAAATAATTAGTTGGTTTTGTACTTTTGTACTTAATTTTCTTATAATGGTCCGTTAATTATAATTTGATAAATGTTATCTTTACAATTAATATAACAACTTTTCTTACAATTAAGTTTTGAAAAAGGGTAAAAATTATTTTAGACAAAAAAAAAAAAAAACAACGTTATCCTTCTTCAAAGCTTAGTTGAAATGGAAGTTGTAACATTAGTTATAACTTATAAGGCTATCAATGTTGTTTTATGCATGACATTAGCATTTGGTAAAATGACCTCATTGCCCCTACCTTGATAAAGACTTAAACTTTGGGTAAAGATTAGGGTACCCCTTGCTTATTACATTTGGGATTGGGGCTCAAGTAGGCCTGTCAATTCAATCGCATCAGTCAAATTCACATCTGATTTGTTAAGAAATTATTGAACTTGGATCAGATCGGATTATCTTTCGGATATTTAAAAGCTCGACCCATTATCCTAAATTTTTGAATCCGATCGGATTTGGATTTTATACATCCCCTTATTAAAGTACCGAATAAAATTAATGTTGAAGTATTTTTGCTTAATCAAAAATTGAATAAAATTAAATATTCTTGTCTTTAGCTTATTCAAACATGAATAACAATGTTAGCAAGATCTTAGAGCGCGATGAAAAATTTGTTTTTAGTAGAATTAGTTATGATTAATGACTAAAAACTCAGCATTAGTAACTTTTATATGGATAATATAAATATATTTTTTATATCGTATCGAGTTGTTAATGGATCGGAACACTTTAATCAATATTTGATTTGTCAAGCTTTCAGATTTTTGGATTCGAACCAAATTTGGATAATCGGATTTAAAAACTAAATTCATATCTTAAAAATAACATCGGATCGGATTCAGATCAAATTCGAATCAAAATTCGATTCATTGATAGACTTAGGCACAAGTACAACAACCATTAAATTTTTCCATATTTCATCAATGTAATCAAATGCCTTGTGGTGCATGTTCGGAGGGAATCAAATCATTGTGCAGAATCTGCAGATTGGTTAGCTAATAAGCTCTCCTTTTGCCGCTGGGGTCGAGGGTTTCTGAGACTCCGCCGCAGGGTGTGGTGGAGAAGATGAGGACGGATAATATGTGTATAACTTGGTCAAGGTAGTGCTGAGTGTCTTAGGTCCTGTTTGGGGCCTCATCTGTACGACTGTAAAGTGTAACCCCCCACCAAAAAAAGGAGTGATTTTTAATGATATTCCTTGCATATTATGTTTTCGGTTTGATATTCGGGTTGGGATAATCAATATTATTAATATCAGTACTATTAGTACACTCGCTATTAATTTGTATTTGTATATCAAGGGTAGTTTTAAAATAAAAAATGATAGTCCCAATTTTTTTTTTATTAAGGGTGTTAATAATACGACCCTCTCCCTTAGTATTAATAGTGAGGGATAACGACTTGGCAAAAACTTGTGTAAAACGGTCTTACAAATATTTTTGTAAAACGTATCTTATTTACCGACCCACCGTGTATTGGTGGATTGAGTTGTGAGAGAGTGGGGCTCCGTCTTACGAATTAAGATTCGTAAGACGGTTTTATAGGAGACTTACTCTTACGACTTTATCCGAGTAACTCGTGCTATTAGTCCCAACTCCCAACCACTTATTATATACCAAACATCAGATAACTTGACTTATTGATCTTATCTAGCCTTAATCTTGACTACCAAACGACACCTAAAAGTCTTATTGTAGAGCTCCAGAGACTAAGTTTGTCTTTGAGGGGCAAATAAAGCTAATAGGGGGAAGAGGTTCCACCCGTAATACTTTCACTAACGGTATTTTTCATATAATATTGAACTAGTTATAGAGCTCGTGTTCTACATGTTTTTTTGTGATAATACAACTATAATTTTTAAATATGATATATATTTCTTCTTTTGGTAATAGTAGTAGTATAATTTTTAAAATTTTAGTCATTATGATTTAAATGTTGGAATTTAAAGCCATAATCATTTTCTAATATATATATATATATATATATATATATATTATTGATAAATCGCTAACATCAATTTTCAACCAATGTTTGTTATCACTTTGATTGGTAATTATAGTAGAGAGGCATCTTACATTGGTTATAAATAAATATTAATTTTAGAAATTGTTAAAGTACTCACCTAATACTTGTTGAAAAATTAGAGTTTTTCGTGAAAGAAATTATGCAACTTGAGACACTAATTTCTTTACGTGTCATTTGTTTGTTAGCAAATGTAATTGTGCAAATGTGTTCTACTCGGTGAGAGTATCGAATTGTTATATTTATTTGTTCAAATCGAGTTTTGGATGAATAAGATATCAAGGCTTAAAGTATGGTGTTAGAAGTGAGTCATTATAATAAAGTACTCACCCAATGCCAATATAATAATATTATCCCACATTGGTTAAGAAATAATGTTGATAGTAAAAGTCTTTCTATAGAAGATTTCCACTATTATTAACAATAGAAGAGATAGAATAGATTAATAGTAAATGATTAATATCACAATATCATATCAACTATCTATATTATAATGCAGTTTGAGAAACACACTCACAATTGATTTGAGATAAAAAGAGGTCAGGATTTACTGTTTTACGGTGATTTAATGGCCCATATTTCCTTTATCACTCGCATGTGCGAAGAGCCGTTTCGCTCAGCTCCGCTTCTTCCTCCCACTGCGCATTCATCTCTACCTTCTTCCACCTTTTCTTCCATTCTTCCGTTTTCCATGGATTTTCAAAACCAAACTTTGAAACTTACAAGTCCTAGAAAGTCGGTGACAGAGAGTGTTTCAAGAGAAGGGCAACTAGATAAAAAGCCCTTAAGGGACCTTAACCAACATTCCAAATCCCTCCTTCAGCCCCCTCAACCGTTTTCTTCCCCGGCCTCCCTGCCACCGTTCACGTTTTCCATCGCCCTCTCTGCCCGTTCCAGCACTCCGCTGCCTTCTTTGCCAATCCTTAATCAGAGGACGCTGCTCGGTAGTTCGGTAGCAGCTTTTTTCGACCGCCCTCCACTTTTGGTAGCAGCTTTTCTCTCCCCTTGCCGAAGCCCCTTGCTGTCTATGCGCCTCTCTCCCTCTTTCTCTCAGTCCAGGTACGATCTCTTTCTCCCATTTTGGTATTTTGTATCCTAAATCATTTTACAGACCAATTTTGTGTATTGGGTATCAATTGATTTTATAGACCAATTTTGTACAAAGTAGTTTTGAAAAGTAGATGCTGCCAGCTTCTTATAAAAGCGAGCCCGTGAAATCAATAAACATATTAAGTAATAAATAATTCACTAAGTTGGGTTCACAAAGAATTGGTCTCTGAGGTAAGATTCTGATTTATGTTGGTCGGGGAGGGAATTCCACCACTGTGAAAATGTTGATCTTTCCAAGAACACATCCTTGCTCAACACCTTAGCCTGATCCCATTGTAGGATCTGTCTCTCTAGACTAACAATTCTCTCCTTCATATCCTCAAAATATTTTTTCTTACTAAGAATTTTTATATCCTCCACCTTGGCCATAAAACATGACTCTGAAATGGATTCAAATCGCATCCTTTCATCATGCTCGAGCCATCTCTACCATGTATTGATAAAATCTAGGCCTACCCTTTATCATGTAGGGTCCAGCTTCTTCATCTCTACCATGTCTATAGTAGTTTGCTACATCTAGAGGCTCAACCAGCCGCCTACATTGTGTTCCCAATTCTATCCAATCTTTCTGGCCTTCAAATTCATCTGGAAGTTCAAAATTTTTCAGCTTTACCGTCACCTCATCCCACATTCCTGTTATCTGGAGCCTTGCCACGTTAGCTTCGAAGTCTCTTTCTTTATTTTGAATCTTGAAGGAAACGTAATACCACAACTTTCGACATTCAGAGCTTAGTCCTTTATTTCTTCTAATGGCAAGTTTCTTTATTTTGGTATTCTTGCATCTTTCTTAGTCCTTCCCTAATGTTGTGTTGGTCCACAATAATGCTCAAATAGGCTAAAGGGGGGGGGGGAGTGAATAGCCTATGATACCACTTAAAAAAACATTTTCTTTTGAGTATGAATGAAGTGTATGTTTTAGTGGCATAGACGGTTAACTGTTCAAGCATGTCTGCTAGTTGATCTGGACAGAACAGCAGACTTGCTCTCAGCAGAGTTGTAAACTCTGCTGGTGAACCGTCAGTAAATCAAAAGCCTGTTTTGAAAGAGTTTAAGCAACGGAATTATTTAGGCTTAGATTTTTTAGAAGTCTTAAGTGGTTGTACACGATTATATGATCAGAACAACAACACACTTAATCCTTCTTCCAAATGTTGAATTAAGGAATCATTAGAGAATATCTTTTTAAAGGATAAAATCATTTTATAAAGAACACATAGAGAGGTAAAGACTGAAAGATAGATTATATGAAAGAACATCTAAATTTATTCAAGGATAAATTAAAGATTACATCAGCCTAGACACTCTATGTATAGTTTCTGTCCTCGTCCTTCCAAGCCTTAATCTTTGCTTAATTATTCATAGATGAATCCTTAAGCAAAGAGGGCAATAGGAGACCAAAACGAGAAACTAATATGAGAAGAGAATTTTCAAGGTCGTTCAGATAAGAATTATCTGAACGATTGATTGCAAAACACTCATCCTCCCATGATGATTGATTATGGCACAATCGACAGCAATTGTATAGGAATACAAATATGAAGATATGAATGCAATATCTACAAACAGCTCTTCATTTTCTTTGGGCACCATCTGAGTCTAATCTTCAAAACGATCCAAGCCTTGACCTTTAGCTTTAGGAGAAAAGTCCTGAAGCTTTAGCTAAAGGCTGAGTTCTTCGAAGGAAGGTGAAGAACTCAAATCAAGAATTGGGTTCTTGACCAATATGTGAATCTTGACTGTTGATGATTTCTGATCTCTCTTTTCTTCTTCAGAGCTGATCTTCTTAGCAATCCACAAAAGGTGTTTTGCTACGATCTGAGTAGGATCACTGCAATCCGATTGTACAGATTTGAGATGCGTTGAAGGCGATCTCGTTGTAGATCTATTTTCTTCTTCTAAGTTCTTGATGCAGATTTAATCACTTTCTTGCTCTTGCTTTTGCGCTCGTACTCTTTGAGGAGTAGAAGAGATTTTCTTTTTATAGGCCGATGTCAAGATGATCGTTGAAGTTTGAAGATAGACTTTCTATCCGTTAGAGATGATGTTGTTGAAATCCACTGGATAGATATGCTGGACCTTTGACTGATGGATAAAGGTTTTGTCCTGAAGATCCTAAACTGGTTGCCCGTCAGATTGTTATTGATAAGTCTTTGAAAAAGTGATTCTGACGTCTGATGCACTGTTAAGATGGTCTGTCCAATAAAGTAGATTCTTTTCCAGACCACGTGAGTGAGAAGATCTTGCAGTATCATCGGTGACAGGCTTCACAAAGATTTGGATATCTTTCAAAGCTTGAACACTTTTTGTCTTAGTCTTGATCTGTTACAATCTTGACTTCTCTGAAGCACGTGCAGAATGAAGTCTGCTGGTATGTTGTTCAAAGGTGAGTCTTTCTTAGAGAAATGACTACTGTTTGTTGATGTGAACAATCAAACCGTAGGAAGTCTGCTGATAGGTCTTCTAGGTATCTCCGTGATGCACTTGACGAGTTTGTCGTTGACTGGTTCTTAGAGATTTTGTCACTGTAGCACGTCTGCTGGTGGCGAGTCTTCAAGGTGTCCTTTAGTGCATATAACAAGTCTACTGTTGACGAGTCTTTCGAAGAACCTTTTGAAGCTTCAGCGAGTTTGCTGGTGCTTGTGCATATGAAGTGTTGTTCTGTTCAATCATCTATGGGAAGGTTAGGACTAGACTAGGACGACCTAATCTAAGACCTATGTGTTGTCAAACAAGCTGCCACACTAACCGGTACACAGACCTTTTAGCTACTTGTTATAACACACAGTAATGAGGACAAGTAAATCAAAATATTCAGAATATGCAAGGTGATAAATCAATTATTAAGAAGCATATTCCAACAATCTCCTCCTTTTTTTCTTTTTTCTTTTTTAAGGAAACAATGACGGCACCCTGCAAGATTTTATTAAATAAAAAATGAGAACAAACTTGAGGGGGGCAACCTGCCTTGCCCTTATAAGAGGGAGGACAAAGGAGCATAACCTCGAAATAGAAATACAAAGAAAGACGAAAAAGAAAAGCCTATACAGACTAATGCTTTCTCCGACATCTAACATACGGGGTACCAGACTTATCCAAATCAATAGATCCACGAATGCGAGGAGGCAAGCTGCGAACATCATGAAAGTGGAAAAAATCAGAAGAGTCACAGCCTAAATTAGCAAGGAGATCCGCAACACTATTAGCTTCCCGAAAGCAGTGACTAATTTTGAAGTCCATAGCCCTTTGAATATCACGAACATGACAAAGAATGGCCCAACATTTCCAGGGAATATTATGATTCTCTGTAAGGCAGCCCACAAGGACCTTGGAGTCCAGCTCAATAAACGCACCCCTAAACCCAGCACCTTTAAGCCATAGCACACCTTCAAGCAAAGCTTTGGCTTCAGCAATTGTGTTGGAGACATTAGCATAAAATGAAGAGAAAGCATATATAAGGTCTCCGGAAGAATTGCGAACAATGCCGCCACCCCCACTAACACCAGGATTGCCACGAGATGCACCATCAGTATTTAGTTTCACAAATAAAGGAGGAGGACACAACCATCTAATAATCCGAACATCAAGAGATCTGGGAAGATTAGAACTTAATGACGTAGAACAAGAGGCAGCTTCAGTCAAGGCAGCCAGATCATAACGAATATATTTAAGAAGAGAAGCAGGAGATTGGCCTTTCCCATCAAAGAAAAAAGAATTTCGATTCTTCCATAGATGCCATAAAATGAAAGACGGGAGAACAATATGGGCCAAAGAATCCTTGTGGAAAATCCACCACGAGAGACAACATTGATGAATAGAATAATAATAAGGTTTAACTTGAAATTCAGCTCCAAGAACTGACCAAATATAAGCAGCCGTGGGGCAATGAATGAAAACATGGCTGAAAGTCTCGGGATGACCAGTAGAGCAGCTGTAACATTTAGAGGCCAGTTGGAATCCTTTCTTTAACAAGGCTTCATCAATAGGTAATCTACCATGGAAGAGCTTCCACATAAAAACACTAATATGTTTTGGAAGTTTAGCATGCCAATAAAACTTAGCAGATAACAATCTTGGCCTCATCGTCCAAGAATCGCGAAGAATCTGAGAGAGAAATACGAAGATGAGAGAGTCCAACAAGCTGAATCATCAGTGTCATGAAGGTAGCATCCCTGATCAGTGATTCTCTGAAGGTCTGAAGGATGAAGCTGGGCAGCAATTAGAGGGTTTAAAGTAGAAGAATCATCGAAAAGATCACGCACAAATGAAGCTGAGATATTAGGGGGCTAGGAGATAGGGCCTCCGTCGAGCCATCCATCAAACCAAGGGGAGCATATGCCACGACCAACAAGCCATTTCAAATGCTGTTCTACAAAAGGCCGGATAGAAAGCATACGACACCAAATGTGGGAGCCTTTCGAGGTGATTTGAACCGGATGAAGCCGCCTGCAATATTTTGCCATGAGAAATCTGGACCATAGCGTGTTACTGGTTCGAAATCTCCACCATAAACTAGCTGAGTAGGCCTTTGATATGTCGCTAAGAGAGCGGATCCCAAGACCACCTTCCAAGACGGGAACACAACACCGAGACCAAGCAATCCAGTGGGCTCACTGTTTCTGATCCACTTGACCCCAAAAAAAATTAGCAAGCATCCTTTCAACAAGATTAATAACTGATTTCGGAGGTTCTAGAGCAGTAATCTGGAAAGTTGTGATGGAATGCAGAACCGAGGAGATGAGGGAGAGTTTGCCAGCAGCATTTAAAAAACAACCAAGCCGGGAGTCTATGCGAGATCGAAGCTTCAATATAAGAGGGTCAAAATATTTTTTCAGCCTACGACCACAAAATAGCGGGTAGCCTAAGTAAATCAGAGGGAACACTTTACGAGTATAACCCAAACATGAAGCAATGGAGTTAACACGATCATTGGAAAGCTTGGTGGAGACGGTGAAGCTGCTTTTGCAAATATTAATAGCATGCCCCGAAAGTTGCTCATAATCGGAAAGAAGTTGACGATGTTTAGCCAGGGACTGAAGGCTGCCATTACAAAATATAATAATATCATCCGCAAAAGATAGGTGGGAGATAATGGGGCATCCACTCGAAGAAGAATAAGTGACATATACAAAGCACTTAAGCATTTTATCAAAACATAGCAATAACATGCCCGCAATGAATGATCATTTTATCTCTAGGCATGTCATATGTTGATAATTACAAAAGCGATGGCTTTGCATAGTCTACTACTGCTATTACAGACTCGATAAATCAAAGTACTAAACAGGTAAATCAATAGTAAGGAAAACAGTTTAGATCACTTAAAAGTTTGAAAGGATTTAAACAGGATCTAAAAAGTTTTGAGTTCCTTTCTTGCATAGAGATTTTTATATATGAAGAATTGTTTCGGCAAGAAGGGACAACAAATCCTTAATTGAAAATTTGTTTTGAAGATTGTTAAGGTTTGCTTCTGATACCAATTTTTGAAAATTTTCTAAACATTTTTATTAAAAACTTTTTGATAAAACATTTGATTTTTCTGTTGAAAAATGTAGAATCTCTGTTGAAGGTAAGACTCATCAGAGATGTTTTAGTATAAAATAATGTTTCAATAGAAGTGCCACAGAAGTGCCACAAAGGCTAGAACATGATTCACAAAGAATCCGTCTAAGGGGCAAATTTTCACATTATGTGTGTCTTCCATTTGATCAAGGGTAATTTTGGGTTTTACCCTTGATAGCGAATTCTCTAAGGATATGCATACTTCTAACTTCTATGTCTTTTCATAAGAGGTTAATTAACTATCTTCATAACTATCCGTCTTTAGTACTCTCCTTCTTATGACAAAACTCAGATATGTCATAATGCACCTTATAACTATATGAGTCATAACTATGTGTCATAACTCTCCTCCTTAATGGTTGCAAGCAAAAGAAATGTTCTTGAAGAACGGTTGCAAGAAGAAAGGATAAGGAAAAAAGAAAAGATACCAGAAGAGATGGACAATTGACAAAGAAGACGACAAAAAAGAAAATGCCAATAATTTTAAGAAAGTACTAGTAAATTGAATAATACAATTTAATTTGAATCTCCAAAACTACCAGTGCTAGAATCTAAGGAATAGTTTCTATCCTGATCAGAAAAGCTTCTGTTGCCGAACAACTCTCGAGTGATCAGCAGGTCTCCAGTAACAGGAAGGCGTTCATCCTCGTGAACAGTGGAACGAATGAGGTGGTAGGAGCATAGGAAATAACTGATAATCCTAGCATACTTGTGAATACCAGACCCATTTACTTGTCTTCGTACGACGGACCTGCAGATGAGGGAGAAGACAACTTCAGACCAATTGATGGGATGAGAGTCGAGAACAGCAATGATGAATTTCTGAAGTCTTCTGGTGTCGCTTAGTGAGCCTGCTTCGTGAAACGAAAGGCATCGACTCAGAATCTCACCAATACAGTACATATACAAGGGATAATTGTCGATGTCCCATGTACTATAGTCATCGCGAGAGTGGTAGCCAGTACGGTGGAGCCATGAGTCGTTCAGAGTTTAATCGGCAAGAGATTCTAGTCCAGCTGAGGGGAGCTAGAAGACTCTTGATAGGCTATCGGCATTGAGAACGACTTCAGTCCCTCAAATGCGACCTTTGAAGCTAGAACCATCTCTTGTCAGTCGCATCCTTGAGTATAACTCATCAACCAATTGAAGGCTGTAGAATTCTTCGCGAAAAGAAAGGATGAAGACGAGTCCACTACTATGAAGAAGATCTATAATCTTAGCTCCAACATTATTGTTGAGGAGAAATTGTTCTCCTTGAATCGTGTGACTAAGAATGCAGGACTAAGAGCCTATTCTGGTTACAAAGAAAGATTCGGGAGGAACAATTGGACTAGAGACGCTGTTGGAAGAAGAAGCGGCCATGAAGATTTTCTAAGGAAGAAAAGAAAAAACAAACACTGATAGTAATATCAAATCATAGGATTATGAACATATTCAGTACTTTCCAAGAATAAGTAGGAAGAGCACACTTATCAAGAACCGTCGTTTGAATATCCACTGTAGAGCTGTAATGACTGATATATGAAACGGCCAAGTAATCATGTCACAACTTGATTTGAAGTGGACGTGTAGGTTGGGAAGGCGACAATTCATGATTACGATATTAAGTCACTCTTGGGAGTATGAATTTGGACAGCTTTGAGACTTAAATCGAGGATTTCAATACCAAGAAGGATAGATAAGTTTGAAGGCAGAGGGTATTGAAATGAAGTTGTGTTGATATCGATGAGCAAAAATAGTGTAGTAAATTTCGTACAAAATAAATTTAGGAGATATGATAGGTTTTAAAATTCCAAATATCCTAATAGATAATTTACGGGGCATTCTGAATCATCTACACAATCCTCAGCAATGTCCCAAATCTTTAGAATTTTGGAACAAAAATAGTTCAAAAGGATATTTTAAAATATCTTTCATGAAGACATTTTGCAAAACTGTAATGATCTTTTGTGTTCTTGTTTACCAGAAGAAACTTTCGGGGCTTTCTAAGTCATCCACACTGTCCTCAGCAGTCTCCCAAATCTTCTAGTCATTCTAGAACAAAATTGTTTTGAAATTATTTTTAGAAAGATTTTTGAAATATTATTTGAAAAGCTATCAATATTCCTAAACATTTTTATGTCAAAGATATCGTCACAAGAGGTTGATCAGCAGAGTTGAAGTCTGAAACCAATTTTGATGATTAGTTTCAGTAGAGTAGGGGTGAGCAGGGCCCGTCAACGCCCATCAAGCCCGTTAAAGCCCGTCAGTGCCCGGCCCATGGAACCCGTGCCCATGGGCTATACATATTACTGGGCTTTAGATGAGTCAAATGCCCGTGGTATCGGGCTCTTCAACCGCTTCCCTGCCTGCTATGCCCAAGAGTCCTCTTCTATGATAACTTTTTTTAAATTTTTTTAATTATAGATCTTTGACCAAATCCTATATATTTAATTTGTGTATTATACTATTACTATATTTATATGTTATAAGTTATAAATTATAATATATAAATATAGTAATAGTATAATACAATTAAACTATTAAAGCTATTGCTAAAAATAAAAGCCTAAAAGTCAAACCCTATTATTTTAATAATTAATTACGCAATCATCTAGACATCTATTGATATTCTATTCTCAATCTCATCACATGCAAGATTAAAATTTGACATCAGTATTAAATATAGTATTAGTAAGGTGCGGCAATTGTCTTCTTCATCTTCTTGGAAAACAACTTTTTTGTTTTTATTTTCTTGGAGTCACTTTTCTTTGTTTACAACAAAACATGGATTTACATTTTATATATTAACTTAGTTGTTTTTAGTCTTGCAACGAGTTGTCGAGTTATATGAATCAGTTTACTACATATTGAATTTATATTTTAACTTGGTTGCTTCTCTTTCTTTTCTTCTACTTCAACTGTGTGTTTTATTTCAAATTTGCAAGTATAATAGTTTGAAAAAAAAGTTCAAGGCAATGAATTGATGGGTTGAAAGCTGAGACCCAAAGTTTGAATGAGAAAACAGTAAAAAATTTTAAAAACATAAACAAATGGGCTGAAGCCCGTACCCACCCAATGCCCGTCTGAAGCCTGTCCACTAATGCCCGTGGGTTGATCAATAGTACTGGGCTTTTAAATCTAATGCCCGCTGCTTGATGGGCCCATACTGGACATTGTTAATGCCCGCGGGCTTAGGGCCCGTGCACACCCTTACAGTAGAGTGTGAAGAGTGTTGATATGAGATTGTGAACAGCAGGAGTGGAAGTCTGCTGCTCGAGAATAACCAGCAGAGGTTGTCTTCTGCTGATTTTACTGATAACACAAAGATGTATTCAGCAGCAAAGGGAATCTGCTGACACTGGTTGACAAAAGCTGATGGAGAGGGGATGAATAAAAGTTGAGAGACATATCTGCTGATATCAACTGTATGATATGTATGGTTATCAGTGGTTATGAACACACTAAGGGATCAGCAAGGAATTGATGTGTGTAGTTGAGGTGCACTGTGTTCATGAGAGAATAGATGTCTACTGATATTGATTATGAGGGACGAGTGATCAGAAGACTTAAGATTTTGAGGTATGCCGCTGTCGATTTGATGGATGATAAGGGAGTCGACATAAATGAGGGTCTGCTGATAGAAGGTAATCAGCAGGATTTAGAGTCTGCTGATATAAGGAGATCAGCAGAGTTTAGAGTCTGCTGATATAAGGAGATCAAAAGAGATTAGAGTCTGCTGATAGAAAGTGTGACTTTAAGAAATAAGCAGACTAGGCAGTTTGCTAAGTAATGATGAAACAACAGACATGGAAATCTGCTTATACCAATTGAATGAACGTCGTCTCAGCAAGTTTATCCTTTGGGATGCCTTGGCTTCTGGAAGGATGGACCATAGGCTTCATCGGCAATGATTAACTGATGACCATGCTCCTCCTCAACAGAATCCTGATAAGTGAGAAAGGCATTTGAAGCGATATAAATACAACAGTTACCTTAGTCAAAAGTACTTGTATCACAAAGAAGCAAGTAGCTTATTCTTAATTTGACTAGAAGTATAGAGTTAAGGAAAAGTATTTTGCTTCAAGGTCAGCAGCTAAGATGATGACTTTCTTAAGGGTAAGAAGGTCATTTGTTCAAGACTCAAGAAAGAGAAGAGTTTCGAGCAGGGTTGTCTTGAACAGAAGAAACAGTAGATAAGCAATGGAATTTAAGAAGCTGCTAGTTCCTCAGAAGGTCATCCTTCCAACAACAGTTATGAGGTCTGCAGTTATGAAGGGTTAGAGACCAGAATTTTGGATGGGAATGAAGATTCACCAGAACATTATGGGTTAAGGTGGGATCTTCAATTCCTGAGAAAGGAGTTGCAAGGTAAGCAGTCCTTTCTGAGAAATCCAATACTAAGGTTGTCCATATTCCAACATTAATTCTTCTGATGATATTTTTACCAGTAATCATTGAAATTTTCAAACGAAGTAAGGTTCTTTTACTGAGTTAAAATCAGTTTTTAAGAAGCTAGTTGGTCCAGTTGTAATGACGGTAGTTAAATCACATCAAAAGATTGTCATTAAAACAAGAATCAACTTAGTCTTTTGAATGCCAGAAGTTTTGATACAAAATTTGAAGTCTTCTGTGCTGTCTGAAAATCAGATTCGTAAGACTAATACTTTAAAAGATAGATCCTGTGATTATCTCATCAGAATTATTATGTTAAATAGGAATACTCATGGTAAAGGATTGGTTTGATGTTAGGTTAACAACAAAGTTAAGTTTGCTGCTATGGATTCAGAACAGAAGAGAAATGAAATATGAAGAACAAGTACCGAAACCATAAGCAAACATAATATTTCTTGCTATCAAAGAATGGGCGATCAAAAGCAGATAGGCATGAAGCAAAGTTGCTTTGAACAAGTTCTCATTTAGATCAAAATATATTCGAATACAAAGAGGATCTAAAGATTACAAAATTCAATATAACTTCTGGTGACTTAACTACTCTTCTTAAACAACTAATCTAAACACCTGATACATTTCTAAAGATAAAAATGCTACAAGGAGATGTCTATGAAGACCATGGACCTAGATCCGTCTAACCGATTGGCAAACGGAATATAGGTCTAGATCAAGGGACTCAAAGTGAGCTAAGGAGAGAGCGGGGCTCATCCTTTTCTCCTCTTCAGCAGGTTTTCTCTATCCTAGATGCGCTGCATAAACATCTTCTAGATTTTCTAGATATCAGTTCTAGTGCAGGCACTCATCCTCGGGGGTTTGAGAGGGGAAATCCGAGGAGAATCACATTTGGCTCGCTGAAGATAGGAGGATCTTCTAAATGAGAAGGAGCATTCAAATGTGAACTAGGATAGAGAGAAACGTGAGATATATGCTAAATGGTTGTTGAGGAAAATCTTCATACAAGAGGAATCCTCGAAACTAACCAAACAACTTATGGAGGATAGGAAGAATAATTCCAAGTTGTTGAGAGAGAAACTTGATCTAGTGCTAAGAATTCTTCTAAGTAACATTTTGGAAGGAAGGGATTTTGTATCAGCGTCTATCATAGTGTTTGGAAGTAGTTTACAAGTGATAGAGATGGAGGAGGGATGTCTATATTTATACTTACTGAGGCAAGACTAAGGACCGGTTATTAGGGAGAACTAATTGAGTGCGAGGGGTCCTTTCATCTACTCACTGTGAAGTCATAAAGGCTTATGTGAGAGATGAGTCAATTCCTAGATATTCGGTAAAGTTTTCTCCTCGGAAGTCCCAAAAGTTGAGAAGACAAGTCGGCTTCCTTGAGAAGATAAAAAGGTTTTTGATTTGTCAAAACAACTTTTCAGTTAGATTTGACAAAACAACTTTTCATAAACAAATTTGAAGAAAACGTTTTACCTTTTTTAACACTTAGTTTATCTTTACCGAGAATCTAAAAGAATTGGTCATTTTACTTTAAGAAGTAGTCAATTTCAAAAAGCTTAACCTCAATCCTTTGTAGAAATTGCAAAGATACCCATGTAGTTTGCATATTGTCTATGAAGGTGGAAACTCCTATAAGTCAGCACACAGAACCGAGCTTATGAAGTTCTTAGCAACAATAGTGGTCAACAAAGAAGAAGAAGAAGAATTGATGATTGCAAGTTCGCAGCAGATCAAAGATAACTTTGAATAAAAGACATCAATTCAGGTGAGTAACGTACATCATACTAGAAAGAAGAAAAAGGAAATCAAAGAACAAAGTATGATAATCAGTTACTCAGGCATTATATTTGCTAAGAGAAACAGAGATGAACAGAGCAAGCAAATATAAAGTTATGCAATGAAGATTTATTCCTGAATATCAGAGAGTGAGAGAAATAGAGCTGATATCAATCATATATCAAACTACCCAGTAAGAAGAAGATATGACTGAGACGATAGAATAGAGATTTGCCAAGCAGTCATGCATAATATTTTATGCAGGTAGAGAGATAGTCAAAGGTAGCTAGATGATCTTGAGAGAATCGGTATTCCTGAATGAAAATCAAGAAAATCATTAGTAACACTTTGTGAGCTTTTAGATAGCTCCAGAAAACAAATCTAGATACTGGAATAAGTATTTCAAAAAGATCCAAAAGATGAAAGGGAAAGAACAGGATCTTGAATATATTATTCTCCCTAGGTCTCAGTGCATATGAAAGAAAGGAGCACAAGGCTTGGGATGTACCTTGATTAACAGTCACTTTCAGATCGATGTAGATGTCTTCCCGAATGAACCTTTAGGAATCTGAACTATTGTGTCTGTAATCGATGTTGCCTAAAGAATAGATTTCCTTTGCAACAATTTGTAAGATCTTTGATTCATATTTCTTTGATTCAAATAATTCTTTGAAATATAGGCCAAGTTCCCATAAACTAAATATCATATAACAGAGGGATCAATCAATGTTTCATGATATAGAGTTTTTGACTCTTAACCTTTTTCAAGAGAATGGATAAGAATCATTTTAAGATTCTTTCACAGGAAAGTTCCAGAATACTTTAACCAAGAAAATTTTCTCTCGAGAAGGTGTTGGATTGATTACAATCGTTAGCCTTATGTCAAGAGAATTTGAATCAGGAATTTCTTTAAATTGATGCATCCATCGGAGTGTTGTACATCTGAGGAATAGTTATCCATATTGCCAATTGATATATATATATATATATATATATATATATATATATATATATATATATATATATATATATATATATATATATATATATATATATATATATATCTGTCATATGAATAATTATCCCACACTCATCATGGTAATTCTCTATCTCATGAGATTTTTGAAAACAAACTAATTTTTCAAAAATTTATCTCAAATGAAATCCTTGTCAAAAGTTTTTAAAGATAAAGCAAATTTTCTTTTGACATGTGATCGATGTATTTTATACGTCGATTTTATATACTTCTATGACTTAAATTATACTATTTAATGAGGCTTTTGACTACTAATATATGTTTTCGGTGAGTTTTGTAAGTTTCGGGGTTATTAGTGAAAATATGCGAAACTCCAGGGTTTTAAGTGCAAATTTCAAGAAGGGCCAAAAGGAAAAATGAAGAAAAAGCAAAAGCTGCGAGAATCTGGACACCTTGCGAACGCCCTTAAAGGTGGGCGATCTGGTCGAAGGCGGCAACCAAGAATTCCAAAGGCCGGACAAAGCTGAGACCTTTGCGGAGCCAGTACCCTTGCGGCTAGGAAGTGAAATGCTTGATTTTCGGATTTTCACGTGTTTCGATTGAATTACAACTCCCGAGTATATATAGAAGTCAGGTGCCGAGCCAAGGAGGGACAGGACGGCTGGAAGCTCTCTTTAGTAGATTTTAGGTAGTTTTTAGATTGTATATCATAGTTAGGTTTTGTAATTTCAAGTATTGAAGATCAAATCATGTATCCAATCATCTCCATGTTTGTTCATTGTCTATGATGAACTAAATCATCCATAATCTAGGAGGTGAGGTAACTTGTATCAAATTTATGCTTTAATTCTTATATATGTTCATTCAATGCTTGTTGATTGTGTTGTTTATCAACCCTATATTATTTTGCTTTGAACAAATGAATATAATCGCAAATAATAAAGGCCTAGAGGTGCGGATAGCTGCATGACCAAGTGCATATGTCGTACATGGCTCACCAACACAATAAATTGGACCTATCGATGCACGAGAGTGATAAGTTAGGACCAGGTTCTTACATGATCTAGGTGACGGATAGATCATAAATCTAGGTGATGACTAGATTAGTTCATGTGCTTAGGATATAGAATGGATGAATTTTTGGGGGATGGAGCGAACCAATTGTTCAACGAGACTATATCTATTTTTAGTGAGCGAACCCAAGACATTGAATGATTATTATGAATTGAACATAAAGGAGATACAAGTGAAACCGAAATCCTAGCCACCCACCATAAGATCTTCATATATGTTCTTGTCTAATTAGTTAAACATCTATAAATAGTAGTTTAGAGTAGAAATAAATATAAAAACCCCCTTTAGATTATAATTTGCTATCAATAAATTGCCTTTGTTCGTGATCACTTGTCTCGTGGGTTCGACCCTTGCTTCCAATACTATTCTATAATAGTCTTGTCCACTTGCAAGGAAAAAGATTAATTAAAACATCGATCAAGTTTTTGGCGCCTTGGGGGACAAGCTAGTTCGTAGTTAGTTTGTTGGTAGCGTAGTTTTTAATTTAATTTAGTTTTTAGTTTAATTTTCAGTTTTTATAAAATTAAAAATACAAAAGATTTTATTTTATTTTAGTTAGTTGTTTTTAAATTGCTTTAATTTATTTTTATGCACGATCGTAGATCTTTGAATCCTAAATTGGTAGACTTAAATCAAGATATAAATATTGTTAGAAGAAATCAAGAAGTTTTTGAAAATCTAGCCAGAGCGATAATCAAGACCAATTGAATCAAGAGGATCCTCACGGTTGATCCTACAATGGAAGAAAATAACAATAATCGTAATCACGAAAACCTAGTTGACCCAGTTAATAGGAATCAAAGAGAAGAAGAACACGCAAGAAGAAATATGGAAGTAGTGATAAATCAAAGAACTATTAATGACTTTAGTAGACCTTCATTAAATGTTGTGACATCATGTTTAGTCTTGCGGATCTTTGTAAGGAATTTTGAGTTAAAAGGTCATTATTTTAATGCCATACCATCTTTTCATGGGATGCCCCATGAAGATCTGTCGGTTTCTTAAGAGAATATGAATACATGATGAGTACTTTTCCTTTAGGAGGGTTGGTGAAGATCAAATTAAAATGAAATATTTTCCAAGTGCATTAAAAGAATTGGCAAAGAGATGGTTTATGAACCTAACACCAATAGTGTTTATACTTGGGCTCAATTATATGATTTGTTTATGAGTAAATTTTACAAACATGCATCTCTTACTGAGTATAGAAAACAAATCATGTCATTCCAAAATGAACCGGGTGAAACATTCCATGAGTCATGGGATAGATTTAAAAATCGCTCATTATGTGTCCTCATCATAATTTGGCTCAACATGTGTTAGTGCTTCAATTTTATCATGGTCTTTCGCCAGCTTACAAACTATGGTTGATAGTGGTGGTGGTTCTAAATAGAATGACAGAAGCACTAGAAGAATTATTTGAGATGCTTAGTATTAATTCCCAACGAGAAAAGTGCTAGAGGTAAAAATAGGAGCCTATATCAATTGCAAGATAATTCAAATACACAAGCTCAATTTGAAAATTGGCAAATTCAAAAGCATGTGCCTTTATGTGGATTATATTCTCATGCTACTAATTTTGTCCGTCAAGTGCTATGTATTACGACAGGCTAATGCTATGAATATGTACCCTCAAAGGCCAAGGAATGATCCCTATTCAAACACATATAATCTGGTTGGAGGAATCATCCTAACTTTTCTTGGGGAGGAAATAAGCCTTTGCAACCTCAACAATTCCAACCTCAACCACCACAACCTCCCAGTTGCCAAATCAAAATCGGTTGAGAATTGAAGAAGTTCCCAAGCAAGAAGTAGCTAGTAAAGGTCAAGCGGCTTTGATGAAGTACATGCTTGAAGAAATTGAAAATCTAAAGAAACACATTGAAAGTTCAAGCAGTTGATAAAGAGAAGAGGGAAGTTCCTAGTCAAACCGAAGCAAGTCAATCACCGTCTTGCGGTAAGGTGATAGGTGAAGAGGTAAGTGATCACGATCCTTCTTCTAATATGCACAGCTTCAATAGAAAATTACGAGAAAAAATAGAAAAAGATAGTGATAGTAGTAATAAAGAGAATAATGATTAAGTAATCAAGAGTAGAAGAAGAAGTAGAAGTAGATGTTCCAAATAAGGAACAAGAAAAAGAAATTCAAAATAAAGATAATACAATTGAAGTTGAAAAAGAGTTGGATCAAGAAGAAGAGGAACATGTGGCTCCACCACCTATGTTCCTCAATTCCGTTCCAAGAAGACTTATGAAAAACCGAATGGACAAACAATTTCAGGAAATTTATAATATGTTATCCAAAGTAAATGTTAATTTTCCTTTGCTTAATGTTATTAAAAATATTCCAACTTATGCAAAGTTTTTCAAAGATCTTCACTCTAAGAAACACAAGTTTGAAAACAATGAAAAGATTGTTGTTTCGAAAACGTAAGTTCTTTTACAACCCGAATTACCACCTAAGTTGAAAGACCTGGTAGTTTAATATCCAAGTTTCCTTGGGAAGCTCTAAAAAGATGAAAGCAATGCTAGATTTAGGAGCAAGTATTAATTTGATGCCTTTGCGGTCTATAAACAATTAGGTTAGGAGAACTAAAACCCACTACTATGCAATTACAATTAGCTGATCGTTCAGTTAAATATCCTTTGGGTATAGTGGAAGATATTCTATTTTAGGTTGATAAATTAATCATTCAAGTTGACTTTGTGGTTCTAGAGATGGAAAGGAAGATATGCAAATAATGAAGTCCCAATATTGTTAGGCAGACCATTTATT